>CP139506.1:242637665-243278596 GCA_021014915.2 Artemisia tridentata subsp. tridentata | reverse complement strand
TGATGCGCGTGTATGTCGTTGCGGTTTAGCAGTATGAATGCCTACTCAAGTTTTAAATTTATATTTAGCCGACTTATCAATAACACACACACTTAACGAGCAGTGTACCCGGTCAGTATGAATATAATGGTAAGTAGAGTGTCGATCACTAAGAGTGGAACGTATTACCTAGTTATTCTAATCAGTATTTTAATATCTTAAGTTAGCTAAACAACCTAATCTAACGCAATGGGGTTTTCAGCCTGAGAGACTGGCACGGTTTGGTTATGATTAAATATAAACTAAACTAATGAGCACGAATCAGCGATTAGCACACACGTACACAGATAGATACTTGAGACAATAAGAAGACCTGTCCTGATAATTAAGTAGCTTGTCACTTGTTTTATTGCTAGTTTTATATGAAGTGTATATAATTAACCCTTTCTCGTTGGCTCTAATCTTATCGGCGAGTAAACCCTTAATGATCACTTATGTCTATCCCACTATCCTAGAATATTGAGCACTTGTGATGCCCACGTTTCGTATACTCTAGAACAGATAGGCGAGGAAGGGGCATGGCGACCCAAGCAATGCTCAGCTAGACACAGAGGTTATCAATGCACTAATAAAAGTCACCAAAGACATCAACATATAAACTTTAATTAATGGGAAAGCAATTTTAAGGGGTGCCCATGGTTTTCCGTAGTCACATGGAATCGGCCCATCAATCCTGATGAATTAAAGTGTACTAATACAATAAAACAAAACTACTTAATGAATTGAATACATGCAGGACCTTCTTACAGCTCTTGTATCTTCGTTTAGGGTGTGTCTTGTGCTGCTAATATGTCTGAATTCGTGTTCAACTTCTGCTCTAAAGTCTTAGCTTCGCTGTGACAAAAAACTCTCGAAATTCGTCTGGTCTTGGGGTATTTATAGTTTCTGTCTGAGGGTTAGCTGCGGCGCATAGGATAAGTAGATGCGGCGCATTGACTTAACTTCGCGTGGGGTCCAAGATTAATATATTCAGGAATATTCGTACACCGCCTTAAGATGCGGCGTAACTCCATTTATCCATGCGGCGCATGTCCTTTGCTGTCTTGGATCGTAGCTTGTGAAATCTTGTTAGTGATGCGCCGTATGTAAGAAGTATGTTGCGGCGTATCTGGAGCAGAATGATTTTGATCTTGTACATTTCAGTAGACTCTTAATATCTTGCTTGTTTTGCTCCATAATTAGTCCAAAATCGCCAAGTTTCACATAATACTTGTTTTTACCTGAGAATTACAAAAGTAAACATTAACGTATCAATTCTCATATATAATATAATAAAACAAGTCAAATAAATAGGATAAATGATGATAATAAAATGTACTTATTTGAGTTCATCATAATCATTGTTCTTCATTTATCAATGCTAGTTATGATTTATTTTATTAAGACCAACAATTGGTATCAGAGAAAGTTTGATATTAAAATCAAAACGTACAAACTTGTTCGAAAAGATTTTTTAATCAAGATCCTTAAATGCCTACAAACAATGACAATGGGTACAACCCTAGAAGTCCTCTTGGTTCATCACCACCACCTCCATTCGGAAGTGGAGAAAATGATCTAAATGATCAACCTAGGAACACTATAGGTAGAACTATCACCAACTCCACCATCAATTTTAATGCTCCTAGGTTTGAACTACCATCAGTCTTAGACTTAAGAGGAAGGATTCATGTTTCTGTTGTATCTTTACCTTAAATAGATGACTTCCTAGATTGGAATGATGGAATTTTATTCTATTTAAGTGAATCAGAATTTTTCCTCCTACAAAATTCAGAAGATAGTTCATCTATTCCCAAGGAAGGTGTTTTAACATTAGAAAACCTTTTACCTAAACCTCAAAAGAAATGGGAGAGGAAGTTGGACTTGAAAATCAGGATAATAGGTCAAAGTCAATCATTATATCTGCACTCCCTAGGGACATAATGAAATCTATTGTAAGAGGTAAAACAGCCAAAGAATTATGGAATGACCTAGTTCTAGGGAATGATGGACTCTCTAAAACCAGAGATACCAAGATTGTAGCCTTAAGGTTAAAATTCAATGGGTTTAAATGTTTTGGGCCTATCCTTGTTTTTTACTTTAATGATAATGGGCCCTTTAATGATGGGCCTTCTGATGATAGGCCTTCCAACGAATGTGCAAGTCAGTCCAGTGGTCCAAGAACTAGGTCTAAGTCAAAAGTGGGTGTTGCAGACAAAGACAAAGGAAAGGGGATAATTGAAGATGATAGAAATGAGGATTGTCCATGGCAACTTTATTGCACTAAAGAGTTAGATAAGGAAACGTAGATATGCAAGACTCATAGAAGTAAGCATTTATGTCTCTAGTCAAGGGACATTAAATATTGCAACTACAAGTTTCTATCAATGCAAATCATGGATCAAGTAACTGTAGATCCAAATATTCCTACAAAAGCAGTTCAAGATGCAATTCAGAAGAAATGGGAATTAAATGTTTCTCGCATGAAGGCATTCAGAGCCAAGGCAATGGCTAACAAACTAATAATAAGTGATCACAATGGTCAATATTCTATGTTAAGAGATTATGTTCAAGAGTTGACAACCCAAAATCCAAGAACCATGCCTGAAGATCATAATGCTCCTACTAGAGTCTTCAGGAGAATATATGTGTGTCTTGGTGCATCAAAACATGGATTCAAAGCTAGTGGAAGGGAACTGTTGGGGTTGGATGGGGCATTTATAAGTGGGCCATTCCTTGGGCAAGTGTTAATAGCTATGGGCCTTGATGCTAACAGTGGCATCTATCCTATTGCTTATGCCCTTGTAGAAGCTGAATACAAAGATTCTTTGGTTTGGTTTTTGAACATGTTGGGGGATGACCTTGATCTATACGGAAACTCCAATTTTACTTTCATATCAGATAGAAAAAAGGTACAATATAGTTAAGAGTCTTACAATTTTTTTTTAAAGTTTTTACTACATTAACAGTCTTTTAAGTGTTCTAATTTTATTAAGTGTTTCCAAGTGCAGAACCTAGATATTGCATAAGGCATATCATGAAAACATGAAGAAGCAATGGAATGGAGTTGCTTACAAGAAACCGCTATGGAGATGTGACGCAGGATGCACAGAAGTGTATTTGGATAAACCCATTCCAAGGGTGATAAACAAGGCGCACCTTACGGGAATAATCCCAAACAAGAAATAAACTCCTAAAAGATAATTATATTAATGATCAAAAGATAAATTACAATGAAAACTAAGCCCTATATTTATAGGGTATTAAAACTTGTAGAATAAGATAATCTAGAACAAACAAAAATAAGGAAACTAAAATAAAAAAACAAAAAGTCACGACACAAAATAAAACCCAGGAAACACCAATAGGGTTACTTATGCTTGGAGTAGAGTTACTTGGAAGTAACCTTCTGAATCTAGTAACCTCAGTATGTTTAGTAGTAGGATTACTTATGTAGAAGTACCCTTACTCCTACTACAGTAACGTCCTCATCATTCCCCCTCACTTAAAAAGAACTCGCCCTCGAGTTCTCACTTTCAATGGCTTCATCTACCTCGAACATCTTCTCACGACGAACCTTGTCTTCCGTAGATTTGCGCTTCACATTAACTTGAATACTTTCATCTTTTTTGACACATCTACCACATTCCTATTGATCCACATATGACTTAGAACATCGAGTTATGAACTCCTTATCAACGATCATCAAGTCTTCATTTGCAATAAGATTAACCTCTTTGATCACCATTGAAAACTTTATTGGATTCTTACTAATCATCTTTAAAAGTAACCCAAGATCAACATCACAAACGTTTGAATCTTTGATGCCTTTGGAATCCATGCTTATCTCACAATCATTTTCATTATCGCTAAAACCCATATCTTCTTTTTCACAAGTCTTCAAGGTACCAACTTTATTTGTTGTTTCCAACAATAAATTTAAAATTTCGTTAACATGTTTATCACAAATTTGAAGGTCTTTAATTTTCTCGACATGTTTTTCAACAACTTCAACCTTCAACATCTTTTCTACTTCTTTAACCTCAGTTACCGGATCTAAACACACACGAGTTGTGTTGGAGATACTTTGAATATATACTTGATAGCACGCGGAATTTACTACCAAGTACTTAGAAGAATATGTGTTTGGTGAATATATGTGATTGTATGAATGTAACAGTAAGAACAACGAGACAGTGTTTAACCAAACACTTTGCTTCAATATATTGAACGATTACAATGAAAACGTGAAGCCCTTAATAATGCATGTACGTATAGGATCTCAATAAACCCTAACTGAGGATCTCTTTTTATAGCACAAAGAGTCCTTTACAAGTAAACTATATTCGTATCAATCTATATAAATAAGATATATATCATATTCATTCCATATTTATCTTCACACGGTTTCATCTTAATCTTGTAAGCAGTACGAACTTTTCTTCATCAGCAGTACTAACTGTTCTTGTATTCTTCAGCAACTGTTCAACCGTACTAACTTATACAGATCCGTACTAACTGCTTAATTTAATTCCCAACAATCGTCCCCTAAACTTATGATTTCTATGCAAATCAACAAGTTTCTTGAATTAAACTCCAACATTATATGATGGGGTGGATTCTTTCAAACACTTATCTTCAATCTTGAAACACTTGGGAATTTTCTTCAACTTTTTGACCGATATTCATAATAATACATCAAATTTGGTCAACTCCTCAAAAGTCTCCATAATTAAACTTATTCCTGTAAGGAATTAATTCCTAATACCAACCCAAAGAATTTAATTCCTAATACCAACCCTGCATTCAATGGCTTTAAATCTCCATTGGTTCTATAAAAAGACTTGAATTTTCAACACTATCCCATCACATTCTTCAAACCACAACTATTAAACACAATGAGTTTATCCAATCCAAACATTGTTGAGATTTCATCAGATTCATCTTCGGATTCGGAAAGTGAAGGATGGAAGAATTACTTTTCACCAAACTACACTAATCTGACTATCAGGAACCCATCTCCACAAGCTCAAGAAGTATCTTCTGATGATGACCTTCCAACTGCCTCTGATGATAATGATCAACAAGCACATCCACTACCACTATCAGTTTTACTAACAAGAGAGATCGAAAAAGCTGTTTCAGGTATGAGTAAGGTCTCAGTGCCTGTAAGAAATCAACCACGACCAAAACCAGATAAACAAGTTTTGGGGCTCCCAAGTCCGAAGGTGTGGAACTCAATCAAAGACAAAGGAGTTCACAAGTCCATGCCTGATTTTAAGGATAAAGGGAAGAGGAAGCTTGAGTAGTTATGAAGGTGTTAGGTTTATGTGTTGGTTATGTTGTCTTTGAGTCTAGGATTGTAACAAAACTTCTTCTTATGTAATGAATACACAACTTTAATGAATAAACTTTATCTCCTTGTGTACTTAAACATTCACTATCAGCATACTTATCTCAGATTCTGAATTTATAGCCTCCCCTGAATCACATAATCATCTGTAACAACAACTGAACAAACTTTTAATTCCTCCCCTGTTTGGAAGAATCTCCACCATCGGATGAACTAGAACATAGGACATTCGAGCTCAGCATCCAATATGACAATTTGTACAAGTTACCATCAATTCAGTTTTGTAGTTTCAAACTGCTCTTAACACTTCCAGATGTGTGACTGATGCGTGCGTGTATTGCTCTAATTTTTATATCCACGGTGTGTCATTGTGGTTTTAGCAGTATTCAAGTTTTAAATTTATATTTAGCTGACTTATCAATAACACACACTTTAACGAGCAGTGTACCCGGTCAGTATGAATATAATGGTAAGTAGAGTGTCGATCACTAAGAGTGGAACGTATTATCTAGTTATTCTAATCAGTATTTTAATATCTTAAGTTAGCTGTACAACCTAATCTAACGCAAGGGGGTTCAGCCTGAGAGACTGGCACGGTTTGGTTATGATTAAATAATAAACTAAACTAATGAGCACGAATCAGCGATTAGCACACACGTACACAGATAGATACTCGAGACAATAAGAAGACCTGTCCTGATAATTAAGTAGCTTGTCACTTGTTTTATTGCTAGTTTTATATGAAGTGTATATAATTAACCCTTTCTCGTTGGCTCTAATCTTATCGGCGAGTAAACCCTTAATGATCACTTATGTCTTTCCTACTATCCTAGAAACGATAGAATAAATAGGCGAGGAAGGGGCATGGCGACCCAAGCAATGCTCAGCTAGACACAGAGGTTATCAATGCACTAATAAAAGTCACCAAAGACATCAACATATAAACTTTAATTAATGGGAAAGCAATTTTAAGGGGTGCCCATGGTTTTCCGTAGTCACATGGAATCGGCCCATCAATCCTGATGAATTAAAGTGTACTAATACAATAAAACAAAACTACTTAATGAATTGAATACATGCAGGACCTTCTTACAGCTCTTGTATCTTCGTTCAAGGTGTGTCTTGTGCTGCTAATGCGTCTGAATTCGTCTCCTAGGGTTTCTGTCTTCGAAAGCTTAGTGTGTAGAATCGAACCCCGAAATTCGTCTGACTTTGGGGTATTTATAGTTTCTGTCTGAGGGTTAGATGCGGCGCATAGGATAAGTAGATGCGGCGCATTGACTTAACTTCGTGTGGGGTCCAAGATTAATATATTCAGGAATATTCATACACCGCCAGAAGATGCGGCGTAACTCCATTTCTATATGTGGCGCATGTCCTTTGCCGTCTTGGATTATATCTTGTGAAATCTTGATAGTGATGCACCGTATGTAAGAAGTATGTTGCGGCGTATCTAGAGCAGAATGATCTTGATCTTGTACATTTCAGCAGACTCTGAATATCTTGCTTGTTTTGCTCCATAATTAGTCCAAAATCGCCAAGTTTCACATAATACTTGTTAATACCTGAGAATTACAAAAGTAAACATTAACGTATCAATTCTCACAGATAATATAATAAAACAAGTCAAATAAATAGGATAAATGATGGTAATAAAATGTACTTATTTGAGTTCATCAAATATCCCCCCACTTGAACTTTACTTGTCCCCATGTAAACCTTAGAATAAATCTTATGAAAATGTATCCTAAAAGATATTAGGATTTATCTATTAGGATACATTTTCATATTTAAGCATGTATTCGTTTTGTCATAATTGCACAACCAAACACTTAACGAATTAGAAATAAAATAAAATATTTTGATAAAAGCAAATCTAATCGTTTAACTGTCCAGTCGTGACAAATATTCTATCATAAGCTTGGCAAGTATACGCATCTCCCCCACTAAAGCCAAGGAATAACAAGTCTAAAGCGGTAAAAAGGGTTTATTGGTTAAGGGTTAATCATTCTCCTTAATCTCTATCGATCTCATATTCCAGAAAAGGAGACAAAATCACAAATACATGATCGAATCCACGAACACGATACTTGCAATTGCTAAAATCTTTAACTCGAATTGGCTAAAGATAGGACCAAGTAATCTTTACCAATAATATTATATCAAAAAGGGCGACAAAATCATAAATACATAGCCGAATCCACGACTACGATACTTAAGATTGCTCAAATCCCTAATCTCAATAAATCAAAGGTTTGGATAAGGAATGATATAGGGTATGGATAATATTTGGGATACAAATTGGTGTAAAATGAAAAATAAACAAAACAGATAAATTAAAATCCTAAGTGTGGTAAATTGCTATCCCAACCATCCCATGAATAAGACTCATATCATTGAATAACTCACGCTTTAACGCTTGAAACACACGCTTTAGGTAGACACGAATTATACTCAACAAGATCTCAATCAAAGAATAACCTTAGTTGGCGTTCCCATAACGGCCAACTCCCAGTCAATCCATAAATATAATATACAACAAATAGTGGTGATATCGACCACTTAATACAAAACTTTACATAAGTTGGTTAAAACAAACTTCCAACTTTTCCTTTTTCTTTTTCTTTTCTTTTTTTTTTTCGATTTTTTTTTTTTTTTTTTTTTTTTTTTTTTTTTTTTTTTTTATATCAACATGTATGTGTAAAATTTCACAACTTTATTATCACTATTTTTCCAGATAATTTTTCCATACTCTTCATACTTTCAGAAATAACTGTAATAGCGAAAGTAGTAAACACACGAAAAATAAACTCAAAGATATACAATATTTACTTTCATACCAATTGCATTGTGCAATTTCCTGACACAACCAAAGATAATGAATTACGCACGCGAACACAGGTAATGTAAGGAAACACACTTTGCCTAAAGCAATTAACCAACCACGGATTTTAATCTACAGGGTAGGCTAAGGTGTAAGGGTGTAACGAAACATTATAATAAAGGTGTAAGAAACGAAAGAAATGGCTCTGAGTGTTTTTCTAGGGGTATCTTACTCTAAAAGTGAGAGTAACAAAGGGTTTATACGGGGGTTAACTAACCAGTGTAGTTAGTTAATATCACGTAACATATAAAGGCTATTTGGGTGTAATCCTAGAAATTTACCAATTTAGACAAGTCATTCCAATTATATAGATAATACTTATTATGGTGGTCTCGAATAGTATACAAGCCAAGTTCTAAAGTTTACAAGTCACCGGCACCCTCATAGATTTGTGAATTTTGAAAAGTTCATAATTTTTGGAAATAATGTTATGTGTGCAGCTATGTAATTTAGACTTTAAACAAAAACATGCTAAAAAATTTTAAATTTTGATATATTAAGTGCATTTTAAGCATATTTTGAAAAAGTTTAGGACAAGTAAGTGTTCGAATTCTCCAATCCCCCCACTTAAGTTAAACGACGTCCTCGTTGTTTGTATCAAAGGTTAAAAAAAACTGGAAAATAAAAGAATTAGAACAGAAAAACTCCCCTGAGATTTGCTCGGTATGATCCTCCATTATTTGTATAAGAGCAAAAATCAACTTTCTTGTGGATGAGAACGTTTAAGCTTCAAAAATGATGTATCCACAAGAATGCAGGAATCTATAATACCATCAAGACTTTAACACACATGAGTTAAGAAGGTTCAAACTTGCATAATACATTAGTAGTTAGTAAAAATAAAACTTAAAAAATTAAAATGAAAATCATCAGGTCAGTCGATACGACGTATCTTATGGAAGAAGATACGCCGTATCGAGCCTGGAATAAATACGAATCAGAATAGAAGATGCGTCGCATCCTTAACCAGGGATGCGCCGCATTAAAATAAACCGACAAAAAGTTTTAAAGTCAAAAATAAAAATGCAGAAAATTAAATAAGATATGACCAGTGCAGGCGATGCGTCGCATCTTAGGATGGAGATGCGCCGCATCTTCTGCAGGCCTGACAGACTCGATACAGAACAGAATGTAAAAATTTTCCGGGTTGTCTCCCGGTCAGCACTTGTCTTTATTCCAGAGTCTTCAAGTTAGACTCACGTTCAGCTCCTTAATACCGATCACTGAAAGAGTCGGAAGCATCGCGCTCCCTCATCGCCAGTCCAGTAATATTGAACACTCCTTGCTCGTCCTTAATTTCCACGCCATTCTTCTTTAATATCTGTATAAACAAAGTTCTGTCCCTTTCGGGCAGAGATGACAAAATGATAGACGGGAAATTCTTATTATTATATAGGCATAAATATGTATCATTATTCAAATTTGTATTCTCAACTATTCTCCTACGTTTGTTAATTACTTCGCAATCGTACCACTCATCATCAGAATCATTAACAATATCGCGCCTAAGTTCGGTAGGTACATTAAGGTCAATAAATTCCTCGAAGTTCTCATGATTAGGATTAGTTGAGTTGTTTTGAATCAATGTTTCTCCCATAAGCCTAGCTTCTAGATCGAGGTCCATACGTTCTCTTAATCCTAGCACATAGACGCCTCTAATTATGCTTTTAGCAGGATTTTGGCACTTATAGACTAGTTTATTATTCCCTACCTTTAATGAGATTTTTCTTTTAAACACATTAATCCTAGAATGGGCAGTAGACAAGAAAGGTCTTCCAAGGATTAAAGGAATCTTAACATCCTCGGGCATATCTAATATAACAAAGTCTAAGGGGAAAACAAACTTCTCAATCTTAACTAGCACATTTTCAGCAACCCCTTCAGGTCGTTTTACCGTTTTATCAGCCAATTCAATAAGCAGCTTAGTTGGTGCTAATTTTCCTAGTCCTAGGGTAGTGAATGTCTTAAGGGGCATAACACTAACGCTAGCTCCTAAGTCAGCTAATGCATTATTGAAAGATATATCATTAATTGAACAAGGTAAAGTAAAACTTCATGGGTCCTTTTCTTTATGAGGCAAGGCATGTAAGTCGGTTGCAGAGCTCTCTTCTTTCATTGTAGCCTTGATCTCCTCTTCAATCTTTGTCTTCTCTTTTAGTAACCTCCTTAAACTGATTAAAGAATTAAAGAAAAATTCGGGCTTTGCAGCATCATTACCATTCATCAATCTTCTAGGTGTGTTAGGCGTGACTTCCTCAGTGGTGCTTATGGCCTTGACATGATCTCTTGGGTTGGTTTCAGTTGAGCTTGGTAAACTTCCGTATCCCCTTTCTTGAAGAACCTTGCTCATTTGTCCGATTTGTTGTTCCAATGCTTTGATCGAAGCTCCTTGATTTCTTGTAATAGTATCTGTTGAAGCTCGGATTTCTTTGATCATAGCAGTGTTCTCTTCATGTCTTTTAGCAGCATCGGCCATAATTTGCTTTAGAGTGTCATCCAAAGTCTGCCTCCTTTCTTGATAAGTAGGATTAAAGTTGTTCTTTTGATAATATCCCAGAGCAGCTTCCCTAAATCTTCCTGAAGGTCGGAATGGTTGTCCAAATTGTGTGTAGTATGCTTCTTCAAAAGTCTCACTTTCATTCTTATTAGGGCAATCTTTAGTGTAGTGAGGTCCTTCGCATTTTTCACATCCAACTTGGGCAGCATACACTTTCTCATCACGCTTCTTCATCTCTCTACTAATTTTATTCAATTGAGCTTGAATTGCAGCAAACCCGTCAAAATTAGTGCTGCTCTTAGATCTAGTAGAGGTTCCGTCGTGCCATTTTTGAGAATGATCAGCAGCTTCTTGGATAGCTTTTCTAGCATTGGCTGCACTCATTTGAGGCACAGCTCCCTTAGCATCCAAGATTTGTCTAGTAGGCACGTCCAATCCTTGATAGAACAATATTATCTCCTGCATTGAACTTAGATAATGTTGAGGGCATTTCATCAACAAGTCTTTAAATCGTTCCCAAGCTTGATAAAGAGTTTCATCAGGCTCTTGCTTGAAACTGTTGATAGCCTCCATCTTTTTAGCAATTTTAGCAGGTGGACAATATCTTAGCAGGAATTTGCTCTTCAAATCTTCCCATGTTGTGATTGAACTAGCAGGTTCATTCCTTAGCCACTTATTAGCAGCTCCTTTTAGCGAGATTGGAAAGATTCTTAGCATAAGTTGATCGTCAGAGACTCCTTCTGTAGTAAACAAATCTGCAATCTCGAGGACCTTTTCAACATGTTCATTAGCATCTTCATGTTCTGTTCCACTGAAAGCATTTTCTCTTAGCTCCTTGAGAAACTGACCCTTCAACTCAAACTTTGACTTTTCATCAAACTTTGGTCTAGCAACTCCTGAACTGTAATCAGCACGGGTTTTGTTCATGTATTCCTCCATAGTAGTGTTTTCCGCCATTGTTTCTGTTTCTACTTCCTCTTTCTCTTCAGAAAAGTAATCAAGCTCGAACGAACTTGAGATATCAAAGCTTTTTGTGTTGAAAAGCCTTTTAAGCGAATGTAGGGCTCGTTCAGGATCTTCGAAAGGTTGAATCAAGTTCTTAGTAGAACTCCTGGTCATGCACTTCCTGAAACTATCACAAAAGCATCAGTAGGGTATGTTCAAGAAAGTAATATATCAGAAAATTAACAACGAAAACGGAATACGAAAAATAAAAGTTACTGATATCTGCAGACGATGCGCCGTATCCAAAAAGTTGGATACGCCGTATCTTATAATCGTTAAAATTTAATCAGACTTTTATTCAGAAAATAGATACGCCGCTTATAATTTTAGAATGCGCCGTATCAGTTTAATTATCAAAAATCGATTATATTTATTAAAATTAAATGCGTCGTATTAACAAAAGTTAATGCGCCGTATTTTCGTTACGTTTTAAAATACAAGATTTTTTATTAAGAAGATGCGCCGTATCGATAAAAATCGATGCGTCGTATCTGTTTAATAATTCGAAAAGCTGTTTTTAATTTAAATAATAAATACGCCGTATCTGTTAAAACAGATGCGTCGTATGTCGTTAGGGTTTAGAAAAATTTCTTATTAAAAACAGAATACGCCGTATCTTGGGGAAAGATGCGTCGTACTCGAATTTATTAAACGCGTTGTATTTTATAAAAATTAAACGCAATACGCCGTATCTGTGAAAACAGATGCGCCGTATCGTTTCTATTAGCTCAGTACAACGATAGCAGAATGCAAGAAAATAGAAAAAAAAAACAAAAAAAAAAAATCAAACGAAAAGAAACAAAAATTAAAGAAAATAAAAACACACAAAAACAGAAAATATGCAAATAATACAATGAATTCAATTTAACTAATATACAACAGGGTTAGTGGTTAGAATCTAAAAATTAAAACCTAATTAAAATACTAATCAAATTAACAGATAATAAAAATTCACTCCCCTGCAGCGGCGCCAAAAACTTGATGCGTGCGTGTATTGCTCTAATTTTTATATCCACGGTGTGTCGTTGTGGTTTTAGCAGTATTCAAGTTTTAAATTTATATTTAGCCGACTTATCAATAACACACACTTTAACGAGCAGTGTACCCGGTCAGTATGAATATAATGGTAAGTAGAGTGTCGATCACTAAGAGTGGAACGTATTATCTAGTTATTCTAATCAGTATTTTAATATCTTAAGTTAGCTGTACAACCTAATCTAACGCAAGGGGGTTCAGCCTGAGAGACTGGCACGGTTTGGTTATGATTAAATAATAAACTAAACTAATGAGCACGAATCAGCGATTAGCACACACGTACACAGATAGATACTCGAGACAATAAGAAGACCTGTCCTGATAATTAAGTAGCTTGTCACTTGTTTTATTGCTAGTTTTATATGAAGTGTATATAATTAACCCTTTCTCGTTGGCTCTAATCTTATCGGCGAGTAAACCCTTAATGATCACTTATGTCTATCCTACTATCCTAGAAACGATAGAATAAATAGGCGAGGAAGGGGCATGACGACCCAAGCAATGCTCAGCTAGACACAGAGGTTATCAATGCACTAATAAAAGTCACCAAAGACATCAACATATAAACTTTAATTAATGGGAAAGCAATTTTAAGGGGTGCCCATGGTTTTCCGTAGTCACATGGAATCGGCCCATCAATCCTGATGAATTAAAGTGTACTAATACAATAAAACAAAACTACTTAATGAATTGAATACATGCAGGACCTTCTTACAGCTCTTGTATCTTCGTTCAAGGTGTGTCTTGTGCTGCTAATGCGTCTGAATTCGTCTCCTAGGGTTTCTGTCTTCGAAAGCTTAGTGTGTAGAATCGAACCCCGAAATTCGTCTGACTTTGGGGTATTTATAGTTTCTGTCTGAGGGTTAGATGCGGCGCATAGGATAAGTAGATGCGGCGCATTGACTTAACTTCACGTGGGGTCCAAGATTAATATATTCAGGAATATTCATACACCGCCAGAAGATACGGCGTAACTCCATTTCTATATGCGGCGCATGTCCTTTGCCGTCTTGGATTATATCTTGTGAAATCTTGATAGTGATGCACCGTATGTAAGAAGTATGTTGCGGCGTATCTGGAGCAGAATGATCTTGATCTTGTACATTTCAGTAGACTTTGAATATCTTGCTTGTTTTGCTCCATAATTAGTCCAAAATCGCCAAGTTTCACATAATACTTGTTAATACCTGAGAATTACAAAAGTAAACATTAACGTATCAATTCTCACAGATAATATAATAAAACAAGTCAAATAAATAGGATAAATGATGGTAATAAAATGTACTTATTTGAGTTCATCAGTGACCTTCTAAGAGAGGTGAATCATAGAGCATAAACTTAGAATGAACTAAGTTTGAAAAAGTAGTAAAAACTAGTGGAAACTAGCAATACTAACTGTTGAAAAAATTTTCTGAGATAAAATCAAAGTTAATTTGAATGTGGATTTGAATAATGTTTGTCCACTTATAGTTTTTAGCAAACTATCAGCTATTAACGGATTTGTTATGTCTTTACCAATAGCCGTTTGCTATGGACTAGCCAACTCTTCACACTTAGATTTGGTGAGTTGATAACCAACCAGTTTTTGGTAAACTGTCAACCATAAACGAATTTGAGAAGTCTTTACCAGAAACCATTTGATCTGGACTAGTTGGTTCTTATGTGGATGAGACATGGTGAACCAATTACCATTTGTTGTGTAACAATCAAGCATACTTGATAGTCCAAACTACCATACATTTAAAAGCACAATCCAAAGCAAAAAGCTTTTCTTAACCTGAAATGTTAGTCCAAAACCAAAGAAAACACAATACACAATATTTTCTTTTAACAGTTATCATAATTGACTAACAAATTCACAAACAGTACTAAAAATTACCAAGCAGTACTAACTATACAAATAGCACAACTAGCAGTACAAAAACCAAAAACACTTAGACATTAATCTTTTGAAGGATTAAGCATTCCAATACCTGTTACCAAGTACTGAAATCTTCCTACATCAAAACCTTTTGTTAAGAGATCAGCAAAGTTGTCATCAGTATGTATTTTAACAACTTTTATTAATTTGTTTTCAGCACAGTCTCTTATAAAATGATGTCTAATTTCAATATGTTTAGTTTTTGAATGTTGAACTGGATTCTTAATGATACACATTGTACTGCTATTGTCTATATGTATAATTGTGTTTAAGAAATTTTACCCATAATCAAGCATCTGGTTTTGAATCCAAAGAACTTGAGCACAATAACTTGCTGCTGCCACATATTCTGCTTCAGTAGTAGAAGTGGCCACCATAGTCTGCTTCTTACACTGCCAAGAAATTAATCTACAACCCAAGAACTGACAACCACCTGTTGTAGACTTTCTATCCATGCTAGCACCAGCATAATCAGAATTAGAGAATGCCACTAGATCAAATGCAGACTCTTTAGGATACCATAACCCCAAGTTAGGTTGACCTTTAAGGTATCTGAAGATTCTCTTTACTGCTGTGAGATGAGACACCTTAGGATTTACTTGGAATCTTGCACAAGCACAAACTAAGAACATAATGTCAGGCCTGGATGATGTGAGATACATCAAAGACCCAATCATAGATCTATACATGTGCACATCTACATCTTCACCACTGTGATCCTTTAATAGCAAATGTATCTCCTTATCAACTGGTGTGCTAACAACCTTGGCATCTGTGAATTGGAATTTCCTCAATATTTCACCAACATATTTATCCTGAGAGATAAATATTCCGTCAGACTTCTGCTGTACGTGAAGCCCAAGAAAGAAAGTAAGCTCACCCATAGAGCTCATATCAAACTGATCTTTCATTAATTTCTCAAACTCTCTACACATTTCTTTGTTTGTAGAACCAAAGATGATATCATCTACATAAACTTTAACCAGTAGAATATCACCCTTGTTCTTCTTGATAAACAGAGTTTGATCAATTTTACCCCTATTGAACCCATTCTTCAACAAATAAGTAGCAAGAGTCCCATACCAAGCTCTTGGAGCTTGATGCAATCCATAAAGAGCTTTAACCACCTTATAAACTTTTTCAGGATGGTCTGGGTCTATGAAACCAGGAGGTTGAGATACATATACCTCCTCATCAATAGTACCATACAAAAAGGCACTCTTCACATCCATTTGATAGACTAGAAAACCCATATAGGAAGCATAAGCAAGAAATAACCTTATTGCTTCAAGTCTAGCAACAGGAGCAAAAACCTCCTCATAATCAATCCCTTCTTCCTGTGTATAACCTTGAGCAACCAGTCTTGCTTTGTTCTTTATCACAATGCCTCTCTCATCCTTTTTGTTCCTGAATACCCACTTAGTACCAATGACTCTCATTCCCTTTGGTAGATCAACCAGAACCCAAACCTTCTGAATTTTGAATTGAAGCAGTTCTTCTTGCATAGCCTCAACCCAACTTGATTCTTCTAAAGCCTTTAGCACATTCTTGGGTTCTACCTAAGATAGAAAACATAAAAACATACACTCATGCTCATCATCATGATGTTTCTCCTCATATACCACACTGAGAAAGCCATGATGATCTGGGTCTTGAGTTTGCCTTCTGGTCTTGACTCCAGATTGTACATCTCCTATGACATTGGAAAGTGGATGATTCCTATGTACAATTGTATGGGGAGTAGAAGGAGCTGCATAGTTGATAGGCATATTTTGCAGACCATCTCCAAAGAAATCAAACTCATCAGCTTGAGGAGCAGTATGAACTGGTGAATCAAGATGAGGTTGACTTGGTCCAGCAGTATCACTATTTTGCTCAGCAGTAGGAATTTGTGGCTGAGCAGTACTAACTCCATTTGTACTGCTCGTTGGATTTTCAATTTCTTTACCATTCTGACCACTGGTTTCAGCAACATCTTTCTCTTTGTCTACACCACTTGATGATGGAATATCATCTTTCTTTGTAGAAGACTCATTCACTGGACTTTCCTCCATGATTGGCATGAAAATGCAATCTTCATCTTCCTCCTCTGAACCTGCATCATGGTTAGTATTTGTACCTGTAAAAGGCACATAATTCATGGAATCTGAAAGACTGTCAATATCAAAGATCCAATCTGGACCGACACCTGCAACATTTGGTTTATTCTCCAAAAATTCTATGTGCAGATTTTCTTCTACATGCTTGGTGCTTTTATTGTACACTCTAAAAGCCTTACTGTGCAGAGAATAACCAACAATGAAACCTTCCTCAGATTTCCCATCAAACTTTCCTAGTTGGTCTTTGGTATTAAGGATAGTAACATGACAACCAAATGGTCTCATGAAGCTTAAAGCAGGGGTTCTACCTGTAACACCCCAACCCGACAAGGGTAAAGATATCACAATAATGGATTCATATCAGATCAAAACAAAGCATACATCTACAGTAATACAAAAATCTCAAAGTTTACAATGAAATACTGAAACTACAAGGCTTACAAATGTGAACTTCCAAAAAAAAAAAAACACTAATTCTAAAATACAATATCTTCTAATCAACTCTAATCCAGAATAGTTATCAAGTCTTCTAAGTCCATAAGTACACTCTCCACTCATTCCCAGCTTCCTACTAAAACCTGCCGCAGGAAAAGAAATGCGGCTGAGCTACGAGAGCTCAGTGAACAGATATAACGATAACAAAACAGTAACAGATGGCAGTACAAAGAAAATCAGGAATACAGATCATACAGACATAATCAAAATGAAGGAATAGGAAAGAAAAGAGTACGGAAAAGGAAATAAATAAGGTTATAGAAAAAAAAAGGAAAACAGAAATCCATCACGAGCCCAGATAACAGATAATATCATAACAGTGTAATCATATAAGCAATCTAGAGGGGATACCTCTCAAGTAACCAGATAATATGAGGGGTGACCTCATGTATCAAATTGGAGTGATCAGCTCCCAGATAATGTGAAAGACGTGTATCGCACACACCATCAGTCACCAGAGATATATATATAACCAGTAAATAATAACAGATAACAGAAACAGATCAAATCTAGGATGCATCCATACGCCCCTGCAGACAAATCATAATCATAATGGCCATAGCAGATAACAAATAAGGGACGGAACAGGTCATCACTCTCCTGCCCTAGAGTCATGTCAAAGGTGCATCAATGACATGGACATGAAACCCTATGCCTAGTGATTGGCTCGGATATCAGACTGTAGGTCAAAGGGCAGATGTACTATCAAAATAATCAAAAGTCATATCTTAAGGGTACATGGCAAAAGGTTCATGTCAAACAGTTCAGAAATAAATGTCAAAGGTTCAAATCAAAGTTTATTCGATTAAGTTTTATAACAAAGTTTAAGTTCAGATCAAAAGGACTATATCAAATGGTTCAGAATTAAAAGTTCGTAGCAAAAGTTCATTTTAGAAGTTTCTGTCAAAAGTTCATTTAAAGCATTTCTTTAATCATGGTTTTCAATAAAATGATCTTTCAGGATAGCTTTCATAAAATAATCTTTCAAAACGTTTTTTCATAAAAATATTCTTTACAACTAGTTTTCACAAAAGTTAACAAATGTCATATAAAAAAATAGTATCATATCACCATTCACAATCATTCTTTTAAAATAACTGATTTTTCTCAAAACATTTCCAAGTCATAATTAAAAAGGTCTTCACATAACAGATTTTTATATCAGAGGTCGTAACAAAAGGGAATCATAAAAAAGGTTCAAAGCAAAGAGGATTATAATAAGGACATCAACTCAGAAGTAAAACAGATCAGAACGTGAGAGAGATCATAGAAGGCTCATAAAACAAAGAGATCACATGAAAGGTTCACAAACAGAAGGGAACATAGCAATGGTATGAGGAATCCTAATATGGAACAAGATTAAATCAGAAAGAAGGGAGAGAAAACACCCTCACTGAAAAAGGGCAGAATATCTGTACCTTATTAGCAAAGCAAAATAAGCAAGACAAACACGGAACAGAATCAGGGCTCCTCCTTCTTTACACCTAAAGGAGTAGAAGACGGAATTACAAACGATTCTAACTCAGATTACCATTTTTAGTTTACCTTTCCATTTTAAGTAACTTTCTATTTTTAGTAACTTTCCAGATTTAACAGATTTTCACATTTAGCAAGTTATTAATGTTACAGTTTAGGTTAAATCCTTATTCAAGGATTATTATGGAATTAAGGTATATTTTATCAAGTTACAAAAGTTTAGGGTTTATTATGACAAGTTTTCATAGTTTAGGGTTTTAATTGCAAATATTCCAAATTCAAAGGTCTAACATGAAAAAAATACTTCAAGTTACTGATTTAAATACCCATGTTATTCAGAATGACACTTTAATCTGGTAAGTTTCACAATTTACAAGTTATACCCCTCTAGTTACATTAATTACAAAATAAACCCTATATCTACATAATTCACAATTTAATCCTTATCATGTTCACGTTTACACATCAAGCATTATATTTTCCAAAATTACAGAACCTACCCTCAGAATTATGTGTGGTACGAATCAGATCCTTCAGGTTTCAGAATTTACAGATTTAATCCCTTAACTTTATAAAACTTATAATTTCCATCACTAATTATTAATAATCACATATTAAGCCCATAAATACTCAAAATTACACAATACCCTCTTAATAACATTATTTACACAGAATAATTTAAAGTTTCTAGAATTTACACTTTTAGTCCCTCTATTTTAATTAATTACAATTCAACCCTTATAAATACAATTAAATTCTTTTCTTGCAATATTTACACTTAGGACCCTCAAATTATATTTTTCCTACATTCCCACAGACTCAAATAAGATTACAAAAATGCCCTACAAGTTTCAAAGTTGGCAAAACATACCCCTACAATTTTTAAACCAAATCGGATCACACTTTTTTATTCCAAAACCAAACCCTAATTCATCTAATCATTACCCCATAATTATACAATCATTATTAGCATTAAATACATCAGATTTAACAACATAAACCCTAACCCTAATCATTTTTAGGGTTTTTATCAATTTTTCCCTAATTTTCCATATAATCCGATTTAAACAAAATTTCATATCAATTATTTTAAGCTTCTAAAAATCACATGGCTATTTTTCTAAGCTTATATTATCATCAAAAAACATATAAAAATTATGGTTACCACCCAGAAAATTCATATAACAATATTTGAAAATTAAGTGTGTTTTATCTATTTATTTTTCGTACGCCATATTAAGCTTGCATGATTCATGTTTCTTATTTTTCCTGAGTTGTATTCGACCTAAGGATCATCAAAAAAATGCTTGTTTAATTTTAGAACGTAAGAATTAGGCATGAAAATTATTTACCTTGTACGTATGAATTTAGAGAAAACAATTAACCACGATCAAACGAAGGCTTCTAAAATCGAATTCCTATTTTTCTTAGCTTGGTTATACCCTGAAGAACTCCAAAAAAATGCTAGATGGTGCCCAGAAAATCGGATGGGAGGATGGGGGATTTTTGTTTTGTCGACACTTAGGGTTTCGGTATAAAAGGGTTTACAAAAATAATATAATTTGTTTATAACAATAACAAACCGACTTGGAGGGGGTATAAACTCCATATTTTCGGCCCAACATCACAACAAAATCACAATTTGATTTTTAGTATAATTTCCCTAATTTATTCTTGATATTATCCATATTTAAATGATTTAATATATATAAGTAAATTAAATAATTATGATTTTCGGATTTTTGTACTTATTTGTGTGCATGAATATTTTTTTGGATATTCAAAAATATTAAAATGTTGTCCTGAAATTATTTTACTTCATATATAGTTCGTTTTCAGAAGTTTGGAATTAATTCAGAACTTTATAAGTGATTTAATTAAATTTTAAAGTTTCAGGGGTATTTTGGTCATTTTATATGCTTTCTGAATTTCAGGTATTACAACTTCTTCCCCTCTAAAAGAAAAATTTCCGTCCTCGAAAATTGAGGTGAAACGAAACGGAAACACAACTGACTGTGAACAGAAATATGAAAGACTTGGTTCTCATGACTCTATATTGTAGGTCAAAACTTCGGTTTCCTCATAAAGACAAATCATACCGAATCCAGATCAAAAGAATAATATATCGAACGTAACAGATGATAATCGGATCTTCTCGGAAGAGATGCAGGAAATACATGGGATTTTGACGGATATGCCGTCCACAGAATTTGATTTGACAAATCAGATTAGAACGTACAGAAATAGATTATCGATAACATCAATTGGCAGAAGTTCTATAACAGGACCTAAGATTATTATCGGAAGTTCAGAGGTCAGCAGAATGCGTGACGAGAATCCAGACGTATCAATTCGCATAACGGTGAAAGCAGATTACGCGTAAAGTTAGAATGAACTTAAAGTCTCACTAATGCAGATAATCTCAAACAGTTATCAGAATTTCTACAGCTCTAAGGCACTTCTCGAAATATCCTATGCCCACAACAAGTGCACGTTATATGATGTAAGTATTATCACGTTGGCCAGACGTCATAATACTGGCATCATATAAATATGCCCTCATGATGGTCATACTTTATCTCAAGTCGTGAATAGAACAACTTATCTTAATCCACTTAGTCTTCCTACGGTCTCAGAGGTCATCAAAATCAAATACCCTAACTAAGAGGAGAACGAGTCACTCGAAAGAGTTAACAGAACAGATCTAGAATGTTTATCAGAATTTGGTACATCGTTAAAAGCATCAGATCATCCATCATTCGTCAAATTTCTCATAACAAAACCATCGTCCAACATACGCAGAATGAACACAGAGCGGAGTTACTAATAGAGAACCTAAATCATTCAAAGGATTTTATCATCAGGTAACAGAAATTTAAATGGGTCAAGAGGAAATGAATTACGTCATACATTCAATACATGCTCTTAAGTCTCTCTCAATTCCAAGCAGTCTGCCTATGTTTGTCCATATGATCATAGGGTGAAAAGGATTTATAACTTGAGTCTGATCCCTCAAGCCTTCGGCACTTCTTCTTGGAACTGTGGTGTAGTAACGTGAATCTCTGACATAGTCACTGTGCATCACCCATTCACGAGCCTGCTTCTGCTCTCAATTCATCTTAGTACAACTAAAATGAATAGAGAAGTAAGGCTGTGTGTCTTTGACAGGTCTCCTAGCCCTATTCGAAATTCGCCAACTCAGATTGTTGTCGTCACCGGATGCCTGGTAGTGTTTGTCTGCTACAATCTCTGAACGCCAATCAAATCTAATCTTCTAGAACAAAGGGTCATTCTACTTAATACACCGTCATACTATGACAGTTGTCCAATTACTCACGAGAAATATGATTCCATTTGCCAATACAATTGGCATTATTTAAAACTCATGATGGTCACAATGAGTACGAAAACAGTTTTCATGAATCGTTTCAGGGAAAACTTCATATCTAATTCACATTACCAATCTTTACGAATAAAACTGAAATACTTTACGGAAGTTGCTCTCAGTTAGTCATCTCCTATCTTAGGAGTTCTTGTGGTTGCTTCTTCAGTCCTTCAAACATTAAATGAGGTCGTCTGATACAGAGTTTCAAGGTGGAACAAATCAATCATTGATACGCAGAAATGAAAAATGATTACGGTAGTGATACGGTTAGGTTTACGATAGTCGACATGCTGACGCAAAATTTTTCTCTTTCTTCTTCATAGATTAATAGGGATATTCAAAGGAAACACTGAGGTGAACAAAATCATATTCCATCAGCTTCTTCAATCTCTCAACTTCAATAGTATCATGGTTCGTCAACTGCGATCAATTCAGAGTAAATTCTACTTCTCAAACAGGAGGGAAAACCCAAGAGTTCCATCAGAAAACGCCAGAAAATTTGTACAACCAAAACTTTCAATGCCAAAGCTTTCTAAGGGTGGATACTAATAGGTGTCAGGAGAATTTGACAATCAAATGAGATCAGGGTAAATATTTCCATAGCAGTGTTAAGCTTAACAGATTTGAGCGCTTAAAGGTTATCATAATAAAAAGTAGGGTGGAGCAGATTGTTACATTTCAGATGCGGTAGTCTATGGTAGCTTTTAAGAAGAGCCAGCCAATCAATAATCAAAAGATATCTAAAATCAAGTATATCAATAGTAAACAGATCCGCAGAACAAATATGGTCATTAAACCAGACGGATAGTTCATATGTCAGAGTCAAGTACATGGTTCATCAAGGTGTTAGGGATAGATAAGCGAACAGTTCAAGGTGTTTGGAGTTTTGTTTAGCTTTTAGCACAAGTGGCAGGTAGGTTGTGAATCATCGGTAATACGAACATCGTATACTGTCAAAGTGAGGCGTATGGAACATCGGTTATCAGCATCATCATGCTCAATTAACAATTACATACAGAGATAGTATTTGCATCAAATCCTTCCAAAGGAAAACTGATTGTCAAATAAAATTCATCATTCAAGGGAGGGAATAAACTTCTATATCCAGGGTTAATAATTACCAGAGTTCTAATAGAAATAGTAATGGATTTGCAAGACAGAATAGTATCAGGTGGTACATTTATATCCAGCACAGGTAATGAATTTATAGAAGGTGCCAAACGCATTGGGGTTAAACGGCCTTCGGGATGGTCGGAAAGATATCAGACTATTTATCAAACAGATCGGAAGTGAAGGTCACAATCGAGTGGTGGCAGCAAAAGTTTAATAATCGGCAATCATGGCAGGGGTTCCAAAATTGTTTCAAACGCCAAAGGTGAGACATAGGAGGATAGTCGTCAATATTAAATGATCAGTCAATCAATCCTTATAAGAATAAAATCAAGGTTACTATCAAAGAAAGGCGGATCAACAAAGAAAAATCTTATCGTTCAGAATGAGAGTGAAAACATTTTTATACTCGTGGTTAAACACCACAAGACTTCTCATGGGCACAGAGATGGTTAAGACGAAATCAAATAGTGTCAAAAGATTCATAGACGATTATTAGAAACAAGAAACAACTAACAGAATGTATCAAGTATGTCATCGTCAAGGGAATTCTCAAAATGCCCGAAGAGGTATCAGAATGATTAACAAAAGGTTCAGAGGTTGGAGTCAGAATCTGAAGGCAAGGATCAAATAGTGTCAGACAATTACTATGCACTTTTCAAAGCTTCAGGTTTTATTTAGGTTTCAAATCTTAGGTGGTGCAAGGCATAAGCTCTAAATTTTCCAAATATGGTTTCAACAGGCTTTAACCAAAAGCAAGGCACGAATCAGAGTAATGCGGAAGCAATGATACTTAAACAAAATGCCTTATAATCTACCCATTCCTCACTGGTCAGAATTTAAGTTCCTATAGGGAAATCCTAAAGCAAATTCTCAAAGGTTGTCCTACGAGCGCCTACAGTGGAAACTTAGTGGTCTAGAATTCACAGGTCAAGGGTAAATGTATTACGAGTCGCAGCCTGTCTCTCTGATACCATAAATTGTAACACCCCAACCCGACAAGTGTAAAGATATCACAATAATGGATTCATATCAGATCAAAACAAAGCATACATCTACAGTAATACAAAAATCTCAAAGTTTACAATGAAATACTGAAACTACAAGGCTTACAAATGTGAACTTCAAAAAAAAAAAAAACACTAATTCTAAAATACAATATCTTCTAATCAACTCTAATCCAGAATAGCTATCAAGTCTTCTAAGTCCATAAGTACACTCTCCACTCATTCCCAGCTTCCTACTAAAACCTGCCGCAGGAAAAGAAATGCGGCTGAGCTACGAGAGCTCAGTGAACAGATATAACGATAACAAAACAGTAACAGATGGCAGTACAAAGAAAATCAGGAATACAGATCATACAGACATAATCAAAACGAAGGAATAGGAAAGAAAAGAGTACGGAAAAGGAAATAAATAAGGTTATAGAAAAAAAAAAGGAAAACAGAAATCCATCACGAGCCCAGATAACAGATAATATCATAACAGTGTAATCATATAAGCAATCTAGAGGGGATACCTCTCAAGTAACCAGATAATATGAGGGGTGACCTCATGTATCAAATTGGAGTGATCAGCTCCCAGATAATGTGAAAGACGTGTATCGCACACACCATCAGTCACCAGAGATATATATATAACCAGTAAATAATAACAGATAACAGAAACAGATCAAATCTAGGATGCATCCATACGCCCCTGCAGACAAATCATAATCATAATGGCCATAGCAGATAACAAATAAGGGACGGAACAGGTCATCACTCTCCTGCCCTAGAGTCATGTCAAAGGTGCATCAATGACATGGACATGAAACCCTCATGCCTAGTGATTGGCTCGGATATCAGACTGTAGGTCAAAGGGCAGATGTACTATCAAAATAATCAAAAGTCATATCTTAAGGGTACATGGCAAAAGGTTCATGTCAAACAGTTCAGAAATAAATGTCAAAGGTTCAAATCAAAGTTTATCCGATTAAGTTTTATAACAAAGTTTAAGTTCAGATCAAAAGGACTATATCAAATGGTTCAGAATTAAAAGTTCGTAGCAAAAGTTCATTTTAGAAGTTTCTGTCAAAAGTTCATTTAAAGCATTTCTTTAATCATGGTTTTCAATAAAATAATCTTTCAGGATAGCTTTCATAAAATAATCTTTCAAAACGGTTTTTCATAAAAATATTCTTTAAAACTAGTTTTCACAAAAGTTAACAAATGTCATATAAAAAAATAGTATCATATCACCATTCACAATCATTCTTTTAAAATAACTGATTTTTCTCAAAACATTTCCAAGTCATAATTAAAAAGGTCTTCACATAACAGATTTTTATATCAGAGGTCGTAACAAAAGGGAATCATGAAAAAGGTTCAAAGCAAAGAGGATTATAATAAGGACATCAACTTAGAAGTGAAACATATCAGAACATGAGAGAGATCATAGAAGGCTCACAAAACAAAGAGATCACATGAAAGGTTCACAAACGGAAGGGAACATTGCAATGGTATGGGGAATCCTAATATGGAACAAGATTAAATCAGAAAGAAGGGAGAGAAAACACCCTTACTGAAAAAGGGCAGAATATCTGTACCTTATTAGCAAAGCAAAATAAGCAAGACAAACACGGAACAGAATCAGGGCTCCTCCTTCTTTACACCTAAAGGAGTAGAAGACAGAATTACAAACGATTCTAACTCAGATTACCATTTTTAGTTTACCTTTCCATTTTAAGTAACTTTCTATTTTTAGTAACTTTCCAGATTTAATAGATTTTCACATTTAGCAAGATATTAATGTTACAGATTAGGTTAAGTCCTTATTCAAGGATTATTATGGAATTAAGGTATATTTTATCAAGTTACAAAAGTTTAGGGTTTATTATGACAAGTTTTCATAGTTTAGGGTTTTAATTGCAAATATTCCAAATTCAAAGGTCTAACATGAAAAAAATACTTCAAGTTACTGATTTAAATACCCATGTTATTCAGAATGACACTTTAATCCCGTAAGTTTCTCAATTTACAAGTTATACCCCTCTAGTTACATTAATTACAAAATAAACCCTATATCTACATAATTCACAATTTAATCCTTATCATGTTCACGTTTACACATCAAGCATTATATTTTCCAAAATTATAGAACCTACCCTTAGAATTATGTGTGGTACAAATCAGATCCTTCAGGTTTCAAAATTTACAGATTTAGTCCCTTAACTTTATAAAACTTATAATTTCCATCACTAATTATTAATAATCACATATTAAGCCCATAAATACTCAAAATTACACAATACCCTCTTAATAACATTATTTACACAGAATAATTTAAAGTTTCTAGAATTTACACTTTTAGTCCCTCTATTTTAATTAATTACAATTCAACCCTTATAAATACAATTAAATTCTTTTCTTGCAATATTTACACTTAGGACCCTCAAGTTATATTTTTCCTACATTCCCACAGACTCATATAACATTACAAAAATGCCCTACAAGTTTCAAAGTTGGCAAAACATACCCCTACAATTTTTAAACCAAATCGGATCACACTTTTTTATTCCAAAACCAAACCCTAATTCATCTAATCATTACCCTATAATTATAAAATCATTATTAGCATTAAATACATCATATTTAACAACATAAACCCTAACCCTAATCGTTTTTAGGGTTTTTATCAATTTTTCCCTAATTTTCCATATAATCCGATTTAAACAAAATTTCATATCAATTACTTTATGCTTCTAAAAATCACATGGCTATTTTTCTAAGCTTATATTATCATCAAAGAACATATAAAAATTATGGTTACCACCAAGAAAATTCATATAACAATATTTTCAAATTAAGTGTGTTTTATTTATTTATTTTTCGTACGCCATATTAAGCTTGCATGATTCATGTTTCTTATTTTTCCTGAGTTGTATTCGACCTAAGGATCATCAGAAAAATGCTTGTTTAATTTTAGAACGTAAGAATTAGACATGAAGATTATTTACCTTGTACGTATGAATTTAGAGAAAACAATTAACCACGATCAAACGAAGGCTTCTAAAATCGAATTCCTATTTTTATTAGCTCGGTTATACCCTGAAGAACTCCAAAAAAATGCTAGATGGTGCCCAGAAAATCGGATGGGAGGATGGGGGATTTTTGTTTTGTCGACACTTAGGGTTTCGGTATAAAAGGGTTTACAAAAATAATATAATTTGTTTATAACAATAACAAACCGACTTGGAGGGGGGATAAACTCCTTATTTTCGGCCCAACATCACAACAAAATCACAATTTGATTTTTAGTATAATTTCCCTAATTTATTCTTGATATTATCCATATTTAAATGATTTAATATATATAAGTAAATTAAATAATTATGATTTTTGGATTTTTGTACTTATTTGTGTGCATGAATATTTTTTTGGACATTTAAAAATATTTAAATGTTGTCCTGAAATTATTTTACTTCATATATAGTTCGTTTTCAGAAGTTTGGAATTAATTCAGAACTTTATAAGTGATTTAATTAAATTTTAAAGTTTCAGGGGTATTTTGGTCATTTTATATGCTTCCTGAATTTCAGGTATTACACTACCTCTAAGAAGCTCATAAGCAGTCTTATTGTGAGGTTGTACAACTAAAACCCTATTCAATACATAACAAGCAGTGCTAACTGCTTCAGCCCAAAATGAAACTGGTAGCTTAGAGTCAGCTAACATTGTCCTAGCAGCCTCTATAAGAGTCCTATTCTTTCTCTCAGCTACTCCATTTTGCTGTGGGGTTCTAGCTACACTAATTTCCCTCTTAATACCCTTTTCTCTGCAAAAATCATCCATCACTCTATTCTTAAATTCAGTTCCATTATCACACTTGATTATTTTAACTTTCTTATCCACTAAGTTTTCTACTTCAACAATGAAGGTCTTAAGGATTTCACTAGTTTCATCATTAGTTTTCATAAAGAACACCCAAGAAAACCTACTATAATCATCAGTGATAACAAGACAATATCTCTTAAAATTCAAGCTATTCACAGAAGTAGGACTAAACAAGTCCATATGCAACATATATAAAGCTTGAGAAATAGAGTTCTGGGTCTTTGGCTTACATGAGGCTCTGTGTTGCTTACCTTTAAGGCACGAAACACAGGTTTGGTCATTGAGAAAAGTTTTATTTGGTAAACCACTTACCAACCCATTTTTAGCAATTTTGTTAATGGTTTTAAAATTAACATGACCAAGCCTTCTGTGCCACAACATTGATTCTTCCAATGTGGCTTTTGCAACAAGACAAGTAAGTCCAACCTTAGGAACTAGTTTATTCATCTCAACACTGTATGTGTTATCCTTTCTAGGGATTTTAAGCAATACTTGACTTTTATCAGGTAGCTTAAAATCAGGAGAAAGAATAAGACAATCAGTATCAGTAAATAAAACTTTGTTCTGTTTATCACAAATTTGTGATACACTGAAAAGATTGTACTTAAGTTATGGTACATAATACACATTTTCAAAATCAAGATTACTAGTTTTAATTACCCCTTTTGATGAGTGTGTAAATACTCATCATTTTACAATCATAAAAGACACAAAAATGACCAAAAACACCCAAATATATTGCAGATATCCTTGGTTTTGTGTATCTATGTGTTTCAGGTACAAAGGATAAAAAACGGGCATTTTTGGATCGACTCGACAACAAGTGTGCATTTGATCAAGTGAAGTCAAAGTCAACTCCAAAATTACCAAAACAACACAAATGGTCCTTGGAATTTATTTTCAGATATTGGCAGCCATGGTCCCTGGATTTTCAGTATTTACAAGAATGGCCCCTTAAAGTTTAAACCCATTTCATAATCAATACCTAAACCACTTTACACTTAAACCTTAACTAACCAAACCCTTTATCCTTACTTAACCCAACCCAATCCTAAATCCATCAGTCCAAGTCCCTAACCCAAAACTAAAATAATAACAAAGCCCAACCCACTACAAAATAACCCATACCCGGTTTTCTTACTTAGCTAAACACACAACCAGTTGATTTAGTCAACTCCTCCATCTCCTTTCCCCATTCCCGCCAAAACTCACCACTTCCCCATAAGCAGTACAATTCCAACATTATTGTCCCCCTCCTCACTTCCCAATAGCCACCCTACCCACCTAAAGTCAAAACCCAGAAAATAATCCACCTCCCCCTCCTCCACGCTGGCAATCCACACCAAAAATGGGCGCCAAAAATGATTAGATGGCTGAGATCATTCCTGCTTTAATCCAATGGATGGGATTTACTCCCAAGAAGCACAAAATGGTTTCCAAGCTGCTTTCACTCACAAAAGAAGCACAAAGAAGTGAAGACCCTTAGTTTAGATGTTAGTATAAATAGATAGTTTGTAAACCTGAAAAGGTAGGTTTTATTTTAGCTTAAAACTTAGGTACTTTTTTCTTTTTCACTGTTATTTACTTTCAGTATGTAATTTAATTTTAATTAATGCAATTTTAAGTTTCTTTTATTTAAAAGTCAACGAAAGTCAACAGCTTATTAACTGCTTATCTTTGCTTATTTTGTTTGTTTCTGCTTATTTGGTCTTCTTTATGTTGGTTGATGATAGTTTAAGGGTAGTTTATAGTTTACGTCACCTAGTTTAAGGTTAAATTGCAAAATCTGTTTGAAAAGGAGTGTTTGGAATATGGTTATGCTTAATGACTAATGTAGCTTTTACTGTTCAAGTGCTAAAATATAAGATTGGTTTGAGCTTTTTGAGGAATCTAGAAGCTGTTTTAATCAGATTGTAGGCAAATAGGGCTTTGTTAAGGCTTTTGAGTCATAAGGTGCAATTGTAGAAGCATTACTGCCTCAATAAGCTCAGCATAAGCTGAGCTTATTTGGACCCCAAATTTGATATTCATAGATCACTTTAGGTAGTTTAAGTAAGATTGCATAGGCTGGTTTAGAGTTAGTCAGGTTTGCAAATAAGTTGCGCCACTTTTCCAAGTCTGCTGTCACAGAAAGTTAGTATAGACCCCAGTTTTCTTAGCTGCTGATCTGGAATGGATAGTAGCTTATTTGATTAAGCTTAGGACCCCAACTTTGGCTTGTAGATAGTTCATATAGCAAGTTTGAAGCTCAACATCTGGGATCCAGGTTTTTGGCTTATTTAGTGGCTTATTTTTAGTCTGCAAAATCAGCTATTAAAGCAGCTGATCTGAGCCTGCAACTATTTTGTCCCACATGCACCTGATCTACAGCTTATTTAGAGTAGCAAATGAGCTTGGATTTTGGGCATTTTTGGCCTAAGTGTAGTTTTTCATATGAACTTTAAGCCTTAGCTTCTGGATTTCCACAATAAGCCCTTTATTAGCTTATTAAGCTGTCCAAAGTAGGATCTTTAATCATTTTGAATCTGTCCTACCAATAAGCTGTGCAGCAGATTTAGTGCCTATTTATTTGGCTTATTTGACTTTTCTGTGTTTGATTAAGCTTGAAATAGCCCATTACACTTTTCTGGGTTTTTGAGGAGCATTTATTGCCCACCTTTGCTCCTCCGCCACTCTGTGCGTTTTTCTTTCAAAGAGCTACCGTACGCTTGTTTGATTTAAGGTTTAAGTTCACTTGTGTTTTGCTTCGATCTTGTTTTAATTGATTTGTTTTCCTTTAAAAAAAAAAAAAAAAAAAAAAAAAAAAAAAAAAAAAAAAAAAAAAAAAACTTTTAATAATTTTCAAAAATAATCTTCTTTATCCTCTTAAATTGTTTAATTCAATCTTCTTATCCCTCTATAATCTTTGATTCTCATGGCGGACATGCGTACGATGTCGGAATTACTTCAAGTACCCACCGAGGGTTACGAAGATGCTATCATTTTACCGGCAATTCTTTCCGGGAACTTCGAGATAAAAACCGGTTTAATTCAACTTGTTATGTCGAATCAATTTCATGGATTCGAGAGGGACGATCCCTACGCTCACATCCGATGGTTTAATAAGTTGACTTCGACTGTTAAATATATGGATATTCCTGATTGCACGATTAAGTTGATTTTATTCCCGTTTTCTCTCGAAGGGGAAGCCCGGAGTTGGCTCGATAAAGAACCCCCTCGTTCGATTTCGACTTGGGAAGATCTCGTTTCTAAATTCGTGAATCATTTCTTTCCTTATTCTAAGATTACGAATCTTAGGAACGATATTACAAATTTTCACAACTTTTTGATGAAAATTTTGGTGAGGCATGGGATCGATTCAGAGATCTTCTTTATAAGTGCCCACCTCATGGTTTTTCGGAATTGCAACAAATTGATATGTTTTATCATGCTTTGACGCAAACCGATCAAGATTCGCTTAATGCAGCCGCTGGTGGAAATATCTTGTATTGAACTCCGAAAGATATTTTAACTATTATCGAGAACAAACCCATGGTTCACACTACACGAAGCAAACCGTTTGCTTCCAGAATGAGTGTTTCCCCCTCTACTTCCTATAAGAAAGAAAAATCTATTGAAGAAGTACTTGCCGAAGAACAAGCAGCTAAAAGACGTTACCGATTTCTCATCGATGACGATGACGAGGATTCTATTCAAATTTGTGAATTTTATAAGAATTCGTCAGCTGCAATTGCACTCGTCTTACCAACTTAAGAGCCCGTTGACTCTCTCATAATGGGGGACGAGCATCTTAGCACTATTCCAAAAACGGAGTCGTCTAGTGTTGAGAACCTTGTCCCAATCCCAAGTTTGTCCGTGGGTATTTCCGACAAAATATGTGATTTGCCTCCTCTTGATACTTTTGAGACTTCCTCCGATGATTGTACCATAAGTGATGACGATTCTTTATCTTATGGAGACATCGATTATGTTGAGGCATCATCTCCCCATTCTGAGCTCGTCAGCTTAGAGGAGGTGAAGGATTTTGAACCTGACAATGAAGAAAGAGACACTGATATTCTGGAAATCAAAGATGATTTACTTCGTGATAAATTATTGAATATCAATGTGCTCATTTCTAAAATTGAATCATTTTGTGAAAATCCAACCTCATTTCCTATCCCCGTCGAGGATAATGACTTTTTCTTGGATAATTCTCTGAGTGGCAATCCCACTCCGTCAAATCCTCCGGAGCTCGAGCTCGAGGATTTTGTTCCCGAATATGAGAGTTTTATCTTTGATACGGCGGAGGAGAGTAGTGGCAATCCCACTACTCATCCCGATCTTTCTCTTTCGACTTATGAGTCGTTTTGCTTTGATATCGATCATACTGAAGAGACGAGTAGTGGCAGTACCACTTCTCATTCTCATATCTCTCTTCCCGAGTATGATTCGTTTATCTTTGAGGAGTTCTCCGATGAACTCTCTCTTATTATATCTCCTCCTGAATATGATCATTTCTATTTTGATCTTGAGGAAGGTTCTAGTGTAGGGGGAGGGGTTCTTAATCATAAGAATGTGCTTATTGATAAAATCACCCCATCCCTCCCTCCCGAGACTTTTGAAAAATATGCTTCTGAGGTTGAAGAATTGATCTTAATTGTTATAAAAATCTTTCTTCCATTCCTCACATATGGTGTGATTTCTCTTTCCCTTTTCTCCTACGGGAATGAGGACACCATTTTTGACCCCGGCATCACCGCTTATAATCTCTATTTCAAGCCGGGTGTATCTCGTCGGTGTGGAACTTTCTTATGTTCAAATGTTTATCCAAACACATTGAATGAAAGTCCGATGGAGATTGTTTCTTCCACTTGCTTCCCCATGGATAAATGAATTCGGGGTCGAGTCAAGCTAGTGACTCGGTTAACAAAAATATTAGCACCACATGGGTGACAACCCATGTTTCTGACTTCTTCCTATTTTCTAACACTAAGTGTGGGGGAATTCCTCTTCTGTGCTTTCTTTGTGTGTTGTTTGCTCTTATTTTCAGGTTTCCCTGAGATCGTGATGATTGATGCGCCTGTTTTCAATCCAGCCGCCCAATATCCGATCTTTTTTCTAACGTTTATCTAGGGATATCTTTTCAACCTTTTTTGTGAAAAATGGAGATTTCTGTTCCACACTTGGCTATTAGTATTACCTTTTTACGTTCTAAGTGGCGTCATAATAGCCGGTACTTTGAATATTGAGGGCAATATTCAATTCTAAGTGTGGGGGGGAATTCTCACGAATTTTGTCACATATGTACCTTCTAGTGCCCTAGTACCCCCGTTTTGACTCAAATTTTAAAATTTTTTTCGTTTTTAAATAAAAAGTGTGTTATGTTTAGTCTTGATTAGGTTAGAACAAACGGAATCCCGACTCTGCCAGAGTATTGATCTGGCTGCTTCCTTAACGATTAGACTAAGGTTTTACGATTTGTGCAAATGAAAATGCTAAGCGTAGAGTAGTTGGTTCTCTTTAGAGCTTATACAAGTAATCTATGGCTTTTCCTCCCAGAAGCTCCTAATCTGATTAATATTTGTGCTGTTTTCAAACTTTTGAACGTTAAAATCATTTTTGTTATACCAAACTAATTTTTTACAATTTTGATAAAGAGTCCGAGTTCACCTTTTTATTTAAATTTTGGAGAAAACATTCTTAAGGAATTAAAATTAAAGTAAAAAAAAAATGATGGAAAAATGAAAAAATGGAAAAAGTAAAATATAGAATGATGTTGCAAAATGAAATAAATGGAATGATATTGCAAAATGCAATAAGTCTTGATGTTGTAAAAATAAAGATGTATATGTTAATAAATATAAGAAACTTTCTTTTTCTTAAGTTTAAATCGGAAGTTGAACTAGGATTCGTCAAAATTATCTAAAGGTTAGACGATGATTTAGAAATTTTTGACTTCAAAGATCCCGTGAGCTCCGATACTATTCTCGAGGGTGTAAAAACCTAGCCTCCTAAGTTTACTAAGGACAAGCTGAGAAGAAAGTCGCTACATGGAGTGATCTCACCTTTGAATCTCTAATCTCTAAATCATTGTTGGTTGTTATCTATTTGAGCTTAATATTACCTTAGCGGTAGCCTCGTAAATCTTTGGAATCGAATTCCCGCTGATTCCGGTACTATTCTCCGTGAGGTGTCAAAAGCCCGGTCACCTAAAACCAACTGGTTTGGGATGTGCCGAGAAGAAAGCCGCTACATGGAAAAGGCCCTTTCGATCCTTAGATTTCGTGGTTTCCAGTGATTTAATATTAACTTAGATAAATAACAACCCTAATAAATGTCGATTTTTGCGGTCAAAATTTTGAAAATGAGCATAGTCACCTAACTTATGAATAATTGTGGGAGTGAAAAGTTAAGTCTCGGCTTACATAGATTATTAGTATAAGTAGTGTTAGCATTTTACAAAAGCGTTTGCACATTGAGTTTAAGCTTAGTTGGGAGTATAAAAAGAGGATGACGATTACATTTCCCTGGAGACACCCATTTTGTGTGAATCCCGTTCCATGATACCGTTTTTGGAAATCAAGCATGTTATCTATTTTTGTTCTAGTTTAAATTTCTCGCATCAAATAAAAAGTCGAAACGGGGTATACTTGGTATTCTTTTGATCCTTTCATTACTTCATATGATCGGATTGCTAGGGACTAGCAATAGTTTAGTGTGGGGGATTTTTTACACCCATAAAAGCCACAAAAATGACCAAAAACACCCAAATATATTGCAGATATCCTTGGTTTTGTGTTTTTATGTGTTTCAGGTACAAAGGATCGAAAACGGGCATTTTTGGATCGACTCGACAACAAGTGTGCATTTGATCAAGTGAAGTCAAAGTCAACTCCAAAATTACCAAAACAACACAAATGGTCCTTGGAATTTATTTTCAGATATTGGCAGCCATGGTCCCTGGATTTTCAGTATTTACAAGAATGGCCCCTCAAAGTTTAAACCCATTTCATAATCAATACCTAAACCACTTTACACTTAAACCTTAACTAACCAAACCCTTTATCCTTACTTAACCCAACCCAATCATAAATCCATCAGTCCAAGTCCCTAACCCAAAACTAAAATAATAACAAAGCCCAACCCACTACAAAATAACCCATACCCGGTTTTCTTACTTAGCTAAACACACAACCAGTTGATTTAGTCAACTCCTCCATCTCCTTTCCCCATTCCCGCCAAAACTCACCACTTCCCCATAAGCAGTACAATTCCAACATTATTGTCCCCCTCCTCACTTCCCAATAGCCACCCTACCCACCTAAAGTCAAAACCCAGAAAATAATCCACCTCCCCCTCCTCCACGCTGGCAATCCACACCAAAAATGGGCGCCAAAAATGATTAGATGGCTGAGATCATTCCTGCTTTAATCCAATGGATGGGATTTACTCCCAAGAAGCACAAAATGGTTTCCAAGCTGCTTTCACTCACAAAAGAAGCACAAAGAAGTGAAGACCCTTAGTTTAGATGTTAGTATAAATAGATAGTTTGTAAACCTGAAAAGGTAGGTTTTATTTTAGCTTAAAACTTAGGTACTTTTTTCTTTTTCACTGTTATTTACTTTCAGTATGTAATTTAATTTTAATTAATGCAATTTTAAGTTTCTTTTATTTAAAAGTCAACAAAAGTCAACAACTAATTAACTGCTTATCTTTGCTTATTTTGTTTGTTTCTGCTTATTTGGTCTTCTTTATGTTGGTTGATGATAGTTTAAGGGTAGTTTATAGTTTATGTCACCTAGTTTAAGGTTAAATTGCAAAATCTGTTTGAAAAGGAGTGTTTGGAATATGGTTATGCTTAATGACTAATGTAGCTTTTACTATTCAAGTGCTAAAATATAAGATTGGTTTGAGCTTTTTGAGGAATCTAGAAGCTGTTTTAATCAGATTGTAGGCAAATAGGGCTTTGTTAAGGCTTTTGAGTCATAAGGTGCAATTGTAGAAGCATTACTGCCTCAACAAGCTCAGCATAAGCTGAGCTTATTTGGACCCCAAATTTGATATTCATAGATCACTTTAGTTAGTTTAAGTAAGATTGCATAGGCTGGTTTAGAGTTAGTCAGGTTTGCAAATAAGTTGCGCCACTTTTCCAAGTCTGCTGTCACAGAAAGTTAGTGTAGACCCCAGTTTTCTTAGCTGCTGATCTGGAATGGTTAGTAGCTTATTTGATTAAGCTTAGGACCCCAACTTTGGCTTGTAGATAGTTCATATAGCAAGTTTGAAGCTCAACATCTGGGATCCAGGTTTTTGGCTTATTTTTAGTCTGCAAAATCAGCTATTAAAGCAGCTGATCTGAGCCTGCTACTATTTTGTCCCACATGCACATGATCTACAGCTTATTTAGAGTAGCAAATGAGCTTGGATTTTGGGCATTTTTGGCCTAAGTGTAGTTTTTCATATGAACTTTAAGCCTTAGCTTCTGGATTTCCACAATAAGCCCTTTATTAGCTTATTAAGCTGTCCAAAGTAGGATCTTTAATCATTTTGAATCTGTCCTACCAATAAGCTGTGCAGCAGATTTAGTGCTTATTTATTTGGCTTATTTGACTTTTCTGTGTTTGATTAAGCTTGATATTGCCCATTACACTATCCCTGAGCTTCTTAGAATTTTTGGTCAGCTTTTGCTTATTTTTGAGCTTATTTCAAAACTGCTTATTGACTGCAACAGCTTATAAAATCTTAATCACTTTCTGAATTTATTTTTACGTTTTCATCCGAATTTTTACGTTTTTTTCCGATTCTTTACGTTTTCGTCCAAATTTTTACGTTTTCGTTCGAATTCTTTACGTTTTCGTCCGATTCTTTACGTTTTCGTCTAAATTTTACGTTTCATACGAATTTTTACGTTTTCGTCCGATTCTTTACGTTTTCGTCCGAAATTTTTACGTTTTCGTCTTCTTTCGTCCGATTCTTTACGTTTTCGTCCAAATTTTTACGTTTTCGTCCGAATTTTTACGTTTTCGTCCGATTCTTTACGTTTTTGGTCCAAATTTTTAAGTTTTTCAATAGTTATCCGAATTTTTACGTTTTCGTCCGATTCTTTACGTTTTTGTCCAAATTTTTATGTAAAGAATCGGACAAAAACGTAAAAATTTGAACGAAAACGTAAAAATTTGGACGAAAACGTAAAGAATCGGACGAAAACGTAAAGAATTTGGACGAAAACGTAAAAATTTGGACGAAAACGTAAAGAATCGGACGAAAACGTAAAAATTCGGATGAAAACGTAAAAATTTGGACGAAAACGTAAAGAATCGGACGAAAACGTAAAGAATTCGGACGAAAACGTAAAAATTTGGACAAAAACGTAAAAAATCAGACGAAAACGTAAAAATTCAGACGAAAACGTAAAAATTTGGACGAAAACGTAAAGAATCGGACGAAAACGTAAAGAATTCGGACGAAAACGTAAAAATTTGGACGAAAACGTAAAGAATCGGACGAAAACGTAAAAATTCAGATGAAAACGTAAAAATTTGGTCGAAAACGTAAAGAATCGGACGAAAACGTAAAGAATTCGGACGAAAACGTAAAAATTTGGACGAAAACATAAAGAATCGAACGAAAACTTAAAAATTCGGGCGAAAACGTAAAAATTTGGTCAAAAACGTAAAGAATCGGACGAAAACGTAAAAATTCGGATGAAAACGTAAAAATTTGGACGAAAACGTAAAGAATCGGACGAAAACGTAAAGAATTCGACGAAAACGTAAAAATTTGGACGAAAACGTAAAGAATCGGACGAAAACGTAAAAATTCGGATGAAAACGTAAAAATTTGGACGAAAACGTAAAGAATCAGACGAAAACGTAAAGAATTCGTACGAAAACGTAAAAATTTGGACAAAAACGTAAAAAATCGTTCGAAAACGTAAAAATTCGGATGAAAACGTAAAAATTTGGACAAAAACGTAAAGAATCGGATGAAAACATAAAAATTCGGATGAAAACGTAAATATTTGGACGAAAACGTAAAAATTCGAACGAAAACGTAAAAATTCGGACGAAAACATAAAAATTTCGACGAAAACATAAAGAATCGGACGAAAACGTAAAGAATCGGACAAAAACGTAAAGAATCGGACGAAAACGTAAAAATTCGTACGAAAACGTAAAGAATCTGACGAAATCGTAAAGAATCGGACGAAAACGTAAAGAATCTGACGAAAATGTAAAAATTCAGACGAAAACTTAAAGAATCGGACGAAAAAGTTAAAAGTCGGACGAAAATACTAACGGAGGGACTAACGATGCAAACAAAACAAACGGAGGGACTAACGATGCAAACATTTAACGGAGAAAGTTAACGCCCATCCAAGATAGGTACCAAACTTGTGCAACGTTTGCCAAATTAGATACCTCTGGCGTAATTAAATTGAAATAGCACCCAAACTTGAAATCAGGGTAAACCACAAGGACCATCCGTGTAATTTTTTCCAAAGTATTTTAATATTTTTAAATCATTTTAATCATTTAATTTAGTTTTTAATTCATATTAAATAAAATAAAAAATCAAAAAAATATAATTCTTTGGTTTTAAAATTTTCTTTTATTAATTAGGATTTAAGAAAAATAAATTTGTACCCATAAAGTTATTATTCCATTAATTTCACAGTTTTAGATTCGCGTAGTTTCCGTTTTTGATTTACGATTTTACGTTTTGTTTTTATATTTTGTAGTTATAAGTTTCCCTTATCCTAATTTTGTTTCCCGTAGTTTTAAGATTTCCCTAGCCTATTTATTTCTTCCCGTAGTTGTAGGATATTTAATTTCCATTTTTCTAATTTAATCAAAAACCAAAAATCTCATTTCCAATCATCAAGCAATTTAATCCCGAACCCATAACGATATATTTGTAACACCCCCAAATATACGTGGTATTGCGGAAGCATTCAGGTCCTGGGGTGCTACCAAATCAATATACAGCGCAGAGTGATATAGAACAATACCTTGATTTGGATTTAAAGAAACAATACATTAATACATCATTGTCTTGGCCGACATCGGCAAATAGAAATAAGTTTAAATTCTTGAAAGATATTTTCTTGACAACTTAATAAAAGCAAGGATGACATGTGAAGACTCTTTATGCAAATGCCTTCATAAAAATGCTTACTGGCGATCACCTGAAATGCATGAGAAAACGGGTCAACTATGAAAGTAGTTGCTGAGTATACAAGTTTTATATAATAAGAAAGCCTTTATTTTTAGAGAACTTTTACTGGTTTTAAACTGTTTCTGGGGGAGAATACATGCTCGTTTTTACTTAAACTCAATGCTTGTTTTTACTTGAAACGTGATTTGTTTTTCTCAAACATACTACTTGGCTGAAATACTTGATTGTTTACTCGAATGCGTTATATGAATACATGACACACATTAACCAGGTGTACTGAACTGTTTACTCAATATTTGACTATTTGGCTGTAATACTTGATTTTTCACTCGAATGCATTATATGTACACATAACACACACATTGACCAGGGGTACTGGACGAACACATATAACAGGACCGGGTGTAACGGTCACATGACCGGGTGAAACGGTCACATGACCGGGTGTAACGGTCACATTACCGAGTGTAACAGACATACTACCAAGTGTAATGGTCATTACGAGTGTACCGCTTAACCAAGCAATATATTACTTCTGTTTACCAAGAACAAATCTTATTTGGCAGCGGGTTGTAAACACACAGGTTGCAAGTCTTGTATGGGCGGGACTTGGGACTGAGTGGATTTACAATGCCCTTGCCGGGAAATCGTTATTCAAATGCTTTACATTTTACACTAAAACCTATGAACTCACCAACCTCGTGTTGACACTTTTTAGCATGTATTTTCAGGTTAAGGCGATAAACTAGTGCTTAAGGCTGTTGGCATGGCATGGCATGGTCATAGAAGACTCTGATAAATTTGGGACCACTTGAAATCTTTTATGTTCTTATATTTCCGCACCATTTTTGAAATGCTGTAAACAAAACACTTTTGAATATGAAATCTATTTTAAATGGTTGAGATAAAACCATTCTTTATACTTTGTGTTGTGATACCAATTTAGTAGCACCCAAACATGTATGCTTCCGCTAAACCAGATTTTGGGGGTGTTACAATATTCCATTCACACCTCGCTGGGACACGACCCGGGTGATCACTTGCCCGGTATCATACACATCACATTCACGGGTTTTGAAAGTTTGACTATTCCTAAGGTTTGACTTGTCATTTCCCACGTATCACCTGTGCACGATACTATATTTATATATATATATATATACTACACACGGATCAATTTTTGGCGCCGCTGCTGGGGAGGTTGTGTTGCGACAATATCGTTTAAGGTTTAAACGATTAGTGACTTGAGATCCTTCTTCTTGAAGTTTTCGCTTTCATAAAAATATAAAAAAAAACAAAAATATTTTTTCTTTTCTTTTGTATATATATTATCATATAAAAACAAAAATACAAAAACATTTCTCGTTTTCTTGTGTTAAATAAAAGATAAAAGCAATCTCAATATAATATTCCTCAACTTGGAGTATTATCATAATAAGTTCCCAAACAAAAGATTAAAACTTGCCTTTGTGTCGCTTGCGAATTCGGCTCACCTTTGATTGATTAACAAACTCTAACGGAGGTTCTAGGAGGTCTTGACATTAAATTGCAGACCGAAAGGAGCGGGTTTTTTAGGAGCATTTATTGCCCACCTTTGCTCCTCCGCCACTCTGTGCATTTTTCTTTCAAAGAGCTACCGTACGCTTGTTTGATTTAAGGTTTAAGTTCACTTGTGTTTTGCTTCGATCTTGTTTTAATTGATTTGTTTTCCTTTTAAAAAAAAAAAAAAAAAAAAAAAATCTTTTAATGATTTTCAAAAATAATATTCTTTATCCTCTTAAATTGTTTAATTCTATCTTCTTATCCCTCTATAATCTTTGATTCTCATGGCGGACATGCGTACGATGTCGGAATTACTTCAAGTACCCACCGAGGGTTACGAAGATGCTATCATTTTACCGGCAATTCTTTCCGGGAACTTCGAGATAAAAATCGGTTTAATTCAACTTGTTATGTCGAATCAATTTCATGGATTCGAGAGGGACGATCCCTACGCTCACATCCGATGGTTTAATAAGTTGACTTCGACTGTTAAATATAAGGATGTTCCTGATTGCGCGATTAAGTTGATTTTATTCCCGTTTTCTCTCGAAGGGGAAGCCCGGAGTTGGCTCGATAAAGAACCCCCTCGTTCGATTTCGACTTGGGAAGATCTCGTTTCTAAATTCGTGAATCATTTCTTTCCTTATTCTAAGATTACGAATCTTAGGAACGATATAACAAATTTTCAACAACTTTTTGATGAAAATTTTGGTGAGGCATGGGATCGATTCAAATATCTTCTTTATAAGTGCCCACCTCATGGTTTTTCGGAATTGCAACAAATTGATATGTTTTATCATGCTTTGACGCAAACCGATCAAGATTTTCTTAATGCAGCCGCCGGTGGCAATATCTTGTATCGAACTCCGAAAGATATTTTAACTATTATCGAGAACAAGTCCACGGTTCACACTACACGAAGCAAACCGTTTGCTTCCAGAATGAGTGTTTCCCCCTCTACTTCCTATAAGAAATAAAAATCTATTGAAGAAGTACTTGCCGAAGAACAAGCAGCTAAAAGACGTTACCGATTTCTCATCGATGACGATGACGAGGATTCTATTCAAATTTGTGAATTTTATAAGAATTCGTCAGCTGCAATTGCACCCGTCTTACCAACTGAAGAGCCCGTTGACTCTCTCATAATGGGGGACGAGCATCTTAGCACTATTCCAAAAACGGAGTCGTCTAGTGTTGAGAACCTTGCCCCAATCCCAAGTGAGTCCGAGGGTATTTCCGACAAAATATGTGATTTGCCTCCTCTTGATACTTTTAAGACTTCCTCCGATGATTGTACCACAAGTGATGATGATTCTTTATCTTATGGAGACATCGATTATGTTGAGGCATCATCTCCCCATTCTGAGCTCGTCAGCTTAGAGGAGGTGAAGGATTTTGAACCTGACAATGAAGAAAGAGACACTGATATTCTGGAAATCAAAGATGATTTACTTCGTGATAAATTATTGAATATCAATGTGCTCATTTCTAAAATTGAATCATTTTGTGAAAATCCAACCTCATTTCCTATCCTCGTCGAGGATAATGACTTTTTCTTGGATAATTCTCCGAGTGGCAATCCCACTCCGTCAAATCCTCTGGAGCTCAAGCTCGAGGATTTTGTTCCCGAATATGAGAGTTTTATCTTTGATACGGCGGAGGAGAGTAGTGGCAATCCCACTACTCATCCCGATCTTTCTCTTTCGACTTATGAGTCATTTTGCTTTGATATCGATCAAACTGAAGAGACGAGTAGTAGTAGTACCACTTCTCATTCTCATATCTCTCTTCCCGAGTATGATTCGTTTATCTTTGAGGAGTTCTCCGATGAACTCTCTCTTATTATATCTCCTCCTGAAGTTGAACATCCACTGTCTGAATATCCTCTAAATTCTTTACCATTTGAAGGATATTCCTGCACACAAAATAAAGGTGTCAGTTTCTTTAGGGGATCCAAACCATCACTGGTTTGGATATGCCTTGTGCATCAAGATGAGAAAATTTGTTGGAGATCATTGATGCACCATTGGGTTTGGTAGATTGTCTAACCCAATGTGCTGAGGCCTTGACAGCATTGCCCCTTTTTCCCTTAACATTTAAGTGCCTAGCAGTAGGATTTGCTGGTCTAGCAGTTGGAACTGCTGACCTAGCAATTGGAACCGCTTGTTTAAATTTTGGCACCCATTTCTGATTTGTCATTGCTGTTTTCTTATAAAAGTGCCTTTTAACTGTTTGTGCATGATTTGAAAATTGTTTTGCACTTGAAACAGTTTGCTTGTTATTAAACCACTTATTTTGACTAGCAGTTGAAACTGTTTTAATGCCAGTCCTTAATATAACAGCTTTGGGTGACAACTTATGATTTGCATTAGGGCTTGTCAATCTAGTTGGACTGTTTTGAGTTACCCTAGCATTGTTATTCCTATTCACCCTTGTATTCCCAGAAACCTTCTTTTTCCATGGGTTAGAATCACAATAAGCAGCCATATGATCAAAACTTCCACAAACAAAGCACACTTTTCTAATCATAGCAAACTTATCATCCAATTTCTTAGATTTTGAGTGATTCCAGTTCCTATGACTACCCTCAGAAACTGGTGATCTGTTCTTAGTCCTATATATCTCAGCATATTGAACACTTTTCCTAACTGGTTTTATGTTTTCAGTCTTAACCACTTTAGGAGCATGTTTAACTTCTACCTTAACAACATTAGGTTTGACCTTAACCTTTGCATCCTCATCATCAGATGTCCAATCCTCAATAGTTGGTGCATCTGAGTTTCTATCAGAGGACATCCTTTCCTCAGAAAGAGATTTATCACTAGCACTCACAAAAGAATCTTCTGCCTTAACAAATTTAACAGGATTCTCACTAATCTTAACACCATATCCAGGAAAATCCATATCCTTAAACTCTTCTAAACCTGTATGAGCTAAATCAATTCCTGGTGGAACAAACATTCCTCTAAGAGGGGGTACAACTGACTTATATCCTAAACCAGACTTAGCTTTGTTAAGTATTTGATTCTCTACTATCTTCTTAACTCCCTTTGAAGTATGTTCAAGAGTTTCTACACTTAACTGGATGTTTTCTTTTTTCTTTTTAAGCTTCTCTAGTTCATATACAAGTCCACTCATTTTATCATCTTTTATTTGCAAATCCATTTTTAAAACACCTATCTCATCAGAGAAGTTTGACTCATTCTGTCTATAAAACACAATTTGTTCTTCCAAAACAGCTAGTCCTCTTTTATGATTTGCCAGACTAAAATTTACTTGATTAAATTCTACTCTAAGATCATCATACTGTTTCTTAAGACACTCATAATCTTTTAAAGCAGAACAAGTATTTGAACATTTTTGAACAATATGTACCTCAGAGTCTGAGAAAGCCATCAAACCCAAGGTAGCTGGTTCCTCTTCTTCCTCCATGAAGCTCCAATCAAATCCAGCTCCATCTACAGCTACCATAGCCTTGGAAGAAGGCTCTTCAACATTAACTGTTCTCCTTGTTCCTTGCTGATTCTTAAACCCTTGACCCTGGTTGCTTTGTTGTCTTGGACCTCTACATTCCCTGGAAAAGTGCCCCATCTTGTGACAATTAAAGCACTCCACCTTAGACTTATCATACCCAGCAACATCTCTTCCATTAAAGGTAATCTTATTCCCAGTCCTTTGGTAATACTTTTTAGCCCTGATGCTTATCAAAGCCAACTGCCACTTTAAATCCATAGCTTCCAAATCATCTTCAGCAATTTGAAGAAGATCTTCATTAAAGATCTTAGACCCACTAGATTGTTCTGACACAAATGCATATATGGTCTCTTCAGTCAAGCCAGCAGTACTAGTTTTTACACTAGCAGTGCTAACTGTTGGTTTAGCAGTACCAACTGCTTCTTCATCTTCATGATTCGAACTGTTTGAAGAAGATAAGAAAGCCATATTCCCTGTACTAGAACTGGTGCTACCATTCTTTTTCACCTTCTGCTCAACAATCTTAAGATTGTTGTAAAGCTCATTCATTGTCATTTTCTCCAGCTCTGGTTTATTACTCCAAACCACAACATAAGTGTTCCATTCAGCAGGTAAACTATTAAGAAACTTCATGTTGAGGTCTTCCTGTGGAATCACAATCTTTAACACAGTAAGTTGACTGATGATCTTTTGAAGCCTATTAAAGATATGGTCCAAAGTTTCATTGCTTGATGCAGTGAAGTTCTCATAACTTTGCTTAAGTAGGGTTTTCTGTGCCTTCTTGGTAGCTTCATTGCCACCAAATCTTTCCACCACTGCTTCAAAAAGAGTTTTAGCAGTCTCGTAATGGCTAAAATTCAGCACTTGATCATTATGAATTGCCATTAGTAACAAATTCCTAGCCTTCTGATCATTCTTCTTTTTGATTCTCTCCTCGTTTGTGACTGGCTCAGTATTAAGCTTTGTGGTCTTGAAACCATCAGCACGTATTTCTTCAACATGAATTGGTTTGAAGGAATCACCATTGATAATGATATCCCACAATGCATAGTCTTGCACCATGAAATATTGCTCTATTTTGAGCCGCCATAAATCGTGTTCATTCTGTTTCAGCATGGGGAGTTTAGCAAGGATTGAGGTTTGTGGTGTCTTCATGTCCATCTTCTTGGTAGCAAGTTAATGAATACTTCTGGATCTTCTAAATCAAAGTATCAGAAACCTAGATTTGATACCACTTGACCGGATCTAAACACACACGAGTTGTGTTGGAGATACTTTGAATATATACTTGATAGCACGCGGAATTTACTACCAAGTACTTAGAAGAATATGTGTTTGGTGAATGTATGTGATTGTATGAATGTAACAGTAAGAACAACGAGACAATGTTTAACCAAACACTTTGCTTCAATATATTGAACGATTACAATGAACGTGAAGCCCTTAATAATGCATGTACGTATAGGATCTCAATAAACCCTAACTGAGTGTGACAACCGGCAATTTAGGGAGCCATTTTATTACCGCATTTCTTTAAATTTGGCGACGTAAACATTTTGAATGTAACCTTTTGGAAACTATGTTGATTTTGACTCGTATTTTGGTTTATTTACATGGAATATTATGTCGTTGAATTATTTGTGTGAGATTAATTTAGGCACTACTCCGACTCCGGCATTAGCAAACCTAATAAGTCAAATTTAAACAAGAAATAATCACGTTTTATTTTATAAACGCATTTGTTATCAAACTCGATGGAAAAACATTTTTAAGACGAACGGTGACGATTAAAAATTTAATCGGTGATGTCTAACATTTTTCGGGAATAAAAATAAGTAATCTCGAGAGAGAGTAATAGTAATTATTCCGCTAGTCCTTTCCCCGACTCCTTAAGTGAAATAAAGATGCAACACAAGGACCCCTTTTTGCAATTTCCGGTTCTATTTAAACATAAAACCCTAACCCTCTCTTCTATCTTTATTTCATCTTCCTCACAAAACCCTCTCCCTCTCTTCTCTCTATTAGCCGCCGCCGGCCACCCTTAAAACACCACCACCGCCGCCCCTCCAACTATACCACCACCACCAAAATAACCATCATCCCCTCCTCTCTCCTTTGGTGTACATCACGCGCCTCAAAAACCAACCCCAACCACTCGTTATTTCTGATTCGACGCTATCAAAACCCACCACCAACATTTCTAAACTCTAAAACGTATAGATCTAGTGAAGAAACGGTAAGAACACGCGTTTTTACGCGTGGATTGACTCGTTCACGAGTCAAACTCGTATTTTCTTGATATTTTTCGGGTTAAAAACATGGGTTTAAGGTTTTAAACTAATAAAAAGATAGTTTGGTATCGAAATGGGTCGTGTATGTGTGTCGTGTTTGTGGTGCTGTCGTGAAGCCGAGAGCACAAGCTCTCGGTATGAGCTTATTTTCGAGCTTATGTGCTTGTGGTTATTATCTTAAGTTTTTATTATTTTTCTTGATTGTTGTTGTATGGTGCCGAGAGCTAAGCTCAAGGGTTTGAGCTTATTTTTTTTTTATCTTTGTTACTTGTGGTCATGTGGTTGATGTTGTGTTGAACCGAGACCCTCTAGGGCTCGTTGGTTGTTTTGTCGCGACGAAGAAAGTCAAGCCGAGACCCCCAAGGTCTCGGCAATGTTTATAGTGCTTGGAATGAATCTTTTTCTTGCTGCTACTCTTGTTATTATTATTATAGTGGTTGTGTTGTTATTTGTTGTTGATGAAATGGTGAAACCGAGACCCAAGGGTCCGTTCGGTTTGGTTAATGAAATATGGTAATCGATTGTGTGACGATTTTTAGTGACGGGGAATAGGATTAGACGTGAGTCGTAGTCGACCACGAGATGTTGAAGTTGATGGAGGAAATGAGGCTAAAATATTGATATGTTGTTGTTTGTGAATTTGGTGCCTCGTCGGATCACGTTGACTTTTAAGTCCTCGTTGACCCCGACAATATTATAACACGGATATACTTATATTGTTGGACTTGGATTGATATAATAAGTCGAGAGGTCATGACTCGACTTGTGACTCGAAACAAATAATAACTCAAAATAAAAAAAAACATAAACAAGCTCGAGACGAGAATGACACGAGGTTTTTCGTATAAGAAATAAATTATAACAAGAATTATACTTGTTGATTTATTAAAAACAAAACTAAGGTTTTTATAAATAAATGAGTTATTAAATGTTTCGAGGGCACACAAATCGAAGAGTATTAATTAGGAGGAACATTTATGTTTTATGGTTTTAGAGTCGAGTCTCGGATTAGTTGACATTAATAAACTTGACTCACATGGTTGTTGGACTTATTGAGCTGACGAGTTCAATAAGAGCCTCATAAGCATGTCGGAAGAGATTTATTAATGGGCAATTCATCCTCATGACTTATCTAGTATGGTTATTGAGTTTTGAGATGATAAATTAATTGAAGAAATTACGAGACTTATTGAGTTGACGAACTCCATAAGGACCCGACAATTCGTTCGCATAACTTATCAAACCAAAACTTAGTCATACGTCCTTACTTGCTAATTGTTTAGATTATGATTTTATGTGGCGTGAGTACACTAGAGTCATGTCATGTCACCATTACACACTCGTCGATACCAAACACTAATAACGGATATGAGAAAGAGATTTTTGGAACTTAAAACGGAATCCACTTGGGATGGTTTACTTTTGAAAACTTTTACGTTTGAAGATGATGTTAAGGTTAGTTCACATTATTAGGTTGTGCCGAGTCCGAGAGTGCTGGTATTTGAGAGTCGCCGATTACTTTGCTTCAGTAGATCTTGTTTTGTGCTTTGCTGCTTGAGGTGAGTTTCATAGCCCCACTTTTACTCTTATCAACGTTTTATTTAACTTGGGGGAGAAAACATGCAACGCTTTTCTAGACCTGCAACTATTTTTTTGATTTGCTTATGTGTTGACTAGTTAAGGGTTAGATGTGCGTAGATGTTGACTTAGTCTAGGGTAGCAATCTCTTGCTATAATCGTGATGCCTAGCTAAGAATAGATATCTGCTTACGGACTAGACCAGGGTAGCAATCCTTTGCTATAACCGTGGTACCTGGCTAGGACCGCTTAGGGCCCTACTCGAGATCTCGTTATGATCTTGGAATGATTTGGTTTTGGAATGATTCTTGGTTATGTTATTATTGATGGAAGCGTGAAATCTATCTGCCCTTAGTCCCACATAGCAAGTAACTTTCTATCAGGTCTACTACTAAATTTGTGATTAAACCTATGAACTCACCAGCGTTAGCTGACCTTTTAGCATGTTTTCTCAGGTAATTGATGTGGTTTACTTTGGCTATTACTGTTGGAGGCTTGGCGTATGGCATGGCTAAGGATCAATTCGCACTCTGATAATGTTATGGGGACCTAACTTATGTATTTTCGTTTTGGGCTTTCTTTAAATACTTTATGGGAAGAATGTAGACTTGCAACGCAAATCTTGAAATATTTATGTAACGGATAATGCTTTCTTGTTTTCTATGCTTGTGTCTTATACCAATTTCGTAGCACCCCGAAAGCTTGACTAAGTCTTCCGCTGAACCGAATTTTGGGGGTGTTACAGATTGGTATCAGAGCTCAAGGTTATAGAGAACTGGGTATATTTTCAAAAACCTAGACTATAACCATTTTCAAAAATTGATCTTTGACCAAGACATGCCAGCCTGCCAAGCCGAAGATATACGATTTGAAAACTGGTATGATATGATTATGAGTTATGATTGATTTATGTTTAAGAACTGGTACATTATGGTTATATGATTTGAGTTATGATGAGTACTTATATGCGATTATTGTTTGAACATGTTGGTAAATGCGGTACACTTTGTGAATTACTATGGTTATGGTTTTTGGTTTTGAAACGGGTTATTCTATATGCTTATACCTACCCTATGCCCGTTGTCACAGACGATGCCTTCCTTTGATCATGTTACCAGTGAGGAGATCTCTACTCCTACACCTCACATTGGACAGACTGTGATGACACCTGATCAGGACGATCCCTATGAGATCGTTCGACACTCAGCTTTTGCATCGTCATCAGCTGCTCTTATGCCATATGTTTCACCTGCTACTCAGCCATCTTCATCAGCTGGTCGTTCTAGCTCTATACGACAGCTTACTCTACACCAGGCTTTGTCCAGAGCCCAGACTCTTCGACTCACCAGCAGCCCCACTCACATGAGGCGATCACTATCACCACCTGTGCGTGTCACCGCTCACTCTCTTCTGTCAGCATCACTTGCTTCATCATCTCGCAGACGACCTCGCTCCCCTACTCCATCATCCCATGACTCACCCGCTCCTCAGCGACGTCGTGTCAGCGATTCACATTCAGAGGGTGATGATGAGGATGAGGACGAGGAGGAGGAGGATGATGTTGCTCCAGATGAGGCCGCTCCACCAGTTCAGGGACTTGCACCCTTAGTGCACTTACCCGAGCCAGACTCTCCCGATCACATACCTGAGCCCGATTCTCCTGAGGATTCTATCGAGATAGCATCACCACCTCATTCACCAGTGCCCGACAGCCCACTAGCCCCAGATGCTTCATCGGAGGTTGCTTCAGAGACGGCAGCCCATGGAGAGACGGGACAGATTTGGGGACAGATCGCTACCATTGAGCAGAGGATCAGTCAGATAGCTGACCGACTAGTGGGGGTCTCAGCAGCTAGGTTAGGAGATGTTGAGAGGGACATGGGAGTGTTGTATGGTAGGACCACATCCCTGAGGCGTGATCTAGTGGACTGGAGTGACGCATTCAGAGACTTACAGAGAGGACTTTTGACTGCTCGCGACACCGACAGAGCCCTTTGGCGTAGGGTCGCCGCGCAGCAGACTTTGATTGATCAGCTTAGGAGGGATCGTGAGGCGGACCGCATCGAGATTTCATCTGTTTGGAGACAGATGTCAGACCTAGAGGCTGCTGTGAGAGAGATTCGCCGTGCTCGTGGCTAGTTATGCTTAGACATATGATGGTTGTACTATCTCTAAACTAAGGAGTCCTTAGTTAGAGGTGTTAGTGTTATTAGCTATTTATGTTATCTTTAGTTATCAGAATCGTCTATGAACGATCAGTTATCCTTATCTTCCGTTGTACTTGAGAAATATGTTTCGTTACCAGTTCTATTATAAATGGAAAACTTTTGAGCATAAATTGTTGTGATGTGAACGAAATTATATTCTTATTGTTATGATTAGTATTCGTGTTGGTATTCAACCTTGTGATGACCACTTTCTCATATGATGTTACATATTGTTCGAAATCTCATGACTCTTATATCTTGTTATTCAGATCAATGGCTCCAAGACGCTACCCAGTTAGGACTAACCGTACAGTGCCTACTGTTGTCAACACTGGTCGTCAAGGCCGTCGTCCGGTTCAAAATCCTCGTGGTCAGAATACCAACAACCCGAATACCAATAATCCGACTAATGGAGAACAAAATGTGAATGATCAGGGCGTCAATGGTCACACTCCACTAAACACCCCTCCTGATAATCAAGCTCTAATCGAACAACTCGTAGCTCAGCGTGTTGCTGAAATCTTAGCTGAGTCTAATCACTCAAACACCTCTGCTGGAACTCCACCACCTACCAGAAACCGTGGTTGTACCTATAAGGAATTCCGTACTTGTGGGCCAACTGAGTTTGGCGGAACTGAAGGGGTTGTTGTGTTAATGAGGTGGATGGAGAAAATCGAATCTGTGTTCGTTGTCAGTAACTGTGAGGAAAACACCAAGGTGAAGTATGCTACCTTCTGTTTGAAAGACGAAGCATTAACTTGGTGGAACAACTACCTCAAGTCTATTGGGAGTGAAGTAGCTTATGCCATGACGTGGGATCAATTTAAGACCTTGTTGATTAAGACCTACTGTCCAAGGAATGAGGTTAAGAAACTGGAAGTTGAATTCTGGAATCATAAGGTGAAGGGTACTGACATGACAACTTACAACCGTCGTTTCCAAGAATTGTCACTATTGTGCTCCGAAATGGTTCGTACTGAGGCACTCAAGATTGAACGTTACACTGATGGGTTGCCACTAGCTACTAGGAACGATGTGATTGCGGCAAACCCAACTAACCTCCATGAAGCCATCACAATAGCTCAACGTTTGATGGATTCACTAGTTCTTGAGGGTGCCGATAAGGGGAAGAATGATAAGAGGAAAAGGGAGGATCAGCCTAAGGGTAATGACCACCCGAACAAAAAACAAGAAGTTGTCAAGGTTTATGCCATTGCTGATGGGGAAAAGAAGGGATATAGTGGAAACAAACCGTACTGCAGCCACTGTAAGCGCCATCATCACGGACATTGTGGTATTGTGTGCCGGAATTGCTCAAGGATTGGACACTTAGCTAAGGATTGCAAATCCAGACCCCTGAACCTAGTGCAATTAACTCAGGGAACAGACTGGAAGGCAAATGTCACTTGTTATGGATGTGGGAAGAAGGGACACTTTAGGAATGAGTGTCGTGGACAGTGGAACCAAGGAAATCAGGGGAACCCAGGAAATGGAGGAAATCAGGGAAATCGAGGAACAGGAGGAAATCGGGGAAATCAAGGCGCTGGAAATCAGCAGGGAAATGTGGGAGCAGCCCAAGGAAGGGTGTATGTTATTGGGAAGGAGATCAAGGAAGACCCGACTGTTGTTACTGGTACGTTCCTTCTCAACAACCGTTATGCTTCCATATTGTTTGATACTGGTGCCGATAGGAGCTTTGTATCTACTACATTTATGCCCTTGCTCGAAAATCCCCCGATAGCCTTAGGTATTGAGTACAATGTAGAATTAGCAAACGGGAACCTTGAAAAGATAGACACTATTATTCGTGGCTGTACATTGAATTTCTTAAACCACCCTTTCAACATCGATCTCTTACCCGTCACCTTAGGAAGTTTTGATGTTATCATCGGCATGGACTGGTTATCCAAGTATCATGCTAATATCATCTGCGATGAGAAGATAGTCCGGGTGCCTTACGGAAGAGAAGTCTTGAACATACAAGGGGATAGGAGTAATCGTGGAGGTCCCTCCCGATTGAATATTATCTCTTGTACGAAGGCTCAGAAGTACATAGAAAAAGGGGGTTACCTCTTCTTGGCCCGGATTTCTGAAAGTAAAGGAAAGGAGAAGGACGAGAAGCGTATTGAAGATGTACCCATCGTCAGAGATTTTCCAGAAATATTCCCAGATGACTTACCCGGAATCCCACCGGCAAGACAAGTCGAATTTCAGATTGAACTGATACCTGGAGCTGCACCCGTAGCTCGAGCACCCTACCGCCTTGCGCCCACCGAGTTAGAAGAACTATCGAAACAACTAGCAGAGTTGTCCGAGAAGGGATTCATACGACCAAGTTCATCACCTTGGGGAGCTCCAGTATTGTTTGTAAAGAAGAAGGATGGATCTTTCCGCATGTGTATTGACTATAGAGAGCTGAACAAATTGACAGTGAAGAACCGATATCCTCTACCCAGGATCGATGATCTGTTTGATCAACTTCAAGGATCGAGTGTTTACTCGAAGATCGATTTACGATCTGGGTATCACCAGCTCAGAGTTCGAGAAGAAGACATTCCAAAGACTGCGTTCAGAACTCGTTATGGACATTACGAGTTCCAAGTGATGCCGTTCGGTTTAACCAACGCCCCGGCGGTATTCATGGATCTCATGAACCGCGTGTGCAAGCCCTATTTGGATAAGTTCGTGATAGTATTTATCGATGATATTCTGATCTATTCCAAGAGTAAAGAGGAGCATGAAGAGCATCTAAGACTCATCTTGGAATTGCTGAAGCAAGAACAACTGTACGCAAAATTCTCGAAGTGTGAGTTTTAGATCTCTACCGTACAATTTTTGGGTCACGTTATCGACAGTCAAGGAATTCACGTTAATCCCGCAAAGATCGAGTCCATTAAAGAATGGGCCGCCCCTCAAACCCCAACTGAAGTTCGTCAATTTTTGGGTCTAGCTGGCTATTACCGACGATTCATCGAAGGATTCTCTAAAATAGCCAAACCCCTAACTAAGCTAACCCAGAAGAATGTAAAGTACGAATGGGGAGATGATGAAGAAGAAGCTTTTCAAATGTTGAAAGAAAAGTTGTGTAGTGCACCCATCCTAGCCTTACCGGAGGGAAGCGAAGACTTCGTCGTGTACTGTGACGCTTCACATAAAGGATTGGGAGCTGTCCTGATGCAACGGGAGAAAGTGATAGCATATGCTTCACGACAGCTCAAGACCCATGAGAAAAACTACACAACTCATGATTTGGAACTAGGTGCAGTAGTATTCGCACTTAGAATATGGAGACACTATCTGTACGGCACGAAGTGCATTGTGTATACCGATCATAAGAGTTTACAACACATCTTGGACCAGAAAGAGCTAAACATGAGACAGCGTCGCTGGTTAGAGCTACTCAGCGATTATGACTGCGAAATCCGCTACCATCCCGGTAAAGCTAATGTTGTTGCTGATGCTCTTAGTCGGAAAGATCGAATACCACCGTTACGAGTCAGGTCGTTGGGAATGACTATTAGTTCACCATTACCATCCCAGATTCTTGCAGCCCAAGCTGAAGCGCTAAAAGAAGAAAACAGACCGCACGAAGACCTACCTGGGATGATAGAAAACGAGAATGGTTTCGTAAGGCGTTCCGACGGAACCATATGTTTTGGAGACAGAAGCTGGATACCACTTTGTGGAGGAATTCGTGAGTTGATTATGCACGAGTCGCATAAGTCAAAATACTCAATCCATCCCGGATCTGATAAAATGTACCAAGACCTGAAGAAGTTGTATTGGTGGCCTAACATGAAGGCCGAGATAGCCCTGTATGTCAGCAAGTGCCTAACGTGTGCGAAGGTGAAGGCTGAACATCAGAGACCATCAGGGCTGTTGATACAACCTGAACTCCCTGTTTGGAAATGGGAGCGGATCACCATGGACTTTATAACTAAACTGCCAAGAACCGCCAGTGGTTGTGATACTATTTGGGTGATCGTAGATCGACTCACTAAGTCCGCTCACTTTCTTGCAATCAAAGAAAACGACAGTATGGATAACCTTGCTTGACTATATCTGAAAGAAGTCATTTCGCGACATGGTGTACCAATATCTATTATTTCAGATCGAGATAGTCGTTTCACATCAAACTTTTGGAGGTCCCTCCAAACGGCCATGGGAGTAAAACTCGACATGAGTACTGCTTATCATCCCCAAACTGACGGCCAGAGTGAGAGGACTATCCAGACATTAGAGGATATGCTACGAGCTTGTGTTATCGATTTTGGAAAAGGCTGGGAGAGATACTTGCCTTTGGCCGAATTTTCCTACAATAATAGCTATCATACCAGCATTAAGGCCGCACCTTTTGAGGCACTTTATGGTCGAAAATGCCGATCCCCGATCTGTTGGGCTGAAGTTGGCGACAGTCAACTTACTGGGCCCGAACTTGTTAGAGAAACTACTGAGAAGATAGTTCAAATCAGAGACCGTTTGCAAGCGGCACGAGACCGACAAAAGAGCTACGCTGATAAGAGACGTAAACCTCTCGAATTCCAGGTCGGAGACAAGGTCATGTTGAAAGTCTCACCATGGAAAGGGGTGATACGTTTTGGCAAGCGCGGAAAGCTCAATCCTCGTTACATCGGACCATTCCAAATTCTTGAAAGAATTGGACCGGTAGCCTACAGACTTGAATTACCACCAGAACTGAGTAACGTGCACAACGTATTCCATGTATGTAACTTGAAGAAGTGTCTTTCTGATGAAACCCCGGTTGTTCCTTTGAGGGAAATCCGGATAGACAAGAACTTGAACTTTACCGAGGAACCAATGGAAGTTATGGACCGTGAAGTCAAACGACTGAAGCACAGTCGCATTCCTATTATCAAAGTTCGTTGGAACTCTCGACATGGACCAGAATTCACATGGGAACGAGAAGATGAGTTTCAGAAAAAGTATCCTCAACTCTTTGAGCCATCGTCGAACAAGTCTAAGTGAAACCCGGGACGGGTTTCATCTGAGGCTGGGAGGCTGTGACAACCGGCAATTTAGGGAGCCATTTTATTACCGCATTTCTTTAAATTTGGCGACGTAAACATTTTGAATGTAACCTTTTGGAAACTATGTTGATTTTGACTCGTATTTTGGTTTATTTACATGGAATATTATGTCGTTGAATTATTTGTGTGAGATTAATTTAGGCACTACTCAGGTAATTGATGTGGTTTACTTTGGCTATTACTGTTGGAGGCTTGGCGTATGGCATGGCTAAGGATCAATTCGCACTCTGATAATGTTATGGGGACCTAACTTATGTATTTTCGTTTTGGGCTTTCTTTAAATACTTTATGGGAAGAATGTAGACTTGCAACGCAAATCTTGAAATATTTATGTAACGGATAATGCTTTCTTGTTTTCTATGCTTGTGTCTTATACCAATTTCGTAGCACCCCGAAAGCTTGACTAAGTCTTCCGCTGAACCGAATTTTGGGGGTGTTACCCTAACTGAGGATCTCTTTTTATAGCACAAAGAGTCCTTTACAAGTAAACTATATTTGTATCAATCTATATAAATAAGATATACATCATATCCATTCCATATTTATCTTCACACGGTTTCATCTTAATCTTGTAAGCAGTATGAACTTTTCTTCATCAGCAGTACTAACTGTTCTTGTATTCTTCAGCAACTATTCAACCGTACTAACTTATACAGAACCATACTAACTGCTTAATTTAATTCCCAACACTCAGTCATTGGTACGTATAATTGTTCTTCATATGGAATCATCGCAATTCTATTCCTTTACCATAAGAAAAGGTGGAGATTACGCTTTAAATCATAAAAACCTTGAACTTTGCAACGCCATGATTTTCCCAACCGAATATGACAATCCTCCATGTCATCCAAATAACAAATTACCTCATCCTTGTAAAATTTACCAATAGAGATTGGAATCCTACAAACCTCATGACCTCCAACCAAACAACTTCCTATTGGAAAATTAAAGTAATTGACCAATTTTCTTGACACCAAGTTCCTAGCCCCAAAATTATCAGTAATTAAAGAAAATACCTTTTTATTGATTGAAACTCTTGAATGAAACCACTTGATTGTTGGTAGTTGATGATATCAAATAAGTACATTTTATTAGCATCATGTATCCTATGTATATTGCTTGTTTTTGTATTATTTTATATGGGAATTGATACTTAATCGCTTACTTTTGTAATTCTGAGTTATAAACAAGCATTTGGTGAAAGTTAGCTATTATGGACATAAAATGGAGCAAAATGATCAAGATTGGAAAAGTCTGCTGAATTGAAGAGATTAAAGACCATTGCTTGACTTTGAAGCATGCGCCGCATCTGATTTTATCATGCATCGCATATGAAACTTTGGTCAACGAAGAAGAACCAACTTGTTCTACTCCAGATACGCCGCATCGGACCAATCCGATGCGCCGTATCGACCATACACAATCCTTACCAAGAAATCAAGTGGAGATTAGAAGCTTAATGAAGAAGTCAAGATTACAAGTCGACACTTGAAGATGCTTTCGTATTTTAGCCATAAAATCTTCATCTGGACTCCGTTTTAGTTGATTCAAGCGGCCACGGAAAGAGAAAAAGGAGATCTACATGTATCTGAAGGAGATGCGGCGCATCAGGTCTTTAGATACGCCGTATTGGGAGATGCTCCATATCAGATTTATAGATGCGCCATATCGGGTTAGTTTCAGACTTGGAGGCTACGTTTACTTATAGATGCGGCGCATCTAACTCTCTAGATGCGCCGTATCGACCCAGATTTCAGAATCTATAAATACCGAACTCATTAACGAATTAGGGCATCATTGGGGACCCTTGGGATCATTCCCAAGCGTCTGCAAACGTCCCAAAACAGCAGAAGACTATATTGAAGATCCATTCCATCCATGAAGAACATCTCAAGCCAATTTACTTTGTTTAATCATTCGGTTAGCGTGTAGTTTTCATTATGATTTCTATCTTTTATGCTATGATTCAAACATTATGTATTGTTACTGAGATTATGGGCTAACACCCTTAGGTGTTAGCCATGTTTATGAAGTTTTATTACTTTTTATGATTTTGTCGATGTTGTTTGCTTTGTTATTGGATTGGGTACTTGTCGATAAAAACTCGTTTATTGCTTATAACTAGTAGAAGTCTATGTAACTAGGTTATGATCCTTATAACTTTAATTGATGTGACTTAACTACCTGTAATTGTGGTTGCTTAGGTTGAGTTATATGCGTGTTAACCCGAATCTCTATTAGGAATCATTGTTTGGCATAAACGGAACGTGTCTACAACCTAATAGGACTAGTAGCGTGTAATACCGAACTAGGTTAGATGGTTTAAAGCAATAAGTTAGTATTGATACTAGACGAGTCACTATGATCATGTCCTCTTTCCCACCACGATGGTAGGTTATTTAATCGTGACAGGATTAATAATCGGACTGGCGACAAAACAATTGAATGAATTAAAACAAGTAGACATAAGCATGTATAACTATAAAATGGATTAGACGCGGCTAACCCGTTCTTCCTATCTATCTTCATCTATCTTTAATTTGCTTTTAATTAGTTTAATATTTATTTTCTCGTATTTAGTTTAATTAAACACACAAAATCGTGATAGCCTCTCAGGCTAAAACCCCAAAAATATTTACTTGCTTTCTAGGTTAGTTAGTTTAGTAATTAGAATACCTTTAGATCACTTTAGCTTCGCTCCTAGTGAACGACCCTTGCTTACCTTAAAACTATCTACATTGATCGGGTACACTGCTCGTGAGTGTTTAGAGTCTATAGGTTAGTTCGGCAAAAAATAAATTTAAAACTTGGTAGTTAATTATAGACCTAAAAAAAACACATCAGTAGTCGAATCTCCATTTTCATGCTTTCCTCCCATTCGTCGACCCTCCTATTGTTGAACGGGGATTGGTTGCACCTATGATTTTCAATAGACCCGCCTATGGTTAGATGAATTCTTGAACCTCCATAATTGCTACCCTCGCGATTCTTGTGGATTGATGTCCCACCTACGATCATGAAACATAGTTCTTCTAGCATTGTGTAACAGCTGTCAAGTTCATTCATGGATTTGGTAAAACCATGATCCGTGTACTCTCCAGACCAAAACCCACCAACGGTATGGGTTTTTAAATCTTCTACACCATTCACCATCTGGATACGAACAAGCTTTAGAAATTAATTGAAGTAGAAACTTCTACACCAATTACCACCAGGATGCTAAGAAGCTCTGATGCCAACTGACGCAGGACGCGCGGAATCGTATTTGGATAAACCCTAATCCAAGGGTGATAAACAAGGCGCACCTTGCGGGAATAAACCCAAACAAGAGATAAACTCCTAAATGATAATTATATTAATGATCAAAAGATAAATTACAATGAAACCTAGTCCCTATATTTATAGGGTACTAAAACTTGTAGAATAAGATAACCTAGAACAAACCAAAATTAGGAAACTAAAATAATAAAACAAAAGTCACGACACAAAATAAAACCCAGGAAACACTAGTAGGGTTACTTATGCTTGGAGTAGAGTTACTTGGAAGTAACCTTCTGAATCCAGTAACCTCAGTATGTTTAGTAGTAGGATTACTTATGTAACACTCTAACCCGAAAAAGGGCCTAAGTGTAACATTATGGTGTCAATCAGAACATATAAACGCAAGCGGAAGACTTCTTATTAAATACTAAGTCAAGAATTACAAGGACTTACGAAATATAATCCAAACAATAATCTAATACAATACATATCCAAAGTATAATGTCTACAATCATAACTCCAATAATGGAATCTAATCAAGGGTAGGTAATCTATCTTCTACTCTCAACACTCATGCCCAGCATCCCGCTTATAACCTGCCGCAAAGAAAAGAAAATGCGGTTGAGCTAACGCTCAGTGAATAGATATAAACAAATGAAAGGTAATAAGCGTATACGAAATGAATAAGCAAATGAATCCAAGAGAACCTGCTAAACGAGATGTCAAACTGAATATGGAACATATAAAAGGGATCAAAGCATAATAATGAACATAAAGTGGATATCAATATTAAAGGAAATGCCTAACAAAACATATAGCAAATTGTACATGGAGTAGCTAGCTCGATGTACCAAAAGTGAAATGGGGTGTATTACACACACTCAAGTCCATTCACAAGTATATATCAAAACTAAACTAAGTACCTAGGATGCATCCATACGCTCCCTTCAAAACAAAGATACACATGCCAATTCTAGACTAAACATACATATAATAAACACGGGCCAGGTGCGCCATATATATAGCTATATAAACAAATGAGAACTCTGTGGACAAAAACCCACCTCCACAGATAGTGTCAATACCATTGGTGCATCAATGGCAAGGCCATGGACTCCTCATAACTGGCTACAAATATGGGCAACATAATAGGCATAGTACATGCAATCTAATGATAAGGGATAATTATAAATTATCCAACTTAGATAATAGCTATACGAATAGAATATAGCATGAAATGAGTAATCAAACGAATAACTAAACAAATACGGATCAAAGCATAACAAATATCAGAAGACAATGAGTCATGAGAAATCTTTAAGGATAGAGTACAACCAAATTATTTAATTATGAAAATCATTTAAATGTCATTTTCACAAAAGTATTCTTTTAAAAGCCGTTTTCATAGGAGTCATTAAACCTTCATATAAAAAGTGGTATTACCTCATATTCATATAAATCATTTTTAAATTGTTTTTCTCAAAATAACATCAAAATATATACTCCCTCCGTCCCACATTAAGTGTCCATAATAGAATCTTGGGATGTCCCAAATTAAGTGTCCAGGGAATATTTCAACCAATGAGAAGAGACTTTAGTGGGTAATAGTGATATTTGATTGGTGGAGAGTGTAGTTAGTGGAATTTCCTAAAACTTTGTGCATTTGGAAAGTGGACACTTAATATGGGATGGAGGGAGTATTTAAGAAAGGTTTTCAGACGAAGTCATAATATTAGATGTGTTACAAAGTCTCAAAGGATTCTAATACGAATATTGAAGTCACAAGGGAGAACGAATGAATCAAACCATATCAGACAGAATAACTAAACGAATATCAAATGAATCATAAATCAGAATATCAAACATCAAGGAATCAAGTCATGAGATACCCTTACTGAGAAAGGGCGGAATATCTGTACCTTATGAAACGCAAGCAAAAGGGCAAAAGAACACAAGAAAGAGGATCACTCCGACTTCACCGGATCTACATGAATTATAATCATATATTACTTATACGCTCATTTAATATCATAACGGATTTTTAATGCTTGTTATCAATCACATCTTCATATTTAGGGTTTACTTATGTTAAGTGATTAATACATAGGTTTAAGGTTTCAAAATTAAGGCATAACTTAATTAGTTTATAAATGTAATATCAAAATAGGTTTAGTCAAATATGGAATTCGGTTAGACTGAGTTAACAATTAAGACATAGGTTTTATATGTGTTTCAAATCAATAATTAATCTAGTTAAGGTTTAAGTGTGTTAAAACAGATTTTAGGTTTAGAATGCAAATTTGACTCAGTTTCTTATGAATTATAGACCTATCAACTGAGCTTCTGAGGCTCTACAATTTTTATTTGTGACTCCTACATATATCTAGTACTTCTTCTTATTTTTTCAAATTTTATTAGTAAGTGCAAGTACCCTTTCAAAAATCGTTTTCCCAAACCTGCCCAGAAAGATAACTACACAGACACCCAGAAAGTTTTCCCTTAACGAACCCATTTTGACACTTCAGAAAAATCCACCAAAATTCCAGTAAGCCATATACATCTTAAACATTATCCCTGTCAAATGAGACCTCTTAATTCCTTATGGTTTTAAAACTAAAAATAAAAAACACCAACTAATTTTCAGACATCCTAGTTTTAGCCTAAAAAATCTTGCAAAAACACATTTGTATCATTAACTTATGACCCTTGCAACACGACCCAAAATCCTGTACAACATGCAGTTGAGACAGAAACAACCCTAACCTAAACCCTTTTTAACCCTAATCGACTCCCATTAATTCCCTTGGGTTTTCCAGATTTGGTTATCCATAAATTTATGTTCAATTAATGATCTAATACTGATTTTAATCACCTTGTTTAAGGCTGGAAGAAGACACCAAAAACAGTCCACAACCGACACCAAAACAATTACATCGGCGCATATATTTTTATGATTTCATGTGAGATTATCAACGAGACAACAAAGAGTAAACAAGCCTGATTCATCCCCTTAGTTAGCATAGTTTTTAGTCTTATATAGCCATGTGATATGTTTCGAATGGAAGAGAACAAAAGGAAAAACAGAAAAACTGTTGTCGACCAAAAGACAAATCGAATGGACTCCAAAACTAGGGCTCGAATCAAAAGGAACTTCACCAACGACTTCACTATCTTTCTTGGCACCAAAACCTTACTTCTTCTCCTCCTTCTTCTTGCAGCAACGATGGGAAATAAGTGTGTGTGTTTCTGGTGTTTTGTTTTGGCGTCAAAGAGAGGATAGGAGGAAGAGATATACGGTTTATCTAAAAGAGGCAAAGCGTGTAGTTAAATTTAGGAAACAAATAATATTGATTTAATTGTGATTGATTGTGTTTAATGGGTGGTACGTGATTTATGGGCTGAAAAAGGGGGAATCAGATTGACATGGGTTTAAGGATAGGATTCTTGTAATTTATAGTACGCATAATACTTAGGTTAACTAATTATTAATTGTTTTATTACAAACTTTAGGGAAAAATTCAAAATTAGATGTAAAATTAGAAATCCAAATTTTAGGGTTTTACAACTCTTCCCTTCTGAAAAGAAAATTGCGTCCTCGAAATTGAAGTAGATAGGTCCAACGGAAAAGTATCAATTCACGAAAAGAAATGAAAACAATCAACTCACTCGGATTGACTCTTCTAAAGGATTCTAATGAACGAAAAATGTTTTCTCATGACTTGATTTAGACAAACTAGGATAGCCCCAGGCTCTCCTGCAAAAGATAAATCATAACGAATCTGATCCAACGGATACGAAACAAAAATGTAACGAATGATAGTTGTAGCCTCTCAAAGAGATACATGAACTGTAACATGATTATGAACATGAGACAGATATGAAGGGAATGCTAACGGTAGGAATTCTCACCGTTTCTATCTAGGTTCCGAACGAATCAAAGAAGCATACAAACAATCAAATGAAGCTCATATCGAATTATCGAATGTACCAAATACCTAACAAAAATGGCCGAATATACGTAGTGATAAGGATGAACCTAAGGACTAATGAATCGCTGAATAACTCTCCATCATATGCCAGAATGTTTAACACTTCTGTACGGAGACACCCCAAGAGTACACAATCTCCGGTCTGAAATTTCAAAGTTCTCTTCCACAATGGTGACTATTATATTAGTCGCTAAAATCAGCTCCGGACCTTTAATAAGCAACTTTCTGACCTTATTCCACCACTAGGTGCTCTACACTTCCGTTCATTCATAGGTTTGAAAGAAATCCCGTGTCATCAGTATGCCACCAATTATTGTAAGCAACTTAGCCAGACGTAAGTGTTCGCCCCAACATCCGTCCATACAAAGTACATGATCTCAATCTATCCTCTAAAGTACGAATAGTCGATTATGTCTGTCCATCATTCTGAGAATGAAAGATATCTTAAACTTGAGTCTGATTCCTAAAGCCTTCTGAAGTTCTAAATAGGAACTAGGAGGTAAAATGCGAATTTATGATCCAATCACTGTAGTTGCGCTAGGTAACCAAATAATCTCTAGCTTAAAGGTTTCTGCCAACTTGCTAAATATCTTTCCTCCTAAAGGCCTGCTCCAGATCTTAATTCATCATAGTACAACTAAGATGAATAAAGAAGTAAAAACTGTGTGCCTCAGTTAAATAGTTTCCTTAAGTCTTCTAACATAGATCATAATCCGCCATACAAGAGTTGCCTCCAAATCTTACTAATAACCACCACTGCTGCTAACTCCAAGTTATGTGTTGAATAATTTGCCTCACACGGTTCAGTTGTCTTGATGCATAGGCAGTGACCTTCCCGTATTGCATAAGGACATAACCAAGTCTCTTTCCTTGAAGTATCCCAAAATTTGGTACCCACCTGTAAGTATGGAAGTAGAAGCTAATTTCTGTTTCAGCTTTTCCAAAACTCGGTTCTCGTTTCTCATCCAACTAAATTCGCTCTTCTTTCATAAGCTTCATCAATGGTAACGCTAGTCGTGAACATCTTCCATAATTCTTCTACAAGACTAAAAAGGTTCTAACTTCTGTAACTGTCGTCGGTCTTGACCATTTGGTGATAGTTTCAATCTTCGCAGGATTCATAGTAATACCATCAGCTAAGAATGTCACTTGTCCCAACCAATATCACACTTCCAGAATTTATAAAGTTTTCTTCTGACGCTAAGTTTCCAACATAATGCAAAAATGATCCTCATGTTTCTCTTTCGTCTCTGAATGTACTAAGATGTCATACTATGACAAATTTGTCCAAGTACTCACGAAAGACACGATTCATCAAGTCCATAAAATAGTCGAAGCATTAGCCAATACAATTGGCGTCACTAAACTCATAGTGATCATAACGAGTACGAAAGATAGTTCTAGGAATATCTTGCTCTTCACACGAAACTGATGATATCCAGATCTTAACTCAGTCTTAGAGAAGACTTCACATTCTAAAGTTGATCAGATAAGTTGTCGATTCAGGTAATGGATAACGGTTTCTAACTGTAATACGATCCTACTTCCAGTAATCGAAATATCACCTCATGCTACCATCCTTCTTTATCATGAATAAAACTGGAGCACCCCACGGAGATACGCTCAGACGAATAAAACCACTTCCCAGAAGTTCTTGTAGCTGTTCTTTCAATTCTACCAATCCAAATGGTGCCATTCCATACGGAGTTTCAGAATCAGGCAAAACGTCGCTCTACTCAGATAGAATTCAGACTCATTTCACTTACTGTTCTCAGGCACTTCTCAAAGACATCCTATGATCCCAATAAGTTCAGGTTATATGAAATAACTATTATCACATTGGCCAGGCGTCATAACACTTGCATCATATAAACATGCCTTTATTGATATCATATTCTACCTCGAGTCGTGACTAAACAATCTCTCAGTACCAGGTCAAATCAACTTCACACTCCGGTGGAAAATCTTGGTGGTTCATTCAGGGATTACATCGAGAAAACTCAAATTGCAAAATGACTCTCAAGGTGAGATCCATCCCACGGTGTACAAAATAGGTGCTAGGAAACCTTCACAGCCGCGAAAAATAACGTACGAGTTTCCAGGGTAGTAATGATAACAACGGGTTAACCAGTCGGGAATCATGGTAAAATGAATTCAGGATGTTCGAATCGTCAAAGGTGTACAGTATGACAGTAGTTAGCATCTTGATGCTCAGTCAACTCATCCATACCAGAATAACATCGAAATTAACATTCCAGAGAAAGACAGATCATTAGAGTGAATCTTATCATTTAGAAGTGAGGGAAACATTCCCATACTCGTGGTTAATCACCACAAGATTTCTTATAGGAATAGGGAAGGGTAAGGTGAAATCTAATAGTGTAGGGAAACTTAAATATGCTTAGCAAAAGCAAGAAAAATCACAGAATGTGTCAAACACATCATGATCACAAGAATTCTCAAAATGATCTAAGAGGCATCTAAATGATTAACAAATGAATCAGAGGTTAAGGTCGAAACCAGAAAATAAGGCTTATATAGTGTCAGGCATTACTACAAAATTCTCAACGCATTCTAAACTTACTCGGAAAATAATAAGTTCCTAATCTATGGAAAAAGTGATCTTAAAAGGGCTTAACTAAAACTAAGACACTAATCAGAGTGATGCAGAAGCAATGATACATAAACAAATATCTTATAGTCTACCCAATCCTCATCGGTCATAACCTAAGTTTCTTTAGAGTTGAAATCCTAAGGTAAATTCTCAAAGGTTGTTTCATAAACTCTTATAGTACAAAACTAAGGGCCAAATCTTTCATAGGTCATAACTTAAAGTACTACAGGTCGAAGCCTAAGCTCTGATACCATAATTGTAACACCGCAACCGGAAAAAGGGCCTAAGTGTAACATTATGGTGTCTATCAGAACATATAAACGCAAGCGGAAGACTTCTTATTAAATACTAAGTCAAGAATTACAAAGACTTACGAAATATAATCCAAACAATAATCTAATACAATACATATCCAAAGTATAATGTCTACAATCATAACTCCAATAATGGAATCTAATCAAGAGTAGGTCCTTTATCTTCTACTCTCAACACTCATGCACAGCATCCCGCTTATAACCTGCCGCAGAGAAAAGAAAATGTGGCTGAGATAACGCACAGTGAACATATATAAACAAATGAAAGGTAATAAGCGTATACGAAATGAATAAGCGAATGAATCCAAGAGAACCTGCTAAACAATATGTCAAAAAGAATATGGAACATATGAAAGGGATCAAAGCATAATAATGAACATAAAGTGGATATCAATATCAAAGGAAATGCCCAACAAAACATATAGCCAATTGTACATGGAGTAGCTAGCTCGATGTACCAAAAGTGAAATGGGGTGTATTGCACACACTCAAGTCCATTCACAAGTATATATCAAAACTAAACTAAGTACCTAGGATGCATCCATACGCTTCCTTCAAAATAGAGATACATATGCCAGTTCTAGACTAAACATACATATAATAAACACGGGTCAGGTTCGCCATATATATAGCTATATAAACAAATGGGAACGTTGTGGACAAAAACCCACCTCCACAGATAGTGTCAATACCATTGGTGCATCAATGGCAAGGCCATGGACTCCCCATAACTGGCTACAAATATGGGTAACATAATATGCATAGTACATGCAATCTAATGATAAGGGATAATTATAAATTATCCAACTCAGATAATAGCTATACGAATAGAATATAGCATGAAACGAGTAATCAAACGAATAACTAAACAAATACGGATCAAAGCATACCAAATATCAGGAGACAATGAGTCATGAGAAATCTTTAAGGATAGAGTACAACCAGATTATTTAATTATGAAAATCATTTAAATGTTGTTTTCATAAAAGTATTATTTTAAAAGCCGTTTTCATAAGAGTCATTAAACCTTCATATAAAAAGTGGTATTACCTCGTATTCATAGAAATCATTTTTAAATAGTTTTTCTCAAAACATCAACAAAATATATATTTAAGAAAGGTTTTCACGAGAAGTCATAATATTAGATGGGTTACAAAGTCTCAAAGGATTCTAATACGAATATTGAAGTCACAAGAGAGAACGAATGAATCAAACCATATCAGATAGAATAACTAAACGAATATCAAATGAATCATAAATCAGAATATCAAACATCAAGGAATCAAGTCATGAGATACCCTTACTGAGAAAGGGCGGAATATTTGTACCTTATGAAACGCAGGCAAAAGGGCAAAAGAACACAAGAAAGAGGATCACTCCGACTTCACCGGATCTACATGAATTATAATCATATATTACTTATACACTCATTTAATATCATAACGGATTTTTAATGCTTGTTATCAATTACATCTTCATATTTAGGGTTTACTTAAGTTAAGTGATTAATAAATAGGTTTAAGGTTTCAAAATTAAGGCATAACTTAATTAGGTTATAAATGTAATATCAAAATAGGTTTAGTCGAATATGGAATTTGGTTAGACTGAGTTAACAATCAAGACATAGGTTTTATATGTGTTTCAAATCAATAATTAATCTAGTTAAGGTTTAAGTGTGTCAAAACAGATTTTAGGTTTAGAATGCAAATCTAACTCAGTTTCTTATAAATTTATAGACCTATCAACTGAGCTCCTGAGGCTCTACAATTTTTATCTGTGACTCCTACATATGTCTAGTACTTCCCCAATTTTTTCAGATTTTATTACTAATTTCAAGTACCCTTTCAAAAATCGTTTTCCTAAACCTGCCCAGAAAGATAACTGCACAGACACCCAGAAAGTTTGCCCTTAACGAACCCATTTCGACACTCAAAAAAATCCACCAAAATTCCGGTAAGCCATATACATCTTAGAAATTATCCCTGTCAAATGAGACTTCCTAATTCCTTACGGTTTTAAAACAAAAATCAAAAACACCAACTGATTTTCAGACATCCAAAATACAGTTTTGACACTTGAAGTCCCAAAAATTAAAAGACTACTCTCCCGACCTCGAAAAATTATGAAATTCGATATCCAGATAGCACACATCCTGAATTTAGTTTTAGCCTCAAAAATCTTGCAAAAACATTTTTGTATCAATAACTTATGACCCTTGTAACACGACCCAAAATCCTGGACAGCATGCAGTTGAGACAGAAACAACCCTAACCTAAACCCTTTTTAACCCTAATCGACTCCCATTAATTCCCTTAGATATTCCAGATTTGGTTATCTATAAATTTATGTTCAATTAATGATCTAATACTGATTTTAATCACCTTGTTTAGGGCTGGAAGAAGACACCAAATACAGTCCACAACCGACACCAAAACAATTACATAGGCGCATATATTTTTATGATTTCATGTGAGATTATCAACGAGACAACAAAGAGTAAACAAGCCTGATTCATCCACTTAGTTAGCATAGTTTTTAGTCTTATATAGCCATGTGATATGTTTCGAATGGAAGAGAACAAAAGGAAAAACAGAAAAACCTGTTGTCGACCAAAAGACAAATCGAATGGACTCCAAAACTAGGGCTCGAATCAAAAGGAACTTCACCAACGACTTCACTATCTTTCTTGGCACCAAAACCTTACTTCTTCTCCTCCTTCTTCTTGCAGCAACGATGGGAAATAAGTGTGTGTGTTTCTGGTGTTTTATTTTGGCGTCAAAGAGAGGATAGGAGGAAGAGATATATGGTTTATCTAAAACGGGAAAAGTGTGTGGTTAAATTTAGGATACAAATAATACAGATTTAATTGTGATTGATTGTGTTTAATGGGTGGTACATGATTTATGGGATGAAAAAGGGGGAATCGGATTGACATGGGTTTAAGGATAGGATTCTTGTAATTTATATTTGGCATAATACTTAGGTTAACTGATTATTAATTATTTTATTACAAACTTAAGGGAAAAATTCAAAATTAGATGTAAAATTAGAAATCCGAATTTTAGGGTTTTACAACTTATTTAGAAGTACCCTTACTCCTACTACCAGTAACATCTTCATCAAGATGTGCTACAGCTACAACAGTTCTTGGATTTGAAGCTGCAATGAAATCACTTAAGGAATTATCTACTGCTGCACATGCTTAGTTATCACGTATTCCACCAGAACACTGGTACAGAGCACACTTTTCAGGTAACTTGTTACATCTTATGTGAATTATTAATCATGATGAATACAATTAATTCCTTAGTATAATATATTATTATATTATTTCTGTATGTAGTAAGAGCTCATTCAGATGTTTTGCTAAATAATATGTGTAAAGTGTTGAATGGTAAGCTTGTCCAAGGTAGGGATATACGAATTATCACTTTGTTAGGTTCATCAGGGAGTACTGCATGAAAAGAATTGTAAATATTGTAAAAGCAATTGATAATTGTCATGTTCCTCTAACCCCTACTGCAACTACTATTATGACAAAAATCAAAGAAGATGCTAGTAATTGTATTGTTCAGGGAAATGGGGAACATAAGTTTTCAGTATAATGGGCCATGGGGGGATCAATGTGTAGTTGATGCTGTTAGGAGAACATGTACTTGTAGGAGATGGGAGATTACAGGGATTCCTTGTAAGCACGCAGTTGCTGCAAACTGGAACATGGAAATCAATGGCCAACCTGTTGAAATACCAAAAGCATGGACTGATAAGTGTTACTGGTTAGAAACATGGAAACCAGTTTACAATTTTAAGATACAATTAGTTATTGGTAAGTCCTTCTAGAATAAATCCCCATGTCTTACAACACTAACTCATGCACATCATCACCTTCAAGTAGGTACGCCTAGGAAGAAGAGAGTCAGAGGAGAAATGGAGGACACATCATGTGTTAAGGATGAGAAGTTATGTAGGAAATGGAGAAGTGTAAAATGTTCTTCTCGTGGACACGTGGGTCACAATAAGCAGTCATGTAAGGGTCAAGGTGGTTAATCAAGTTCTAGGTCTAAAAAGAAAAGCAGATGAAATGGGAAACATGTTAATGGTTCTGTTGGTGCATCTACTGGTTCAAGACCCCTAAAAAGAGTCAGGTTTGCTTTGGATGATGAATTTCAAGGTTCACAAGCTGTAAGTTAAAAAGAAGGTAAGAAAATGCACACTCTTACTATTTTATAGCTTTTCATTTCTTGTTATCCATTTTTATAAATATTTATAATGCAGTTGGAAGACAAAATGGTGAAAATGAAAGTCATCATGCTGCAAGTCAAAGTGGTCAATGCTCAGTGGTTGGTGGTTCAACCCACATTGAATCAGGTGCATCTGCTGGTGCAAGACAATATGAAAGTCATCCTGCTACAAGTCTAAGTGGTCAAAGCTCTGTGGTTGGTGGTGCAACCCACATTGAATCAGGTGCATATGCTGGTGTAAGACAAAGTGATGATGGGAGGATCAATCCATGACAAAATGATGGTGGTGCAACTACAAGTCAAAGTGGGGATGTTGGTGGAAGTAAAAGTGGTTCGCCAAAATGGAGCAGAAGTGCAATAAAGAATGAAAGACTTGGAGCTGGTGGAAGTCAGGAGTCTGGTTCACCAAAGGAGTCTAATGCTCCTGGCTCACCCAAATGGAGCAGAACTATGACCAAGAGTAAAAGAGTTTGAGGTGGTTCACCAAAACAGCTTTAAGTTGGATTAGATTGGTGTTTGAAACTTATATGGGATATTTGAACATGTTTAAGACTTCTTTTATGTTTGTATGTGGATTTTATACTTTGGTAATTATGGTAGCCAATTGCAATTTTCAAGTCATTGCAACTTGTTGCAATGACAAAATGAAATTAAAGGCTTTTATCAGCTTAAGTATACATGTTTAGATAATTCTAATTGCTCCAGTTACTTGCATCTGCATTATGTGTATGCAAAAAATGCAACTTCTTATCAGATTAGTATGCCAAAAAAAGGTCAAACTTAACCTTGTGATCAAATTGTTAACTACACTTTTTTAACCAAGACAAAGTCAACAAGCGAAAAAAATTTCGTTAAGTTGGCTTTTAGTATGCAAAAACCATTGTTTATAAGTTTGGTATGCCAAAAAAGACCAAACTTAACCCACTGACCAAATGGTCAACTACAACTTTTTAGCAAAAACAAAGTCAACAAGCTTAAAAAGTTTCATTAAGTTGGCTTTTAGTATGCAAAAATATTTGTTTATCAATTTGGAATGCCAAAATAGGTCACACTTAACCCACTGACCAAATGATGAACTACTTATTTTTACCCAAATCAAAGTCAACAACCAAAAAAAGGTTTCATCAACACATAAAACACTAACAATCACAACTGAATCAATGATAGCATTGAACTATTATTTCATTACCACAAAAAACTACACCGGTCATCAACTACGTCAGATTACCAAAAAAAATCAAAAACCATCACCTAATCTCTTCCCCACTGCTAACATATACTGCTTCACTTGAAAGAAAAAACCACAAAAATTGCAACAAAAAAAATAAAAAAAAAAAATAAAAATAATAAAAAATAAAAAATAAATTCCAACTTAAGATCAAGTATTTCTTCATTTTAGGAGCTTCAAGTCTTGTTTCCTCTAGTGTAACTTCCATAACATTTATTGTCCTTAATAGACCGGGAATGATATTAACTAATCTTCCAAACATTGGCGGATCGTGCCAGTCAACAAACTCACAATCAAATCCCGGATCTGGACTGTGGAAAACTAGAAGGGGGGTTGAATAGTTTTTACCACTTTTTAAATTTATTTGCTTTGAGACTTAACGTGATTTCAAGTTAATGCACACAAACAATCAATATGAGTAATGCAAGTAAGGAAAAGAACAATCAAACCATAACACAGAGATTTATAGTGGTTCGACTACAAGGACTCTCTTCCTTGCCCTACTCCACTCCTCGAGCCTCTAACTCGAGAGTTTTCCTTCTCTATGAAACAAGCTCCCTTCTCGGCTGAGAAAACCTTTACAGACGTCGCTTACACCTTTTTCTGGTACAAAGCTAAATACCGGGTTCTAGTTCAAGGTAGAACCAACCTGACGTCGCCTATACAATTTCCGACACTAAGCTAGATGTCGAGTTCTTTACAAGGGTTCAACCACTCCCGACACTCTATGTGTTTTGAGGACTAATACACTAACCGATCACTACTGAATGAATGGTATGACAATGATGTGTGAACTACTAACTAATCACACAGTAACTACACTAACAGGATTGCAACAGTTTGTTGATCCTTGATGCTTGATCTCTTTGCTACAAAAGAAAGATCACTAAGAATGAAATGAATGGGTTAGTAATGTACAAATGAATGAATATGTAATTTATGCTATATGAGTGATGAGTGTGCTTGAATGATCTGCTTGCTATTTATAGGCAAAACTGACCAGACAAGTGGCGGATCCGGCGGACCCAAATTATGGGTTCCGCCCATATACTTGTTTGGTTCCGCCGGGACATGCCAGCTAAGACTTTACCATATCTTTCCATATTATGCCAAGTCTTGTCAAGATCTTACAAAGTCAACTCCTTTGCTTCAAGATCTTTCCAAAATATATTGTAAAGTCAACTAAGATATCTAAAGATTTCCTAATGATGTATGCCATGATGTCATGTGTATATTTCTATTTTTAAGAAATAAAAATAAACATGTAAATGTATATATGTATGTAATGTAATTCCTAGTGATCATGTGATGTGTAAATGTGTTTTAAAAAGCTTGTTACTAAAATGTAAAAGACTTTAACATATACTTATGCTTTGCTAAAGATAAACCTTATAATTGTCATTAACAAAATAAAGCAAAGATCGTAAAATATAAATAACGTTTTTAGGACGATATTTGTATTAACAATCTCCCCCTTTTTGTTGATGACAAAACATAACGTTTATTTTTAAGCAATGGAATAAGTAAAGTGAAAATCTTTTAAAAATATAGATTAAGTTAGTTTTATGCAAGTTTTGAAAACTATTTTAAGCATAAAAACATGTACTGTGATGTTAACAGTGATGTATGAACTTAATCCTATCTCTCCCTTTTTGTCGAAACAAAAAGAAGAAATGCATAGCGGAATATGGTGAACGGTTCTTGGTTATAAATCCCCCTAATTTGGAGTACCAAGAATGATTCAATGATTTTGAGAACTTAAAAGCTCTTCCTTTGATGATACTCCCCCTAATTGGAGTTCCAAGTTCATGATGCATGAATGATCCTACAAAACAAAAGTTAGTGTATGATATGCTCCCCCTTGATCAATACTCCCCGTTACTAGGGTACCAACGTATATGATTCAAGGATTATGAATGCTACAAAACAAACGATTAGTACATGATATTCTCCCCCTCGATTAATACTCCCCGTTGCTAGGGTACCAACGTATATGATTCAAGGATGAGAAAAGCTACAAAACAAAGGTTAGTTGTATATAAATCAATCCAACCAAGTAGCATAATGCAAATGTAAAGGTTCAACCAAGCAATGTAGTTTAACCCGTTTGACTAAAAAAGTCAACCAACTAAAATTGTTCAAACCAATCACAAAGTTCAAACAAAGTTAATACTATAACCAACCATATAAGGATGCAAATGTGAGTATACCAACAAAAATATAATGCATATGTGGTGATCACCCACAAGCATAAATATAACATCCTTCTATTTGAAAATTGTCTATGATCAAAGTCATAAGACAAGGTGTTACAACATAAAGAAAAAAAAATCCTAAAAGGAGAAATCATAAAAAGTCCTATGAAATCCTATAAAAGGAAACGAAGGAGAGGATCCTAGGATCTATTGTGGAGGGTTGGTTGGGTTTTGTGAAGAAATGATGGAGGCAAGCCATATGGCTTCTAAATCCTTAGTATCACGTAAGTGAGAGTTCGTCATGTTCGAAGAGGCATAGAGAGGATCAAGTTCCTTATTGCCTAGAGTGTTTGGTTGGATGAGCCACATTGATTCATCAATGGCTTGGAGTGTGGTAAATAAATCATTGGGTTGAAGTTTGGGTGAATAAAGAGGTGATGATGATCTCGTTACTTGAGATGGTGTGGGTGGTGGTGTGTTAGACACTGATGGTGGTGTGGTAGCCACGTGGGTGGTGATCTTGTCACTTGAGTAGGTGATGGAGATTTTGTTGGTTGAGATGGAGCGGATGGTGGTGTGGAAGCCACGGGTGTTCTAGTAGATGGTGAAGTGGTTGGAGTTAAGTTGGGATTGATCAACCAACATGGTCTGACACTTATTCTTGTTGTCCTTCTGTGTGGTTTGGGTTGTTAGAAGTTGTTTGAGTAGGACATTATGATGATGAGGATGTGAATTGTGATTAACTAAAGCTTCTAATTTATTGTATCTAAGTGTCATGGATTAGTGTGTTTAGATGTTGATGTATACAGAATGTTGGTTTCCAATGACTTGGAACAAGAACAACAGGTTTGTCTTATTCTTGAAGTCAATTCATAGAAATTGGAAATGAGCAATAGTGTGAAGTTATGCAGTAGATGCAAGGTTTAGTAGGATTCTAGTGATTTGATTGATCTACGGATTTCAAGGAACCAAGTTGAAGGCTCCTTGTTTGTTACAGAAAGGTATCTTGGAAGAAAATTTAAATTTTCAAATTTTGGTGGGAAAAGGATTTCTTATTGTTCTAAGTGTTCCTAAATCATCCTAATATGCCTAATGATCAGTAGAATGTTTCTAAGAATCAATAATCTAAGGATCGAGATTAGTCGAAAAATTTGAAAAAGTTACTGTTGGAGTGGCGGATCCAAACGATAACAAGTGCGGAACCCAAAATTTGGTTTCGCAGAATCCGCAGGGTGAAATTTGGCGGAGCCAAATTATTGAACAAACGGAACCCAGAACTTGGTTCCGCCATATCCGCCAGATAAAAATGCAAATTCTTAACAGAGAGCATGTCAAATTTTCCGATACCCGTACAAATCCCAAAAATTGTCCTAAAACATATGTAACTACTTATTGGTGATTGATTAAAAGCAAAAACACGGATTCTAACACACGTTTGCATATAGATCAATCAATGATTTAGAACTTACCATAAATAGGGGCTAAGCCAAACGGTGGCTTAAGCATGAAAAATCGATAACATCACGCGTTATCGTCCTGCAAAGTTATGTTAGTTCACATAAATGTATCACACCAACATAATATTCTAAGAACACAAGAATTCAACACATCATTGTCTTGAGATTGTCTTATACCAAACATTCCCTAACCCTCACTTCTTGTTGAGCTTTTTGTTGAGCTTCATGATCCACCGTCCAAGATTCTTCATCATTCCTCGTGTTTGATGAAACTCCTCAGATTGGTTGTCGATGGGAGGAAGTTGACTCATATACTCGGGTGGAGGAATCCTAGAATTTGGCAAACCATCATCCTCGCTAACCGATGATGATGATGATGATGATGAGGTGGGAGGATGAGCTCGTTTTTCTCTTGCTACGGCTACCCTATGATCACTAAGTGGTACAAAGGTGTGTTCAATCTCGGTGTAGTCAGGAACAAAACCTCTAGCGTTTCGAGGAATGGGTGCAAAAGCTCAATAAAGACGGGTGAGAAGCATCCCGTAAGGCATTGCGGTGGTTCCTAAAACTGGAATATCGGCCATTCTTTTGGTGATATAATAGGCGAGGTTGAATGTTTGGTGGTTTGACACACAATAGAGCATGTAGCAAAGACTTGCGTTGACATGGTCCCTATTTCCTATGGTGCTAATCACATTTACCCTTAGAACTTCCTCTAGCTTCTTGAATTGGGGCCTAAGTTCGTTTAGCTCCATGCCAAACGAATCCCGATCTACCTCTTTTCCTCGACTAGTCCTAGTGTGGGAGGTTCTAGGAACAAAAAGATAAGCACGAATGGTCTCTTTTGGGGTTAAAGGTGTGTCGTATGGTGGTGTACGATCAAGGTTGGAATCGAGGATGGACAATGACCATTTGTCCGAATAAAAGCAAGTTCCTTGACTTGGAACACCTAAGACTTCTCCAAATTGGTCTAGAGGGATGTTGAATTGAGTTTGGTTTACTTTGAAATGGATGTTCATGTAACCATAGTCATTTGTTCTTAGACCTACACTCGCATAGAATTCTAATATGAATCTAGCGATTATGGGTTAATCGATATCTAGGAGACAATCGAATTAAATTACGGCTAGTTGTTCTCTAAGAATGAGAGATCTACGGTTCTACCCTCATGTACATAGCGTTTTTCTAAGGATTTAAAGATTTTAACTTGGTCCTCAGTGAGTCCTTTGGTTTTATGGTGTGGAGGTAGGTATTTGACGGTTTCTTTGTGATCATAATAAGTCGCGGGAGGCATGATTATCCTAGACACGAAGATTAAATAGTTTAGTTAAAACTATCGAAAATACGTATATAGATTTCTAGTGTGTGCCTATATGGGGACAATGTGGAGGTGTGGTTATCTCGACTCCTTTTGATGCATGAAAATTTTGTTTATGCAAGTTTTATGATAAAACAAGAGATAACCCAAACGCTCCTACTTCAATGTATCTACGATTGAATGTACCCGAAAATACATATTAGTTATGTATTCCCTTTAGCATTCAAGAGACATTATGCAAGTGATGTTTAAAACAAAATGTTTTGTATTTGAATGAACAATGTTCAAAAATCGTTTTTCCTAGTCGTGAGAAGATTTTGACAAAATATCTCATGGGGTTTTTGATGAATTATGATAATGCCTTATGATATGCAATTCCTAACTAAGGAAAACATGATTTGTTATGCAATTTAGTAAATATGCTTCATGATTGATGTGCCCGGTTCGGTGCAAGTTTTAAATTTATAAGGGGTGAATTACCGAATCTAATGACAACACATACGAGCAAGTATACTCGTCCGTTGAAGCAAGATTTTGATGGTAAGTCGGGATCGTTCGCAGGGATTTGTGTAGTGAATCGAATTGTAAGTTAAAAGCAACTATCTCAAACAAGTAGTAATGATATAATGAAAATTCAAATGATTAAAAACTACACTTGCTTAGACTAGTGTACTACAATTGACTAATATGATTGTGATAACTTTGGATAACATGTTGGTTGTGATAATTAGTTTTGACACTAATCTATTGTTTCTACAAATTAAACCTTCATCAAGATTTTGGATTATAAAAACAAGCATTAAGTTTAACCAATCAATTCAAGATCAATTCAAGGTTCATGAGTTGGTGTTCCTCAAACACAAAAACAATCTTTTGTCTAATCAAACAAGCTTAGGAAATGGTTAATACAAAAGGTAACCAATTATAGACAAAAGGTCACAATTGAAAGTAAACTATTAATCTCTCGACCTTTAAAGTGGTTTACAATCAATCCGTTTTGATAGACAAAAGCATTTTCATTACAATCACAATTAAGTTCCTTTGTTTAATCAAGAATAGTGGAAGACGACAATCATTCATAGACAAACGATTATAACTAGTGGAATAACAATAGTTCTTTCGACCCTTAAGATTACTAGCACTAGTTAAACTTGATTACCCAAATGTCACTATGAAACTTAATCACAATTGGTTCTTAGAATCGACTTGAAATTGAATTGAAACATGTTATCACAATCATATGCCAATCAATGAATAATACACATCATCTAAGCAAGTGCACAAAGGCACTAGCCGCTCATAGCAAACATAAATGTAAACTCAATACTTTGAACATTAGAAACCATGATTGAAAGTCTTACAATGATTTGGAAATAAGATTACAAGTGAAAGACAATGATTCCACAAGCAATGAAAATGGTGTAATCGACTTTCTCCCTTCTCCTGGACTTATGGACGAATTTCTTGAGTATTTTCTGTGAATGGTTCTCTCCTTTTCAAGCAAGCACTCCCCTAGCACACATATATCTCTCTAGATTGATTGGTATTATAAATACCCAACAAATGGTTCAATAAATTGTTCTAACCAAGGGTCTAAGTGCATAAATGCTTCTCTTGCTCTCCAAGTAGTATTGAATGGTTAGAATACTGAAAAAAGGACCTAGAACCGGATTTATAAAGTCACAATCCTTAATAAAGAAGTTATGGGTCAACAGTGACTTCCAACCGATCGGATAGAATGGTCTACCGATCGGTTGGTCTTCTCGGTAAATCCAAATTCACTCCATCCGAATCGGTTGCGGGCGGCGACCGATCGGATGGTTGCTGCTGGTGGACCTTTTTCTTGGACTTTTCCGTATGACTTGTTTCTCGGTCGTAGCTCTTGATTCTTTGATCTTTCCCTTCATCCTTAAGCTTAATAACTCGACTACTTGGACTTTAGCTCATTGAAGTACCTTACGGTGCAGAACTTGACACAAGATTCACATGCAATCTCAAATACTTCCTTTTTCCTCATTTTTGCATCTTTTCCATCCATTTTCCTGTCTTTAACTACATATGCTTTGCAAACACACTTTGGTACGATTTAGTAACAAAAGCATAAAAATATAACCACAAAACATATATAAAATTACCAATAACGCTACTAAAAACATGTTAGATTTAGGCGTTATCAAATCCCCCACACTTGAACTTTGCTTGCCCTCAAGCAAATCTAGAAATAAAAACAATTATCCACATGGCATACACAAACGATTAGGAAAATGTGATGCAAATCTATCAAGCACGAGTGCAAGCTAGATTCATCGTTTTAAGCTTTTATGGTTGAATCATCGAGATGTTTGACAATACCCAAATGATTTTCTTGCATGATACACATTACTAAGAACCTCACGAAAGGAAAATGAAATATAATTCACTCAAACACTCATTTGTATGATTGGTGGAGTATATAAGAGGAATGACACTCATTTGCTCAGTCATGATCTAAATATTACCATAAGCTTGTACAAGAAACAAAACTACACCGAAATGGTGTGAGCGCCAAGTATACATATCAAAGAGGGATTTTATTCGGGTTTAAGGCTTAAAGGGTTATAAAAGACTAGTGCGCCACTATCTCATGCAAAACATAATAGCTCGCTAACAACGAATTCTTGCATTACCAAATAACGGATGGTCACTAGATTGTACCTTGGTTCGCTAACGACGTTACTTGCATAACGGATGGTCGCCAAAATATGCCCTAGATCGCTAACAACGTTAGTCAATTCCTCAAGAAATCGGATGGTCACTACATGTCCATACACTTAATAATTTCACAAAGTCAAAAAGGGTAGGGTAAGGCATGGGATATGTTTATGAAATTGGTTGAACATAAAAACAAAAATAGTCAAAGTCTACGAACCAAATGTTACTAGCTATTACAAACCACTATCATGCCATTTTGCAAAAAACTCCATACTTCCTTTATTCATACTTGATTCACTTAGCCTATTGGCTTATTCTTGTCACCTTATAGTTGCAATGACTTTTCTTCTTTTCTCTCTCTTTTTTTTTTTTTTTTTTTTTTTTTTTTTGACTTGTCATCTTATAGTTGCAATGACTTTTCTTGGATAACAACTTTCGGAGTTTACGCTTCCTTTGAACTTTCATGATTTCCACATAACATCCATCTTGCCAAATAGCTAGCAACCAACCAAGACTTGACTATGGATAAGGCTAGGCTAAAAAGGTGTAAAATCTTTTTGAATTTTTCTGGATTGTATCAAAAGAAAAGATAGGCTCGGCGGGTGTAACTAGGGGTATCTAGCATTAAAGACAAATGCTAACAAATGGGTCCATATGAGTGGTTAACTAGCCAATGTAGCTAGCTAATATAGCATTATATGAAAATGGAAGGCCATTTGGGATAAAACCTAAGGTTGCCTCTTATCACGCATATACACTTATATCACAAATGAAATGTGATCTCACAACGGTCTCGTAATGATTTACAAGTACAAGTTCTAGAATAAATAAAATCACCGGCACACTCATAGCAAAAGATCTAAGCATAAAAGATGTATGCTATATATAGAACAGGCTCAAATCCTCACACTTTAGTGGAAAGGACTATAATCTGTGCTAGCTAATGTTATCGATCCCAGAATGGATTGCAATATTAATTGGGACACATCTCTAATTTTAAAAATTACAGATTTCACCAGTGGATAAATCTAGTTATTCTAGAATATGATCTTTAAAATGACAAAAGACTAGATTACAAGGGCAAACAAAATTTTAAAATTCAGCTCGAAACTACAGTCTATTCTTATTTTCCTATTCACCTCCCACACTTAAGTTAAGCATTGTCCTCAATGTGATAAACGACAAAGAATAAAATAGGGGAAATAAGAGAATAAACCGTATTTTCTTCTCAAGAGGAGTCTTGATCCTAGCGTCCAAGCTTCGAAATCATTATCTGCAGTAATCTAAAAACAAAAGAGACACACATATGAAATATTTCTTCGCTTTATTCAAAAGACAGTGATACACCCCCACACTTAAGTTCAACTAAGCAATTTAGAAAACTTTGGGGTTTAATCACTAGAAAATAAAAATGAAAAATAATCATAGCAAACAAACGGGTTGCCTCCCGAGAAGCGCTTGTTTTATTAACGAGTCATCAGCCGGACTCGAACTTCTCTCTCTTCATGTTGGTGCACTTGCTGACTTCTTCTTTGGAAATTTTGGAACGTACAACACATTTCCAATCACTATTCCTTCTCCAGTTTCATCTATGTATTCCAATTGAACTTTCTCCCACGGTCTTGGTAGAACATCATAGATATAACCAGAATCTTCGGCCCACGGAGTGTTTTTCTTGAAATCGGCCGGGAAGGGTGACATAAAGGTTATAGCTTCATATTCGGATTCAGGCGGAATCTCTTGAATAGAAACTTCATTCATCTTCTCCTTGTCATAGTATAACTTAATTCGGTGCCCATTAACAATGAAACTTCCACCATGTTTGTCATGCTATTCAACATATCCGGATAGAAATCCATGTTTCACTGTATACGGTCCGAACCATTTCGGTTTCAGCTTGGGAGCTTTGAACTTATACTTCATGTTAAAAAGCAGAACTTTGTCTCCAGCTTTGAATTCTTTTCTGATTCTTAGCTTTCTGTCATGATAAGCTTTTGTTCTTGCTTTGTAAAGTTTGGATTTCTCATTAGCTTGTAGTCTAAGCTCATCGAGTTCATGCAATTGCAAAAATCTCTTTTCTCCAGCTACTTTGAGGTCTGGGTTACAGTTTCTTAATGCCCAGTAAGCGCGATGTTCGATTTCGAATGGCAAATGACAAGTTTTTCCATACAACAATCTGTATGGCATTGTACCAATTGGTGTTTTGTAAGCCGTGCGAAATGCCCACAGAGCATCATCTAGTTTTCTTGACCAAATGGCGGGATTGTCTTTAACCGTTTTTTCAAGTATCCTTTTTAAGGCTCTGTTGGTATTTTTGACTTAACCACTGGTCTGTGGGTGATAAGCTGTAGCGAAACGATGATGAACTCCGTATCGCTTCATAATTTTCTCCATTTGTTTGTTACAGAAATGGGTTCCACGATCACTTATCAAAGCTTTAGGAATTCCATAACGAGCGAAAAGCTTTTTGAGAAAATTAACAACTACTCGTGCATCATTTGTGGGTAGAGCTTCCGCTTCAGCCCATTTGGAAACGTAATCAATAGCAATGAGAATGTATTCGTATTTGTGTGATTTAGGAAATGGTCCCATGAAATCAATTCCCCAAATATCGAATAATTCACAAACTTGAATGCTCTTTTGTGGCATTTCATCTCTTCGAGAAAGACTACCTGATTTTTGGCAAGCATCATAATTCTTAACAAGAGTATGGGCTTCTTTAAAAATAGTCGGCCAATAGAATCCAGCATCAAAGACTTTTTTAGCGGTGGTTGAAGGACCATAATGTCCCCTGGTTGGGCCATGATGACATTCATCGAGAATTCTTCTCGTTTCAGAACCATAAACACATCTTCTAATCATCCCATCGGGACACATTTTGAAAAGATAAGGTTCTTCCCAATAATAATGTTTAAGATCCGAAAAGAATTTACTTCGTTGGGCATGAGTTAATCCTTTCTTTAGAATTCCTCCAATGAGATAATTTGCATAATCGGCAAACCATGGAATTTCGTTCTCATCATCTATATCAACAATCATGAGTGTTTCATCCGGAAAATAATCGTCAATCTCATCTTCTTTTAATTCTTCTAGATTTGGATTTTCTAAACGAGATAGATGATCAGCGGCTAGATTTTCTACTCCTTTCTTATCTTTGATTTCGATATCGAATTCTTGGAGTAGTAAAATCCATCGGATGAGACGCGGTTTAGCATCTTGCTTCTTAAACAGATATTTTAACGCTGAATGATCGGTGAACACGATTGTTTTCGAAAGTACGAGGTATGATCTGAATTTATCGAAAGCGAAAACAACGGCTAACAATTCTTTCTCTGTAACTGTGTAATTCTGTTGAGTATTGTTGAGTGTTTTGCTGGCAAAATATATAGGACAAAAATGTTTCTCTTCTCGTTGTCCTAATACAGCTCCAACAGCAAAATCGCTTGCATCGCACATAAGCTCGAATGGTAGTGACCAATCAGGGGAAACCATAATGGGTGCACTAGTCAGTTGTGTTTTTAATGCTTCGAATGCTTTCATACAGTCTGCATTAAAATCGAAAACAGAATCTTTTTCAAGAAGTTTCGTCATTGGACGAGATATTTTGGAAAAATCCTTAATGAAACAACGGTAAAAACCTGCATGTCCTAGGAAACTTCTAACGGCTTTAACGTTAGTTGGGGGTGGTAATTTGGTAATGACATCGATCTTTGCTTTGTCAACCTCCATTCCTGCGCTGGAAATTTTGTGTCCTAACACAATTCCTTCAGTTACCATGAAATGACACTTCTCTCAGTTGAGAACAAGATGTGCAGCTTTACATCTTTCAAGCATTTTATCGAGGTTAGAAAGGCAAGCTTCGAATGAGCTTCCGAAAACTGAAAAGTCATCCATGAAAACTTCCATAGACGTTTCAAGCATATCTTGGAATATGGCAATCATGCATCTTTGAAAAGTCGCGGGAGCATTACATAATCCAAAAGGCATACGCCGGTAAGCGTAAGTTCCAAAGGGACATGTGAATGTGGTCTTTTCTTGATCAGCCGGATCAATAGGAATTTGAAAATATCCTGAAAAACCATCGAGAAAACAAAAGTATTTGTTTCCTGCTAATCTCTCAAGCATTTGATCCGTGAAAGGCAAAGGAAAATGATCTTTTCTAGTGGCTTTGTTTAATTTTCTGTAATCAATACATACTCGCCATCCGGTGACAGTTCTAGTAGGAACTAATTCTTTTCGTTCGTTGGTCACAACAGTCATTCCTCCTTTTTTCGGAACACAGTGAACATGACTCACCCAAGGACTATCCTCGATGGGGTAAATGATACCTACATCAAGAAGTTTGATGATTTCTTTTTTAACAACTTCTTTCATGTTGGGGTTGAGTCGACGTTGTCTTTCTACAACTGGTTTGGCATCTTCTTCGAAATTGATTTTGTGTTTGCAAAAATCAGGACTGATTCCTGGGATGACAGAAGTTTTCCACGCAAAAGCTTCTTTATGCTTCTTAAGAACTGAAATCAGACATTCTTTCTCATAATCATTGAGCAACGAAGATATGACTACTGGAAGTAGTGAATTGTCTTCCAAGTAAGCATACTCAAGATTTTCGGGAAGTGGTTTCAACTCAAGATCAGTCGGTGGTTCTTGAAGTGATGTTTTGATCCTCATTTGATCATTAAAACTGATTTCCTCAAAATCTTCTTCTATTATCTCTCCTTCTTCTTCTTCTTCTTCTTCATCAATCTTAACTTCCATAAAATCAGCGAATTCTTTATCAAAAGTTGTTTCACTAATCTTCTCTGAAATAGTCATGAATGGATTAGAATCTTCAAGTAATGCATCCAATTCTTCCTCAGTGACTTCATCGATTACATCAATGTTAAAGCAAGTGTCATCACTGGAATGTGGATATTGCATTACTTTATCGATTAAAAAGGTGATTCTATCTTCTCCAACTCCAAGATTGAGTTCTTTTCCTTTTACTTTGATGATCGCATCGGCGGTGTTTAGAAAAGGTCTTCCTAAAATAAGGGGTACTCTACTATCTTCCTCCATTTCTAGAATCACAAAATCCACTGGAAAAATGAATTTACCTACTTGGACAAGCATATTCTCAGCAATACCAACAGGATATTGGTAAGTATGATTAGCTAATCGGATACTCATCCTTGTGGGTTTCAAGGTATTGATAGAAAGTTTCGTATACAGCGAATAGGGCATCAAATTGATACTCGTACCTAAGTCGGCTAAAGCATCGCATGTGATGTTGTTTCCTAATATGCATGGAATCAGAAAACTTCCGGGATCTCCGAGTTTTTGTGGAATTTTGTTTTGAACAATAGCTGAACATTCTTCATTGAGAAAGGTAGCGGATATTTGCTCCAACTTGTTCTTGTTGTTAAGAAGTTCTTTCAAAAATTTCCCGTAATTGGGCATTCTGGCTAAAACATAAATGAGAGGTACATTGAGTCTAACTTCTTTGATTATTTCAACAAACTTCTTATAACGCTCCTCCATTCTTTCTTTCTTAAGGCTCTGAGGATATGGAATTTTTGGAGTGTAAGCCTTAACTGGTGGTTTGGGTTTGGGTTTGGGTGGTGTTTTTGGTGTATTTTCCTTCTTAGATTCTTCATCTTCCTCCTCACTATCATAATTGATAGTTGTGGTGTTGTTTGGGTTGGGTGGTGGATCATAAGACAAACCACTTCTTGTGAATACAGCATTGATATGCTCATTTCTGGTTGGTGGTGGACGATAAGTCTTATCATTCGATGATGATGGTTTTGGGTTGGTTTGGGTATTACTAGGCAACGAACCTGATGGTCGGGAAGAAATTTGATCAGAGAGTCTACCAAATTTGTTTTCAAGATCTTGGATAGATGCTTGATGATTTTTCTGACCTTGCTCAACTTTGGTCTTGAGATTGAAAAATTGATTCTTGACGAACTCGTTGGTTGATTTTTGAGCGGTGACGAATTCTCTCATCATTTTTTCAAAATCTGTTTCTTCAGGTTTCTTGTCGGAATTTTGTGAAGTTTAGTTCTCTACTTTTGGTTGGGACTCATTGTTGTTATCCCTTTGTCGGCGATCTTGCCAACTAGCAGAGTTTCGTCCGTAATAATTTCCACGATATCCTCCTCCTCGATATCCTCCTTGGATGTAATTAGCTTCTCCTTCTTTTGGTTGGTCCATTGGTTGATCATCGCATTCTGATGATGGGTGGTTACCTCCACAGTTGTTACAACCATCTCGCATTTCTTTCATCTCTCCTCTAAGATCTTTGTATTGCGAATCGATTTTGGAAACCAAGGTTTCCATTTTCTCCCATGAGTTTAGATGAATCAGAACTTTCGGCAAAGGCAACGGTTTTTCTTAAGGGTTTTGTCTTGGCATCTTTTGACCAGTCGAGTTTGAGAAGAACTTGGTCTTCAAGCAATTGGTATGCCTGGTTAGGAGTCTTATAAAGAAATATTCCTCCAGCATCAAGAATTCCTTGAGATGTTTCATCAAGTCCATGGTAAAAGATTTGGATAATGGTTCCTCGTCCTAAACCGTGTCCTTGACAACTTCGAAGTAAATCCTTCATACGAAGCCAAGCTTCGACGAGTGATTCATTAGGATTTTGTGTGAAAGCACGAATTTCTCCCATGAGTCGATCAAACATTGCAGGTGGAAAGAATCGGCTTACAAAAGCTTACCTCATCTCCTCCCAAGTAGTGATGATTCCTGGTGTTAATTCGTTATACCACACTTTTGCATCTCCAGCAAGTGATGACGGAAAAAGTTTGAGTTTAATGGCATCTACATTTGTATCACCGTATCGGAACATGCCACAAATTTCAATGAATTCGGCAACGTGTTTGTGAGGATCGGCCCTCGAACGGCCATCGAATTGACGGTCTTTGATCATAGAAAGATGGTGACCTTTCACGGTGAAATTGTCACCTAAGTTGACAGCAACAATAGCAGCTCCAGGAGTGGGTGCTACGGCTCGGTTTGCTTCCCACATGGGTCTATCGTCAGCCATGGGAAAAGGTTGATCAGTGAATGGGTTATAAACGTCTTTGGCTTCAAAAAGGTTATCAAAAGTTGGGTTTGGTACTCTTGGTACACGATTGGATAATGGAACAAAGGGTGTTCTTCTTCTTCTTCTAGATCTTGTTCGAATCAAACTTTCTGGATCGAAAAGTGGTGGAATTGGTTCTACTCCAGTTGATCGAGTGTTCATACAATTCCCCAACGAATCGAGGCAATGTCTAAACAAACGAACAAAGAATAAAAACAATTTGAAAAGATCAGAATCGTCCAACCGATCGGATAGAACAGTCTACCGATCGGATAGATCTCTCGGTAAATTTGATTTGAAGGATCCGGTCGGATGGAAGTATCCGCCGATCGGATGGTTCTCTCGGTAAATGAAAATTTTGGAAAACCGATCGGATGGATAAACAACCGATCGGATGGGCAGCTCGGTAAATTTTTTTTTTTTTTTTTTTTTTTTTTTTTTTTTTTTACGAAAACTAACTATATGAGAATTGGACTAAAACTTACAGAAACACGATCAAAATCCCCGGCAGCGGCGCCAAAAACTTGATGTGCCCGGTTCGGTGCAAGTTTTAAATTTATAAGGGGTGAATTACCGAATCTAATGACAACACATACGAGCAAGTATACTCGTCCGTTGTAGCAAGATTTTGATGGTAAGTCGGGATCGTTCGCAGGGATTTGTGTAGTGAATCAAATTGTAAGTTAAAAGCAACTATCTCAAACAAGTAGTAATGATATAATGAAAATTCAAATGATTAAAAACTACACTTGCTTAGACTAGTGTACTACAATTGACTAATATGATTGTGATAACTTTGGATAACATGTTGGTTGTGATAATTAGTTTTGACACTAATCTATTGTTTCTAAAAATTAAACCTTCGTCAAGATTTTGGTTTATAAAAACAAGCATTAAGTTTAACCAATCAATTCAAGATCAATTCAAGGTTCATGAGTTGGTGTTCCTCAAACACAAAAACAATCTTTTGTCTAATCAAACAAGCTTAGGAAATGGTCAATACAAAAGGTAACCAATTATAGACAAAAGGTCACAATTGAAAGTAAACTAATAATCTCTCGACCTTTAAAGTGGTTTACAATCAATCCGTTTTGATAGACAAAAGCATTTTCATTACAATCACAATTAAGTTCCTTTGTTTAATCAAGAATAGTGGAAGACGACAATCATTCATAGACAAACGATTATAACTAGTGGAATAACAATAGTTCTTTCGACCCTTAAGATTACTAGCACTAGTTAAACTTGATTACCCAAATGTCACTATGAAACTTAATCACAATTGGTTCTTAGAATCGACTTGAAATTGAATTGAAACATGTTATCACAATCATATGCCAATCAATGAATAATACACATCATCTAAGCAAGTGCACAAAGGCACTAGCCGCTCATAGCAAACATAAATGTAAACTCAATACTTTGAACATTAGAAACCATGATTGAAAGTCTTACAATGATTTGGAAATAAGATTACAAGTGAAAGACAATGATTCCACAAGCAATGAAAATGGTGTAATCGACTTTCTCTCCCTTCTCCTGGACTTATGGACGAATTTCTTGAGTATTTTCTGTGAATGGTTCTCTCCTTTTCAAGCAAGCACTCCCCTAGCACACATATATCTCTCTAGATTGATTGGTATTATAAATACCCAACAAATGGTTCAATAAATTGGTCTAACCAAGGGTCTAAGTGCATAAATGCTTCTCTTGCTCTCCAAGTAGTATTGAATGGTTAGAATACTGAAAAGAAGGACCTAGAACTGGATTTATAAAGTCACAATCCTTAATAAAGAAGTTATGGGTCAACAGCGACTTCCAACCGATCGGATAGAATGGTCTACCGATCGGTTGGTCTTCTCGGTAAATCCAAATTCACTCCATCCGAATCGGTTGCGGGCGGCGACCGATCGGATGGTTGCTGCTGGTGGACCTTTTTCTTGGACTTTTCCGTATGACTTGTTTCTCGATCGTAGCTCTTGATTCTTTGATCTTTCCCTTCATCCTTAAGCTTATTAACTCGACTACTTGGACTTTAGCTCATTGAAGTACCTTACGGTGCAGAACTTGACACAAGATTCACATGCAATCTCAAATACATCCTTTTTCCTCATTTTTGCATCTTTTCCATCCATTTTCCTGTCTTTGGCTACAAATGCTTTGCAAACACACTTTGGTACGATTTAGTAACAAAAGCATATAAATATAACCACAAAACATATATAAAATTACCAATAACGCTACTAAAAACATGTTAGATTTAGGCGTTATCAATGATTTTACTAAAATTATGCCTAAACACCAAGTTTTGATTTTGTTTTTAAGTTGTCTCAAAAGCTTTTACTATTGAAAAACTTTGATTCGAGTCTTATGTTCAATCAATCAACACCAATATGAACAACACACTAAACTAACTAATTATAAGTAATGAAAGTAAAGAGAAGAGATGGAAAGATCAAACCGGGACAAAAGGATTTATAGTGGTTCGGCTATAAAGCTCTTCTTCGCCTTACTCCACTCCCTGAGTACCACACTCGAGAGTTTCAAGCACTATGTCAAAAACCTCCCTTTAGGCGGAGAAAACCGTACACGTTGCTTATCCTATTTCCGACACTAAGCTAGATGTCGATTGCTAATCTTAGCTAGCACCAATCTACCACGATCCACCCGATCCTTTCAACTTCACACACTCAACACACAAGACTCAAGAGATCCCCAAGATCTCACAAGATCACAATGATCACCTCTCACTTGACTCAACCTATTCTATCAACTCTTGATCAACTTGATCAACATACTAGCTCAAAAGCTACAAGAGATATTCACTATCTCTATAAGATCACAATGATCTTCTCTCACACTCTCTCAAAAGAAAAATGATCTTGATGTATACAAAGATACAACAAGTGTGTAACAAATGTTACAAGTGCTCTAACTACAACTACAACTCTTGTATCTTCTTGGATACCTTGTGTTCTTCTCTTGCACTAGAAGAGGAATGAAGAGGATCACTTGGATGAATGATTGGATCACTCTTAAACAAAAGAAAACTAAACTAAATGATCAAGAAGAAACGATGTGAAGAGAGTATTAAACTCAGAAAGTTTTGTGTGAGAAAGGATGCCCAAAATCTGTGAAGTGGGCTGGTATTTATAGGCAGAATAAATCTGGCCGTTATAGGGACACGGCACCACTAAACCACATACGACACCACTAAATTTAGTGGTACCGTGCCAGACAAAAATGCTCTTCTTTTTGTCTTTTCTAGTGAAAACTTATTTGGGGAAGTTTGGAGCTGATTTTGGGGAGAAAAATAGCTGTTATGTATTTTGAACTTATTTTTCCATTAAAATATTTCTTAATTATTCAAAAATAATTTGTAAAGTATATTTTTGAAAGAAATGTTTTATCACATAAAATGTGATGTCTAAAACACAAATTCACTTCTTTGATCATATGTCAAGTTGTAAATTTGTTCTAGAGTGATTTGCGTAGAAACGGGAACTTTTGATTAAAAACTTTTTTACGTTAATTTTAACGTAACGTGTTTTCACATTTTGTCATCCTCAAAACGTGAAGTTATCGAAAGATATAAATAACGTTTTTAGAACATTATTTGCATCAAAAATCTCCCCCTTTTTGATGATGAAAAAAACATAAACTCATTTTAATTTAAAATTAGTTTTAACAAGTTTTTAATGAGTTTACTCCCATTTCTCCCCTTTTTATCGAAGCAAAAAGGTTGCTAAGGCTCCCCCTTGATGTATACTCCCCCTCTTTTGGAGGACAACAAGGAATCGAGCAATGATTTGTGCTACAAAACAAGGTTAGATAACAAGTATACAAAATCTAACATGTAGCACTTATGACAAATATCCAACCACAAAAAAATGACTAAGTAGCCAAGCCCCCAAAAATGAAACAAGCACATGAAAGCCCATTCATTTATAAATATAAAATGTCATACATAGGTATGACTAAATCATAGAAACAAAAAAAACTACAAGAAAGCACATAAACATCATTAGTTATATGAGACTTCAATATTTGCTTCAAATGCCAAAAGGGTCCCAAGCTTTTATTTGAGAAACTAAACATAAACATGTTTAGTTGGTTGGGCTATTTGGTGGTGGAGGAGGTGGTATGATGGGTCCTTGTGGTGGTGTGAGGAGGTGCTCAAGGTAGGAGAATTGAAAGCTCAACTCATCTATAAGGCACATGATGAGGTGTTGGTTGTGATGACAAAAAGGACAACTTAGGGTATGTGGTTGTGATGACTTGGTGGAGGCAAGGATGTGGCAATCCTAAAGGTGGAGGAGGATGATTATGTTGTTGGCCTAGTTGAGTTGGCCTTTGTTGAGGTTAGTGGTGTATGGACATCTTCATCATCATCCAAAGTGAGATCAATGAAAATTATTTCATTGGTTGGTTTGAGGTTGAACCTTGGTTTCTTGGCTTGGTGAGAAGTGGTAGCCATGGTGGAAGACATGATAAGTGTATGGTGTGTGTGGAATGGTGGTGGAAGAGCAATGCATGATATGAGCTTATATAGCCAAATCAAAGCATGCAAGGATGGATAGGATGGTGGATTCGGGGATTTGGGTGTATTGTAATCAGCATGTGTTTGCAGATTTTCAGGAAAAGAGAGTCAAAAAGTTGAAGAGAACAGTTAAATTCGTCTCCCCAGGGTACGGTACCACTAAATTTAGTGGTGCCGTGTCCTATTTAGTGGAGCCGTGGCCTGTAGTTGACTCTTTTTCCAGTTCTACAGGTTCTAGGTTGCCTAAATGGGTAATTCTGGGTGAACTATTTGTAGCAAATCCCAAAGCCTCAATTCACTAAAGATCAATCACATTATTTTCCTAACACTAGTCTCAACTAGCAACTAATAATATCATGTGATCATCTATGTTTAGGCAACTATTAAGCATGCATTATGCCAAGCAATTTTATCATCTAGTGCATGCATGAGAAATATAAAACAAAGAATATGAACTAGACAAAGTTCATGAAAATAATAAAACATTAAGACTGATTAACTAGTCAAAGTTAGCAATGTCAAGTAAAAATTGTTAAGACAATTTAAACATGTAAATGTTAGATGGACATTGACATGACCCCATTAATAATAGCTTAATAATACTTAAGTTAGTGATACTACTTAAGTTAGTGCTATCTAATCTCTTCTCTTCCCCAACTTTTTAATCTTGTTCTCGAGTCCCTTTATTGCCTTGCCAATAGACTTGAACCCCCCCCCCCCGATTGTTTGCTCATGCATCGACACTTGTCGATTGTACATGGTTGTTTGCCTTCTCATCACCGAAGTTAAGTTTGTTTGGTTGAAAGGAAGGTCGTTGGTTTGTTCGAACGATGACCTGTCAAGGTTACGAAAGAAGGTGTCGGGAGAGGGAGTGCGAGGACGAGACGTTCCTTCTTCGTTCACCTCATCATCATCCTCATCCATAGGTTGAGATGACGAACCATGACCGAAGGAGGAAGACGAGAAAGTAGCATCAGAGGTGGATTTACGACCACGTTTAGACCCTTTGTCTTTACGTTGCTTTGTGCGATGTTGTGGTCCACCAAGAGGTTTCATGACGGGATTGACTAGAACATAGTCGACTGATGCGCGTGTGCGTATGCTTTAATTTATACCCACGGTATGTCGTTGTGGTTTTAGCAGTATTCAAGTTTTAAATTTATATTTAGCCGACTTATCAATAACACACACACTTTAACGAGCAGTGTACCCGGTCAGTATGAATATAATGGTAAGTAGAGTGTCGATCACTAAGAGTGGAACGTATTATCTAGTTATCCTAATCAGTATTTTAATATCTTAAGTTAGCTATACAACCTAATCTAACGCAAGGGGGTTCAGCCTGAGAGACTGGCACGGTTTGGTTGCAATTAAATAATAAACTAAACTAATAGGCACGAATCAGCGAATAGCACACACGTACACAGATAAATACTCGAGACAATAAGAAGACCTGTCCTGATAGTTAAGTAGCTTGTCACTTGTTTTATTGCTAGTTTTATATGAAGTGTATAGTTCGATGCAACGCACCGAGATTAAGTCCTTTCTCGTTGGTTCTAATCTTATCGGCGAGTAAACCCTTAATGATTACTTATGACTATCCTATTTATCTTTCTTCCTACTTTTCTACAGACGATAGAATGCATAGGCGATCTAATAAATAGGCGAGGGCAGAGGCATGGCGACCCGATCAACGCTCAGCTAGACACAGAGGTTATCAATGCACTAATAAAAGTCACCAAAGACATCAACATATAAACTTTAATTAATGGGAAAGCAGTTTTAAGGGAGTGCAACCTTTCCGTTGTCACGTTACACAAGCCACCAATCCTGATGAATTAAAGTGTACTAATACAATAAAACAAAACTACTTAATGAATTAAATACATGCAGGACCTTCTTACAGCTCTTGTATCTTCGTTCAAGGTGTGTCTTGTTCTGCTACTTCGACTGAATTCGTCCTAGGGTTTCTGTCTTCTCGTACTTAGCTAAATGTCGAACCTGTCCAACCCCTCGAATACGTCTAGTCTTGGGGTATTTATAGTTTCTGTCTGAGGGTAAGATGCGGCGCATCTAATAAGTAGATGCGGCGCATTGACTTAACTTCGCGTGGGGTCCAAGATTAATATATTCAGGAATATTCGTACACCGCCAGAAGATGCGGCGTAACTCCATTCTTAGATGCGGCGCATGTCCTTGCTGTCTTGGATAATATCTTGTGAAATCTTGATAGTGATGCGCCGTATGTAATAAGCAAGATGCGGCGTATCTGGAGCAGAATGTCTTGATCTTGTACATTTCGGTAGACTCTTAACTTCTTGCTTGTTTTGCTCCATAATTAGTCCAAAATCGCCAAGTTTCACATAATACTTGTTTTTACCTGAGAATTACAAAAGTAAACATTAACGTATCAATTCTCACAGATAATATAATAAAACAAGTCAAATAAATAGGATAAATGATGTTAATAAAATGTACTTATTTGAGTTCATCAAATATCCCCCCACTTGAACTTTACTTGTCCCCAAGTAAACCTTAGAATTAATCTTATGAAAATGTATCCTAAAAGATATTAGGATTTATTTTTATATTTAAGCATGTATTCATTTTTTGTCATAATCACACAACCAAACACTTAACGAATTAGAAGTAAAATAAAATATTCTGATAAAAGCAAATCTAATCGTTTAACTGTCCAGTCGTGACAAATATTCTATCATAAGCTTGGCAAGTATACACATCTCCCCCACTAAAGCCAAGGAATAACAAGTCTAAAGCGGTAAAAAGGGTTTGTAAGCTTAAAGGTTAATCATTCTCCTTAATCTCTATCGATCTCAAATTCCAGAAAAGGCGACAAAATCACAAATACATGATCGAATCCACGAACACGATACTTGCAATTGCTCAAATCCTTAACTCGAATAGGCTAAAGATAGGGCCATGTAATCTTCACCAATAATATTATATCAAAAAGGGCGACAAAATCATAAATACATAGCCGAATCCATGACTACGATACTTAAGATTGCTCAAATCCCTAATCTCAATAAATCAAAGGTTTGGATAAAGAATAATATAGGGTATGGATAATATTTGGGATACAAATTGGTGTAAAATGAAAAATAAACAAAACAGATAAATTAAAATCCTAAGTGTGGTTAATCACTATCCCAACCATCCCATGAATAAGACTCATATCATAGAATAACTCACGCTTTAACACTTGAAACACACGCTTTAGGTAGACACGAATTATACTCAACAAGATCTCAATCAAAGAATAACCTTTAGTTGGCGTTCCCATAACGTTCAACTCCCATTCAATCCATAAATATAATATACAACAAATAGTGGTGATATCGACCACTTAATACAAAACTTTACATAAGTTGGTAAAAACAAACTTCCAACTTTTTCTTTTTTTTTTTTTTTTTTTTTTTTTTTTTGAAACATAAACATAGATGTGTAAAATTTCACCACATCACTATAATGATAACTCTGGATAATTTTTCCATACTTTTCATGACTTCAGAAATAACGGTAATAGTGAAAGTAGTAAACACACGAAAAATAAACTCAAAGATATACAATATTTACTTTCACTCCAATTGCATTGTGCAATTTTCCGACCTAACCAAAGATAATGAATTACGCACGCGAACACAGGTAATGTAAGGAAACACACTTTGCCTAAAGCAATTAACCAACCACGGATTTTAATCTACAGGGTAGGCTAAGGTGTAAGGGTGTAACGAAACATTTTAACAAAGGTGTAAGAAACGAAAGGAATGGCTCTGAGTGTTTTTCTAGGGGTATCTTACTCTAAAAGTGAGAGTAACAAAAGGGTTTATACGGGGGTTAACTAACCAGTGTAGTTAGCTAATAACACATAACATATAAAGGCTATTTGGGTGTAATCCTAGAAATTTACCAATTTAGACAAGTCATTCCAATTATATAAAATAATACTTATTATGGTGGTCTCGAATAGTATACAAGCCAAGTTCTAAAGTTTACAAGTCACCGGCACACTCATAGATTTGTGAATTTTGAAAAGTCACAATTTTTGAAAATAGCGTTATGTGTGCAGCTATGCAACTTAGACTTCAAACAAAAACATGCTAAAAATTTTAAATTTTGATATATTAAGCGCATTTTAAGCATATTTTTTTGAAAAAGTTTAGGACAAGTAAGTGTTCTAATTCTCCAATCCCCCCACTTAAGTTAAACAACGTCCTCGTTGTTTGTATAAAAGGTTAAAAACTGGAAAATAAAAGAATTAGAACAGAAAAACTCCCCTGAGATTTGCTCGGTATGATCCTCCATTAGTATAAGAGAAAAAATCAACTTCTTGTGGATGAGAACGTTTAAGCTTCATATATGATGTATCCACAGGAAATGCAGGAATCTATAATACCACCAAGACTTTAAACACACCTAAATTAAGAATGTTCAAACTTGCATAATACATTAGTAGTTAGTAAAAATAAAACATAAAAATTAAAATTGAAAATCATCAGGTCAGTCGATGCGCCGTATCTTATGGAAGAAGATACGCCGTATCGAGCCTGGAATAATTACGAATCAGAATAGAAGATGCGTCGCATCCTTAACCAGGGATGCGACGCATTAAAATAAACTGATAAAAATTTTTAAAGTTAAAAATAAAAATGCAGAAAATAAAATAAGATATGACCAGTGCAGGAGATGCGTCGCATCTCAGGATGGAGATGCGCCGTATCCTCTGCGGGCCTGACTAACTCGACACAGAATAGAATAGTAAAAATTTTCCGGGTTGTCTCCCGGTCAGCACTTGTCTTTATTCCAGAGTCTTCAAGTTAGACTCACGTTCAGCTCTTTAATATCGATCATTGAAGGAGTCGGAAACATCGCGCTTCCTCATCGCCAATTCAGTAATATTGAACACTCCTTGCTCGTCCTTAATTTCCACACCGTTCTTCTTTAATACCTGTATAAATAAAGTTCTGTCCCTTTCGGGTAGAGATGACAAAATGATAGACGGCAAATTCTTATTATTAAATAGGCACAAATAAGCAAGGTGGGGTGGTAGTTCAATAAACACATCATTATTCAGATTCGTTTTCTCAACTGTTCTCCTACGTTTGTTAATTACTACGTAATCATACCACTCGTCATCAGAATCATTAACAATATTGCGTCTAAGTTCGGTGGGTACATTAAGGTCAATAAATTCCTCAAAGTTCTCATGATTAGGATTAGTTGAGTTGTTTTGAATCAATGTTTCTCCCATGAGCCTAGCTTCAAGATCGAGGTCCATACGCTCTCTTAATCCTAGCACATAGATGCCTCTAATTATGCTTTTAACAGGATCTTGGCACTTATAGACTAGTTTATTATTCCCTACCCTTAATGAGATTTTTCTTTTAAATACATCAATCTTAGCATGGGCAGTAGACAAGAAAGGTCTTCCAAGGATTAAAGGAATCTTAACATCCTCGGGCATATGTAATATAACAAAGTCTACAGGGAAAATAAACTTCTCAATCTTAACTAGCACATTATTAGCAATCCCTTCAGGTCGTTTTACCGTTTTATCAGCCAATTCAATAAGTAACTTAGTTGGTGCTAATTTTCCTAGTCCTAGGGTAGTGAATGTCTTAAGGGGCATTACACTAACGCTAGCTCCTAAGTCAGCTAACACATTATTGAAAGATATATCATTAATTGAATAAGGTAAAGTAAAATTTCCTGGGTCCTTTTCTTTTTGAGGCAAGGCATTTAAGTCGGTTGCAGAGCTCTCTTCTTTCATTGTAGCCTTGATCTCCTCTTCAATCTTTGTCTTCTCTTTTAGTAGCCTCCTTAAACTGATTGAAGAATTAAAGAAAAATTCAGGCCTTGCACCATCATTACCATTCATCAGTCTTCTAGGAAAAGGAATGTTAGGAGTGACTTCTTCAGTGGTGCTTATGGCCTTGACATGATCTCTTGGGTTGGTTTCAGTTGAGCTAGGTAAACTTCCATATCACCTTTCTTGAAGAACTTTGCTCATTTGACCAATTTGTTGTTCTAATGCTTTGATCGAAGCTCCTTGATTTCTTGTAATAGTGTCCGTTGAAGCTCGGATTTCTTTGATCATAGCAGTATTCTCCTCATGTCTTTTAGCAGCATCGGCCATAATTTGCTTTAGAGTGTCATCTAAAGTCTGCCTCCTTTCTTGGTAAGTGGGATTAAAGTTGTTCTTTTGATAGAATCCCGGGGTGGCTTCCCTAAATCTTCCTGAAGGTCGGAATGGTTGTCCAAATTGGGTGTAATATGCTTCTTCAAACGTCTCACTTTCATTCTTATTCGGGCAATCTTTAGTGTAGTGAGGTCCTTCGCATTTTTCACATCCAACTTGGGCAGCATACACTTTTTCATCACGCTTCTTCATCTCTCTACTAATTTTATCCAATTGAGCTTGAATAGCAGCAAACCCGTCAAAATTAGTGCTGCTCTTAGATCTAGTAGAGGTCCCATCGTGCCATTTTTGAGAATGATCAGTAGCTTCATGGATAGCTTTCCTAGCATTAGCTGCACTCATTTGAGGCATAGCTCCCTTAGCGTCCAAGATTTGTCTAATAGGCACGTCCAATCCTTGATAAAACAATATTATCTCCTGCATAGGGGTTAGATAGTGTTGAGGACATTTTATCAGTAAATCTTTAAATCGTTCCCAAGCTTGATAAAGAGTTGCATCAGGCTCTTGCTTGAAACTGTTGATAGCCTCCATCTTTTTAGCGGTTTTAGCAGGTGGACAATATCTCTTCAGGAATTTGCTCTTCAAATCTTCCCATGTAGTGATTGAACTAGCAGGTTCATTCCTTAGCCATTTGTTAGCAGCTCCTTTTAGCGAGATTGGAAAGATTCTTAGCATGAGTTGATCGTCAGTGACTCCTTCTGAAGTAAACAAATCCGCAATCTCGAGGACCTTTTCAACATGCTCATTAGCATCCTCATGTTCCGATCCACTGAAAGCATTTTCTCTTAGCTCCTTGAGAAACTGACCCTTCAATTCAAACTTTGACTTATCATCAAACTTTGGTCTAGCAACTCCTGAAGTGTAATCAGCACGGGTTTTGTTCATGTATTCCTCCATGGTTGTGTTTTCGCCCATTACTTCTGTTTCTACTTCCTCTTTCTCTTCAGAAAAATAATCAAGCTCGAATGAACTTGAAATATCAAAGCTTTTTGTGTTGAAAAGCCTTTTAAGCGAATGAAAGGCTCGTTCAGGATCGTCGAAAGGTTGAATCAAGTTCTTCGTAGAACTCCTGGTCATGCACTTCCTGAAACTATCACAAAAGCATCAGTAGGGTATGTTCAAGAAGGTAATATATCAGAGAATCAACAACGAAAACGGAATACGAAAAATTAAAGTTACTGATATCTACAAACGATGCGTCGTATCCAGAAAGTTGGATACGCCGTATCTTATAATCGTTAAAATTTAATCAGACTTTATTCAGAAAATAGATACGCCGCTTATAAATTTAGAATGCGTCGTATCAGTTTTAATTATCAAAAATCAATATACTTATTAAAATTAAATGCGTCGTATTAACAAAAGTTAATGCGCCGTATTTTCGTTACGTTTCAAAATACAAGATTTTTGATTTAGAAGATACGCCGTATCGATAAAAATCGATGCGTCGTATCTGTTTAATAATTTGAAAACTGTTTTTAATTAAAATAATAAATACGCCGTATCTGTAAAAACAGATGCGTCGTATGGCGTTATCGCTTAGAAAAATTTTCTTATTAAAAACAGATACGCCGTATCTTGGGGAAAGATGCGTCGTATCGAATTAATTAAACGCGTTGTATTTTATAAAAATTAAACGCAATACGCCGTATCTATGAAAATAGATGCGCCGTATCGTTTGAATAAGCTCAGTACAACGATAGCAGAACACAGAAAATACGAAAAATAAAAACAAATAAAAACAACCCAAAATAAACAAAAATTAAACACACAAAAACAGAAAATATGCAAAATAATACAATGAATGCAATTTAACCTAATATACAACAGAGTTAGCGGTTAGATTAAAAAAAAAAAAAAAAAAAAAAAAAAAAAAAAAAAAAAAAAAAAAAAAAAAAAAAAACTAATTAAAATACTAATCAAATTAACAGATAATAACAATTCACTCCCCGGCAGCGGCGCCAAAAACTTGATGCGCGTGTGCGTATGCTCTAATTTATACCCACGGTATGTCGTTGTGGTTTTAGCAGTATTCAAGTTTTAAATTTATATTTAGCCGACTTATCAATAACACACACACTTTAACGAGCAGTGTACCCGGTCAGTATGAATATAATGGTAAGTAGAGTGTCGATCACTAAGAGTGGAACGTATTATCTAGTTATCCTAATCAGTATTTTAATATCTTAAGTTAGCTATACAACCTAATCTAACGCAAGGGGGTTCAGCCTGAGAGACTGGCACGGTTTGGTTGCAATTAAATAATAAACTAAACTAATAGGCACGAATCAGCGAATAGCACACACGTACACAGATAAATACTCGAGACAATAAGAAGACCTGTCCTGATAGTTAAGTAGCTTGTCACTTGTTTTATTGCTAGTTTTATATGAAGTGTATAGTTCGATGCAACGCACCGAGATTAAGTCCTTTCTCGTTTGTTCTAATCTTATTGGCGAGTAAACCCTTAATGATTACTTATGACTATCCTATTTATCTTTCTTCCTACTTTTCTACAGACGATAGAATGCATAGGCGATCTAATAAATAGGCGAGGGCAGAGGCATGGCGACCCGATCAACGCTCAGCTAGACACAGAGGTTATCAATGCACTAATAAAAGTCACCAAAGACATCAACATATAAACTTTAATTAATGGGAAAGCAGTTTTAAGGGAGTGCAACCTTTCCGTTGTCACGTTACACAAGCCACCAATCCTGATGAATTAAAGTGTACTAATACAATAAAACAAAACTACTTAATGAATTAAATACATGCAGGACCTTCTTACAGCTCTTGTATCTTCGTTCAAGGTGTGTCTTGTGCTGCTACTTCGACTGAATTCGTCCTAGGGTTTCTGTCTTCTCGTACTTAGCTAAATGTCGAACCTGTCCAACCCCTCGAATACGTCTAGTCTTGGGGTATTTATAGTTTCTGTCTGAGGGTAAGATGCGGCGCATCTAATAAGTAGATGCGGCGCATTGACTTAACTTCGCGTGGGGTCCAAGATTAATATATTCAGGAATATTCGTACACCGCCAGAAGATGCGGCGTAACTCCATTCTTAGATGCGGTGCATGTCCTTGCTGTCTTGGATAATATCTTGTGAAATCTTGATAGTGATGCGCCGTATGTAATAAGCAAGATGTGGCGTATCTGGAGCAGAATGTCTTGATCTTGTACATTTCAGTAGACTCTTAACTTCTTGCTTGTTTTGCTCCATAATTAGTCCAAAATCGCCAAGTTTCACATAATACTTGTTTTTACCTGAGAATTACAAAAGTAAACATTAACGTATCAATTCTCATAGATAATATAATAAAACAAGTCAAATAAAAAGGATAAATGATGGTAATAAAATGTACTTATTTGAGTTCATCATCGACACTATTAAGATGTGGGTAATTTTCCATAACCCACTTGAATAGACGAGTAAGCAACATGCCATATGGCATGAGCTTATCGGTCCGACTATGAATGTTGGCCATCCTTTTGGCCATGTAGTATGCGAGGTTGTATGTCTCCTCGATACTAAGACAATAGAGCTTGTGGGCAAGACTAGCCGGAACATGATCCCGGTTGCCCGCAAGACACAACACGTTTTCTTGTAGAAGAAGTTCCCAACTTTTAAGATCGGGAAGAATCTCCTTGAAATACAGTCGATTGGGGTCGAGATAGACAATGGAACCATCACGCTTTTGATGCTTGTTGGCTACTCGAGGAATTTGGATGTGTTGTTTTATGGTTTCAAGGTTGGAAATTTCGGTACGATAAGGACCTTCACTTTCAAGATTATAGTGAAGTGACTCTAAGGAATGGTCTTCAATGTATGCACACTGACCATACGAAGGAAAACCGAGAATGTCACCAAACTCGGTGATGGACAACATGATGTTTGGGTTTTGAATCCAAAAATCATGGAAGACATTACCCTCAAGATCATTGAAGGTGCGGACTCGACTATAGAATTCGAGGACAAAACGAGGACAAATTTGATCGTTTATTTTGTATAAACAATCAAATTGGATTGTAGGAAAACAAGCTTGGATGTTATCCAAGAGAACAAAATGAGCATCGACTACACGACCTTCGTGTATATATCGATGTTGGACTCGAACGGGATAAGCTTTTTGCTCATCTGAGATGTTTGGATCATTGATTAGAATGGGGATGTAGTGTCTGGTGTCTTGATAATCCATACGAGGCATTGTTACCTACAAGAATATAATAATGTATATGTTAACTTGTTGCATTTTGATGATCATATTCTTAGTATGTGTTTGCCTAAATGCAAACAATGTGGAGGCGCGGTAATCTCGACTCTAAAAACAAAATTAATGAGATTACCCAAACGCTCCTAACTTCACTTTTGCTCAACCAAATATGTCGAAGAATACACATATATTATGCAATTCGATCAATATTTGTGAGATCATGTGTGCATGCAAAATCGTTTTTAGTTTGCATCAACAATGCGTGAAAAAGGTTTCATGATCCTAGTTTCGTGAAATTTTTCGAAAACAATGGAATTGGGGGTGTTTGGCAAAGTGCGTCAACTTGGCGCCAAAAATCTTAAGATTGCAAAGCTTCAATGTTAATGATTTCAAATCCAATCTTAAGTATCCTAGACATGATTCCACTAAAAAATAATTAATCTTAATCCGATTTAACTAGTGAAATTCGGACTAGATTATGCAAGATAAATGGGTTTATGAAAATCCTATGATTTGGGAATTATGTAAGTTCTACATTGTCTAATCCTAGTCTTAATTGCATAAAACTTCAATTAAAATTGAAATGCCCTAATTTGATTTTATGCATAAGAACAAACCATAGACTCAAATTGAAAGGAAATTAAAGTTAATTGACTTACAATTTGTGTTGTAGTGATTAAGATTCTTTGATTGCAATGCCTCGATCTTGATTAACAAGACTGTAGTAGGATTAGGGTGTTGTTTTCGGTTTTGATAGTAGATGAGAGTGGTTATGTTTGTTTGAAATGATTATGCTGAGGGAAAATAGAAGAAAAACGGGCTTCAACAGATACACGGTACCACTAATTTTAGTGGTGTCGTGCCACTTTAATGGTGCCGTGTATGTCTGAGACCCATTTTTGTTCTATTTTGAGTTTTGACGAATTAATCTTACTTATTTAGCAAGACTTTTTGACACGAGGAAAGAGTTTATACCTAATAAACTCTTTTAACAAAAACGATTAGACGAGATGACAAGGAATGACCTTAGTATTTCTGAGGAAATGCATAAGTTGTCATTGGAGGAGTGCGAGGGATGACTTAATATTCCCAGTGAAATATTAGAAGTCATGAGACGAGGAGTAAAGAATGACTTGATATTTCCAGTGAAATATCTAAAAGTCATGAGACGAGATAGAGGGAATGACTTGATATTTCCAGTGAAATATCTGCTAGTCATGAGACGAGACGTATGGAATGACTTAATATTTCCAGTGAAATATCTACAAGTCATGGGAAGGATATGAGGGATGACTTAATATTTTCAGTGAAATATTTAAGTTGTCATAAGACGAATGTGAGGAATGACTTAAATGGTCATGAGACGAGATGTAAGGAATGACTCAATATTTCCAGTGAAATATCTAAGAGTCATGAGACGAGGCGGAAGGAATGACTTAATATTTCCAATGAAATATTTAGCATGTCACGAGATAAGACGTAAGGGATGACTTTAATATTTCCACTGAAATATTTAAATAGCCATGAGAGGATGAGAAGGATGACTTAAAAAGTCATGAGGCGAGACGTAAGAAATGACTTCAATATTTCTAGTGAAATATTCGAGTGGTTATAGGAAAGATGTGAGAGATGACTTTAATATTTCCAGTGAAATATTCAAATAGTCATAAGAGGGATGTGAAGGACGTATTAGTTAGGATATTGACGATGTTGTCCTTTGAGAGAAACTTTTCTAAGAAAAAGATTCCTCTTTGGACATTATCGTGACGAAGGAGGTGACGTACTTCGATGAGCTTCGTTCATGAGCAATCTACGGGGTTCTCGGTCAAGTCTATTTGCACTTCGGTTACCGCACTTCATAGGGGATTGTTTCATTCATAGTGCTTGTTTTCATGCCTTTCTGGCGCTTACGTATTCGGCTTCGGTAGTGGAGATAGCAAGAGCGGTTTGTTTCTTGGAGAACCAATAAGTTTGAAAACAACCTATGAAGGTGCAAACATCACACTTACTTTTTCAATCCACATTATCTCCCGCATTATCAGGGTTGGGATAGACAACAACTTCTACGCCAATCCCCTTGAGATATCATAATCTCAAGTGTATAGTACCTTTAATGCATCGGAAGATACATCAAACACTTTAAGGTAAGAGGTTTTGGGATCCTTCTTACAAGCGGGCACTAAGCCAGACACTAGACATGATATCGGGTCTACTTGACGTTAGGTAAAATAAATTACCTATCATGCCCCTAACCTAGTATTATCCGCGCACTCACCTTCATCGTCTCTTGTGAGATTCGTTTCCGTGGATATGGGCGTTAATATTGATTAAGATTATTCTAAGTTAAGCATCTTATATATATATATATATATATATATATATATATATATATGTGTGTATGTGTGTGGTGTGTGTGTGTGTGTGTGTGTGTGTGTGTGTGTGTGTGTCTATATATACTTTAGTATACTTAGACTTAAGAAGACAATATCTTCAAGTGATATAGTGTGAGGGCTAGGGAAGAGACTTGATTCACTCATCATGCTCATCTCAAACTTGTCACGCATGATCTTTGAGCGATCATTGTACATTTCTGGACAAGCTGAGTTTGTTATAATTGTCTTCGACAAATATTTGAGTCATGATGAAATGTGAATTTCGTTTCTTTGGGATAGTGCCTACTATGTTAGATTCTAATAACACTACATGCTTAGCATTCCTACTAACAAATGTTGTTTTAAGAAAGCGTACCTTGGCCTGAGGTGTTGCCCTTAAAACTAGAAGACTAGACTACCTTTGTTGAAAGTTAAGCAATATGAGACACGACTTGACTTTGCGTCACAAGATTAGTGCAATCACTAATCATACTCTATTAGTTGGACTTCAAGTTGCTTCAAGACCGTCTCTATCTAGCAAGACAGAAGCTCAAACATTTGGTTCCTAATTTCTCATGGGTCCAAAGTTGTTAGTGTTAAACATCCTACGCAATTGTCGCATTTGTTTAGGATGTGAAAATGGAGGACACATTTCCCATGGTAAGTAACTTTGTGGTTAACCGTTATTCCAAGTTACGGGAAAGTTACTTGGATAACTTTTTCTTCTAAAGTTACCTCTCGGTAGAGGAGTTCTTGACCGAGGTTTAGGAACATTTGTTCTTCTAGGTGAAGGAGTCTCTGATCTAACATCAAGTTTTACATAACCAAGTCCGGGGGTTGACAAGGATTTGTAAATACTTTTGACTTCCTTTTTACTAGTACTAGGTATTTCTACATTATTAATAACTAAGTGACTCGGTTTAGGACTTAAGTTATTTTTCAAAATTGACCCAGATCTGACTTCAGCACCAGACGGTACCACGGTACCACTAATTTTAGTGGTGCCGTCTGTAATAACCCGAAATTTTTTGAGTTATTAACTTTCTGTAAACCCAAAGCAATTGATTATGAATTTTAATCAAGTTATTTTATTCACCTTTGCATTCGAAATATTGCTATATATATGTATTTTTTTTTTCTGAGGAATAACTGGTGCGATTCCAAAACGAACCCTGTGACAAAACTCACGTTCCATTTTCACTGGAACCGTATGCGTACCGACACCGTGAGAGTATGGCATAAGTTTAATAGGTCCAAACAAAGAATGTACAAAACAGATCATAAAATAAAAAAAAAAAAAAAAAAAAAAAAAAAAAAAAAAAAAAAAAAAAAACGAACTCGGAGATTAAAAAAAAAAAAAAAAAACGAACTCGGAGATAAAAAAAAAAAAACAAATAATTTATGACGACTCTAAAACTCTCGAGCTAGAGATATTTAAGCAAGTCAGATACGACACAGTCTACCAAGACCTGGGTATTTAAAAGCACAATATACGCTCTATTGAAATTTTAACAATACTACTACATCCATATATATTTCTTTTCTTCTAGTTTTGTCGATATCCTCACCAATACCAATACTGCTACTCCTTTGACTCCATCAATATTTCCCTACCCTAACTTTATATCTGCTGCTACTTTTCTTCTTTCTTCCTAATTCTTGTCGACTTCCCAAACCAACCATAACACCATCACCTTTCTACTCCCACCTTCCCATCTTATCCTATTCTCGGCACAACACAATCCTCAAAAGCACCATTCTCACTTTTGCTGCCACTCTCGAAAAACCCAAAACCGAACCATCTCCATCACCAATAAATTAGAGTTGACCAAAAAGCTTTGTCCCATTCTTAGTCACAAGACCTCATAAGAATTAGAATCATATATATAAGGATTTGACACCGATTAGGAAGGTTGGTTTTCCCACAACCCGAAAGCTCGTATGGAGCTATTCTCCTCAATCCAGCATAAATCCGAGCCTTCCAGGGAGAGATCGAATCACAACATTCATCACCAAACACCACAAAAACTGAGAAGTTCTCAAGTGAGGATAAAAGTGAAGGTTGTGATTCGGTTTGGAAGCTAGGATTGCTCGGGTTGGAGCTTTTGTATTCGGGTTTGGAGAACATGATTAGTGTTCGAAACATTCCACCAAGTTTCAGGTTATTTTTAATACTTGATGCTGTTTGATATTTTTGATTATTCGATTATATGAAAGTTAAGGTTAGGTCGAATTAGGCTTGAATAAGTATGGGTGATTTTTGATGAAAAGATAAATCGATGTAGTTATGTAGCTGTGAAAGATTTAAACGGGTCAAATTAGGTGTTGTTATAAAACGGGTCGAAAGGAAAGATTTGACTTAAAAAGTCATTGGGTTAGTTTTGATTGTTAAAAGTTATTAAGGATTAAAAGGATAGCAGTAAGAGTAGTCGAAATCGTTACATAAAACCCGGGCTAGCCTTTGCGTATTCAACCCCTTAGTGACTCAACGACTTGAGCTCGAGTGGTACTCGAGAGTCGTTTAGCAGGCGAGGCCGTAGCTTTGACCTTAGTAGTATTCAAACCTCGCCGAAGTCTCATTGAGATAGTCTATCTTTTAAATACTACAAATGGCTGTTTTTGTTCCAACGAAAATACCAGGCAAACCACAAAACTCAAAACATGTAACCTGCATTTTTTTTTACAAATAGAAATGGATTTAAGGTTGGCACAGGCCGAAGCCCACTAGGGAGTTGGGATTAAAATTTTATTAGGGCCGCAGCCCATTATGACTTATAAAATAAAATGCAAGGTGCGTTTGGTTATAGAAAGTAAAAAGAGAAGATCTCATTTTTTTAAATATGATAACACTTAATAAAACCCGAACTGGCAACACATCGAATATTAGTTATTAGAATTGTGACGAAAACGAATAACCGAGACACTAAAAACTATTATACGTAAAAAATAATTACGCCGTAAAGTAAATAGTTAACTCGTGCAACAATAACATGATTGTTTGAAAATATATAAACTATTTCACGTTCATCAAATCTTAAATTAAAATGCGAACTAAATTATGCCATACAATCTAGGTCACGCGTTGGAGTTACAACACACCATTTGATTCTATTGCATCACAAATTTCTACTACTACCAAGGTGAGTTCATAGTCCCACTTTTACTATGTTTTCAAATCCCGTGGGGAGATACATGCTATAAATCTGAACACAAATATTTTTGTATGCTATCCTGATTGATATTGCTAAGTTAATATTGCCTAAGTTACCACCCTGCCAAAAAGTCCCTCATATCATGAACCATTAATCACTTGCGAGTGAACGCGAATTCAGTGAATAGATCTATTGGAAGTTGACGACCCATTTGAAGTTAGCCTGAAATGGTAACCAAATGCACTTTATTCGAATTATCAAGAGTTTGGAAAACTCCTACGACGAGGGCATTATCACCTACATCATTGCTATGATGTGGGCTATTTATATCATTTATTATTACACCCGATGTTAAAGTTTGCGTGTCATGAGGCTTAGGGCAATATATATTACACTACAATATCATTTATTTTTTTTCTACTATCTGACTTGTGTTCAAACTATTACAAATTAAACACTATGGATTCACTCAACCTTTGTGTTGATCGTTTTAAGCATGTTTTATCTCAGGTATCTAAAGAAGCTAATGGCACGGAGTGGAACAGGGCCCCCTTTGGACGATGTCCAAAAACAAATGTTTTCATTCATCTTAAACATTTTCATTTTGTACTTTTAAATATTATGATTCTGTTGTTGACAACTCTGATTTTAAGTTGATGAATGATAACAAATTTTTACAAAACGTCTCTTTTGAGTCGTTTTCTATAATTATGACTACGATCTAAGATGTAATACCCCAAATTAGACTTCCGCTGTTTCATTATGATTTTCGGGGTGTTATAGATTGGCATCAGAGCCATGGTTATAGAGAACCAAATGCTTTTCAAAAACATTGGACTATAACCGTGATTTCTAAAAGGACCATTTTAAACCTTACCACCCTATGCCCTCCGTGCCAACACTTTGCTACACTTTTGCATTGAGATTTGCTTGGCAGATTATGCATGACAAACGAATTTTATCACTATAGAAAATAGCATCGAGATTTGCTTGGCAGATTATGCATGACAAATCAGTTTTATCACCTACGAATGTTATTATGATTAAGTGCATGTTAGTATTATTAATGACTTATATTATTATTATATTGCAGTATTATGTCACCTCCCATCATCATACTTTCTGACAGTGATGATGCACTACCAGCATCACCCTCTATCCCCACTATCATTTTATCCGACTATGACACTGATAGCACCTTACCTGTCTTACCCACTGTTCCATCTGTTGTCCCATCTGGGGATGTATCTGGAGAGACGGAGCCCTTTGAGGAGGGTGAAGTCGCTTCAACACCAGTTATCACACCTACTATCCCACTTTCATCTTCACTTGCTTATGGTCCTTTGACTCTTGATCAGTACTATGAGTCACAGCAGTTTCTAGCTGCTGATGATTATCCATCACCACCCCCACCCCGAGTTTTGACACCTCACCACCCCTCTGGATCAGAGGCCGATGACGAGTCATCTGACTCGGACTCATCTGATTCGACTGCATCTGTTCCACCACCACCCCCGCCTGCACCGGTCCGCCGGCGCAAGCGAGTTAGAGTCCTCCAGCCTTATGAGCCAGCTCCTTTTAGGAAGAGGTTCAAGTACGGCCCTAACAGTGTCACCTATGTTTACACTACTCAGAAACGAGTACGTACCCCACCAGCTCTAGTACCACCACCACCAGCTCTCATAGCTACACCACCACCCAGTTCTCCTGAGCCATCTCCATCAGTGCCACAGCCCCACTCTTATATGCTCCCGACTCCACCACCCTCGCCAGAGGATGCACCATCACCCATACCACCCCCTACTGTGTTTTATACTCAGACCACCACCCCCTGTCATCTCCTATCTCATCTCCTACTGTCTCACCCATTCGGGCTCAGAGTGTTCCCCTACCCTCTTCTGAGAGAACATATCCCATGAGTCCTTCACCATCAGACCCCTACGTTCAGATTGCTACCGAGGCAGCAGCTTACCCTAGACCACATAGGAGAGTGGATGCCCATAGATGGTCATTTTTGTTGGAGTGCATTCGTCATTGGAGACTTCAGGAGGGAGCCCCTAGAGCTTCGGAGCTGGGGAAGTGTTCATCAGCTGTCCTCCCAGTCACAGGGGAGCCTATCCACCACACCATCCCGCTATTAGCCGCCCGACTGGCCCGACATGAGGATCGTCTTGATGAGTTGCTGAGTTTGATCTATGATATATCTCTCGAGCGAGTCGAGAACATTCAGGAGGAGGTCGAGAACCTCGTGGTGGGCAGGATAGCTATAGAGGAGGTATTTGATCTGTTTGGTACCCAGTTAGAGGAGGTTAGAGAGACCGTTGCTGAGTTTAGATATCAGATGGATACGCAGAGTCAGGAGATACAGCAGCTGAGAGATGTGGTAGCGATACAGCAGCAGATGATGGAGCATCAGACTGAGGCACTGGCTGTAGCCCACAGTACCATTCACACTCTCAGAGGCACGATTGGAGAGATACAGACTAGAGAGAGAGTCAGAGACCAGAGGATGGATGAGTTGACTGAGATGGTTAGAGGTTTACAGCACAGACCTGGAGATGCACCCGGCACTTCGTAGATTAGCCACGTATTGTTGTAGTAGTGACATCTTAACTTGCCCTGCGTGGCATTAATAATCTGTATTGTATTGTTCTTTTGGAAACAATGTATCAAATTATTAAAACTCATGGTTAGTTATGATTACTATGTACCAATATTGATCTATGTTATGGCTGCTTTCTTCATTTATGTGTTGTAATTTTCTTTTATACGTTACCATATTATTCCATGTGTGTTGTGATTGTATTCAGACATGTCGTGATGATTAATTATGATAATTTTGTTTATGAGGATGTTGTATGCTACTATTATGAGGACAATTATGACACCTTACTTGATTATACTAACCGTAAAACCTAAATATATGTTCTTGTGTCATTGTTAGAACATGGCTACCCGCAACAGAACTACAGAAGTAGTCGCCGGATCGATCATGACTCCGGAGGAGATCCGTCGATTGATCACGGAAAGCGTGACCGCTGCATTGATAGCTCAAGCTGCAGCCACGACTCCTACCGGCAGTGCAACAAGGCCCACTGCCGAAAGCGAGCCAGTTGCAACCCGCAAGTGCACGTACAAGGAGTTCATGAGTTGCAAACCGCCAACCTTTAAAGGTACTGAAGGAGTGAAAGAGTTAGCTCGATGGTTTGAGCGTTCAGAAACTGTCTTTACAAGAAGTGGTTGTGCCGAAAACGACAAAGTCACCTTTGCTACTGGCACTCTAACAGATGATGCACTGTCGTGGTGGAACGCCACTGCTCATAAAATGGGTAATGATAGAGCTTATCAACTTCCATGGGCTGAGTTTAAACAGAAGATGTTGAAGAAGTATTGTCCTCGCACCGAAATTCGAAAGATGGAAGATGAGTTTGACCGCTTGGTGGTAAAAGGATATGATCTTAGGGCTTATGATAGGAGATTCCAAAAGCTCTCCATACTATTCCCAACCAAGGTGCCGGATTTCGAGAAGACACTGGAAAGGTATGTTGAAGGATTACCCAGAAGCATAGAAGGAGATGTCACGGTGTCCAAACCACAAACACTGGAGGAAGCCATGGAGACTGCTCAGAAGTTACTGGAAAGGGAAATCAGGCGTAATCAAGCTCAGGGAAGCAACGATCACAAAAGAAAATTTGATGATCGTAGAAACAATCACAGCAACAACAACTCTCACCATAACCAAAGCCACAACCGCAACAACACACAAGGCTATCAGCAAAACCGGAACCACCACCACAACCAACAGAATCGCCGGCAGGAAACTGCCAGGGCTTACATTGCCACACGTACTGGAATTGGGGGCTATGCTGGACCCGCTCCCATGTGCAACCGATGTAAGATGCACCATCATGGACCCTGTTTCGCTAAATGTGGAAAGTGTCAGAAAATCGGCCACAAGACCCAAGACTGCAAGGCCACAGGAGCCAACCTGCAACCAGTGGCCGTAGTGTGCCATGGATGTGGTAAGAAGGGGCACTACAAGAACCAGTGTCCGAGTCAGGTTGCCAACCCCATCGACAATGCTCGCGGGAGAGCATATGTGCTAGGAGATGGAAATGTCGAACAAGATCCCGATGTCGTGATGGGTACGTTTCCCCTTAATAACCACCCTGCTAAAGTTTTATTTGATTCTGGAGCCGAAAAAAGTTTTGTATCTTCTTCATTTGCATCTCTACTTGATATTACCCCGACTAAATTGAACACCACCTACGAAATAGAACTAGCTGACGGCAAACTAGTAAAAACTAACACCGTAATCCGAAACTGCACCCTGCTTCTACTAAACCAACCGTTTGACATAGATCTCATGCCCATCCAGCTTGGTAGTATCGACGTAGTCATCGGCATGGATTGGTTATCCAAGAACCACGCTAGAATAATATGCGACGAGAAAGTTGTTCACATCCCATGTGAAGGAGAAACTTTAGTCATCCACGGCAAACGGAGTAAGACTCAACTGAGTATCATATCATGCTTCAAAACAATGAAGTATATCGAACGAGGATGTCTTGCATTTCTGGCACAAGTAACCGAGACGAAGTCGGAGGAGAAGCGACTAGAAGATGTACCAATAGTTAGGGATTTTCCCGAAGTATTTCCTGAAGACTTGCCTGGCCTCCCGCCGACCCGACAAGTAGAATTTCAGATCGAGCTAGTGCCAGGAGCAGCACCGGTGGCACGAGCACCTTATAGGTTGGCACCATCCGAGATGAAAGAACTGTCAGAACAATTGCAAGAATTGTCAGATAAAGGATTCATACGCCCGAGTTCTTCGCCATGGGGAGCTCCGGTTGTTTGTCTAAAAGAAGGATGGATCCTTCCGAATGTGCATCGATTATCGCGAATTGAACAAGCTCACCGTGAAGAACCGATACCCACTGCCTAGAATCGACGACCTGTTCGACCAACTGCAAGGATCAAGTGTATACTCGAAGATTGATTTAAGGTCAGGGTACCATCAGCTGAGAGTTAAGGAGGAAGATATACCGAAGACCGCGTTTCATACACGATACGGGCACTACGAGTTCCAAGTGATGCCATTTGGACTGACGAACGCACCAACCGTGTTCATGGACCTAATGAACCGAGTGTGCAAGCCATATTTGGACAAGTTCGTAATTGTGTTCATAGATGACATCCTCATCTACTCCCGTAGCAAGGAAGAACATGCGGAGCATTTGAGAACTATCCTAGGACTGCTCAAAGGAGAGAAACTGTATGCCAAATTTTCCAAGTGTGATTTTTGGATTGAGAAAGTGCAATTTCTGGGGCATGTCATCGACAGCAAAGGTATTCACGTGGACCCCGCAAAAATCGAAGCTGTTAAGAATTGGGCATCTCCTACAAACCCCACGGAGATACGTCAATTTTTAGGTCTTGCTGGGTACTACCGGAGATTCATCGAGGGCTTCTCCAAGATCGCCAAACCTTTGACGGAATTGACACAAAAGAAGAAGTTTGACTGGGGAGAGGAGCAAGAGATGTCATTCCAACGGTTGAAACAAAAGCTTTGCGAAGCTCCGATCTTAGCACTACCCGAAGGAAGTGAAGACTTCGAGGCGTATTGCGATGCATCGTGCCAAGGCTTGGGAGCCGTATTAATGCAAAGGAGTAAGGTTATCGCATATGCTTCCCGACAGCTCAAAACCCACGAAAAGAACTACACGACCCACGATCTTGAGTTAGGGGCAGCAGTGTTCACTCTTAAGATGTGGAGACACTATTTGTATGGCACCAAGTGCAAGGTGTTTACAGATCACAAGAACCTTCAACACATACTAGATCAGAAGGAGCTGAACATGCGACAACGCCGATGGTTGGAGTTACTCAATGATTATGATTGTGAGATTCGTTATCATCCCGGAAAGGCAAACGTAGTGGCTGATGCCTTAAGTCGAAAGGAACGAATCAAACCCCTTAGAGTTCGATCTTTGGGAATTACAGTTAGGTCACCACTCCCAGCCAAAATTTTAGAAGCTCAGGCCGGAGCCCTGAAGGAAGAAAACCGACCGAATGAGAAGATTCATAGGATGCCGGAAATTGGGAACGGTTTTATGAGAAAACAAGATGGGACGTTGTGTTTCGGTGACAGAGCATGGATTCCACTATACGGAGGAATACGTGATCTTATCATGTACGAATCCCATAAGTCGAAATATTCCATTCATCCGAGGGCTGATAAGATGTATCAGGATCTCAAGAAGTTGTATTGGTGGCCAAACATGAAGGCCGACATTGCTGTGTATGTCGGAAAATGTTTGACATGTGCCAGAGTAAAAGCAGAACACCAACGGCCGTCCGGAATGTTAACACAGCCAGAGATTCTAACATGGAAATGGGAAAGGATTACAATGGACTTCATCACGAAGCTACCTAAAACCTCGGGTGGACTTGACACCATTTGGGTCATTGTTGATCGTCTCACTAAATCTGCGCACTTCCTTGCAATTAAAGAAACCGACAGTATGGATACCCTTGCGCGATTATATTTAAAGGAAATAGTCTCACGACATGGAGTGCCGGTTTCCATCATCTCCGACCGAGATAGTCGTTTTACGTCAAACTTCTGGCGGTCGTTACAGAAGGCTTTGAATACACAGTTAGATATGAGTACCGCCTACCACCCGCAGACTGATGGTCAGAGTGAGAGAACTATCCAAACCTTGGAAGACATGCTGCGTGTGATCGACTTTGGAAAAGGATGGGATAAACACTTACCGTTAGTAGAGTTTTCATACAACAATAGTTATCACGCTAGCATTAAAGCTGCTACCTTCGAAGCACTTTATGGTAGGAAATGTCGTTCACCCATCTGTTGGACCGAAGTTGGAGATGCACAAATCACCGGGCCCGAACTCATTCACGAAACCACCGAAAAGATTGTCCAAATCAAACAACGCTTACAAGCCGCCCGGGACAGACAGAAAAGTTATGCCGATGTGAGAAGAAAACCTATGGAGTTTCAAGTTGGGGACAGAGTCATGTTGAAGGTATCTCCTTGGAAAGGAATGATTAGAATTGGGAAGCGTGGTAAGTTGAATCCCAGATACGTCGGACCATTCAAGATCCTAGAAAGGGTTGGTCCAGTGGCATATAAACTTGAACTCCCTGAGGAACTCAGTAGGGTACACAATACCTTTCACGTATCAAACCTGAAAAAGTGTTTATCAGATGAAACCCTTATCATTCCATTCAAAGAACTTCGGCTTGACGAGAAGCTCAATTTTATTGAAGAACTAGTAGAAATTATGGACCGAGATGTGAAACAACTAAAACAAAGCCGCATTCCCATCGTCAAGGTTTGATGGAACTCAAATAGAGGACCAGAGTTCACGTGGGAACGTGAAGACCGAATTTGTGCCAAATATCCACACCTTTTTCCCGAGCCAACACCAACCACTACCACGGACTAAGAATTCCGGGACGGAATTCAGAATTAGGAGTAGGTACTGTAATAACCCGAAATTTTTCGAGTTATTAACTTTCTGTAAACCCGAAGCAATTGATTATGAATTTTAATCAAGTTATTTTATTCACCTTTGCATTCGAAATATTGCTATATATGTATTTTTTTTTCTGAGGAATAACTGGTGCGATTCCAAAACGAACCCGGTGACAAAACTCACGTTCCATTTTCACTGGAACCGTACGCGTACCGACACCGTGATAGTATGGCATAAGTTTAATAGGTCCAAACAAAGAATGTACAAAACAGATCATAAAAAAAATACGAACTCGGAGATAAAAAAAAAATTTATGACTACTCTAAAACTCTCGAGCTAGAGATATTTAAGCAAGTCAGATCTGACACAGTCTAGCGAGACCCGGGTATTTAAAAGCACAATACACGCTCTATTGAATTTTTAACAATACTACTACATCCATATATATTTCTTTTCTTCTAGTTTTGTCGATATCCTCACCAATACCAATACTGCTACTCCTTTGACTCCATCAATATTTCCCTACCCTAACTTTATATCTGCTGCTACTTTTCTTCTTTCTTCCTAATTCTTGTCAACTTCCCAAACCAACCATAACACCATCACCTTTCTACTTCCACCTTCCCTTCTTATCATATTCTCGGCACAACACAATCCTCAAAAGCACCATTCTCACTTTTGCTGCCACTCTCGAAAAACCCAAAACCGAACCGTCTCCATCACCAATAAATTAGAGTTGACCAAAAAGCTTTGTCCCATTCTTAGTCACAAGACCTCATAAGAATTAGAATCATATATATAAGGATTTGACACCGATTAGGAAGGTTGGTTTTCCCACAACCCGAAAGCTCGTATGGAGCTATTCTCCTCAATCCAGCATAAATCCGAGCCTTCCAGGGAGAGATCGAATCACAACATTCATCACCAAACACCACAAAAACTGAGAAGTTCTCAAGTGAGGATAAAAGTGAAGGTTGTGATTCGGTTTGGAAGCTAGGATTGCTCGGGTTGGAGCTTTTGGATTCGGGTTTGGAGAACTTGATTAGTGTTCGAAACATTCCACCAAGTTTCAGGTTATTTTTAATACTTGATGCTGTTTGATATTTTTGATTATTCGATTATATGAAAGTTAAGGTTAGGTCGAATTAGGCTTGAATAAGTATGGGTGATTTTTGATGAAAAGATAAATCGATGTAGTTATGTAACTGTGAAAGATTTAAACGGGTCAAATTAGGTGTTGTTATAAAACGGGTCGAAAGGAAAGATTTGACTTAAAAAGTCATTGGGTTAGTTTTGATTGTTAAAAGTTATTAAGGATTAAAAGGATAGCAGTAAGAGTAGTCGAAATCGTTACATAAAACCCGGGCTAGCCTTTGCGTATTCAACCCCTTAGTGACTCAACGACTTGAGCTCGAGTGGTACTCAAGAGTCGTTTAGCAGGCGAGGCCGTAGCTTTGACCTTAGTAGTATTCAAACCTCGCCGAAGTCTCATTGAGACAGTCTATCTTTTAAATACTACAAATGGCTGTTTTTGTTCCAACGAAAATACCAGGCAAACCACAAAACTCAAAACATGTAACCTGCATTCTTTTTTACAAATAGAAATGGATTTAAGGTTGGCACAGGCCGAAGCCCACTAGGGAGTTGGGATTAAAATTTTATTAGGGCCGCAGCCCATTATGACTTATAAAATAAAATGCAAGGTGCGTTTGGTTATAGAAAGTAAAAAGAGAAGATCTCATTTTTTTAAATATGATAACACTTAATAAAACCCGAACTGGCAACACGTCGAATATTAGTTATTAGAATTGTGACGAAAACGAATAACCGAGACACTAAAAACTATTATACGTTAAAAATAATTACGCCGTAAAGTAAATAGTTAACTCGTGCAACAATAACATGATTGTTTGAAAATATATAAACTATTTCACGTTCATCAAATCTTAAATTAAAATGCGAACTAAATTATGCCATACAATCTAGGTCACGCGTTGGAGTTACAACACACCATTTGATTCTATTGCATCACAGATTTCTACTACTACCAAGGTGAGTTCATAGTCCCACTTTTACTATGTTTTCAAATCCCGTGGGGAGATACATGCTATAAATCTGAACACAAATATTTTTGTATGCTATCCTGATTGATATTGCTAAGTTAATATTGCCTAAGTTACCACCCTGCCAAAAAGTCCCTCATATCATGAACCATTAATCACTTGCGAGTGAACGCGAATTCAGTGAATAGATCTATTGGAAGTTGACGACCCATTTGAAGTTAGCCTGAAATGGTAACCAAATGCACTTTATTCGAATTATCAAGAGTTTGGCAAACTCCTACGACGAGGGCATTATCACCTACATCATTGCTATGATGTGGGCTATTTATATCATTTATTATTACACCCGATGTTAAAGTTTGCGTGTCATGAGGGTTAGGGCAATATATATTACACTACAATATCATTTATTTTTTTTCTACTATCTGACTTGTGTTCAAACTATTACAAATTAAACACTATGGATTCACTCAACCTTTGTGTTGATCGTTTTAAGCATGTTTTATCTTAGGTATCTAAAGAAGCTAATGGCACGGAGTGGAACAGGGCCCCCTTTGGACGATGTCCAAAAACAAATGTTTTCATTCATCTTAAACATTTTCATTTTGTACTTTTAAATATTATGATTCTATTGTTGACAACTCTGATTTTAAGTTGATGAATGATAACAAATTTTCACAAAATGTCTCTTTCGATTCGTTTTTTATAATTATGACTACGATCTAAGATGTAATACCCCAAATTAGACTTTCGCTGTTTCATTACGATTTTCGGGGTGTTACACCGTCTATACCTTTAGTGGTGCCGTCATATACAGATTCAGATACTTTAGGCTTTACAAATTTTACTTTTTTAGTACTACTTGTAGAAGCTTGGTTTGGGTCAAATCCTAATCCCGCACGATCATGTTCATTAAATCTAATATTTCCAAGCATATCATTAAGTTTCTTTGTTCCTTCTTCAAACTTAATGATTCTCAAAGATTTTTCTATGAGTTTCTCATTCTCTACTTGAACACTTAAGCATGACTTACATCCTACATCTACTTCTTTATTTTTTTCAAGTCTTATGACTTGATTCTTAAGTTATAAAACTTGCATTTCGAGTTCATGCAATTTTAATTTTAGTGTTTTGTTTCTACCTAAGATTTTAGAGCTTACTTCGCATAGTTTATTATATTCGTCATTTAGTATGTTATCATCTATTGACGAATAATCATCACTATAATAAGAAGAGTCGGAATGTACCTCATTAGAAGCTTGAGCCATTAGGCATGTTTCATCGTTGGGCTTCTTCTCTTCTTCTTCTTCACCGCTATCACTCCAAGAGCCTCCTATGAAAGGTCGTTGGTTGTTGGTTTTCGGTGGTTTGGGACATTCTCCTATGAAGTGATTAGGATCTCCGCATCTAAAGCATTTCCTATCACTTGTCCCTTTCTTCTCAACTCGGTTCTTGTGTGACGGCTTCTTGTCATCACGAGGTTGCCTAACAAACCTACCTCTTCTCCTAAAGAACTTTTTAAAGTCTCTAACGGCTAACGCATACTCTTCATCTTCACTATCGGAACTCGAACATTCCTCATCACTAGACTCCTTTTTGGCATTCAAATCTAAAGATCTAACTCTCTCGCTTTTGCATTTGACTATATCGGAGTCTTTCTTGATTATCATCTTGTGAACCTTCAAGTTTCCTATTAGTTCATCGAGTGATAATGTCGCCAAGTCCTTTGACTCTTCAATGGCGGTGACCTTTGCTCTCCATTTAGGATGTAGAGCCCTAAAGAACTTCCTAACGTAATTCTTGCTAGAGTAACCTTCATCAAGAGCTTTAAGACTAGTAATAACAGTATTAAATCTAGCAAAAGCATTATCAATAGTCTCATCTTCCGAAATGAAAAATTGTTCATATTATTAACAAGAAGATCTATCTTGTTCTCTTTGACTTGATTATTACCTTGGTGAGTGACTAACAAAGTTTTCCAAATATCTTTTGCCGTATTGCACATGAAAATTCTTTCAAATTCCTTTTTAGGCAAAGCATTGTAAATCATCATTTTAGCCTCATTATTTTTGGCTAGTTTTCTTTTAAGTTCATCACTTTGTTTGTCATAAGGAACTATTTCATCCTTTCTAGTTTCCAGATTCTTTTGAATCAGTTGAAAGTCACCCTCGGTAATAACATGCCAAAGATCAATGTCTTTTGATTTCACATACGTTTCGAATCTTGTTTTCCAATAGATAAAACAATCGGTTTCAAAAAGTGGTGGTCTTTGCATAGATTGCCCTTCTAGATATTTGTCGGAATCCATTGATTGATTCAAGTTTTAAAATACAATTTACTTTAAAATCTTGACTGACGTGGCTTCTGATACCAATTGTGGAAAATTAGAGGGGGGGGGTTGAATAGTTTTACCTGTTTTTAAGTTGTCTCAAAAGCTTTTACTATTGAAAAACTTTGATTCGAGTCTTATGTTCAATCAATCAACACCAATATGAACAACACACTAAACTAACTAATAATAAGTAATGAAAGTAAAGAGAAGAGATAGAAAGATCAAACCGGGACAAAAGGATTTATAGTGGTTCGGCTACGAAGTTCTTCTTCGCCCTACTCCACTCCCCGAGTACCACACTCGAGAGTTTCAAGCACTATCTCAACAACCTCCCTTTAGGCGGAGAAAACAGTACACGTCGCTTATCCTATTTCCGACACTAAGCTAGATGTCGAGTGCTAATCTTAGCTAGCACCAATCTACCACGATCTACCCGATCCTTTCAACTTCACCCACTCAACACACAAGACTCAAGAGATCCCCAAGATCTCACAAGATCACAATGATCACCTCTCACTTGACTCAACCTATTCTATCAACTCTTGATCAACTTGATCAACATACTAGCTCAAAAGCTACAAGAGATATTCACTATCTCTATAAGATCACAATGATCTTCTCTCACACTCTCTCAAAAGAAAAATGATCTTGATGTATACAAAGATACAACAAGTGTGTAACAAATGTTACAAGTGCTCTAACTACAACTACAAATCTTGTATCTTCTTGGATACATTGAGTTCTTCTCTTGCACTAGAAGAGGAATGAAGAGGATCACTTGGATGAATGATTGGATCACTCTTAAACAAAAGAAAACTAAACTAAATGATCAAGAAGAAAAGATGTGAAGAGAGTATTAAACTCAGAAAGTTTTGTGTGAGAAAGGATGCCCAAAATCTGTGAAGTGGGCTGGTATTTATAGGCTGAAAAAATCTGGCCGTTATAGGGACACGGCACCACTAAACCACACATGGCACTACTAAATTTAGTGGTACCGTGCCAGACAAAAACGCTCCTCTTTTTTTCTTTTCTGGTGAAAACTTATTTGGGGAAGTTTGGAGCTGATTTTGGGGGGGAAAATAGCTGTTATGTATTTTGAACTTATTTTTCCATTAAAACATTTCTAAATTATTCAAAAATAATTTGAAAAGTATATTTTTGAAAGAAATGTTTTGTCACATAGAAATGGGAACTTTCGATTAAAAACTTGTTTACGTTAATTTTAACGTAACATTTTTTCACATTTTGTCATCCTCAAAACGTGAAGTTATCGAAAGTTATAAATAACGTTTTTAGAACATTATTTGCATCAACAGTGAGTTTGGTTGATTTTGATTCGAGTTCCAGTACGTGATATGTTTTAGGGGAATGTGATGCACAGTACAGGGTGTTTGTTTAATATACTAGAAAAACTGGCCTGGAGACTCATGGATCTGGCGGAACCAAAACAAGGGGTCCGTCCTTGTTTTCGTTTGCTTCTGCAGGATCAGACTCAATTTTTGGTTATTGTTGTGTTTGGTTAATCTAAGGTTCAAGCTAAGGTTCTAACTACACATTTGGTTCCTTTGGTTAATCTAAGGTTCAAGCTAAGGTTCTAACTACACATTTGGTTCCATTAATCCTAAACCAATTCTAAGGAAGTTAAATGGTGCTCTCTTAAGAGGTTTAGTGAGAATTTCGGCAATGTTGTCCTCTGAGGAAACTTTCTCGATTGAGATGTCCCTTCTGAACATTGTCGCGTAGGAAATGGTGACGTATTTCTATGTGTTTGGTTCTAGCGTGTTGGACTGGATTTTTGCTAAGGTCGATGGCTCCTTTGTTGTCGCAAAGAATGGGAATGTCGTTGAGTTCGATTCCATAGTCGACGAGAGCTTGTTTCATCCACAGTGCTTGTTGACACGCCTTTCCTGCAGACACGTACCCGACTTCAGTTGTTGATATAACTAGGGCCGTTTGTTTCTTGGCAAACCATGAGGTGAGACAATGCCCAATAAAAATACAAATACCACTTGTACTTTTTCGATCGACATAGTCACCGGTATGGTCTGAGTCGGCATACACTATGGTTTCCATACCCGTTCCTTTAGGATACCATAATCCTAAATGTGTAGTACCTTTAATATCCTAAAGATCCATTTAACGGCTTCAAGATGGGATATTTTGGGATCTTCTTGAAAGCGTGCACATAGACAGACACTAAACATAATGTCCGGTCTACTAGCCGTGAGGTAGAGTAAACTACCAAACATTCCTCTATATTTAGTTCTATCTACGGATTCACCTTCGTCATCCTTTGTGAGTTTGGTTTCGGAGGACATGGGTGTTTTCATGGGTTTGGAGTCTTCAAGACCAAATTTCTTAAGCATATCCCTTATATACTTAGATTGGTTGAAGAATATCCCATCATCTAATTGTTTAATTTGGAGTCCTAAGAAAAAGTTTAGTTCCCCCATCATACTCATTTCAAACTCATCATGCATGATTTTCGAAAAATCATCGCATAACTCTTGACAAGTTGAACCGAATATAATGTCATCCACATATATCTGGACTATGATGATATGTGATCCCTTTTTCTTGGTGAAAAGAGTATTGTCTACTAGGCCCATGGTATACTTGTGGTCAACTAGGAAAGTCTTAAGTCGATCATACCAAGCTTTTGGTGCTTGCTTAAGTCCGTATAAAGCTTTCTTAAGTTTGTAGACGTGATTAGGTTTTTCAAAATCGGCAAAGCCGGGAGGTTGTGCAACATACACTTACTCATTTATAAAACCATTTAGAAATGCACTTTTAACATCCATTTGGAATAGTTTAAAGTCGTTTGCACATGCATATACAAGTAGTATTCTAATTGATTCAAGCCTAGCGACGAGTGCAAATGTCTCGTCGTAATCTATACCTTCTTGTTGATTGTAGCCTTGAGCTACTAGCCTAGCTTTGTTTCTAAATACTACTCCATTTTCATCCATTTTGTTCCTAAACACCCATTTAGTTCCAATTATGGTTTAATTTTGAGGTTGAGGGACTAATGTCCATACGTCATTTCTAACGAATTGATTAAGTTCTTCTTGCATTGCTACGACCCAAGATTCGTCTTTTATTGCCTCATTTATATTTTTAGGCTCAATGGTTGAAACAAAACAAAAGAAATTACTTTGGTTTTGGACTTTTGATCTTAAGGTTCTTTCATTAAGTTTTCCTATGACGTTGTCTAATGGGTGACTTCTAGATTCCTTGATGTTGACTATTTCTCTTTTTACCGGTTCATCTTCTTTGTCATTGTCTAGATTAACTTGGTTTTCAACCATTTGACTTTTAACTATGTCATCATCTACCAAAGGTGATGTCTTAGAAGGAGGTGAACTTTCGTCGAATGTTACGTTCAACGATTCCTCGACTCTTGAGGTTTCTTTGTTCAAGACTATGTAGGCTTTACTATTTTGTGAGTATCCTAGGAATACACCTTCATAAGACTTTGGGCCAAACTTGGTGAGGTAATCCTTAGTGTTTAAAATGAAGCACTTGCTTCCAAAAACTCTAAAATATCCTAGTGTAGGCTTTTTGCCTCTATAAAGCTCATATGATATGGTGTTTTATTCAAGAATGGTCTAATTAAGACTCTATTTAGGATGTATGTGGATGTGTCAACGGCATTACACTAAAACTTTTGGGGTATGTTTTGCTCGTTTAACATTGTTCGGCTCATTTCTTGAAGTGTTATATTCTTACGTTCTACTACACCATTAGATTGAGGAGTTCGAGGAGCCGAGAAGTTATGTGTTATGCCATTAGCATCACAAAAAGCTCCGAATTGGGTTTCGTTATCAAATTCACGACCGTGGTCGGTTCTAATAGACACAATGTTTTTTCCTATTTGATTTTGAATTTTCTTACTTAGAATTTCAAATTTATCAAATGCCTCATTTTTTGTTTTCAAAAACTTAGTCCAAGTATACCTAGAGTAATCATCTACTATTACCAAAGTATAAAAGTTTCCCCCATAACTTTGTATAGCGGATGGACCAAACAAATCCATATGCAACAATTCTCGACACCTAGATGTAGACACCATGTTTTTAGCCTTATGGCTATTATGAATTTGTTTCCCAATATTGCAAGCATCACAAAAGTGTTGGTCGTATTTCAACTTGGGTAGGTTCCTAACGAGTTCCTTAGATGATAAGGATTGGATTAGCCTCATATTGGCGTGACCTAAGCGTCTATGCCATAGAGTTGAGTTTTCGTCCAGAAAGGTGAGACAAAGTTTGTCTTTAGGTGTTTTGTCTAATTTCATAACGTAAACGTTATTCTTCAAAACACATTTTCCTACGGTTATGCCGTCTTTAAGTATTTTACTTCCATTTTCACTGAAAAGGACGTTATACTTTTTGCGGCATAATTGACTAATACTAAGCAAGTTAAATCCTAGGTTATCTACATGAGCAACATCATCAATAGTGAGAGAGTCATGAGAAATTGTACCTTTTCCGATGATTTTAGTTTTAAGCTTGCTACCGAATATGACATTACCTCCATCGTACACTTGGTAGGTTGAGAAAATGCTTTTGTTTCCCGTCATGTGTCTTGAACACCCACTATCTTTGATCCACTCGTCCGGTTCTAACCCGACTTTCAAGCACACCTAAGTTAAAACAAAACTCAAGCGTTTGGTCCCCAATATCTCATGGGTCTATTTGGGTTAAACATTACATTATCATGGTTCATGTATGGAAATGGTGGATAAGTGTTCCAAGGCATGTAGTTGGGACCTCGATAGTTCCTAGACATGTTTTGGTTCCAACTATTTTGATGATGATGCTGTGAGTCAAAGTTACTCTTTGGAAAGGGGTGTTTGGGAAAACTAGTTCTAGGTTTTTGTTGAACTGTTTTAGCCCTAAACTCCTGTTTAACTTGTCCTTTTCCTATAGTAACTGCTGGTTTTTGTTCGTTAACAGTTGTATTAGTGCTAGGTTTTCTAGTGACCTTGACGAACTCAGTACGGTCCGAAGTACAAACCTTCTGTTCATCAACAGTACCCGCGGACCCTTTGGCCATAACTGGCGAAACCAAATTTTTGGATCCGCCAGATCTGTGGCTGTCTGACTTTGTTGGAACAGTTTCTTGTACTTTCACAGTTTGTTTCTGAAAGTCACTTAAGTTTCCTAATTTCATAAAACCTAGTCCGGTTTTATCATGAGGTAATTTTTGTATCCTCATTATCTCATCTGCACAACTTATGTTTTTATCAAACCTTTTAAACTTAGAGTTTTGTTTGATCAGATCTTCCTGTGTGCTCTTAAGTGTTTCTAATTCTAGTTTAAGTTCTTGACATGAGATACATTGGTCAAAAAGATGTAGATTGGCAGGGACACCTCAACCCTGTGTACCTACAAGGTACCCACCACCCCTACCCGGCAAAGGTGTGATGCCTGTGAAATGCCTAACTATGATACCCAATACATGCTGCGAGCCGGAATCGAACCCGCGCCCCTTAGTTGGTCAAGACATACATGTATTGGGCCCAAGCTTTAACTGGCAGCCGGTGGCCATCTGCGCTAAGCAGATGGTTTTGACATGAGATACATGTTTCTTCAGTAGCTTTACCCTTTCCTAATCGTATCTCTTTTTCTTTTAACCAATAAACTTTGTTTTCTAAAAGTGTCGTTTTGGTTCTTAAGAACTTATTTTTGTTTATGATTTTTAGAGAGATATCACACAGTTTGTTATATTATACTTCTAAGGTTTCATCATCGATAGAAGAGTATGACGAATCAGAATATACCTCTTCTGAGTCATGAGCCATGAGAGCAACTTCGTCGTTCTTAGGCTCGTCGTCATCACCTTCACTGTTACTCCAAGCTCTACTAACAAATACTCTTTGAGACTTGTTCTTTGGAGGCTTTGGACATTCTCCTATTAGGTGACTGGAATCCCCGCACCTAAAACACTTCCTATCTACTTTTCCTTTCCTATCATCACGGTCTTTCCGGAAGGATTTCTTTTCTTCACGAGGTTGTCTTACGAACTTTCCTCGTCTCCTAAAGAATTTCTTGAAATCTCTAACGGCCATGGCATACTCTTCGTCTTCGCTATCTGAGCTAGACTCTTCATCGTCACTTGATTCTACCCTAGCTTTTAAGGCAATGGACTTCATCTTCTCCTTTTTGGCTTTAACTATTTCTGAGTCTTTTTCCATTACCATCTCGTGAACTTTGAGATTTTCGATGAGCTCGTTAAGTGTCATGCTTGAAAGATCCCTAGATTCTTCAATAGCCGTCACCTTTGCTCACCACTTCGGATGAAGTGCTCTAAGAAATTTCCTGACAAAGTTCTTACTAGAAAAAGATTCGTCAAGTGCTTTAAGAGAAGTAATTATAGTATTAAACCTAGCAAAAGCACTATCAATGGTCTCATCTTCAGAGATAACAAATTGTTCATATTGTTGGACAAGAAAATCAATTTTGTTATTTTTGACTTGTGAGTTCCCTTGATGAGTGATAATCAATGATTGCCAAATATCCTTAGCCGTTTTACACATAAAAACTCTTTCATATTCTTTCTTAGGTAAGGCGTTATAAAGCATCATTTTGGCTTCATTATTTTTGGCAATCAACTTCTTTTGCTCATCACTATGACGATTAAGAGGAGTACCCTCATTCCGACCACCTGATATATTTGATATAGGTTTATTATTACCTTCTACAATAATATACCACAAATCTATATCCTTTGACTTCACATAAGTTTCAAAACGATTTTTCCAATATATAAAACTATTTGGTTCAAATAGTGGTGGTCTGTGCATAGATTTCCCTTCTTTGAAGTTTTCAAAATCCATTGATCGTTTCAAGTTTTAAAATACAATATATTTTGAAAATCTTGAGTAACGTAGCTCTGATGCCAATTGTGGAAAACTAGAAGGGGGGTTGAATAGTTTTTACCGCTTTTTAAATTTATTTGCTTTGAGACTTAACGTGATTTCAAGTTAATGCACACAAACAATCGATATAAGTAATGCAAGTAAGGAAAAGAACAATCAAACCACACACGGAGATTTATAGTGGTTCGGCTACAAGGACTCTCTTCCTGGCCCTACTCCACTCCTCGAGCCTCTAACTCGAGAGTTTTTCTTCACTAAGAAACAAGCTCCCTTCTCGGCGGAGAAAACCTTTACACACGTCGCTTACACCTTTTTTCGGTACAAAGTTAAATATCGGGTTCTAGTTCAAGGTAGAACCAACCTGACGTCGCCTATACAATTTCCGATACTAAGCTAGATGTCGAGTTCTTTACAAGGGTTCAACCACTCCCGACACTCTATGTATTTTGAGGACTAAAACACTAACCGATCACTACTGAATGAATGGTATGACAATGATGTGTGAACTACTAACTAATCACACAGTAACTACACTAACAGGATTGCAACAGTTTGTTGATCCTTGATGCTTGATCTCTTTGCTACAAAAGAAAGATCACTAAGAATGAAATGAATGGGTTAGTAATGTACAAATGAATGAATATGTAATTTATGCTATATGAGTGATGAGTGTGCTTGAATGATCAGCTTGCTATTTATAGGCAAAACTGACCAGACAAGTGGCGGATCCGGCGGACCCAAATTATGGGTTCCACCCATATACTTGTTTGGTTCCGCTGGGACATGCCAGCTAAGACTTTACCATATCTTTCCTTATTATGCCAGGTCTTGTCAAGATCTTACAAAGTCAACTCCTTTGCTTCAAGATCTTTCCAAAATATATTGTAAAGTCAACTAAGATATCTAAAGATTTCCTAATGAGGTATGCCATGATGTCATGTGTATATTTCTATTTTTAAGAAATAAAAATAAACATGTAAATGTATATATGTATGTAATGTAATTCCTAGTGATCATGTGATGTGTAAATGTGTTTTAAAAAGCTTGTTTCTAAAATGTAAAAGACTTTAACATATACTTATGCTTTGCTAAAGATAAACCTTATAATTGTCATTAACAAAATAAAGCAAAGATCGTATAATATAAATAACGTTTTTAGGACGATATTTGTATTAACATGGACAACCATAGAACCTACACCCTGGATTTCGATTTATCCATGATGTGCGAATGACTGACGTTTTTCCTCACCAACATGCCACCATTTTTTTGTTCATAAGTTTTTGGGGAAGAAATAACAAAAGCTGAAGAGCGGGAGTGATGGAAATAATTGAGTGGGAAGATTGTGAAATACTCTTGCATGAATCGGGATATGTAAAACATATATCGGGATATGTAAGAAGTTAAGTACACGTGTTCTAGAGTACAATTTGAACAGTGTTCGGACAAAAATAGGAGGTTGAAACAAAAAGTACAAAAAAAGTGTTCGGACAAAAATGCCCTCGTATGATTTGCACGTGAGGTCCGAGATAACGAGAAAATCTAACGACGTTGGGAAAATTGGACCACCCACGTAATATTTTCAAAATATTGGACTATCGGTGTAATTTACTCTAAAATTTATTCTAGAAATATTTTAGATGGTTGTTATATGGAAGTAAACATCACTTATATGAAGTGATTTCCAAAATGTGAAAAACTAATGTTAATGTAATTGAAATTAGACTAAATGCGGATGCACCAAATTGTCATGTAGGTAAAATAGAGCATTTTTGTCTGCCAATTGAAAGTCAAATTTGAACTTTCGTTGGTCAAACTTAAAAAAGATCGTGTATGCCAACAAATAAGTATAAAAATATAAATTTGGTTAATAAAAAATTAAAAAAATAATGTATAATATTTATAAAAAAAAATTTTGAATTTAAATAAGTTATAAAACTTATCATTTTACTAATTTCTTGTAATAACTATTAAAATTTAACAACCCCCCCCCCCCCCTTACGTTATAGTTTCTAGACTTTATTATTATTATTATTATTATTTTAAATAACATCTTATTTGTTGTTGTTATTTATAAATATTATTATCATTATAGATTAAATTAATGTATATGTACCAAATTATAAATATCAAATGACAACACAAGTTATTGTGATATTTAAATGAATACCTAAGATTGTATATATACGAACAACTCATGTTATTCCTATTTATAAATTTAAGTAAGGAAATCCGGAAAAATATTTTACTTGTTTAACTATACTTGTTCAATAACGGCACACGTTATTCTTTTAAATAAGTTTGAAATATGCGTACACGGTTTTAAAATTGTCAACTACACTTTTTTAACTAAAACAAAGTCAACAAGTGTAACCACTGTAAAAAATAATACCACATTATAATAAACTATCTTACAGAATACTTATCCTTTTTCTAGGTATAATTTTTTTTTTCTGATCATGACTACTATCTAATGTGACGTAACTCACATCCTCGATAAACGTGCTCTCACGCGGACCAACATCAACTTACTTAATGTTTATTTTATATAAACATTTCCATATAAAATCCTACGATATACCATTTGCCACTTTACGTTAATTCGTTAACAAACGTACAAACTAAACATTTCTTATCTATTAGAGTTTCTACGAAACTCTAAACCATTATAACAATGAATATGAATAACTAAACCCTAAAACACTAAAGTACAACTCATCCAAGCTAATGTACAAGCTTCTAAAGCACAAAAACCCTAAATTCACTATAACTCCCGATACAAACCCTAAACTCACAAAACTATGATTTTATGTAATAATATCACAAACCCTAATTGATATATATAAGATTTTTACAAATTATAAGTGTACAAGTCTTTCAAGCCAATGTATAAGTCATTTATGCATAACATCATAATATATATATATAAATCACATTACAAACCTCAATGTACCTATTTTAAAGCACAATATCCATGTCTTTTATGCACCAGCCTTAAAAATAAATTTCCTAAACTTACTAATTATAAGTACAAGTCCCTAAACCTAATGTACAAGTGTCTAATGCATAAAAATAAAAAATCTCATTTTAAACCTAATAAAATTAACATATAATTAAACTAACTTAAGAAAACCCTAAAAATATATTTTCTATAATTCTTGAACCCTAGTACAACCCTACCAAGCCTATAGTACCACCCTTTAAAGCACAAAACCATATCCTTTTATTTTCTCACCAAATCGACACAAATATAAAATATACAAACCCTAATTATTTTTCTACCTAACAAATACTTAAACTTAACCCTAAACTAATCTTGTTACTTCCCTAAACCCTAGAGTACAACATGTTATAGCCAAGTACTATCCCTTAAAGCCAATCGAATTATATATAAAATACCTAGTTCGAAGTAACTAAACTAAGCCAAACTATTTTCTTACTTAATACTAAGAACATCTTACACCATAAGTATTTTCCTAGGTTACAACTACCTACACATCACCATGTCCCATAAGTTTATACACTAGTAGGTAGGATTCTTGGTTTAGAAGCAAAACACATCACCACTCTCACAAAACACCACGATTTCCCTCCCCCTCCATCCACTTAGCTTCAAATGATCTAAGCTACCTCACCATGTCTCCCTTCTTCATAACAAGATGACTAGAAGCCCTAGAATTCTTCTTCTATATATATAGATCGACACTCTTATTTTTTTTTACTCACTATCATTCGAACAACACAAAACAGCCACACACTCATTAATTCTACTGATCAAAGAACCTAAATAGAAGTTAAGAAAGAGTTTGAAGAAGCTTGGGAAGGAGGAGAAACATTTGTGTTTTGATTCCAAGTCATTTTACCAAAATCTCTTCTAAATCGAATACATAACAAGTAAGAACTTCTAGCCCTTTTTCACTTTCAAAAACTTTAAATACCCCTAAAAACATTACTAAATAATTCCTAATAACAAACTATGTCAAAAATCATGTTTACTTTATTTTTCTTTTTCTTTCTTTTCTTGTCGAACAAAACCAAACGCACCCTTTTTTTTTTTCTTTTTTTTTTTTTTTTTTTTTTTTTTTTTTTTTTTTTTTTGTATTATTAATCAAGAACACTTACAACACTTAGGAGATAGATTAAATATGCTTAAGATCATAATAACATGATTTAAAAATTAGTTGGAACACTTAAACTCAAAAACCGATTCATTTTTCTTTTTCTTTTTATGTCGCAACAGCCCCCCAAACGCCCCCCTTTGCATAATTATTTCGACCTTAAAACGAAAACCAAAAATTCTAAAACTTGGCCATATTAAAGACCACCCAGCTAGCTAATTGTAGGAACAAGAACGTCGTAAAAAGATTTCCTTGCCTTGCTTTTATTTTGGTGTTTTTCTGCCTTGTCACAAACTGCAACCATGCGCACCTTTTTAATTAAATCGAGCTCATTAGCTCTAAACATAAGCTAAAAAGCTGTAAATAATAAGTTTATAAACTTATTATAACATTCATAAAAGAGTCGTAGAAATTCGCGCCTTTTTCCTAAGCTTAAATTGCGTAAAAACGAACCAAGGATGTCGAATGAAAACAATAAAATGCTTTGAGGGTATAAACTGTCAAAACTCCAACTGTTTTTATAACAAGGACCTAAAATGAAATCGACATAGATTTTAAGGGTAAATCTCGCCAAATTTGAAAGATGGAGTTTTATTGGCCGAAAATGTAAATATCTCAAAGATATTAAACCAATGACTATTTTTGCCAACGACTTAAAGTTGAGGGTATAAAGTGTCATTTTTGAAACAACAGGGGTAAAAACTGTCATTTCATCAAAGTTCAGGGGTAAAAATTGTCATTTTATGAAAGTTCAGGGGTAAAAAGTGTCATTTTATAAAAGTTCAGGGGTAAAAATTGTCATTTAACGAAAGTTTAGGGGTATAAACTGTAAATATGTGAAACTATAAGGGTAAAAAGCGTAATAATTATTATTAGAAATATATTTTGGATATATTTATAATAGAAATAATTAAATGAAAAACATTTATCTCGATAACAAACAAACGGAAACATAAAAATAGGAAAGAAGATAAAATCTTATCCAACTTTTGAAGAGACTTCATGTTGTCTCTATTAAACATTTAACTATCAACCAAAACGTTACGATACGAATATTAAAAACTTATATATATTGGAATACGATTACTGAAACTTGACATACCAACCCAGGTCGCGTGCCGGAGACGTTTATCAACTCTGTTTAATTTTGTTTTCCATCCAGACTGCTAAGGTGAGTTCATAGTCCCACTTTTTATACATTTTCCAAACTTGTGGGGAGATACATGCTACAAAACCGAACACAAGTATTTTTCTGTATGCTTTCCTGATTAATATTGTCTAAGTTACCTGTTGCCTAAAAGACCTCCCATCATGGACCGTTAATCACTTTCGGGTGAGCGCGAACATAATGAATAGATCTATTGGGTGTGACGACCCCTTTATGTTACAGTAACGTGACCAAATGCATTTTATTTGAGGAAAATAAAGAGACCGGCAATCTCCTACTCGGGGGCAAAATTACTTCATTTAATTATGTAGTAATATACATCATTAGCTTATAACTATGATGATAAACCGGTTAACGTTTTGCGTATCATGAGACTTAGGGCAATATATTGAACTGCAATATTACTGAATTACTTTCTACTTAGCTTGTATTCAAACTGATTATAACTTTAAACACTATGGATTCACTCAACCTTTGTGTTGACTTTTTAGCATGTTTTATCTCAGGTAACTAAAAGCATGACTTGGCACGGAGTGGCGATGGGCTTTCCTTTTATAAAAGAGTGTCTATTTTGTTATCATTCAACAAATAATGTAATTTTTATAACGTACTTCGAAACTTCCCGCTGGGACCTCTAATATGTAACTCTGATTTAAATAAATGAATGATAACAATTTTATTTAAAACATCTCTTTCGAGTCGTTTTCTATTTTCATGACTGTGATACTTGAAGTAATACCCCAACTTATATTCCGCTGCGTATATCGAAAATGGGGGTGTTACAGATTGGTATCAGAGCCAGGGTTATAGAGAACCAAATGTTTTCAAACATTGGACTATAATTACGCTTTCAAAATAAATGATTTTACACAATATCATTTTATGCCCTCCGTGCCCGCATATTACCGTGCTCAGTATATTACTTGTTAGGATTTTTTTACATTAATCTTCACACACTTGATATTTACTCTTACACACTTAATTATTTCACCTTTATTTTCACTACCTTAATGTTATTAATTACTCATAATTATTATTAGCGGGTTACGACAGTACCATGTCCCCCGAAACACCTGATATTAACAAAACTACCCTCCATACTACTTGTACATCACCTACCCACACACCTCCACATCAGAAACTTAGGAGAACTACGTCAGATGAAGAGTTGATTGGTTGTCCGACAACGTTTGAGGTTGGACATAATTCACACCAAGAAACAATTCGGAAAGATGTTGAGTCAAACTCTCCACTACCTGACACTCCAGATTCCCCAATACCAGACATCCCAAACGACGTATCTACACCTAATTCCCCTGACCATAATTTAAACCCTCATGATTCAATATGGACTCTTCTTTATCAACACGCCAGCACCCTAGACATTCACACTGAATAGCTGGAAGGGTTACAACCATTACGTTTCGAATGGTACGACCGTAACCTTGACACTCTGGTTAGAAGAGCCGATGCCGAGAGACGAGCAGTGTTCGATTTAGGGATAAAGGTTGATAAGATGAAGGATACTTACAACCACGAATTTAGAAGCCTAGATTCCAGAATCCGCTGTTCAAGAAGAGAACAAGGTCAGACACATGGTAGAGTGAAAGACATTGAAAGAACCCTATGGATGGCCAGAGATACAGCAAGAAACCAGGGTCAGAATATTTTCGCCTTAGAAGCCATGTTAGCCAACCAAATGAGGATGTATCGGGACTTTCAGGAACGCTTCTCAGAAATGGAAACTGCGCAACTGAAACTTGAGGCTGAAGTTAAGCATCTACGTCAAGGACGTAATTGATCTTAAATTCACATCTATCATTGTTGTGTCCACTAAACCAAATAATTTTTGGTTAGTATTTCCTGTATTTTCCAATAAGCCTGAAACTTTCCGAACTTGTAATCGATCTTTAAATATATAACAACTTCCTTTTGTTATATATTTCTGTTGAGAACAAATTCTTTCTACTATGTCTTACAATAATGCTATGCATGCATGTAATGACTACTCATGAACTCATTCAAGACCTCACCATTTGTTACTCTCCTTAATAGACAAATGGCTTCACATAAATCATACTTAAAACGCAATAAAAGTCACTTTCCCTTTCCTCCAAACCTAACCGACCAACTTGTAGCACAGTAAGTAACAAAAACTAGGACCACTATTGTCAACAAAGGACCAAACACTTATGCTAGAGACAAAAAATCCTTAACCTACCACATGGAACATTAATAAAAGACCTTGTATCAATTGTTTTGCAAAAACAATCGATCAAGTTATTAATATCATGTTATTTTCAGTAATTATATCCAGACCTACCATGACATTACTTACGATTATTATAATTCCTTATACCTACCATAACTAGGCTATAACCATAGAATCCTCCAAGACAAATTTTGAAAGAAAAACTAGATGAATGAAGAGAAAGTTGCTGAATTTCAGCATTTGCAGATGAATTAGTTTATTCCTTAGCAGTTTTATACCAAGAGTAAATCATTTATCTACGATATTAACCAGACACATCGTAATTTTTGTGATTCTCAATTGGTTATGACTTCGCATTGTGACCACTTGTTAGGACTAAGTATACTCAAATTATGTTAACATGGTCATTACGTAAGTTCTAAATTCCTGATTCTTGTGATAGTGATAGAAGATAGCCAGCATGAATAATACAAATACCCCACCAGCACTAACCACGCCAATGACTCCTGAAGTGATCCAAAAATTGGTAATCAACCTCATTGCAGCAATACTCGAAGTGACTACAGTAGCTCACCTGAGTAGCAATAATATGGCAATAGGAGAAAAGAAGACGGCTGTGTCTTGTAAACATACTCCTGAAAGTTTCACGGGTTGTAGACCAGCTCACCATAAGGACCTAGAAAGAGTAACCAAACCTACCATTACCCGTGCCCTAGGAATTAAGCAAAGTGTTACACCTAGGAAAAATAACCAAAAGCGAAAACTTGATGAAAGAAAAACCATCATCCCCACCTACTGCAAGTACCCCAACGACCACGACTGTCACTGCAAGCATCTTCAAAGATCGCATCAACTACCACCGCCGACTAGATTTCAGACGAGAAATTGGTAGTGACTGCATCGCCACGCTTGTTAACAAAGCTGGTTATCGTGGAAAGCGACCTCTATGTCAACGATGCAAGTTGCATCACACTGGAGTTTGTTTTGTTAAGTATGGAAGATGTCCGAGAATAGGTCACCAGACAAGAGACTGCAAAACCATGGGCAAAAAGGAACAGCCATCGGCTGTAGTATGCCTCGGATGCGGTGGAAAAGGGCACTACAAGAATCAGTGCCTAAACTACAATACCAAATGGAAAGCCAAGACTAATGCAAGAGAATGAGAACTCATTAAGATCCCAGCAATGTTCAAGGATGACACTCATGTTTAAGCAGAAGATAAATTCCTGTTGTAGAGAAATAAACTGTAGTTTAGAATTCTCTAAGATGTACTTCCTTTTGTACTTTACCTTAGTTACGATGGATGTAACCTAAGTGTAATAACTATCATTCTACTGTATGAAACCTCTACTTTGTAATACTTCCATAATAATCACAATCCCAGTTTCTATTCCATTTACCTTGTTCATAGTCATTACGTAACAAGACACTGTTATACCATTAGAAATTTGACTAATATTATTTCTGACTAAACAATAGACTATCACCACCCTGTAAGATTCTCACACGATCTCTAAGAGTTATTTCAAGGATATCCCATTAGTACCCTAGAAAATTCCTAATTCATCACTATAGTGTGAACCAAAATTTTCTTATTCTTTTGAAAAATAATTATGTTGTTATTTTCCAAAAACAACATGTTGAACACCATCTAAAACTTTTTGAAAAGTATAAATATCACATCATTTGGTCCTCAATTATACATAGCCTGATCACCTATGTATAATTTAGGAAGAATCATGTCGTAAATGTAACAGTTATCCTTTCAGATTTTCTAATAACAATTTTCATTCAAAAGCAAAATATTGAAAGAAAATAAATTGTTCATAAAACATCACTTTTGACTAAATACAATAGATGTCTACACCTATTACCCATTACCCCTATGATAGGAAATCGACAAAAATACGGATAGGGAAAACCTAAGAGTTCACAAAGATTTATGGCAAACACAAATAGTACAAATTTTATTAGAATCCACGAAAATTCAAACATAACGACATAATTAGCAACGGGAGTGCTAATGTTACAATGATTACAAGAAAATGTATAGAATAGTCAATAGGTTGACCTGCCATAGCAACGAAGACCACCACCAATCCAATGATAGCTAGGGCCACCACGGGATGAATCACTTTGATTATCCAATGCGATAAATACAAACAAACCATTAAACATGATACCGAGACTAGATATTAGACACAAAGACAAACGAGTTTTATTTCACTTTTATTAAGGATTACATAGAAATACAACAAGGACTCATTTTATCAACCCTAGCGCAAGACTATAACCCTCATAACTTGTCGACGCCAATGGCTAGGATCAAGATTGGCATAAGAACTGTCACAACTCGTAATTTCAGGTCACTTTCCAAACCCCGATAATTTACTATTCATGAGTTACTATTCATAAATCACTATTCACCGATCACTATTCATCATTTCACTATTCATCATTTTTGAAGCCAGTTTGAGACTTTGAGAAGTCGCCAAAAATTTTACTATTCACATGACACTATTCATTCCCGGAGGGAAATCACTATTCATGGGCATCATTCATCATGTCGTAAACTAGGTTTACGAGTATTCAAATGCGCGTAACCAGTTAGGTTTAGCTGCGTATTCATGCATCATCAGTAAGGACACATTATACAGACTAGAGTAGTCTGCATATCATCAGTAATATCAGTACCATATCAGTTCATGCATGTGTCTGTGTGATTTTCATTAACGTATGCTTAATTGTTTAATTAACGTTACCACTCAATCATTTCTATCAACAGTAAACCAAATACTCCAGACAATGATCTTAATACATTTTCAAGCTAATTATAATGATATAGAAATTATATTATTACTTTACCCGGTGTTTTTAAACCAATCGTTACATTTTTCATTTGATGCTTATAACTCCGTCGATTTACGAAATTTCAATCCGATTATCATTCTAACACCCGATTCTTGCAAGGAACATGATTTTACAATTTTTACAACTTCGTCGTATCTCATTTCATCTCGTCACGAGTTATTTCTAGTTAACTCGGTACCCGATAACACTCAATGTATACACAAAACAACTAAACACTTACACTAATGGGACACTTGGCACAATTACATCAAACCCTTCCCTTTTAACCCATGTGCGCCGCCCCCCCCCCCCCTACCATCCCATTTAGCTAATCCATCCAAAATGCACTAATTGAATTTCCTTGATTTGTTTAGAAATCCACTAGCACAAACACATAACACATCATTTTAGCTAACACAAAAGATCAAACTCTCTCCATCTTCACTCCTAGAATCGGCCAACACCAAGAACACACCAAAAATTCATCAACTTTTCAAGAACAAATCATAAACATACTCCATTTACCTTCCTAGTTATGGATTTGTGATCAAAACCTCAAGTTATTGCACCTTTCTCATCAAATCACTCCAAGATTGTAAGTAAACTTCAAGAACATCATTTTGATCTTTTCATTCTTTTATTTACTTCATATGATCATGTATTTTCAAGGTTATACTAGTTACTTTTGCAACTTACTTATGTTTTGATACCATTTTGTTTATAAACTATCACAAACACTAGATCTATAAGTTTCACTAATAACCACATGAGATCCACCAAGATTGGTGATGTTTAGGACTCTATGACACGCTAAGAAGGTGTATGGTAGGAGTTGCGAAATTGTGGAGTTGATTTGAGGTTGTATGATCAAGATTAGAACCATAGAAATGAGTTTTTAAAACATATATATACCTACTGTCCAAAATCGTGTAAACTGGAAAACTCAGTAATTTTTGGCATATTTTGGCCTTCATATTCAGAAATTTATTTCAAAAACGAAACCGTGGCCGCAAGAATCACTAAAATCCGACTTATAACGAAGGAGATATGATCGTTCGAAGTTAGGCGACGAAAACTAATTTTCTGAAAATAAGCGTGCTGTTAGCCGAACTTTAAAGGACCAAACGAGGCGTTAGACGTGATCTAGATGACCCGACCCATTGAGATTATGTTAGTTCATGTTATGACGAATCCGTGGATATAAAGAACTTAGAAAACAAGCTAATAACGACCGAGATATACACGTCCGAAGCCGACGAACTCTATTCTATTTTGTTAGCCCTAATAGAAAGTATTTTTCTAAGTATATACGTTAACATTTTTACAAGCCATTACATTGATAGCCGGTTTTCTATCTATTCAAGACGCGTATGATCAAAAGTCCAATAACACGACACGAAAAACTTGTAACAACGTTTTATTTTCAAGGACGTCAAATTCATTCACAACACTTAACGTGCACTAATTCGCGACTAGTTTTGCGAGGCCGTTTTGGATATATTTTTACAAGTATGAAAAGTATTGTTTTGCGACAAAAACATTATATTTGCCAATAGAACACCAAACAAGGATCATGGAGTGTAGTTTTAACATATTTACGCGAAATGTGGTTTATAACTTAACAAGACGTCAAAATGTATTTTTCGACGATAAACATTGTTTTCAAAACTTTCGAGTGGTATCGATAACATACGTGTTTGCATGAGTAACATCATTTCATTTGCTTACCTTAGATCATATCATTAATGAAAGGTTGCGGTTAGGAACCGAGCCTCATCTCATCATATCCATTGTGATCATTGTTGCTATATCATATCAGGTGAGTTTTCATAGCCCCGTTTTAAATTGTTTATTGATTTCTAAACTCTCGGGAGAGAATACATTGCACCATTTTTATATGTGGACCAAAGTATACAAACTCATTACATTGCTTAAGTTACATCATTGCCCAGATTAAAGTCCCCTTATATTATCATGAACCGTTAATTGTTAGTAAGCGAGAGTGAGTGGATAGATCTATTGAGGGTGACTCCTCCGTTCAGGTTGGTAGCACCAACTGGTCAAACGAACGCATTTCATTTCTGTCATATTTGAGTGATTGGCAAACACTCGGTTGGGGCATTTCATTCAGTCTAGCTTCGGGGTCATGAGCTTAGAGCTAATGTATCATTTTTATGTGGCATGGATTTGTCATACACTTTATACTTGTGGTTTCCGTACAATCATTCATTTACATAAACCTATGATCTCACCAACATTTTTGTTGACCATTTTTAGCAATGTATTTTCAGGTAATTAAGGTATCGCATGTTGGCTTGCATATGGACATCATGGAGTCGCGGAGTCAACGCGTCTCACTTTATATTTTATGCACTTATCCATCGTTTGAATTGTATGAACTTGTTTTCTAAAAACTTGTTTCACATTTTGGGACCTAGCTTTATAACTCTAAATGTTTTTAAATAATCAAACGATGTATTTTCTAAACGACACTTTAGGTCGTTCAATATAACTACAACTTTGGTGCTATGACCAGTCGTGCCCCTGAATGACTTATTCTGCTGCAAGTCACGAAATTTGGGGGTGTGACAGATTGGTACCAGAGCAAAGGTTATAGCGAACTAGGTTATTCATTATACCCTAGGCTATAGCTGCACCATCATAGCATCTCATCATTACGGCATAAGTGCATATTCATTATATCACATGTAGTGATTGCGATTTCATACATATATCATTTCATCATAACCCACATTGTGTAAATGTTTATTTACTTCTATTTCACATCTGTTATTTCAGTGATGTCTTCGGATTCACACCCTATTGTTATCTCGTCTGACTCTGAGTCAGCGGACGATACTTCTTCACTACCCTCTATCATACTAGAGTCAGTTTCATCACCATCACTACCCACTATCATTTTATCATCAGTGGAGCCTACTCCACAGTCTTCACCAGTTATGTCAGAGGCCGAGACAGAACCCTTTGAGGAGGGGGAAGTCGTGCCTACACCACCAGTTTCACATGTGATTCGTCGTGGTCCCAGAGTTGTTCCGGTTATTCAGTCGGGGCAGCAGATACCCTATGGTCGAGTTTACCGTACATATCCAGGTGGGCCGCGCATGATGCGTACTGTTGCTAAGTGGGTTCATCGCCTCACAGTCAGATCACCAGCTACATTTGTATCCTTACCACCACCATCATCACTTACTTCATCTCAGCCACTCCGTCGCCGCTTGACAGCGAGGAGGAGTGTGACATTCAGTACACCACCACCATTATCACCTTTACTATCCTTATCATCATTGTCTCCACCGTTGCCATCCCTATCAGCACCACAGATGCCATCAGCACTAGCTCACATCAGAGATCCTACTCCTACGTCAGACCTACCGCTCAAGAAGCGGGCTCGTCTTGATATCTCATCTCCAGATACTTCAGATGCCACAGAGACAGCACCACCCAGCAGATTCGAGGTTGGTGAGAGCTCGAGGATTGCTACTGACAGATTGACTACTGCTGCTACATTTGACTCACGACTAGATCAGCTTCAGGCAGAGATTGAGAGGGCATTATCTCATCTAGACGAGACTCCAGTGAGCCGTATTGAGGCTATTGAGGAGGAGGTCGAGGGATTGATCCAGGGCAGGGTTGCCATTGATGTTTCACACCAGGGTTTAGAGGCTCATCAGTTGGAGAGTTCAGAGCATATCACACAGCTTAGGCAGGAGGTGCCGGGGTTAGTTGACAGAGTACAGAGGTTCCAGGATGAGCATCACGGCCTGGTCGATGAGTTATCTTCAGTTCAGGCTAGGTTGTCTGCATCAGAGACTAGAGAGACTGATCTTCAGACTCGAGTTCAGCACCTAGAGGAGATCGTTGTTGCGATGTCTAGGGATATTCAGAGGATTTTTCGCAAGTTAGATGGAGCACCCGGAGGAGGTGCCTAGTGTTAGACTGTTATCATATGGCTTGTACATTATTATCCTAGTCCCGGGGTGTGGGACGTAGTTAGTACTTGTTGTCTTTTGCTTGTAGTACAAACAAATATATCAAGTGTGACTCTACTATGCAGGATTTTCGTTGTGCTATTTTATGATATCGGTCTGCGTAACCGAAATTTTCATGTATTATATTCATGTGCAATGTGATTATATTTATGATGTTTCGTTGTGGTTTCATTGTATTTATACAGGCTGTGGTTGTATTTATACGTATTGTGGATGTATATACATGTTGTGGTTGTGTATATTGTGTATGATGATCAATTCCATTGTGAGTTCTCATTATTGTATTCTTTTGTGATTGTGAAGAATCATGCCACCCAAAAGAGCTACTCCTGCTATGACACCCGCCCAGATCAAAAGACTTGTTGCCGACAGTATTGAGGCAGCATTGGTAACTGAAAGAGCTGCCGTAGCTGCAGCTGCTGCTGAAGCCGCTTCGCGGGCAGAAACCGCGGAAGCCGCAGGGACAGATACTAATGGAACAAATGGCCATAAATATACGTACAAAGATTTCAAGAGTGGTGATCCAGAAAAATTCAAAGGCAGTAAAGGAGCCACTTCCATGATCCGATGGTTTGAAAAGACAGAATCAGTATTCCTTCTATGCAACTGTCCGGAAGATAGCAAAGTTAAGTTTGCTACTAGTACACTCGTTGGGGAAGCTATGTCATGGTGGAATTCGTATGCAAAGCCCATGGGAATGGAGAATGCTCACAAGCTTACATGGGATGAATTCAAGAAGTTGCTGACAAAGAAATTTTGCCCACGAACAGAAGTGAAAAAGATGGAAACAGAGTTTTATGAACTAGTGACAGCAGGTAAAGATATTGAGGCATATATCAGGAGATTACAGGAATTGGCAGCATTATGTCCGACAATGGTTCCGGATACTGAGAAGCTATTGGAGAATTTTATTGGAGGATTACCTCACAACATCCGTGGTGATGTGATTTCTTTTGACCCACAAACATTGGATGAAGCAATCAGAATGTCTCAAAAACTCATGGCTCAGATAGTGAAGAAAGGAACTGCTTTAGACAACAACAACACCAACAATAACCGTAACTACAACAACCGTAACTCCAACAACAACTACCGAAACAACAACTATAACAGCAACCGAAACAATTCCAATAACAATAACAACAAGAGAAATCGGGACAACAACCAGAGTAACAATGTTACTCAACCACCACCCAAGAGACAGGAAACTGCAAAGGCTTATGTTGCAGGTCAAACTGAGAAAAGAGGTTACATTGGTACTTTACCCAAGTGCAACAAATGCCAAACCCATCATAATCCTGGAAATTGTCCGAATCCGTGTGGAAACTGTAAGAAAGTTGGTCATTCGACCAGGGATTGCAAAGCTCCGATTGTGGTTGATAATCAGAAGCCCCCAGTAACATGCTTTGGATGTGGAGAAGTTGGACACTTCAAGAAGGAATGTCCGAAGGGAAAGAATCAGGAAAAAAATAACCAAGGTGGAACAGCTAGAGGAAGAGCTTATGTCCTTGGAGGAGAAGATGTCAGGGAGGACCCGAGTGTCGTTATGGGTACGTTCCTCATTAATAATCGTTATGCATCCATACTATTTGATTCAGGAGCCGATAGAAGTTTTGTTTCTACTGTATTTGCACCATTACTCAACATTGAACCAACCGCACTAGATACTCCATATCACATTGAACTAGGTAACGGTAGTTTAGTTGGCACCGACACGATCATTCGTGGTTGCACTCTTAATTTTCTTAATCACCCATTCAATATAGACCTCATGCCAGTAGAACTTGGAAGTTTCGATATTGTCATCGGTATGGATTGGTTATCTCAACATCATGCCAGAATCATCTGTGATGAAAAAGTTGTTCATCTTCCTTATGATGGCGAAACATTGGTCGTTCGCGGAGAACGCAGTGGGACTAGACTTAGCATCATTTCGTGCATTAAAACAGAGAAATACATAAAGAAGGGTTGTTATGCATTTTTGGCTCATGTCACAGAAAAGAAGTCGGAAGAGAAGCGACTTGAGGATGTGCCAACAGTTAGATATTTTCCAGAAGTTTTTCCAGAAGACTTGCCAGGACTGCCACCTACTCACCAAGTCGAATTTCAGATTGAATTAGTACCGGGAGCCGCACCAATTGCGCGAGCACCTTATCGACTTGCACCTTCAGAAATGCAAGAGTTGTCGAACCAATTGCAAGAGCTCTTGGATAAAGGATTCATTAGGCCGAGTTCATTGCCTTGGGGAGCACCAGTTTTGTTTGTAAAGAAGAAAGATGGATCTTTCAGAATGTGCATTGATTATCGAGAGCTAAACAAATTAACGGTGAAGAATCGTTATCCACTTCCCAGGATCGACGATTTGTTTGATCAGTTGCAAGGTTCCAGTTATTACTCCAAGATCGACTTGAGATCGGGTTACCATCAACTTAAGGTTCGGGAGGAGGATATCCCGAAGACAGCGTTCAGAACACGCTATGGTCATTATGAATTTTAGGCAATGCCGTTCGGATTAACCAACGCACCAGCTGTGTTCATGGATCTCATGAACAGGGTGTACAAGCCGTATCTAGACAAGTTTGTGATCGTATTCATTGACGATATCTTGATCTACTCAAAGAGCGAAGAAGAGCACCGAGAACACCTCAGAACAATCTTAGAACTGCTCAAGAAAGATAAATTGTACGCCAAATTTTCAAAGTGTGATTTTTGGATCAGAAGAGTACAATTTCTTGGTCACGTCATTGATAGTCAGGGACTACAGGTTGATCCAGCCAAGATCGAGGCAGTTAAAGATTGGGCAACACCAAAAACTCCCACAGAAATTCATCAATTCTTAGGACTTGCCGGATATTACAGAAGGTTCATTGAAGGGTTTTCCAAAATAGCTAAGCCACTGACCAAGTTGACACAAAAGAACCAGAAGTACGATTGGGGAGAAAAGCAAGAGACCGCTTTTCAGTTGTTGAAACAGAAACTTTGTAGCACGCCAATTTTGTCATTGCCAGAAGGGATTGAAAACTTCGTGGTATATTGCGATGCTTCACACAAAGGACTTGGGCAGTGTTAATGCAAAACGAGAAGGTGATAGCTTATGCATCTCATCAGCTTAAGAAGCATGATAAGAACTACACTACTCACGATTTAGAGTTGGGTGCCGTGGTTTTCGCACTCAAGATTTGGAGGCATTATCTTTACGGAACAAAGTGTGTAGTATTTACAGACCACAAAAGCCTACAGTACTGATGAGTGTGTAAATACTCATCATTTTATACCCATTAAAGACACAAAAATGACCAGAAACACCCAAATATACCAAATTATACTGCAAATATCCTTGGTTTGTGTTTTTATGTGTTTCAGGTACAAAAGGATCGAAAACAGGGCAAAAACAGACAAAACCGAGCACAAGATTGGAAAATCGTGAAAAGCCGAGGACGGGAATGGAATTTACGTGTTTGGACCGGGATAGTGCTCAAATTATCAAAGTCAACCTTCAAGAATGCCATGTTGTCAATAATAGCCCTTGGAGATGATTTTCAAAAATTACAAGATTGGTCCCTGCATTTTCAGGAAATTACACAAATGGTCCCCAAAGTTTAAATCCTTTAAACCTTAAACACTACATCCAGATTTAAAATAAAACCCAACCCATTTCTATCCTATTAATTAACCCATCAAGCCCACTCACTAAAATAACCCAAGCCCAAAACCTAAACCCATGACCCGGCCTGTTTTACCCCTTAGTTAACAAACCCAGAGTTTGACTCAGTCAAACTCTTATCTTCTTCAACCCACTTGACCCGCCAAAACCATACCACCCTCACCCACAACATTTCTCTGCCAAACCACCCCTGACACATCCACCATCACCTCCCCCCTCCTCCAATGAGAAACCTTCACTAGATACCTCCCCCATGTGCTCAGAAGAAGTTAAAACCCACATGGACAGTTTTCCCGCCAAAAATCCCATTGGACGGCTAGATTAAATTATGGCTAATTCAATGGTGGGATCAGCTCAGTATTGATCAGGGAAGCTTTTTGGAATGCTATATAAAGAAAAGAAGACACAAAGAAATAATTGTCCCTGCTTTAGACCATTCGTAGTGTAATTTACTTTTAAGTCAATTTAGAATAAGCTTTAGGTTTAATCAGTCTCATTTTATTGTAATTTCATATTTCAGTTTCAACTTCAGTTTCAAAAACCTTGTACCATTTCAGTTTTAATTCAAGTTCAAATTTAATGTTAAGTTATTTGATTCGAATTAGTTGTTGTTTCTAGTTTAAAAGCTCCTATTTCCAGTTTAAGTAAGCTAATATAAGCCTGTGACAGCTTATTGTTAGTTTATTGTCACTTAATTTAGTTAATTTCCAAATTTCCAAAAAAGTCAAAAAAAAGTCAACAATAAGCCAAAATCAGCAGTGTTGGATGATAAGCTGTTCTGGAAAGCTTAATTGGTTTTGCAGCTTGGTTCTGACAAGCTAGGCTTATTCTCTGATCAATTTCCTTTGTTTCATATCCCAACTCAGTTGTAAGCATTTTCCAATTTTTGCATTATTTTCTATACTACTGTTCCTTTGCTTATTTCTGATTCTATAGTGCTTATTAGAATAATTGTAGAATACTTGTTCTTGTTTAAGCTTATTTGATAGTAGTCTACTGCTTAATCTCTTTTTAGTTCTTAGAAACCTTAAAAAAGCCAAAAATAGCTTATTAGTTATAACTTATTCCTAGTGCTTAATTTCCTTTGATTTCTGCTTTTCTAGACTCAATATAGCTTAATTAATATTTTTCTTTCCAAGTTTTAGTTTAAAACATCTGTCTTAGTGTAAAATATCATAACAGACCCACATAAGGGCTGTTTGGCATTATTGGGTCAAACGGGTCAAAGTGGGTTGTCACTGTTCATTTGCACTTATCCTAAGTTTTGATCTTGGTTAATTAAGCATATTTCAGTTGTGAGTAAAAGCCTTTAAGCTGTTTTGAGCCATTTTGAAGTTTTGAGGGGACTGTGACAATCTTAGAAACTCAACTGATCAAATAAGCTTCTAAAAAGCTTGAGCTCATTTGGACCTTAACTTTGGCATTTCTGAGGTCCTTTGCATCCATTTAGTGTAATTACAATAGTTGGTTAAGTCCCAAGTAGTTTTGACCATCTTTGGTCTAGTCTGCACAACCAAAACCAAATCTGCACACAGACCCACTTTTGCAGTCTGCACAATATTTCTAGACCATTTATTACTCCTTGTTTGTTCTATTTAGTTCTTATTTCCTTTTGTTATAGATAGTTTGCTAGGTGATCTTGGTCTATTTCCAAATGCAGCCCTTTACTTAGCTTATTAAAGCTTTAAAACAAGCTCAAAAGTGACTTGTTCAGCCAAGTATATACTGAGCCATCAGTATACACTTGACCAAACTAGCCACTTTCACAGCTTATTTTTAAGCCATAAATAAGCTTTTCTTGGTCTGCCTTTTGGTCCTATATAATCCTTGGTAGGTGAGCTTTTAGTGTCATCAGTCTTGTGGTGTTTAGTGATTATCTAAGTGCTTAAAAATAAGCCCAAAGTTGCCTAGTTGAGCCTGCATATGCCCTGTGCATAGCAGTCCAACCTTTTGCTTATTTTGTGCTTATCAGTGCTTATATTTGAGTTCTAGTGCTTACTCAGTTTTCATTTTAGCTTTAAGTTGGTTGTTTAGCTTATTTCTACTCTGCCTTTGCTTATTTAATAGCTTATCAGCCATTTGGCTTATCCTTGGGCTTATTTTCTTTTTCAACCAACTGAGAAGCCAAACTTGGCTTATTTCTAGGCTTTTTAGTGAGTTCCAAAAATAATTTTAGTTACAAAGTTTGCTTATTGGTGTGTGCTTATTGTGTTTGAATCATAAAAATCAAAAAATAAAATAAAAGCAAAAAAGGTTAGGACTGGGATTCGAACCCTGGTCATTCACATCACAAAGCCTCATACAGCACACACATTAACCAACTGCCCTAGGGTCTTGTTCTGGTTAAGACTCTCACCCTTTTTTATTTAAACCACTTTTCCTTTTTTAAAAGCTTATTCACAGTTTGCTTAATAACTGCTTATTTACATAAGTAGTTAACTTGGTTTTAATTTTATAAATTCTAATTAGCATTAAGTAATTTCCTGGAATTTTTCATAATTTTCCAAGTTCAATTAGTATTTTTAATCTATTTTTCTTTTTAAATCAGTTTTTAATTCATAATAAAAAATATAAAAGTCAAAAAAATATAAATCTTTTTTCTAAAATTTTCTTTTATTATTTAGGATTTAAGAAAAATAATTTTGTACTTGTAGGATTAGTTTTCTAATATTTTGGTTTTAATCCTGTTTTTAGAATTTCTGTTTCGCGTTTTTAATATAATTTGTTAATCTTAATTTTATTTTGAGAATTTGTTTCTCATTTGTTAATTAGAATTAAAAAAGAAAAAATTCCATATTCCATATCATCAGTCACTCTAATCCAAACCTCTAACGATTGCCCATTCACACCTCGTTGGGACACGACCCGGGTAATCACTTACCTGGTATCACACATATCACAAACGTGAGTTTTTGCAAGTTAGCCTTTTTCCTAAAGGGTTGATTTGTCTTTATTCACGCGTATCCGTCTGGCATATTATTTATATACACTTTAGCACGGATCAAGTACATTCTTGATCAGAAGGAACTTAACATGAGGCAACGTCGTTGGTTGGAACTACTTAGTGATTACGACTATGAAATCAGATATCACCCAGGAAAAGCCAATGTTGTAGCAGATGCACTCAGTCGGAAAGAAAGACTCAAGCCTTTGAGAGTCAGATCATTGGGAATGACAATTATTTCACCACTACCATCAAAGATCCTAGAGGCTCAGGTAGAAGCACTCAAGGAAGAAAACCTACCAAGTGAAACACTTAAAGGAATGCAAGATAATGTAAACGGTTTAGTAAGGAGATCAGATGGAACATTATGCTTCAAGGATAGAAGTTTGATACCTCTTTATGGTGGAATACGAGAGTTGATCATGCACGAATCACATAAGTCGAAGTACTCTATTCATCCAGGTTCTGATAAGATGTATCAGGATCTCAAGAAGCTTTATTGGTGGCCCAATATGAAAGCAGAGATAGCTACGTATGTCAGTAAATGCCTTACTTGTGCTAAAGTGAAAGCCGAGTACCAGAAACCATCAGGATTACTTCAACAACCAAAGATTCCCCAGTGAAAGTGGGAACGCATTACAATGGACTTTGTCACTAAACTTCCCAAAACATCAGGAGGTTTCGATGCTATTTGTGTAATAGTTGATCGTCTCACCAAGTCAGCTCATTTCATTCCAATCAAAGAGACTTACACTATGGATCAGCTCGCTAGACTTTACGTCAAGGAAATTGTCTCAAGGCACGGTGCACCAATTTCCATCATTTCTGACAGAGATAGTCGCTTTACTTCAAATTTTTGGGAATCATTGCAAGACTCATTTGGATCTAAGTTAGACATGAGTACCGCCTATCATCCTCAGACCGCTGGTCAGAGCGACAGAACAATTCAGACATTGGAAGACATGCTCAGGGCATGTGTCATTGACTTTGGAAATGGTTGGGCTAACCATTTGCCATTGATCGAGTTCTCATACAATAACAGTTATCATACGAGCATAAAAGCTGCACCATTCGAGGCACTCTACGGTCGTAAGTGCAGGTCCCCAGTTTGTTGGGCCGAAGTTGGTGATGTACAACTAACAGGTCCATAGTTGGTCAGAAAGACAACAGAAAAGATAATTCAGATTCGAGAAAGACTCCAAACAGCTAGAAGTCGACAGAAAAGTTACGCCGATGTTCGACGTAAACCATTAGAATTTCAAGTTGGAGACAAAGTCATGTTGAAGGTCTCTCCTTGGAAGGGCGTGATACGATTCGGGAAGCGCGGTAAGTTGAACCCGAGATACATAGGACCATTCGAGATTCTGGAAAAGGTTGGTCCGGTAGCATACAGGCTGGAGCTTCCGTCAGAGCTCAGCAATGTACATAGCACGTTTCATGTCTCAAACCTCAAGAAATGTCTTTCAGACGAAACACTCGTAATTCCATTGGAAGAAATTCAGATCGATGATAAGCTTAACTTTGTGGAAGAACCAGCAGAAATCATGGACCGGGAGGTCAAACAGTTGAAGCAAAGTCGAATTCCGATTGTCAAAGTTCGCTGGAATTCTCATAGAGGTCCTGAGTTTACTTGGGAACGGGAAGACCAGATGCGACTCAAATACCCACATCTTTTCACCGAGACCACTCCAGAGAACAACATCAGCTGAATTCAGGGACTGAATTCCTTTTAGGGTGGTCGACTGTCACAACTCGTAATTTCAGGTCAATTTCTAAACCCCGATAATTTACTATTTATGAGTTACTATTCATAAATCACTATTCACCAATCATTATTCATCATTTCACTATTCATCATTTTTGAAGCCAGTTTGAGACTTTGAGAAGTGGTCAAAAATTTTACTATTCACATGACACTATTCATTCCCGGAGGGAAATCACTATTCATGGGCATCATTCATCATGTCGTAAACTAGGTTTACGAGTATTCAAATGCGCGTAACCAGTTAGGTTTAGCTGCGTATTCATGCATCATCAGTAAGGACACATCATACAGACTAGAGTAGTCTGCATATCATCAGTAATATCAGTACCATATCAGTTCATGCATGTGTCTGTGTGATTTTCATTAACGTATGCTTAATTGTTTAATTAACGTTACCACTCAATCATTTCTATCAACAGTAAACCAAATACTCCAGACAATGATCCTAATACATTTTCAAGCTAATTATAATGATATAGAAATTATATTATTACTTTACCCGGTGTTTTTAAACCAATCGTTACATTTTTCATTTGACGCTTATAACTCCGTCCATTTACGAAATATCAATCCAATTATCATTCTAACACCCGATTCTTGCAAGGAACATGATTTTACAATTTTTACAACTTCGTCGTATCTCATTTCATCTCGTCACGAGTTATTTCTAGTTAACTCAAAACCCGATAACACTCAATGTATACACAAAACAACTAAACACTTACACTAATGGGACACTTGGCACAATTACATCAAACCCTTCCCTTTTAACCCATGTGTGCCGCCCCCCCTACCATCCCATTTAGCTAATCCATCCAAAATGCACTAATTGAATTTCCTTGATTTATTTAGAAATCCACTAGCACAAACACATAACACATCATTTTAGCTAACACAAAAGATCAAACTCTCTCCATCTTCACTCCTAGAATCGGCCAACACCAAGAACACACCAAAAATTCATCAACTTTTCAAGAAAAAATCATAAACATACTCCATTTACCTTCCTAGTTATGGATTTGTGATCAAAACCTCAAGTTATTGCACCTTTCTCATCAAATCACTCCAAGATTGTAAGTAAACTTCAAGAACATCATTTTGATTTTTTCATTCTTTTATTTACTTCATATGATCATGTATTTTCAAGGTTATACTAGTTACTTTTGCAACTTACTTATGTTTTGATACCATTTTGTTTATAAACTAACACAAACACTAGATCTATAAGTTTCACTAATAACCACATGAGATCCACCAAGATTGGTGATTTTTAGGACTCCATGACACCCTAAGAAGGTGTATGGTAGGATTTGCGAACTTGTGGAGTTGATTTGAGGTTGTATGATCAAGATTAGAACCATAGAAATGAGTTTTTAAAATATATATATACCTACTGTCCAAAATCGTGTAAACTGGAAAACTCAGTAATTTTTGGCATATTTTGGCCTTCATATTCAGAAAGTTCTTTCGAAAACGAAACCGTGGCTGCAAGAATCACTAAAATCCGACTTATAACGAAGGAGATATGATCGTTCGAAGTTAGGCGACGAAAACTAATTTTCTGAAAATAAGCGTGCTGTTAGCCGAACTTTAAAGGACCAAACGAGGCGTTAGACGTGATCTAGACAACCCGAACCATTGAGATTATGTTAGTTCATGTTATGACGAATCCGTGGATATAAAGAACTTAGAAAACGAGCTTATAACGACCGAGATATACACGTCCGAAGCCGACGAACTCTATTCTATTTTGTTAGCCCTAATAGAAAGTATTTTTCTAAGTATATACGTTAACATTTTTACAAGCCATTACATTGATAGCCGGTTTTCTATCTATTCAAGACGCGTATGATCAAAAGTCCAATAACACGACACGAAAAACTTGTAACAACGTTTTATTTTCAAGGACGTCAAATTCATTCACAACACTTAACGTGCACTAATTCGCGACTAGTTTTGCGAGGCCGTTTTGGATATATTTTCACAAGTATGAAAAGTATTGTTTTGCGACGAAAACATTATATTTGCCAATAGAACACCAAACAAGGATCATGGAGTGTAGTTTTAACATATTTATGCGAAATGTGGTTTATAACTTAACAAGACGTCAAAATGTATTTTTCGACGATAAACATTGTTTTCAAAACTTTCGAGTGGTATCGATAACATACGTGTTTGCATGAGTAACATCATTTCATTTGCTTACCTTAGATCATATCATTCATGATATGTTGCGGTTAGGAACCAAGCCTCATCTCATCATATCCATTGTGATCATTGTTGCTATATCATATCAGGTGAGTTTTCATAGCCCCGTTTTAAATTGTTTATTGATTTCTGAACTCTCGGGGAGAATACATTGCACCATTTTTATATGCGGACCAAAGTATACAAACTCATTACATTGCTTAAGTTACATCATTGCCCAGATTAAAGTCCCCTTATATTATCATGAACCGTTAATTGTTAGTAAGCGAGAGTGAGTGGATAGATCTATTAAGGGTGACTCCTCCGTTCGGGTTGGTAGCACCAACTGGTCAAACGAACGCATTTCATTTCTGTCATATTTGAGTGATTGGCAAACACTCGGTTGGGGCATTTCATTCAGTCTAGCTTCGGGGTCATGAGCTTAGAGCTAATGTATCATTTTTATGTGGCATGGATTTGTCATACACTTTATACTTGTGGTTTCCGTACAATCATTCATTTACATAAACCTATGATCTCACCAACATTTTTGTTGACCATTTTTAGCAATGTATTTTCAGGTAATTAAGGTATCGCATGTTGGCTTGCATATGGACATCATGGATTCGCAGAGTCGACGCGTCTCACTTTATATTTTATGCACTTATCCATCGTTTGAATTGTATGAACTTGTTTTCTAAAAACTTGTTTCACCTTTTGGGACCTAGCTTTATAACTCTGAATGTTTTTAAATAATCAAACGATGTATTTACTAAACGACACTTTAGGTCGTTCAATATAACTACAACTTTGGTGCTATGACCAGTCGTGCCCCTGAATGACTTATTCCGCTGCAAGTCACGAAATTTGAGGGTGTGACAAGAACCGCTAGGACATAAACCAAGAATAAGTAATCTTCGTCAGGAACGTACGCCAAATAAGTAACCGCCAGAACAACATAAACGATTGCTAAGATTGTGATAAGATGCGGCATTTTGGAAGTATTAGATGAGGGATATATGTTTAGTGGAGGAATGGAAATTAAATTGGAGTATATATAGGGGAGAAACTAGCCGTTAGGAACAAAAACTAGCCATTAGTTTTTACTATTCGCGACCGTTAGTTTTCACTGTTCATAGCCGTTAGATTTTACTATTCCCGACCGTTAGAAATCACTATTCACAGCCTTTGAATTTATTAGGTGGCAAAACATTCAAATTTATTTCATCCAGTAGGAATAAAACTAACAAAACTACGTTATCTTGTATACCAAATGAAAATTCCTAGACAACCCTTTTTGTACTAAATTGTAACCAAGGACTAACTGTGAAACGATATTATTGGATATAAAGGACATAAAAACAAGATAAAATTATATATAATATTATTTTTAAACTTTAGGCATTTTAAGCATATCAAACTCACATCACCAATCAAATCGTTATACGATTTCTCATTCTCACACTCACTATCGGAATAAGTTAGAATCTAAGCCCAACTCTTTTTATACTTCACTTTTTCCCAACACCTCGACCAACACAGACTGAATCTCGAGACGAGATTCCCTCAACGGGGGGATACTGTAACCACTGTAAAAAAAAATCCCACATTATAATAAACTATCTTACAGAATACTTATCATTTTTCTACGTATAAATTTTTTTTTCTGATCATGACTACTATCTAATGTGACGTAACTCACATCCTCGATAAACGTGCTCTCACGCGTACCAAAATCAACTTACTTAATGTTTATTTTATATAAACATTTCCTTATAAAATCCTACGATATACCATTTGCCACTTTACGTTAATTCGTTAACAAACGTACAAACTAAACATTTCTTATCTATTAGAGTTTCTACGAAACCCTAAACCATTATAACAATGAATATGAATAACTAAACCCTAAAACACTAAAGTACAACTCATCCAAGCTAATGTACAAGCTTCTAAAGCACAAAAACCCTAAATTCACTATAACTCCCGATACAAACCCTAAACTCACAAAACTATGATTTTATGTAATAAAATCACAAACCCTAATTGATATATATAAGATTTTTACAAATTATAAGTGTACAAGTCTTTCAAGCCAAGGTTTAAGTCATTTATGCATAACATCATAATATATATATATATCACATTACAAACCTCAATGTACCTATTTTAAAGCACAATATCCATGTCTTTTATGCACCAGCCTTAAAAATAAATTTCCTAAACTTACTAATTATAAGTACAAGTCCCTAAACCTAATGTACAAGTGTCTAATGCATAAAAATAAAAAATCTCATTTTAAACCTAATAAAATTAACAAATAATTAAACTAACTTAAGAAAACCCTAAAAATATATTTTCTATAATTCTTGAACCCTAGTACAACCCTACCAAGCCTATAGTACCACCCTTTAAAGCACAAAACCATATCCTTTTATTTTCTCACCAAATCGACACAAATATAAAATATACAAACCCTAATTATTTTTCTACCTAACAAATACTTAAACTTAACCCTAAACTAATCTTGTTACTTCCCTAAACCCTAGAGTACAACATGCTATAGCCAAGTACTATCCCTTAAAGCCAATCGAATTATATATAAAATACCTAGTTCGAAGTAACTAAACTAAGCCAAACTATTTTCTTACTTAATACTAAGAACATCTTACACCATAAGTATTTTCCTAGGTTACAATTACCTACACATCACCATGTCCCATAAGTTTATTCACTAGTAGGTAGGATTCTTGGTTTAGAAGCAAAACACATCACCACTCTCACAAAACACCACGATTTCCCTCCCCCTCCATCCACTTGGCTTCAAATGATCTAAGCTACCTCACCATGTCTCCCTTCTTCATAACAAGATGACTAGAAGCTCTGGAATTCTTCTTCTATATATATAGATCGACAGTCTTATTTTTTTTTACTCACTATCATTCGAACAACACAAAACAACCACACACTCATTAATTCTACTGATCAAAGAACCTAAATAGAAGTTAAGAAAGAGTTTGAAGAAGCTTGGGAAGGAGGAGAAACATTTGTGTTTTGATTCCAAGTCATTTCACCAAAATCTCTTCTAAATCAAATACAAAACAAGTAAATATGCTTAAGATCATAATAACATGCTTTAAAAATTAGTTGGAACACTTAAACTCAAAAACCGATTCATTTTTCTTTTTCTTTTTCTGTCGCAACAGCCCCCCAAACGCCCTCCCCCCCCCCCCCCATTGCATAATTATTTCGACCTTAAAACGACAACCAAAAATTCTGAAACTTGGCCATATTAAAGACCACCCAGCTAGCTAATTGTAGGAACAAGAACGTTGTAAAAAGATTTCCTTGCCTCGCTTTTATTTTGGTGTTTTTCTGCCTTGTCGCAAACCGCAACCATGCGCACCTTTTTAATTAAATCGAGCTCATAAGCTCTAAACATAAGCTAAAAAGCTGTAAATAAGAAGTTTTTAAACTTATTATAACATTCATAAAAGAGTCGTAGCAATTCGCGCCTTTTTCCTAAGCTTAAATTGCGTTAAAACGAACCAAGGATGTCGAATGAAAACAATAAAATGCTTTGAGGGTATAAACTGTCAAAACTTCAACTGTTTTTATAACAAGGACCTAAAATGAAATCGACATAGAGTTTAAGGGTAAATCTCGCCAAATTTGAAAGATGGGGTTTTATTGCGCCGAAAATGTAAATATCTCAAAGATATTCAACCAAGGACTATTTTTGCCAATGACTTAAAGTTGAGGGTATAAAGTGTCATTTTTGAAACTACAGGGGTAAAAACTGTCATTTGACCAAAGTTCAGGGGTAAAAATTGTCATTTTATGAAAGTTTAGGGGTATAAACTGTCAATATGTGAAACTATAAGGGTAAAAAGCGTAATAATTATTATTAGAAATATATTTTGAATATATTTATAATAGAAATAATTAAATGAAATACATTTATCTCGATAATGGGAAATAAGATAAAATCTTATCCAACTTTTGAAGAGACTTCATGTTGTCTCAATTAAACATTTAACTATCAACCAAAACGTTACGATACGAATATTAAAAACTTATATATATTGGAATACGATTACTGAAACTTGACATACCAACCCAGGTTGCGTGCCGGAGACGTTTATCAACTTTGTTTAATTTTGTTTTCCATCCAGACTGCTAAGGTGAATTCATAGTCCCACTTTTTATACATTTTCCAAACTTGTGGGGAGATACATGCTACAAAACCGAACACAAGTATTTTTCTGTATGCTTTCCTGATTAATATTGCCTAAGTTACCTGTTGCCTAAAAGACCTCCCATCATGGACCGTTAATCACTTTCGGGTGAGCGCGAATATAATGAATAGATCTATTGGGTGTGACGACCCCTTTGTGTTACAGTAACGTGACCAAATGCATTTTATTTGAGGAAAATAAAGAGACCGGTAATCTCTTACTCGGGGTCAAAATTACTTCATTTAATTATGTAGTAATATACATCATTAGCTTATAACTATGATGATAAACCGGTTAACGTTTTGCGTGTCATGAGACTTAGGGCAATATATTGAACTGCAATATTACTGAATTACTTTCTACTTAGCTTGTATTCAAACTGATTATAACTTTAAACGCTATGGATTCACTCAACCTTTGTGTTGACTTTTTAGCATATTTTATCTCAGGTAACTAAAAGCATGACTTGGCACGCAGTGGCGATGGGCTTTCTTTTTATAAAAGAGTGTCTATTTTGTTATCATTCAACAAATAATGTAATTTTTATAACGTACTTCGAAACTTCCCGCTGGGACCTCTAATATGTAACTCTGATTTAAATAAATGAATGATAACAGTTTTATTTAAAACGTCTCTTTCGAGTCGTTTTCTATTTTCATGACTGTGATACTTGAAGTAATACCCCAACTTATATTCCGCTGCGTATATCGAAAACGGGGGTGTTACAACAAGCTAAAAAACTTTCATTAAGTTGGCTATTAATATGCAAAAACCATTGTTTATAAGTTTGGTATGCCAAAAAAGGTCAAACTTAACCCACTGACCAAATGATCAACTACTTATTTTTACCAAAATCAAAGTCAACAACCAAATAAAGTTTCATCAACACATAAAACACTAACAATCACAACTGAATCAATGATAGCATTGAACTAATATTTCATTACCACAAAAAAATTACACCGGTCATCAACTACGTCAGATTACCAAAAAAAAAAATCAAACCCCATCACCTAATCTCTTCCCCACTGCTAACTTATACTGCTTCACTTGAAAGGAAAAAAAAAACACACGAAAATTGCAAAAAAAAAAATAATAATAATAATAATTAAAAATTAAAAATAAATTCCAACTTAAGATCAAGTATTTCTTCATTTTAGGAGCTTCAAGTCTTGTTTCCTCTAGTGTAGCTTTCATAACATTCCTTGCCCTTAATAGACCAGGAATGATATTAACTAATCCTGTGCACATTGGCGGATCGTGCCAGTCAACAAACTCACAATCAGATCTCGGATCTAGCCAACCATAGAACCTACGCCCTCGTATGATTTGCACGTGAGGTCCGAGATAATTGAGTGGGAAGATTGTGAAATACTCTTGCATGAATCGGGATATGTAAGAAGTTAAGTACACATGTTCTAGAGTACATTTTGAACAGTGTTCGGACAAAACTAGGAGGTTGAAAAAAAAAAGTACAAAAAAAGTGTTCGGACAAAAATGCCCTCGTATGATTTGCACGTGAGGTCCGAGATAATGAGAAAATATAATGACGTTGCGAAATTGGACCACCCACGTAATATTTTCAAAATATTGGACTAACAGTGTAAGATTTCGCGTTTTTGACTGTCGTATGAAATATGGCACTACTTCAGGGACTAATGGTGTAATTTACTCTAAATTTTATTCTGGAAATGTTTTAGATGGTTGTTATATGGAAGTAAACATCACTTATATGAAGTGATTTTCAAAATGTGAAAAACTAATGTTAGAGTAATTGAAATTAGACTAAATGTGGATGCATCAAATTGTCATGTAGGTAAAATAGAGCATTTTTGTCTACCAATTGAAAGTCAAATTTGAACTTTCGTTGGTCAAACTTAAAAAAGATCGTGTATGCCAACAAATAAGTATAAAAATATAAATTTTGTTAATAAAAAATTAAAAAAGAAGGTATAATATTTAAACTTTTTTGTTGAATTTAAATAAGTTATAAAACTTATCATTTTCCTTATTTCTTGTAATAACTATTAAAATTTAACAAAAACCACCCCTTATACTTTATACTTTCTAAACTTTATTTATTTTTCATTTTTTTTAAATAACAGCTTATTTATTGTTGTTATTTATAAATATTATTATCATTATAGATTAAATTAATGTATATGTACCAAATTATAAATATCAAATGACAACACAAGTTATTGTGATATTTAAATGAATACCTAAGATTGTATACATACGAACGACTCATGTTATTCCTCTTTATAAGTTTTAGTAAGGAAATCCGGAAAAATATATTATTTTTTTTTAATTATACTTGTTCAATAACGGCACACGTTATTCTTTTTTATAAGTTTGACATGTGCGTACACGGTTTTAAAATTGTCAACTACACTTTTTTAACCAAAACAAAGTCAACAGGCTAAAAAAACTTTCATTAAGTTGGCTTTTAGTATGCAAAAACCATTGTTTATAAGTTTGGTATGTCAAAAAAGACCAAACTTAACCCACTAACCAAATGGTCAACTACAACTTTTAGCAAAAACAAAGTCAACAAGCTTAAAAGTTCCATTAAGTTGTCTTTTAGTATGCAAAAATATTTGTTTATCAGTTTGGAATGCCAAAATAGGTCAAACTTAACCCACTGACCAAATGATCAACTACTTATTTTTACCCAAATCAAAGTCAACAACCAAAAAAATGTTTCATCGACACATAAAACACTAACAATCACAACTGAATCAATGATAGCATTGAACTAATATTTCATTACCACAAAAAAATTACACCGGTCATCAACTACGTTAGATTATCAAAAAAAAATCAAAACCCAACACCTAATCTATTCCACACTGCTAACTTATACTGTTTTACTTGAAAGAAAAAAACACGAAAATTGCAACAAAAAAAATAAAATAAATAATAAATTCCAACTTAAGATCAAGTATTTCTTCATTTTAGGAGCTTCAAGTCTTGTTTCCTCAAGTGTAGCTTACATAACATTCCTTGCCCATAATAGACTAGGAATGATATTAACTAATCCTGCACGCATTGGCGGATCGTGCCAGTTAACAAACTCACAATCAGATCTCGGATTTGGACAACCATAGAACCTATGCCCTGGATTTTGATTTGTCTATGATGTGCGAATGACTGCTGTTTTTCCACACCAACATGCCACCATTTTTTTTGTTATTAAGTTTTTGGGGAAGAAATAACAAAAGCTGAAGAGAGGGAGTGATGGAAATAATTAAGTGGGAAGATTGTGAAATACTCTTGCATGAATCGGGATATGTAAGAAGTTAAGTACACGTGTTCTAGAGTACATTTTGAACAGTGTTCGGACAAAAATAGGAGGTTGAAAAAAAAAGTACAAAAAAAAAATTCTGACAAAAATGCCCTCGTATGATTTGCACGTGAGGTTCGAGATAACGAGAAAATCTAACGACGTTGGGAAATTGGACCACCTACGTAATATTTTCAAAATATTGGGCTAACAGTGCAAGATTTCGCGTTTTTGAATGTCGTATGAAATCTGGCACTACTTCAGAGACTAACGGTGTAATTTACTCTAAATTTTATTCTGGAAATGTTTTTGATGGTTATTATATGGAAGGAAACGTCACTTATATGAAGTGATTTTCACAATGTGAAAAACTAATGTTAGAGTAATGGAAATTAGACAAAATGTGGATGCACCAAATTGTCATGTAGGTAAAATAAAGCATTTTTGTGTGCCAATTGAAAGTCAAATTTGAACTTTCATTGGTCAAACTTATAAAAGATCATGTATGCCAACAAATAAGTATAAAAATATAAATTTTGTTAATAAAAAATTAAAAAAGAAGGTATAATATTTAAACTTTTTTGTTGAATTTAAATAAGTTACAAAACTTATCATTTTCCTTTTTTCTTGTAATAACTATTAAAAATTAACCAACCCCCCCCCCCCTCCTTATAATTTATACTTTCTAGACTTTATTTATTTATTTATTTATTTAAATAACAGCTTATTTGTTGTTGTTATTTATAAATATTATTATCATTATAGATTAAATTAATGTATATGTACCAAATTATAAATATCAAATGACAACACAAGTTATTGTGATATTTAAATGAATACCTAAGAGTGTTTATAAACGAACGACTCATGTTATTTCTTTTTATAAGTTTAAGTAAGGAAATCAAGAGAAAAAATTAACTATACTTGTTCAATAACGGTACACGTTATCCTTTTTTATAAGTTTGACATGTGTGTACACAGCTTTAAAAATTAACTTGAAGCATGAGTATTAATCAATATTACTATATATATAATGAAAATTTTATGTAAAACTCTGTAAGAAAACACGATCTAATAGTAAAAACAACTTATTATTAATCTTAGAACAAAAAACAAGGCTGATCTCAATCAGCTACAAGAATCAATCACCAATGCAACTTGATTTCAATCAAGTAACAATCAACAACAACAGCAGGAATGATCAAGATGATCAAATCAAGCAGAATACAAATTAGGGTTTACTGTGTGTGATATTGAGAGATAATAAGATAAATCAGGAATAAGAGTTATGAGCTTTGATCCTTGACCGAAGGCTTATATATCCCTTCCACCGACATCACTTTCAGCTAGACATCTTCAGCCCTTCAACTCTTTCAACTCATCCATAAAGCTCCCAAAATACCAATAGCTTAAACCTGAAAATATAAAAGTGACACAATCAGTCCATGAAGTATTTCCAGGCCAAGTTATAATTTCAACATCCCCCCTTAATCTTGGCCTGGAACACATTATATAAACCCAGTTTTGAAATCATTTTGTTATGTTGAAAACTGTCCAATCCTTTTGTAAAAATATCTGCAGTTTGATCTGCAAATTGCACTTTCTCAGTTTTAAAAACTCCAGATAAAATATTATCTCTTACAAAGTGTAAATCAATTTCCAAACGTTTTGTCCTCTCATGGAAGACTGGGTTAGCAGCAATTTTGATTGCTGCTTGACTATCAAAAAATAACTTCAAAGGTAAAAAAATTTCCCAGTTTAGATCTTTTAAAAATTTTAAGATCCAAACAGTTTCTGAAGTGGCAGAAGCCATGGCTCTATATTTAGCTTCTGCACTAGACTTAGAAAGGGTGTTTTGTTTTTTGCTTTTCCAAGAAACTAATGAACCATTTAAAAATATGCAAAACCCTGTAACAGATCTCCTAGTAGCTATACACTTTGCCCAGTCTGCATCCACATAAGTCTCAAGATTTTTAAAAGAGTTTTTAACAATATGTATTCCCATTCCAGTTGAACCTTTAAGATATCTTAACACCTTAAGTGAAATTTTGAGATGAGACTTAAGAGGTTTATGCATAAATTGACTAAGGCAGTGTACAGCATAAGATATATCCGGTCTAGTATGAGTCAAGTATATAAGTTTCCCAATAAGTTTTTGATACTCAGTAATATTATCCAATACACGGTCAGACAAAGTAGGCTCATTAGAAATACTTAGATTTTGATCAAGAGGAAAAGCAGTAGGTTTACAAGCAAGAAGACCAAATTCAGATAACAAATCAAGGCAATACTTTCTTTGTGACAAACGAAGCCCTTTATCAGTTTCAACAACTTCAATACCTAAGAAATACTTAAGTTTGCCTAGATCTTTTATCTGAAATTTGGTCATAAGTAAACTTTAAAACTTTCAATAGCTTCTAAATTGTTACCAGTGATAATAATATCATCAACATACACTAGTAAGGCAGCTAACACAACTGAATCATTCTTAGTAAACAAAGAGTAATCACTCTTACTCTGCTTGAAACAATTTTCAAGTAAAGCACTAGTAAGCTTAGCATTCCATTGTCCGGGTGCTTGTTTTAACCCATACAATGACTTTTTAAGCCTGCATACTCTATTATCATTCTCATCAAAGAACCCTTCAGGTAATTTCATATACACAGTTTCCTCAAGATCCCCATATAAAAATGCATTATTAACATCAAGTTGAAAAATAGGCCAAGATTATTGAACTGCCAAATTAATAACACACCTAACAGTCAGAATCTTAACTGCAGGAGAAAATGTTTCATTAAAATCAACCCCTTCTTTTTTATTAAATTCTTTAGCCACAAGTCTAGCCTTAAACCTGTCAAATTCCCCACTGGACTTATATTTAATTTTCAAAACCCACTTAGATCCAATAGCAGTTCTACCAGCAGGTAACATAACAATTTCAAATGTATCATTACTATATAAAGCATTCATTTCCTTATTCATTGCCTTAATCTAATGCTGATATTTAGATGCATCCCAATAACTTTTTGGTTCAAAAGCCTTATTTAATTCAATTGTGAAACACAAATTTTCAGAATTAAGTTTAGTATAACCAACAAACTTTTCAAGACCATATTTGACTTTTGAGTCAACAACAAACTCATTATACTTATTTGGAAAAACTGAAGTTCTCTCAGACCTTCTCAAAGGCTGAGTTTGGAAATTTTGACTTGTTTCTGTGTTAGGAAAAACTGTATTGATACCCTCAGAATTAGCAGTTTCATTTTCATTTATAGGGTCCAATTTAGTTTCATTCTCATGTGTTGCAGCCCTCTCATTCCCTAAGGCAAAACCATTGGAACCATGAAAGTGCCCCAAATCACTTTCATTTTGGTCAATTGTTGGACTGCCATTAAAGGAAGAGTTGCTGCCCTCATCATGAGATGTTGCTTTCTTATTATGGTCATCATTGGGTACGTCATGATCCTCATACACAATTTCATTAAAGAAATTTGTATGATCCAGACCATGACTATCACTTTTATCCACAGAAACATTTTTAATCTTGAAAGGAAAAACATTTTCAAAAAAGGTAACATCTCTTGAGTATAAAAACTATTTCCTCTCAAGACTATAAAGTTTATACCCCTTTTTAAAAGAGGCATAACCAATTAAAACACATTTCTCAGACCTGCTACTAAATTTATCAAAGTTATTTAAGATAGTAGCAAAACAAAGACACCCAAAGTTTCTTAAATGATTCAAAGAGCATTTTTTTTATTAAAAACAAGGTCATAAGGAGACTTTCCATTCAGTACTGAAGAGGGCAACCTATTAATCAAATAGCAAGCAGTAAGAATACACTCAAACCACAAATAAAGAGGAATTCCCCCTGAAACATAAGGGATCTGGCAACATTAAGCAGATGCCTATGTTTCCTTTCCACAATCCCATTTTGTTGTGGGGTGTAAGCACAAGATGTTTGATGTATAACACCATTTTTAGTACAAAAGTCAGAAAACTTATGATTAACAAATTCAGTTCCATTATCACTTATAAAGATCTTAACAGTCTTAATAAACTGATTTTTAAGCAGGTTAAAGAAGGTGACAATACAATCAAACACCTCATCTTTGGTCTTAATCAGATAAACTCACACAGATCTGGTAAAGTCATCAACAATGGTCAAAAAATATTTGTAGCCTTCCTTACTAGCCACCTTATAAGGTCCCCAAAGGTCAAGATGGACAAGTTCAGCAAGCATATAAGTTTTGTGATCACTTAAAGGAGAGGGTTCACTGGTCTGTTTAGCTTTTTGACAAATTTCACAAGGTTCATGTTAGCCTTAAAGTAATGACATATTCGGGAATTGCATTTCTTTCTATGTACAGGGTCTAGTTTAGTCAATATTGCTAAGTTAGGCTTGTATTCTTGTATAAATACCTTCCTTGTCTTAACAAGGAAGGTTGGGAATGCCTCATTTGTAACTTAAATGTGTGTGTGTGTGTTTCTCCTCCTTCTCTCTAGAATACACACACCCTTCCCCATTCTTTAATCTAATATTACCATGTTTAACCTTTACTTTGAGATTCCCCGACCCCCCGAATCACATAAATCACTTGTATTATCGGTCCTACAATTGGTATAATGAGCCAGGTTGTTACTGTTTTCATTGATTTTGTGTGGTTCAAATATACTGTTTTAGGCTGTTTTTATCACTTTTTTTTGGTCCTCGAAATTTTTTTTGCCAGTCATCGGAATTTTTTTTCCGTATCATTTGATAAACAGTTCTATTACAAGTTTATTGTATCTAAAATATGGTCAAAAAGTCTCTAATCCATGTCTATACTGGTATAGTTCTGGTAATAGTTCTATATTCAAGTTTTCTTTGAGATTGTTTTGTCCTTTTATCGTGAATAGTGGTCGATTATTCTGGTCAAATATGGGTCGCAAAAAGGTGGACAGAAAAGATGGTCGGAACTTTTGGTCAGAAAAACCGTTGGATTTTTTGGTCAAAAAGTCAAAACCCCTTTTTATCGAAATTTCTTGTAAAGCAATTCCGATAAACCCTCTTCTATCGAAATTCGATTTCTTGTAAAGAAATTCGATAACCTATCGAAATTGGATTTTATCGCAATTCCTCAGATCAAACGGTCAAACCTATCGAAATTGGATTTTATCGCAATTCCTCAGGTCAAACGGTCAAACCTATCGAAATTGGATTTTATCGCAATTCCTCAGGTCAAACGGTCAAGGTTATAGGAATTGGGTCCATGACCACTTATCGAAATTAAAAGAAAAAGAATGAAGATGAAGAAGAATAAGACGACGACCACAAAACCAATATACCTCAGACTCATTAATTTACCTCAGTTTCAAGCCAACATCAGTCCACTAGTCAACGTTTTGAAAGAAAAAGAAAGAACAGTCGAGCCAATACTAATCCATACCACAAACAAATAACATCTATCCTAAAACACATCATTCACACATATCAAACAACATCAGTAGTCACTCTTCTCCCATCTCCAATCGTACTAAAGACTCACAACAAGATAATTATAAGATCTCAGATTCATTCTTTCGCATAACTCAAAGAAACATCAAGACTTTTGAAGGTCTATAAAATGAAAGACACAACTCATCATCGATCATTTTTGAAGCATAGCTTCATTTATCTCCGAAACACTAAAGATAGCTTTATAACAAGTTTGTTATAAGCTTCTTTGTTTCGTTCAGACCTCAAAGAAAACAAAATAAACATGAATTAAACCTACCCCGAGACCCCTCTAGGATCTTGAAGCCATGACGTGTTCTTGATTCGGATTGTGAAGTAATTGATGACATCTTGTTCGGTTGAGTTCGTATTTGTGTGGCTCGATTTGAAGGGATTGTTAATTGGGTTTGTGTTTGAGAGATTCGGTTATGATTATTTGATGGTGATGAGAGAGATGAGTTTTTAAGTAAATAAGATTTGATGAGATCTGCTTTTGGAGATAGTGCAGGTGAGAGTGGGGGCGTGTTTATCTGTGAGTTAAGGATTAGGTTAAAAATGATATAAAATGCGTTTTATATCCAAACAATTAGGGATTGTGGTGGATTAGTTACTGGACTATGCTTAACCCGAAGTAAGTTGGGCTGAGGTTTGTTTACATTGTGCAAACACAATTTACTTTGGACTTTGAACTTATGTTTGATGATTCGGTTGGGATGCAATATTGGACGTATAAAGGAAAAGTTGTTATCCTAAATTTTTTTTCAAAAATATTGGATACAATTTTTAATATTGGTATATCGAGTGGTATTTGGTCAAACAAATTTCACGGGGGATACATATTACACGGCTAAAGTTTTCAATGAATATCAAATGTCACTGCGGGGATAATTCGATATTATTTATTTGGGTTTGAAGTGAGGTTTTACGGATGCGTGCACTTATTTCATCTTCTTTCTTTCTTCCCTCCCGCGAAGATGACTTGTTTGAGCATAAATTGATGGTGACGAAGACTTGGATATCTAGTTACTTTTGTGATTCTTTCTCTCTATACTCACAAAGTAGCTATCACTTTAAGGAGTTACGTTGTAGTGCTCATTGTCTCACGTAGTTGAGGATATGTCAAGAGGTTTTGTACTAATACTTTTGTTGAGGGTATAAGGTACACCGTTCTTAGTCACAGGATAGTACAAGCTTAAGTCACAAATCTGGGGGATTTTACTTCATTCTCAAGTTCGTCATATTGAGTTTTTCCTCACATGTGGTTACTAAAGATAGCCGCTGTTATTGATACAGGGGGTTGGTAAAGAGCTAGACATTTTAAATGGTATTGTTAGTAGATTGGGTTTATCGACATCTTCTCACGGGCTGATTTGATTAATGATAAAATGCTTCCAGTTAATGCTTCATGTATACATCATTATGATGATTCCGATAAATCATAACCATCAGGGGAGAGAAATGTGTACATCGAGGACGCACAACAAGTTCACGTGATCGGGTTTAATGATTTATGAAATGATTTGTGTCAAAGATTGGTTGATTCTATGTCTTATCTTCTCATCTTTTTCTACGTACTTCTACCTTATCCACTTTCACCAATTTCGGGCAACAAAATCAAGATGATCAGTGGTTCAACTTGTTACTTTGGTGTTATCATTTCATGTGTACGTTACGGGCTGATTTTTCATATGTAAGATAACTGGGATGCATTTGGTGAGATGAAGATGTTGATACTCTATTCCCCCGAATGGACAATCTTGAAGAAGGTCGAGTCTACAGTTTGTTCTACTTTTTCCGCTACGTGTTAGAAGACTAAAGACGGAATGCATTTAATTATCAAAATACTTCTTCAGATTTAGGGCATTCATCAGAAAGTCTGTCAGTTTGGGGGAGAGCACTAATTAGGGGAGACTGAAAAGCCAGATTTAATCCCTAATTAGATTTGCTCACATTGTTCTTCTTCAAGTAAAGAGATGGCAGCTGAGGAGATTCTGCAAGCTGAAAGAAGTAATGAAGTTTGAAGACCATTCTCGGAGCTGCTGTGCATATGTTTTGTATGTAATTTGTCTTGTAGGGAACATTGTAAGCAATTCCCGTATGACATCACTTTGGGGAGAGATTGTTAGCCTTAAAGTAATGACATATTCGGGAATTGCATTTCTTTCTATGTACAGGGTCTAGTTTAGTCAATATTGCAAAGTTAGGCTTGTATTCTTGTATAAATACCTTCCTTGTCTCAACAAGGAAGGTTGGAATGCCTCATTTGTAACTTAGGTGTATGTGTGTTTCTCTTCCTTCTCTTTAGAATACACACACACCTTCCCCATTCTTTAATCTAATATTACCATGTTTAACCTTTACTTTGAGCTTCCCCGACCCCCCGAATCACATAAATCACTTGTATTATCGGTCCTACAGTTCATTATCCTTTTAATCTTCAAAATGAATATCTTTTTTAAGCACAGCCAAGACTTGATCAGTAGGATGACCAAGTCTTGAATGCCATAAACTATTGGTTAAAAAACATTCAGACTTAAAATTCTCAAATTTTAAATCAATACCTTGATTTCCATCAAAGTAATATAAACCATCTTTTTTATTACCAATCCCCAGAACATTCATTCCCTTCAAATCCTGAGGTAAAACATAACACTTAGTTTCATCAAAAGCAACAACAAACTTGCTGTCTCTAGCCACTTTGTGAACAAACTTTAGACTGACACAATACTCTAGAACAACCAGCACATCATATAAAGTTAAGTGTTTGGTTAGTATCATATTTCCAACCTTTGTAATTAAAGCTTCAGTTCCATTAGGATGTGAAACTTTAATTCCAAGTTTGGAAATATCAATAACATTAACCAAAAACTCATCTGTATATGTTAAATGCTGATTGGCACCAGAATCAACAATAATACCAGCTGCCACAAGAGCAGATCTGATTTTACTATTATTACAAAAAAAAATTGTTAAAGTTTTGATTGAAAAACTTGCTATTATTTAAAACTATACCTGCCATGTTGGCATGTACACTTTTTCCTTTTCCATCATCAGTAACAGATGTTTCCTTAATAAGTGACAAAATTTTTGAAATCTGTTCATCAAAAAAGGTATAAGAAGGGCTAGATCCAACAGAATTGTTATTGACAAATCTCTTATTAAAATTTTGAGTACCCTGATTAGAGTTAGACCCAGAATTATTATTTCTTTTTCCAAAATTAGCATGGTACCAATCAGTTTAAAACATCTATCCATAGTGTGACCATTAAACCCACAATGTTCACAAACCAAAGTAGGACCACCAGCAGCCCTATTATTCCCATTATTAGGTCTAGGAGCATTATTAGGTCTGAAAGAATTCCCAGAGGTTTGGGGCCTCTGTGAATTTCCTCTATTGGGCACACTGGAATTGAAAACAGAAGACTGAGATCTTTGAGAAACCCCAGCCCCTGAACCAGAAACCACAGCTCTGTGAGATTCCTCACTAGAGATAATGGTAAAAGCCCCTTTAACATCAGGTAAGGGGTCTCTAGAAAGAATGTTACTCCTAATTTGCATATATGAATCATCAAGGCCCATTAAGAATTGCAAAAACTTCATTAACTGATTATGTTTCTAAAAATCATCAGCAGCATGACAAGTACATCTAGGCAGCTTAATAAGAGCATCAAATTGTTTCCATAATGTACTTAGCTTATTAAAATATTCAGCAATAGATGAACCATTTTGAGACAAAGAGTAAATTTTATGATGCAAATTAAAAGTAACAGATTCATGAACTCTAACAAAAGTTTCTTTCAACTCAGTCCAAACATCAGAGGCTCTCTTAGAAAAAATTTGTCCCAAAAATAATTCCTCTGATATTGAATTTAAGATCCAACCCAACGCAATAGCATTAACCCTATCCCATTGTCTACCCAAAACTTCATCAGTATTAGACCTTCTACAAGTGCCATCAATAAAACCAGTCTTATTCTTGCCCTCAAGAGCTAAAAGCATAGCACATGACCACACATTATAGTTCTCTGTCCTGTGGAAAACTAGAAGAGGGGTTGAATAGTTTTTACCGTTTTTTTTTTTAACTTTTCTTCACTTTGTATACTTAACATGATTTCAAAGTAAAGCAAAAAAACAAGCAATATATAAAGCAAGTAAGGAAAGAAATGATCAAACCACACAACACTTATGTTTATAGTGGTTCAGCTACAAGGACTCTCTTCCTTTCCCTACTCCACTCCTCGAGCCTCTAACTCGAGAGTTTTTCTTCACTAAGAAACAAGCTCCCTTCTAGGCGGAGAAAACCTTTACACGTCGCTTACTCTTTATTCGGTACTAAGCTAAACACCGGGTTCTTTACAAGGGTGCAACCACTCCCGTTGGTTCTTTAACAAGGGTACAACCACTCCTGGTGGTTCTTTAACAAGGGTACAACCACTCCCGACACTCTATGTGTTTTGAGGACTAAAACACTAACCAAACTCTACTGAATAAATGGTATAGACAATGATGTGTGAACTAATACAATATCACACAGTAACTAAAATAAAGATTTACACCACTGTGTTAAACCTTGATGTTTGATCTTCTTTGCTACAAAAGAGAGATCACTAAGAATGAAATGAATGAATGTGATGGGTTAGTAATGTACAAATGAATGAGTGTATAATTTAAGCTATGTGAGTGATGATTGTGCTTGAATGATCAGCTTGCTATTTATAGGCAAAGCTGATCAACAAGGCACGGATTTGGCGAAACCAAAAAACTGGTTCCGCCCTTATACTGGTTTGGTTCCGAGGGGACAAGCCAGCTAGGGGATTTCCAAATCTTACCATATCTTGTTAAGTCATGTCAAGATCTTGCAATGTCAGCTCTTTAGCTTCAAGATCTTTCCAAAATATATTGTAAAGTCAACTAAGATATGTAAATGATGCATGCCATGATGTCATGTATATTTTTATTTGGGATAATTACTAAAATAACCCGATTGCCCAACTGCTAAGAGTATCTATCCCGATCTCAAAAAATTCCCCCCTTAGCCCAGGGCAACTCGTATAATCACGTATTGTACGGTAGTGTATTTTGGGCAACTTTTATTTGTTGGGCAACCGTATACTTTACAGATGGTTTTTTGGTCATTTCAAAAATTTTACACTATTCACTGCTTTCATTACTGTTCATACCGTATTCGAAAATAAAAATTTAAAAACAAACAGCATCTCCTCTATACACTTCTTCCCTCCATCTCGTTTCACAGTCACGGTCAAAAAAAATAAACTCGGTTTATGTTCGCGCTTGTTTATCTTGTTACACTATTATTTCAATCTCCAATCTACTACCATTGTTTTCCCTGATTGTCATCTGAAAACAGAGTAACTGTTCATTGAACAGTGTTCCAATAAAATCATTTAACACCGTCGATTGTTTGTTTGATTCGAAAAAATGTGGTATAATATGGTATGTACAGCGTATTACGAATCTTTATTACATTTGTTTTGTATCGTTATTGATTTTTGTTTATCTGGTATAATATAGTGTTGTTTGTTTGTTTATGCATTTATGTGGATTATGATTTGATTTTTGTTTTGGGATGTATTTGATAAGCCACGATTTTGGGTTGTATCTGATACGCCATGCCTGATTCAAATAAGGTCATAAGCAAAACACCCTATTCTTATGGTCCAACACTAAGTGGTTGTAGTTAAGTTGTAATCATCTGAACTGTGTATGATAGTGTTTACGCTGGCTGTATACATGTGTTCAAACTTATTTTGTTATGAATTGTATGTTCTGAGTTAACATATTTTTTCCTTTTAGGACTATGAAGCTAAACTAATCATTAGTAGCAAACTCAACTACTTTTGGTTGATAAATCGGAAATTAGACGCAAAACGACGGAACTTGTTTAGGAGTACATGCTTTGGAAAATGGTTGGATTTGTTATACTTTGAACATGAAACACACCTCATTGACTATATGGTACGGAAACAAAGAAGAGTGGACGAGTCTCATTATGATATGCCCTTTATCTATTACCTAGATGGACATACTCTGCATTTTGGTCGTCCTGAGTTTTGTCTAATGACGGGGTTGCGGTTTGGAAGTGTGAGCTTTGAGTTATACACTTCTGGTGCTCTCAAATTTCGTGATAGGGTGTTTCCTGACAAGCGAGGTTTGATTGTAACCAACTTAGACCTTATTGGTGTCATCGAGGATGAAGAGCAGTTTCGCAAGCTATGTGATCAAGACGCAATACGGATATCTCTTTTGTTAGTCTTAGAGGTGATCTTTATGGGTCGTTTATTGACATCCCAAGTTGATGACACATTGATGAGGTTGGTTGAAAACCTAGAAGCTTGGAATGCATTTCCGTGGGGTGAACATATTTGGACCCATTTATATGACCAACTTCATAATGTAATGGATAAGCACACGGATAACCACCTTTTAGTATTGAAGAAAAACCCAAAATCTGTTCCGACCTATACTTTGTCTGGATTTGTATTTGCTTTCCAAGTTTGTATTTATTTTTATTAATAATATATTTTTCAGCCGAACATTTTGATGGACTGATTGATATGTTTGTGTTTTACAATTTGTTTAGATTTGGATACTCAAGTCTTTAGAAAGATCTGAACGTTGGTGGAGTAAAGACCCTAATGTGATTCCAAGAGCTATTGCATGGTCTATGAAGTCACCATTCAAAAGAAGCGACCGTTCCCACCTTTTTTCAGAGGTCTCTATTTTTTTCTATTTGTATTTACGTAAAATAAATTGTTGAATCCCTGTTGAGCAATGATCTTTTTTTTTCTTGAATTGAAACAAAATTAATCACTACGCCGAATATAATGAATAATCTTAAGGAGAGCAATGAACACACATAGGTAGGAGCCTGTTATTTTTGTACTATCCCTTATGCTTCTTTCTAAGTTGCAGAACCAAACTTGTAGGATCGACGCCTTGATTGATCTTTGAGCCAATAAAAATCTCTGTATGACAAACTTATATTTATGCGGAAACTAAATATAAGATTGTGAAGAAGACAATGACTAATGAACTATGATCCTGTATGGATCTTTTATTAACTTTTGTATTCCATTACCAAAACATATATGAAACTCTAAGCCGTATGTTTATTTTATAGGCAAGAAACCCTAATACGACTTTTACAGAAACGTGTGTAGACATAAACACAAATCTCTTCCTAGAATAACTATAACTAACATACTAAAAATAAGCAACGACCAGCAGCAATAAACACTGCCAGCAGGAACACACCAAAGCTACCAGCAGGATTGCACTTGCGCAGCAGCAAGATTAAGTAACCAGAAGCAACATCTTTAAAGCAAACATTTCCAGCAGCAACCTCTATATAAAAGCAGCAACATAATATAATCATCTCCAATTAAGCTGGTTACCATGTAATTCTCTTGATCTTGACTGCTACTATGACAATGTGTACATCAAATCACTTAAGTTTCATATTATTCTCATCACTTCCAGGTGTGTTAACTCCTGTGAGAGGTGAATCATTGAAAATTAATGGATTTGATGTCTCTTTACCAATAGCCATCACTACTGGAGTAGCCAATGTTTTTGTGTGTAAGACCATGGTACATTGATAACCATATGATTTTTAGTAAATCATCAACTATAAACGGATTTGACTTGTCTTTACCTGTAGCCGTTTGCTCAGGACTAGCCAATTCTTGGTTACAGCAGAACCTTGGTGAATTGAGTACCAAATATGGTTTTCAAACTGCCTTTACCACAAGCCATATGCATGTGGGCTAGCCAATTCTTAGGAAACCCAAAAGGGTAAAATCCATGGTGAATTGAACACCATTTCAACTCTCAGTTCTTAAACATGGGTGAGTTGAAGTACCCTAATAGTTTTGAGCAAACTATCACAGCTATAAACGGATTTGAGGATCACACCAGAGCCGTACCCTCATGGTGAGCCAACTTTTCCTTGTCTGCTAGACATGGTAAGTTGAATACCATTTGTTGTGTGGTTCAAGAACCAACACTGTACCTGCAAGTGGTGCCCTCAAAACAAACAAGTTTGCAAAATAAACTAAATAAGAAGATTTTTATAATTTTTTTAATTTTCTATTTATTTATTTAATTATTTTTGAGTACTGAAAGAAAGAAAAGAAAATTATACAACAACAACAAGAAAATAAGCCTCCCCTTAGGATTATACCAAAATCAAACAGATCAACCTTTGGTAGTGGCAATTTGATTTTTGATAAATCTAACCAATTGTTCAGCTGTGGTCATATCATTCCCAACAGCCATTTTGCTGACCTTCAACTTACTTTTAAGCATTCTTTCCATTAGCTCTACAGACAAAGGATACTGAACATCCGCAAACATACATAACACCTTATTAGAGATGGTTTCAAGGACATGAACATTAGAAGGAGAATACAACCTCCAACTATGAACTCTCCAAGACTGTTGATCAGACCAAACATTACAAGAACCTCCTCCCACTTGAGAATCCATTAAAACTTTCAAATCACCCCAAAGGTGAAGACCAAACCCAGAAGGCTTATTAGATTCATAATACTGTTCCACCATTTCATACAAGTTAATCAAATCTTTTTTGGTCACCAAATGCAGAATCTCCCGAAGAAAGATGAACCGTTTGGTTTTGCCATCCAGTGTGAACAACATATTGACTTCCCCTCCAGGTATAGTCACAACTTTCCAATGAGCAATATGACCACACAAAAGAGAGGAATAATCTTCGTATTCACTCTCTGAAGCCAACTGAATAAACTCCTCATCATCCATTTCTGCAATAGATTCAGCAGAATGCTTGTTAACATGACTCTTCTTTCTGGTGCTGGGAGTAGAAGAGGATGACTCAAACTGAGCAGTTTTAGCAGTTTCAGGAGCAGCGGAAGCTTGGTGATCAGTAGGAATAGAAAACTTTTTTCTTGAGAGTGAGGAAGTATCAAGGACAGAGACATCACCAGAAAGGTCAGCAGAATCAGTGACTTTAAATCTCTTGGAAGAAGGTTCTTCCAATGAAGATGAAGGCTTGGCTGGAAAACCTTTCATGATCCTGTCATAGTACATGTCTAGGTCTTCATCTGACATATTCCTCACCTGAGCCATAGTCCACCCAGAAGAACAAAATTGAATACTCTGATTCTTGACAACTTGTCTCTTAACATTTCTCATTTCTGCATATGTAAGAGGTTTATTCCTTTTATCCTTGGCTTTGAGTTCTGCAAGAGCCCTTGTCCTTTGCTTTGTCAATGCAACCATTTTGGCAGGAAAATCATCATCTGAGATATCAATGCCCAAAATATCCTTGGCCAGGTTAGGATTGGCAGCCACTTGAGAAGAAAAATGCATCCAATCTGCTTCAGAATAATGTAAAGAAGCATCAGCCAACTCTTTTTATCTTTCTTGAGGCAAAGTGGTTGTAAAAGGTCTATCAGTCGTTGCTAAATCTGCAGCAAGATCGGCAGCATGAAGCTGCTTAGCCATGGCTTCCCCCATCATGTAATCTTCATGGTTTTTAAGCAACCTTTCTTGCTCAGCCCTTTCTTTATCAGAGACCAAACCCCCAAGTTCATCCAGCATTGCAGGAGTAGGATCAGATACAGCAGGAATGGGAGTGTCACTTGCAGGGGCAATGGTAACATTACCAGTAGCAATGGAGGAGCTACCAGGTGGATCACTATGAGGCTTAGGATCAGCTTTATCAATTCCAGCTGGATCAATGACAGCAGGAATAGATTGACCGTTAAGGGGAACGATAGTACTACCAGAAGCAATGATAGAACTATCAGCAGCAACACCAGTGGAAAGATGACCAACAGAAAGGTCTTGAGTACCAGAAGAAGTAGCAGCATCAACATGAACAGAAGAATCAGCAGTAAGAGCTGCACTCCTAGATACATCATCCACATCATACTTCTTCACTAGTCTCCTTTTGTACCTGCTCCTTGTACTAATGACTGGAGACTTGGCGGAAATTTCCGAACTTGCTTTGGCCAACAATTTTAGAGGGTCCAAATTCAAAGCAGCCTCACCCTCTTCTGAGTCAGAAAGCACAGCTTTTCTTTTCTTGCTCTTTAACTGATCTTCCAAAGTTGCAACTCTATCAACCAACTTATGGATTGTATCATGAAAATTCACTTTTGCTTCCTTCACTTCCTTTTCCAAAGCAATCACCTTGTCTCCAAGCTCCTTTTCGGTGTCATGTAACGCAGACTCCAAATCTGCAATTTTCTGCTTATACCTGTCAACTACAGTTGACACAGAGGTGAGAGCATCAAGATTCTCAGCTGCACCAGTACCTGTGGTGTGATGAGCTTCGTTGGATCTGGGTGGAGACACATGAGAATCTCCACCAATATTGGTTTCAAACTCAAAAGGCTGCCTAGATGGACTAGGATATGATACCCTGGATGAGGAAGGAACATCAACAGAAGGCATAACTGAGGGTGTTGGTTGGTCAACATGAGGTCCTACAGGTGTGGTCTGGACTATAGGCTCAACTGGGTCAATAGGTTCAGGTGAGGGCGCCCTAGGAGATGGTGGTAACTGGGCTTCATAAGCATTGGATGCACTTGCACCAGCAGCATCTGATGCCCCAGTACCAGCAGGAATGGGTGGATTAGCATCAGCAGCATTGACTACTGCATCACCAGCTGCATCAGCTGCACCACCAGCTGCATTAGCTGCTCCAGCAGGTTCACCAGGCAACATAGCTGGTAAAAGAGGCATATGGTCTCCCACAAATCTAGTCTTCATAGTTGCAAACAATTTAGCAGTCAACTTAGCCATGATCCTAGGTAAGGGGTCAGTGGTCTGAACACCTACAATGATTTGTAAGAATCTAGGGTACATGAGGAATTTGGTTTTAACATTATCTATATTCCTTATCATTCCCTCAAATATGTATTTAGACCAATTGAATACCCTCCCATCAGACAAACAAATAAGGGCAGAGGCAATGTGACTACCAAATTGATCCCACCCACCAGACTTTTTACTAAGGCATTGCAACAAAGTGTGAATAAGAAACCTCCATTGAGGTGAAACCTTCTTCTTTAGAAATGTAAAGTTACCAGCAATTGGATACCCTATTGCTTCCATCCCATCTGCAGTATCCCAAAATCTGCTGCTCAGTAAGTCATATACCACCATTGGGCAATGAGTAATAGCAAACCTAAGAGAGGAACCTCTTAAGAAGGAAAGAATCTCATCATATCCTTCACTTCGATCAGAAGATTCAAGAAATCCAACTTTGTTGTGATCTTCTTTGTATTCAAGGGTTGCCATAGTGTTGAATCAGGGATTGAGATGTGCAAATAAGAAGGAATGAGATGTGCAATTGATTTGAGAGACTGAGGTTATTTTGGGAGAGGAATTTAATATTTAGTTCGTGAATACGGTTTCCAAATTTAGCAGCTTTAAATTCTAAATTTCTCGCGTAAACTTTGACCAATTTGAATTTAATTTATTCCCAAAATTAATCCCCCAAATTCTTAAACGTCCGCAGCAATGAAGTCAACCAGAGTACCTTTGACTAAAAAACACTACCAGCAGCAACGTTAAGTCAACCGGCAGCAATGAGATGGTCAATCGGCAGCAATGAATGATGTGTGACAAACGTCAAATCCCCAATTATATTTATTATTATATACATATATACATATATATATATATATATATATATATATATATATATATATATATATATATAAAGAGCAGGATTTGTGGAGCTCCATTTGATCGACACGTGGCTACGTAATTAAACGAAACATGTCCCTATTGACTTAAAGATGAGAAGCCACGTATAACATTGCTGGAGACATTCTATTGGTTGTGTGGATGTGGGCTAGTAGAAAATGTTTGGGCTGAAAGAAAAGGCTAAAGGGGCCTGTTTTGAAGGCAACATTTTTACTAATATTTTATGCATATGTTTCCGAGTCCACCATCTATGTATTATATAGAGAATAAATAATTTTAAAAAAAAAATGTATATAAATAAATAAATAAAAGGGCGCTCTGTATATCTCCATTTGATCGACACGTGGCTAAATAAATAAAAATAGGCAACTTTATAGTGTGTATCCCCTAAAAAATAGGCAACTTTATAAAAGGGATAAAAATCTAGGTACCGTGAATATAACACATGCCTTTATAAAATTGGGCAATAAATTATATTGGCTTTCCAAAAAAAAAAAAAGTTATAGGCAGTTGAGCAGACTATCCACATTTGGAAATTTCAGTCGATACTCGCAACAAGTTGAACTTGGATAATTTGTGTACCTTTCCAAGACTTTGAAAAGACAAGACAATTCACTTAATGTCTAGTCCAACATGCAAGGTAGGCACGCCAGCTACAAGTTTAGGCACGTGGCCAGACGAATAAGAGTCAGGCAACGTCACTGTTCACACGTGAAACTACAGTGTTTCCTCTTCTATAAAAGGTTATTACAACGAAAGAAGGCGCAACCAACCCCGCAAAAAACAATAAGGACATCTAACACACACAATCACAACCGTTTTAGAGAAGTTGAAGATGTTATCGTTCTTTTACGACTGGTTCCTGAATAACAATATAAAGTTGCTTACCATATATTATAACCACGGTCTTCACTCAATGACAAAACGTCATTTGCTGATGATCATCATTTACATACTCGTTTATTCAAGCATGTACCCACACATTAAGTGGGTTACCATGCAGCGTCAAGAGGGTCATCTCACGGCCCACACATGTTCTTAAATGACTACTAATAGCACTTAGTCGTTCTTAAATGACGACTAATAACTCTAAACCATAACGCTCTACAATCTAAACTCCCATCCAGTGAAGTAGACTCCCGTTGGCCATCAAGGGTCTCGTTAGAAGAATCAAGGCTCTCGTTGGCATCAAAGTGGTATCACGAAAAGGGAGATGGATAATGAGAAGAGCCCACGCTACTAGGGAGATACAGGGGCAATTCATTGCATAGAGTTAGGACCCGATAAAGCTCAAAAGGCTCCTACAACATCAAACAACAAAGGATTAAAATGATGCCTTCAATTTTTTTGCAGGCCTGACATGGAAAACTTGTAACCATACTAAGTGGTATATACACTTCTTTTAAGCGACTTCTCACCCAAAACACCACATTATTTCGTAGTGTAACTATTTTATAAAACATTGTTGTGTACTTTATTTTTAATTTCGTAGGTTTTAATTTTTTTTTTTTCTGTTTTGTTCTTTTATTTATGTTATTTGTTGTGTATTTATTTTTTAAAATTCAACGTTTGCTTCCATTTTATAAAAACGTTAGTAAACGATTGTTTGCAAAGTAGAAACAATAAATATATGAACTTGTGTTGAGCATTTACAATGGCAAAAGTCTTTAATGACTTTTTGCATTTAATGCATTAAATGATGCTATAAAAAGGTTTTTGCAAAAACCTATCACTCCAATGCAACAAATTACCCTATCACTTTTTGTATTTAATTATATTCCATATAAATTACCCTTATGTATTTATATTTTTACAAAATGATTTTCAAAAAACATAAATCAATTTTCATATCGTTGTGTATATATTTACTTTTAAAATTTGGCAAACTTATAAAAAACGTTATGCGGTATTTAAAAAATGGGCATCTTTAAAACGGGTAACTTTAAATGAAAGTTAATGGTCACTATATAATTTTTTTTATATTTTTTTTTATTATTTTTATTTTAAACTTTTTTTTTGGGTTGTGAAATAAAATAAAGTTGAAGTACTTTTGTGTACTGTATGAAGCGCAACCTACATGGGAAAATTATGCATCGTTTTAAAAACTGGGCAACTTACAAAGGATGGTCAACTAAAACTGAGCATCATAAAAATGACTATACTAAATTGGGTAAATTGGTAGTGCCATGTCATAAACATTCTACTGCTGGTAGGCTAAATGTTCAACTGCTTGGTTTAGTTGTTACATGGCCGCCATAACCAATTTTTTTGCCATCACTCGAAAGAACAAACAATATGTTGTTTAAGTATCGACGTTTAATTGGTTTGTCTTTTTGTTGTACAATTCATGGATAAAACAATCAAAATTAATTGGACAACTTAAATAAATGGGCAACGTAAAATGGTGGTGGTTTTACAACTTGGGCAACTAATAATGGGCAACTAAATATGTGATGCTGCTGGTAGCTCTTCCATTGCTACTGGTAGTGACACCCTTGCTCCTCTGGACGTATTCTTGCTTGGTTTTTTTATGTAATAGTCATAAAAAAGAAAATTAACAATTGGTAAAGGTACCTACTTTCTTTTGCAGGAAATTAAAAATAGTTACAATTAAGCTCCTTCGTTATATCACGAATACATGTTATCTCCATTCAATTAGAAAGAAAAGTAGGCAACTTTCCCACTTTTATACACTAGTCATCATTTCCCCATAACTAATTACTAAATGCATACAAATTAAAGGAAACTGCAAAGTTAATACACTTATGGTAATCATATCCTATTTTTAATGATGTTGATGAGGTACAAATGAGACGGGAGCTTGAATATGTTATCTTCAGTTCTAAATAGCTTTTTCATTGCAAATCAACCGGATTTTAACCTAGCCGGCACGAATGTCATTTGTCCTTCCGGGCAGGGCAGCAACAAGGATGAGAAATAAGGGATTTTTATCCTCTTTCCAACATATGTCCCCCTTTTATAGCCTATGATGATCCACCATTTTTCCCTTCAAATATGGTTATTACTGAGACTAACCATATTACACCCTTGGATGTTCCACTCTCATAAACTTACATGGAACTAAGTTCCCAATAAGATTCCACCAGTATTTAACAACTGGTGGTGCTGAGGGGGAGTGAAGGAAAAGCTTGTGGATAGGCAGTTAGAGCAAATCCTCGCACCAGAAAGGTTGAATGTAACTTTCTCGTTTAAGGAGACACTCGACAACAACATGCAGGGGATTTTGATGTTAGGGTTTTGGTAGAGGATGATGGTTGTATGTTATTAGCCGTCATTTAAGAACGGCTAAAAGTTATTAGCAGTCATTTAAGAACGGATCTAGATCATAAGAATGATCCACCCTGTCTGAGACCATTTGTAGGGCCGCTTTAAACTTGTGCAACTGATGAATTAACAAGATATACATGAACACGTGCCGTTTGGACATCGAAAAGACAACGACTCTATGATGCATGCTGGGAAAAATTACAAGGTTACTCCAGTGAGAGCCGATTGAAAGTTATTAGTAGGCTTGGGTTGAGAGCCGATTGAAAGTTATTAGTTGGCTTGGGTTAATTTTGATGAGGATCGTAATAGGTTATGGATTTCAGACTTGTTACTCTCGTTGAATGCGCACGTTCTGCTTTGGTTGGAAGTGATTTATATAGCGATAAGATTACTGTTGCTTCACTTGTGTATAGTGATCTTATTTGAATTTTGAATTTTTTATGCTTAATTATATATCCACAATGGCATTATTTAATTAACAACAACAACAATAAATGATGAACTGAATAGTCCCTATGCAATCGTTTCGCTTCCCTTCTGAAAGGTTAAATTCATAATGATAAATAATAATAACACACTTTGTAAAAAGTTGGTGTTTTTACAAATGTATTTGTTTTTACCTTAGTTTCGGGTTGAACATATACAATGGTAGAAATTGATTTGAGAGACTGAGGTTATTTTGGGAGAGGAATTTTATATTTAGTTCGTGAATACGGTTTCCAAATTTAGCAGCTTTAAATTCTAAATTTCTTGCGTAAACTTTGACCAATTTGAATTTAATTTATTCCCAAAATTAATCCCCCAAATTCTTAAACGTCCGCAGCAATGAAGTCAACCAGAGTACCTTTGACTAAAAAACACTACCAGCAGCAACGTTAAGTCAACCGGCAGCAATGAGATGGTCAATCGGCAGCAATGAATGATGTGTGACAAACGTCAAATCCCCAATTAACTCCAAACCAACCCAACATTTAATTCCATTAACCTCCCCTTAAGGCTATATAATCCCTTGAAAAATCAATCACAAAGAGTTGCTTGCAAACGAACATTTCCTTTAATTTTCAGTTTCCTTTAATGTTTATGTTTTTATTTATGAAGTAGGAAAGTTCCTTACTTTCATTTGTAAATGAATGGAGAGAACATGTATTCGTGATATAATGAAGGGGCTTAATTGTAACTATTTTTAATTTCCTACAAAAGAAATTTGGAACCTTTCCTACTTTCTTTATTTATTTATTAACTTATTAATATTAATATTTTTCATGCCTTTTACAACAAAAAACCAACCAAGTAAACATCCTTTGTTAAACCACATACTTTGTGTGTAATGATGGTGGGTATAGGGGTTTGGTGTGTGGGTTTATTGGTTCCCGCGAAAAGAAGTACATATTCCTCATGTTGCGCAACGTGTTATAAAAGTCAATTTTGGATAGTGACTTGGTGAATAGTTGGGTCATGTCACGTTGGGCAACTTGTTATAAAGGCTGCTCCCTTCCTGTCCACTAATTTACAGCACAACACAGTTATAAAATTTGGGCAATTATTTATAAAATTTGGGCAACTGGTTATAAAATATGTGGAAGGTTAAAATAATAATAAAAAATAATCATAACACCGTTCATAAAGAGTAATTGTTTTTTCAAATGTATTTTTTTCCCCTTTGTATGAATTGAACATATAAAATGGTAAAATGGCACCACCAATAACAGTAGAACAAGACAAGTTTCAAAGCGACCAATACAAACCTCAGCAGTAGAAAGTTTTTGTGCCTAGCAGCATAAAGTAGCGAATTAGCAGTCGAATGTCTGGTGAAAGTTCCAATTTTATAAAGTTGCCCAATTTTTTAAGTTGCTCACCTTTTTATTATTGCCCATTAAAAATTTAAACGTTGCCAGATTTTGCCATGTAGGTTGCGCTACAGCTCACACAAGTACATATACTTTACCCATTTTAAGTTGCCCATTTTTTTTTGTTGCACATGTTGTAAGTTGCCCAATTTTGTTACCTAGTTATAATGCCTTTTTAAGTTTCCCAATTTTTGGGTTGCCCATCATTTAAGCTGCCCATTTTTTAGTTGCCCATCTTTTAAATATTGCCCATTTTCTTACGATATCTTTCAGCTTATAAATCTTCCCAATCTTGAATAGTGATTTATATAGCGATAAGAATACTGTTGCTTCACTTGGGAATAGTGATCTTATTCGATTTTTGAATTTTTTATTGTTAATTATATCTCCACAATGTCATTATTTAATTAACAAGAACAACAATAATTGATGAACTGAATAGTCCCTATGCAATCGTTTCGCTTCCCTTCTATGTTTTTCCAGATTTACATTATCATGTTAGATAGGTGTCATGTTATTGGCCATGTCCAAGCCAATTCTATGTTTTTGCAGATTTACATTATCATGTTTGTTATGTGTTTTATGGTTTCGTTACTGCGTTTGTAAGCTGTTTATGTTTGTGATACATATCAAAGACACTCAAAAAGTAAAAACATATAACACATTACACACTGAAAATGTTAATCATAAGATCCATTACATTTAATTAAATCGTTGATTTTACAAAAGGAACCCACCATAACCAGTTGATTTTACAAAATCACACTATTTCACGCGCTCATAAATCACACTAGTTCAAACTGTAGCAAATAGCAAAATGATTGATACGTAGCCAAATCAATTCTACAAAATATTTCATGCATCCTTATCATACACAATAACGAAACATTACTACTTCCAAATTTAACACACTAAAGTCACCATATCATATGCTGGAATCTAACAATAAAACCTTCATGAAAGTTTCTTTATCTTTTCAAGGAATGCCGTTTTTTCGAATGTCCGCAACTGTGCTTCCTTGCAGTCAATTTCTAGTTTTATCTTCAAGGCGAGTTCCTTTTCTTGAACGGCATTGAAGAATGCTGCACTTTCCACGGCACGCAGACTCTTATCGAATTTCAAGTCATTAATAATACCTTGCCTCTTCTCCATACTATCATTCAGATCTTTAATAACATCAAACAGTTTTCTTGCTATTTGAAAATCTCTTTTGGTCTCCTCTTGGATTACAATTAGCCACATGTCTGACATACGGTTAGAGCTTGCTGTCTTTGCTAGTTCTTCTAAAGTTGGCCGATCCATATTTTATTACTTTAGTGGGTGATAGATAATAACAAATATATGTTATGTTGGTTAAGCGTGCCTTAAATACTTAAAAAAGTTAACCGTTACGGCTACTAATTACACTGAACAGTTGTATCGCATCACTATGGGTGTGACTATTGTAAATTCATTGAACAGTGGTGCCCTTTAAAAAACAAATAAACCATTACGGTTTTTAAATACTCTTGCTTGGTTTGTTGTTTTAAACGCCATAAAAAAAATAACAATAAATATAAATAATAAGTAATTAAACAAATAAATACGTAAAAATTGAGGAAACTAAAATGTGAATACACTTATGGTAATCACATACTTTTAGTAATCACATAACTAGGTTGCCCAACAAGGAAAAATAGTTTCGCTAATTACCCACCCAGGTTGCCCAAAGTACAAAAAATAAATGGTGTAGTCAGTCGTTCAGAAGAACATGCGGTTCTCCAAGTACAAATAACAAATGGTGCTAGTACATACTCAAGCTACAATGTACGAAGGTTTGTGATAGTTTTTTGTCTTGCGAATGTCGATGTCTATTTATAGTATGTACTTTGTCCCTTTACCAAATTTGGTACATTGTAATTTGACCCTTTGCATCAGTTCCAACCCAGATAAAACTTCCATACAATCCAAGACGCATAAACACATTATGCAACAACTAAACTACTAGAAACGACTGCATTACCCACAACAAAAAGTAAGTATGGCTGTCAATGCTAGAAACCGGAACATACTCCCTCCGTCCCAATTTTATTGTCCAATTTTTCCATTTCGGCCGTCCCAAAATTATTGTCTCATACCAAAAATGGAAAGTGAATAGGTAGTGGAGTTTGGTAAAGTTTACTATATTACCCTTGGTTGAAATTAATATTACAAACTTTAATGAAGTATTAATTAATTGGTTAAGGGTAAACTTGTCATTTGGCAAAAAAGTAAGAGAGATAAAGTAGTGATAGTGATGTTTTCCTAAAAGAATGTGGCATTAATTTTGGGACGGAGGGAGTATTATGAGTAGACCCATGAAGTGGCATTAAATTAAAACGAACACTACGTGGCAAAAATACCAAACGTTTAAGAGAAAAGGGATGGGATATACTAACCCTCCCCCAAAATGTTAGCCGGACCCTCCCCTTTTTTTTTTTTTTTTTTTTTTTTTTTTTATTTTTATAATTTTGTTTATATCAAAAAGCTATAAACCTGAAAATGCGGAACAGAAAATATAAAGTTTAATAAGTCAAACGCTTAAAACTGTCAAAAATACGGAACAGAAACTGACAAAAACTGTGTTGTGCAGGGAAAAAATAGGGGACAAGTGGGGAGACAAAAGGCCTGCCACCCTTGTCCCCCCGTCCGGTTAACAGTCCCCGAAAGAAAATGGGCAACACTTAAAAGGTGGCCAACTTAAAGATTGGGCAACTTAAAATGGTGGGCAATTTTTTAATTGGGCAATTTAAAAAGGCATTACAACAACCTTTAAAAATGGGCAACTAAACAGATGTGCAACTAAAAAAATGGGCAACGTAATAAGGCATTTTATATCGCAACCTACATGGCAAAATTAGGCAATGTTTGAAAAAATGGGGAATTTTCAAATTATCGGCAACTTAATATTTGGCAAAATTTTAAACTTGTGTGTACTATAGAGCGACACTGCTGTAATTTGTCCCTTTACATCAGTTCCAAACCAGATAGAAGTTACCTACAGTCCAAGACGCATAACGAACACTACGTGTCAAATTTACGCAACGTATTAAGAAAATGGGCAATATTTAAAATATGGGCAACTAAAAAAATGTGCAACTTAAAAGGTGGGCAACTTAAACATGCATTACAACAAAGCCTTAAAAGATGCGCTACTAAATATGGGCAACTTAAATACATAGGCAACTTAAAAAAATAAAAATAAATAATAAGTAAATAAACACGTGAAAAAGAGATGAAAGTGACATGTTAATACACTTATAGTAATCACATAACTAGGTTGCCCAACGTCGATAAATATTTGCGCAAATTACCCAGCAAGGTTGACCAAAGTACCAAAAATAAACGGTGTAGTCTGTCGTTCAGAAGAATATGGGGTTCTCAAAGTACAAATAATATATCTTGCTAGTACATATACTCAATCTAAAATGTACTACCAAAGTTGGTGAAACTTTTTTTTGCTGTATGGATCGATGTCTATTTACAGTATGTACTTTGTCCCTTTACCAAACTTGGTACGTAATTACGTATTTTCTAAAAGATTGTTGTGCACTTTATTTTTTATTTGGTAGATTTGTAATTTTTTTATGTTTTGTTCATATTTTTATGTTACTGTGATATGGTTTTGTACTTACTAAAAGGTTGTTGTGCGTATTTGGTGACCTATTCTCTAAAAGATTCTTGCGTATTTATTTTTAAAAATACGACATTTTTTCCATTTTAAAAGCCTTACAAGACTTGGCTTTTCAAATTAGACACAATAAATAAAGTAGATGACACATATATATTGGATTCTAATTGCTTATGATTACACCTACAGGTAGAAGTGCATGTGAACTGTAGAGCAACCTACGTGGCAAAATTGGGCAACGTTTACTAAAATTGGGCAATGTAAAAAAGATGGGCAACTTTATATTGATGCATCGTTGTGGCTAGACAACATGTCAGTATTTTAGTCGTCAGTCATTCAGAAGAATATATAGGAGTGTCATGAATTATGCCTAAAGTATCAAGTGGCATTAAAAGAAAATGTAACATAAAGTAGATTTCCATTGTCTGCACTGTAGCGCAACGTACATGGAAAATTTTAGAAACGTTTACAATAAAATGGGCATTACTTTAAAAAATGGCCAACCTAAAAAATGGGCAACTGATGAAGCGAAAAGTGTACCGCTTTTAAGGGGTCATTTAAGCCCTAAATCGTATTTATTTGATCAAATATTGCCCTAAATCGTTCCTTTTGTCATTTTAGGTACTTTTGAGAAGAAATCTGGAAAAGGAGGCATTTTGGACGTTTTTGGAGCATAAAAGTGAAGAAAACGACAAAGTCTCAAAATTGTGCTGGAAATTACCTTTGACGGCGTCAGGATTTGTTCTGGACGGCGTCATGGCTTGGCAAAAGTGGTGGATGTGAAAATTACTCATGATAAGCCAGAGAAATTTGCATGGAATTCTGACGGCGTCACGCTTTAATGTGATCAAGGTCGTCACGGCTTAATTTAAAGAGGGACGGCGTCACCCCTAAGTCTGACGGCGTCAAGCCTTGATAAGCCAGAACGGATTTTGGAGAGCTAAAGAGGGACGGCGTCAAGAAGGCCATCCGGGAACCCTAAAAGCGGCGAGGTAACGGCGTCACACTCCATAACGTGAAGCCGTCATATCTGAAAGTCTATATATAGTTTTGCAATTTTTTGTCATTAGTGTGGAACTTATTGGGGAACTTTGTGTGTGAAAACCCTAAGACGATTTTAGCAGCTTTTTCAAGGCTTTTTGCCTTGAGATCTTCCATGTTACATTGAATATAAGTTGTCAATTAATCATTCAATATGTCTATGTGTTGTTTGATTCTATCTTGTTCTTGTCTTTTGTTTAACATGCTAGGCTAGATTTATCTTATGTTTGCTTAGATCTAATGAAACCTAGCTATTGATTATTGGTTATTGGTGTGTTATTAGTTGTATTGGATGATTGTTCATCTATGTTAGGCTTAAGAAAAGTGGCTAACTTCCTATTCGGTAACTTGCTTGAACTTCTTAAGAAACATGAACCAATGCGTACTAAAGGTTTTTATGGTTGTATTTAATGCACAAGCGAATTCTAGTGATCCCATGTTAGGAGCTTCCTAGCCGGCTCGACATAGGAGTGAAGTAGGAGCTTGTAGAGTTGGGGAAGTACGTACGCCACCCCACGATTGGTATTAAGGAATACACCCGTCATCCACGCAATTAATACACACTAATCAATCGGTAAAAGATAGTTAGGGAGTAAGGAAATCTAAGTAAACACATTTCTCTCCACATAAGTTTTACCACCTTTTCATTTTCTGTTATTTTATTTTATTTGCATTCGTAGTAATTTGGGTTAGTTGACTAGCAACTAATTCCGCCCACTCTTTCAAACCCGAGATTTTACTTGCTTTCATAAAATTATAAAAAACATAAAAAGAATCTTCTCTCACCCTTAGACCTATTAGAGTAGTTTTTCATACCTAACGAACACTATTCCCTGTGGAGAACGATCAATCCCCCGTACTTACCACTACACTATACTACATCGGTCAGGTACACTGTCTGGTGGGGTTGTAAGCCTCTTGAGATCCCTCGAGAGGTAAAACCTGTTGTAAGGTTGCAAAACCACTCATCAAGTTTTTGGCGCCGCTGCCGGGGAATAGTTATTGTTTAGGTTGAATTTTTTATTTTATAGGTCTACTCACTAGATTCCTTTCTAGTGAGATTTTTATTTTCTTTTTCTAGGTTTTCTTTAGTCTATCTATTTTCTTCGTGCTTCTGTTCGTATAAGATTTTCATTGACTATTCAGTTTGCCATTATGGAAAACGCGAATCCGCCCCTTACACCTGGCGAAGTAGCTTTGTTGCGTAGCCAACTTGAGAATGAGATTAGTGAGCTTAGAGAGCTCAATAGAATGATTGATATAGAGCTTGATTATGCCTTGAACAACTTAGAGACCGCCATATACTCAGATAATTACTTAGAACGTAATAATCTTACGGTTGAGAAGTTGATTGAGAAAATTGATGAAGTGAAGGTAGATCCTAGGTTTGATGATTATTTCAATGAATACCCCACTACAGAGGAGATTGCTTACTATAACAACCTAGTTGATAACCCTCGACCACCTTTTATTAGAATTGACCCAAAGATTAAGAGGGGTGATCCCGGGAATGTGAAGATACCATGTATGATTGGGTACCAATACGTTGAGCATGCTGACATTGACTGTGAATCCCCAATCAACGTGATGTCCTCAGGCCTTTATAGCCAGATCATAAACACACCACTTGAGCCTAGGATGGACCCCAAGTGCCCAGGCGGAGTTTGTAACTTCGTTGGAAGGATTAAGGATATGCATATCCTTGTTGGGAATTTTACCTTTGTCACCAACTTCATGATCTTAGAAGATTTGGCAAGTGTTGTTGACTGCCGCCTATCTCGCGTGGTGTTAGGTAAGCCATTTATTGAAGCATCCAATTTAAGGTATGATCGTTTGAGAGGCATGGTTCAGTTTTCTAATCACATAGATAGGATCACATATAGGATGCCTTATCGGGTAAATGAATTTCGTTTTGTGCCTCGATTTGACAAGGACAACATTGGTGCGATGGAGGACATCAATGATGAGGATAAAGAGAAAGGCATGGACTATGTTTGGAATAAGAGAAGCCTTTATTATAAAGATTGCTTGAACCTAGGACCTAAATACAAAGTTGATATGGAGGTTGTTAGGATGATTAAAGGGGAAATTGAGAAGCAAAACGGAAAAAACGTAGAACCCGTGACTTTGAGTCTAGCTACAAGACTCGTTAATAAAGAAAAGCGCTTCTTGGGAGGCAACCCAAGTTTTATTTGCTTTGTGTGTTTATTTATTTGTTTGTTTGATTTTATTTGTTTCCGTATGTGTGTTTAAGTTTTATTATTATTGATTCATGTTAAAAACTAATTTGTGAAAATGCTTTATCTTGTTTTTAACTTCGTCTTAACTACATATAAAGGTATTTTGCAAAAGTTAAGTGTAAGGGAAATCTAAATCGGTTTATTAGAACACAAATGAACATGAATCGTAATAGTAATAAATGAACATACATATTAGTATTTGTTTGAGTCAAATGCTTGTATCGAGTCATAATGATGTTTTGCAGGATTTCCAGGAAGTAAGGTATAGGTTTTTCCAAAAATTTTCCGGAAACATAACATGAGAATTCTGTCAGATTATTTCTGACGGCGTCAGGATCTACAACCTGACGGCGTCAGGTGTTAATTTTCTGAAATTTTTGAAAGTTTTGTTTTCATAAAAAGTTTTTATTAAATTTCTAACTTATAATCTCCAGGAATCTGCAAAATAATCATTCCACAAGCATTATATCCTTATATATAGATTTATCCCGCCGATGTTATGCAGGTTTTCGTGTTTGTTTTCTCAGGTTTAACAGGTTATTTTGGACAAGGAAATGTATGTGGAATCAAGCTTTTAGCGATGCATTAGTCATGGAGCTTCAACATTACCTTGGAAGAAGATCTAACCGTGTTACTTCATTATCCACCGAGCGAATCAGGGGAGTATTTGATTTCATTCTTTTACTTTATGCTTTTACATCTTGTTATTTGAACATTGGGGACAATGTTCATCTTAAGTGTAAGGGGGGGTAAAAGTACGATTAGAGAATGCTATTACGCTTGATTTTTGTTTGTTTAATGGTAGATGTGTAATAAAACTGAGATAAATACTTGTTAGGGCAATTTTAGTGCCAAATTTAAAATTTTTTACAACATTTAGGAGTGAAACTTTAATCTTAATGAGCGTCTCATGGATAGGAATTATATGACTAGCACAAAAACCGTACCACTAAAAAATTTTCCACCCCCAAATATGTGAGGTTCGCCCCTAGAATTGGTAGGAAAAGCATTTATGCTATGATGTGTGTACCGGTAGCACTTAGATTCTAGAACTTGCGTTAGGACCATTCCAAGGCCACAAGTGAGACTACATTCGTGTAGTTAGATTTACTACATGATAAGAGGCATTAGGATAAACCCATTGTTTTACACCTGTGTTTTTGTTATAATTACATTGGCTACATTGGTCAAGTAATTCTCCCACACCCTTTGCGTTGTACTCATTTTTAGTACACGATACCCCTAGTACACCCCTCAGAGCCTATCTTTTCGTTTCTAACTTTAAGCATTTTACTTAAAGGAAGAATTTGTTACACCCCACTTAAATGTACACCCAAATCGCCTTAGCCTACCTTGTATGCACTCATTTTTAGTGCATTATTGTGACAACATTTGTTTAAACCCAAGTTAATTATCTAATTGATTACATGGTTGCTAAGTCGAGTCATATCCTTGTACATATTGTTTTGGGACGATTGGGACTCATGGGTAAAGTAGTAGTGTAATGAAGTAATGGGAAGAACAACATTTATTACCCCCATATGTGCTAAATATTTTAAAAGTACTCCAAGTTTTTCAATTATCTTAATTCGAGTCATTAGAATAGTTATTTGTAAAGTTATGTAAAAGTTCAAGTGTAAGGGGAATGCAACGCCCCTATGATGTATTATTTTGGATGGTAGGGCAAAAGTGTATGCAAAAAAAAAAAAAAAAAAAAAAAAAAAAAAAAATTTCGAAAAAATCAAGAAAAATACAAAAAAAATGAGAAAAAGAAAAGTAGAAAAAACATACGGACTACCATCCCGTTTCATTTTATGTTTATTTTATGTTTTTGTTATTTTGTTTTTAGCTTAAGATTGAGTCGAGTCTTGGCTTAGCAACATTGTATAGTACATGTAATTAATCAAGATCTTTAACTCGCCACTAGTAAAATATCATTTATCCAACAAAACCGTGTTTATCATATCCCTACACCTAACGTTATAACCCATTTAAAAGCCCTCTTTGATAGTTTATCTTAGGTGCTTACGCCTAGTGGAGGAGGTTTTCGATCCTTTCCCAAGCCTATGGTAATCTATTTGCTATGACAGGTAGTGAGAGATATTATCCGTTTTCATTTATGAGATTTATTTTGATGACACTTGAGAGATGTGAGTATCTAAACACTACTTGTGAGGTGCTAGTTTGTAATCTCCGTGCTTATTATGATTAAAGTGGAACGAATATTTGTTGTAATTACTTTTATGTTAGCATTAAATGACCCCTAACTTGTATTTTGATTAGAATAAAAGCGCATTTGCTTGAGGACAAGCAAATCTCAAGTGTAAGGGTATTTGATGAAGCGAAAAGTGTACCACTTTTAAGGGGTCATTTAAGCCCTAAATCGTATTTATTTGATCAAATATTGCCCTAAATCGTTCCTTTTGTCATTTTAGGTACTTTTGAGAAGAAATCTGGAAAAGGAGGCATTTTGGACGTTTTTGGAGCATAAAAGTGAAGAAAACGACACAAGTCTCAAAATTGTGCTGGAAATTACCTTTGACGGCGTCAGGATTTGTTCTGGACGGCGTCATGGCTTGGCAAAAGTGGTGGATGTGAAAATTACTCATGATAAGCCAGAGAAATTTGCATGGAATTCTGACGGTGTCACGCTTTAATGTGATCAAGGTCGTCACGGCTTAATTTAAAGAGGGACGGCGTCACCCCTAAGTCTGATGGCGTCAAGCCTTGATAAGCCAGAACGGATTTTGGAGAGCTAAAGAGGGACGGTGACAAGAAGGCCATCCGGGAACCCTAAAAGCGGCGAGGTGACGGCGTCACACTCCATAACGTGACGCCGTCAGATCTGAAAGTTTATATATAGTTTAGCAATTTTTTGTCATTAGTGTGGAACTTATTGGGGAACTTTGTGTGTGAAAACCCTAAGACGATTTTAGCAGCTTTTTCAAGGCTTTTTGCCTTGAGATCTTCCATGTTACATTGAAGATAAGTTATCAATTAATCATTCAATATGTCTATGTGTTGTTTGATTCTATCTTGTTCTTGTCTTTTGTTTAACATGCTAGGCTAGATTTATCTTGTGTTTGCTTAGATCTAATGAAACCTAGCTATTGATTATTAGTTATTGGTGTGTTATTAGTTGTATTGGATGATTGTTCATCTATGTTAGGCTTAAGAAAACTGGCTAACTTCCTATTCGATAACTTGCTTGAACGTCTTAAGAAACATGAACCAATGCGTACTAAAGGTTTTTATGGTTGTATTTAATGCACAAGCGAATTCTAGTGATCCCATGTTAGGAGCTTCCTAGCCGGCTCGACATAGGAGTGAAGTAGGAGCTTGTAGAGTTGGGGAAGTACGTACGCCACCCCACGATTGGTATTAAGGAATACACCCGTCATCCACGCAATTAATACACACTAATCAACCGGTAAAAGATAGTTAGGGAGTAAGGAAATCTAAGTAAACACATTTCTCTCCACATAAGTTTTACCACCTTTTCATTTTCTGTTATTTTATTTTATTTGCATTCGTAGTAATTTGGGTTAGTTGACTAGCAACTAATTCCGCCCACTCTTTCAAACCCAATATTTTACTTGCTTTCATAAAATTATAAAAAACATAAAAAGAATCTTCTCTCACCCTTAGACCTATTAGAGTAGTTTTTCATACCTAACGAACACTATTCCCTGTGGAGAACGATCAATCCCCCGTACTTACCACTACACTATACTACATCGGTCAGGTACACTGCCTGGTGGGGTTGTAAGCCTCTTGAGATCCCTCGAGAGGTAAAACCTGTTGTAAGGTTGCAAAACCACGCATCAACAACGTAAAATTATGGGCAATTTATAAATGGGCAACATAAAAAAGGGCCAACTTATAAATGGCCAACTTTAGATGGCCAACATTTTAAATTTGCCAAATTTCTGCTGCTGTTGAAGGCGGTTGAGTAGACTCACACCTTTGGAAATTTCAGCCGACATTCTAACGTTGCACCCAAACCACTGTTTGGACAAGATAACTTCAATTATGAATAGACTGGTATGGTGAACCAGTTATGTTGCCAACCCAACTGTACTCTCGTAGGGAGTTGAAACATATTGAACTTCATTGGTGCACTTTTCCCAGTTTTGGTATCTTTTATTAGCTTTCCATATTTATTGAGATTAGAATTGTTATATGCTGACTTTTGTTAGGAAGTCAGGAAATAAGATATTTCTCATTGCTGCCGATAGTGTAAGCTGGTTCCTGCCGACAGTTGTGGTTCCTGCTCAAGCTCATTGCCGCTGATTGTTATATTTTGTTTCTGCCGATAGTAGTCATTACTGCGGGTTTTATTGTTAGTTATCCCGTATGTTTACAAAGTTTGTTAGATTTATTTTTAGAAGAGATTCATGTATATCTCTTCACACGTTTTCTTGTAGAACGGGTTAGGGTTACGAGTTGTTGTTAGTATAAAAGAAACACCCGTCTATGAGTTATGTACACCTTTATCAATTTCAATATCAATTATCTTTAGTTTATAATCGATCCATAGAGGATCAAAACCTTCTTGTAGTTTATGCATGTATGGGTTGAATACTCTATGACAATCAACGTCGTATTTTGTTGTTTGCAATTACCTTATTTGTTATTACCAAATACTGTATAAAGATTTATAAAAATTGTTTTATTCCAACACTTTTAGCAAAAACTGTTTCAAGCAAGACGACATTGGAGTTCAATTGGGTTTTAATGAGCAAAGTAGTATGTTTGTACAAAAGGGTACAAGTACGTAGTGTTTTTAAGTTGATTACCTTGAAGGTTTTTGTAACCCTGTTACTTCCACCATAACCGTATACATATATTGAAGTGTTTGTTGACATAATTCATTTGTTTACATAGTCTTCTTCTTACCATTGAACGATACATTCCGCATAGTGTTTAATATTGTGTCAATTCGATAACAGTTTGTTAGGAATTATTATAATAATGTTTATTTTCATTGCTGCTGTTAGTGTAGTTTGATTCCTGCTGGCAGTGTTGGTTTCTGCCGGTCATGGTTCCTGCTGGTAGCATTGTTTAGTTTCTGCTGGCAGTGTTTTGTTACTGCTGGTCATGGCGTATTTTTTGTATGTTTGTTAGAGTTATTTTAGGAACAGAAACATACGACATTGTGTTTTGCATCCAATTCCAAAGAAAATAGTTAATACAAGATCCATAGAGGATCAAAGTCTTTTAGTCATTGTCTTCTTCAACTCTTGTGTTTAGTATCCGCATAAGCACAAGTTTATTATACAGAGATTCTCATAGTAGTTGGCTTGTGTTTAAATAAGCTATGTACAAGTTCTTTTGGCTCAAAGATCTATCAAGAGGCACGATCCAACACAGTTTCTACACATATTGTTTTACATTCATATCTAAGATAATTAACAAAGATCTATCAAGGGCTCATCTGGGATCAACACCAAATCACAAAGTTTTTTCTTGAATTAAACTATCTTATTCCTCATAGCTTGACACTGATCATAGATTCTTTGTAGTAAATCCTTAACCACATCCGATTGTTGTTCACACCTAAGTTTTGAGGTAAGCATCACCCTTAAGACTTCAAAACTCAGTGGATATTCCAATTCAGCTAACATGAAGATATATACTCCACTCTGTGTTGACAGATGATGCACATTGCAGGAACTATAAAACTCCCATGTCAGATATTGATGCAGTTGGTGAAATGCACTGATGCAGTAGGTGCTTGTATGTAGCATGAAATGCATGGGTGAATCCTACTACTGGTGAAATTGAAGCTGCTGCTGTTCCTACCTAATTCAAATTGTTGGGTTACATGTTATTGACCGGTTACATACAACAACGATTACTAGATAATAGTAAATTGTATTTTGGGTTACAGATTCTTAAATCAACTCTACTACCTTTCAAATACCATTAAACATTGTTTATTAACTCCTTGTGCTTCCACAAGTATTGAAGCATCCGCTCACGGTATGCTACAGCTGTTTGAAGCAGGTCATCTACTTCCAGTGGTTGGTTGTGGCACAATCGGTATAAAATAATACATACCCATACACCGCAATCGCCATATACGTCTGCTTGTTTCGGGACTGCAGGACACTGGTATGTTATTTTATATTCCTCGGCTGATATGCCCTTGCTCGCCAATATACCCTGCTGAACCAGATACATGGTAAGTTGTTTTGGCAACATTCTTTTCAAAGTTCTCCACCACCGTGCACCATTGCCATGTACCAACCCAAGAGTGTCAAAAAATGAAACAACACCAGTACGTAGGTGAAGCTCAGCGAGACACCAGTGTTTATCAGGTTCATTCACGGGGAAATAAACCTAATATAGACAAAGAAATGTACATATTAATATGTATACACTTAAAATTATATTTAAAAAGGATTGTGGCAAACTAACCTTTTCAACATCTCGCCAAGCCACAGGGTAGCTTGTTCCATCTGAATAATGACTGTACATCTGACCAGCCAAGATATGTCGGGCGAACAGAGAACCTGCCAAGGTCCAATCAGCATTGCTTGGTCTAAGTGACCACATAAGGTCAAACCATATATCCAAGTGCTGTGTACACAAAACAAAAATTATAAAACTTATAGTGGTTACTCAAGCAAAAGTATATACAAATGTATTTGACCAGATAGTGATGATGGTTCCTTACATAGTCATACAGCCAACCGCCTTTACAATCTTCAAGACATGCCAACGCTAGCCAAAATTTTATATCAGAAACAATGTTACGACCGCCCCATGGAAACTTATAGCTTTTTGGTTTATTTTGCTTTAAATAAACACGAAGCGAATCAGGCACAGACACCTTGTCCTTTTTCAATTTGGAATGTCGAGTCAGATCCTAAAATAAACAAATAAATGATTAACAATAAACGAATCATAATATTGTTAATTTAAGAATAACAAATCAGACTACCTCTACAAAAGGATCTGGGTTGGCCGAATAGAACTCAGTAATTGACCGAGTTCTTGGGTTTCCAGATACGTCCTGAAAAGACACATACCATATATTAGCATAGGCCAACCAGATAGTGATTTCAGTATCAATGTTTTACGGTGCTTTACATCTAAAATGACTATAGGCTCAATCAACTTCTTTCTGCAAGTAGCTGCTCTTGACAGTCGTACGGATTGGACGTTCTCTGAATTCAGAGATTCAAAAAACTTATCGTGCTTTGATTTAAAGGCTTTAGCCACTAGAGCAACTTTATGCGCATTTTTTTTCTTTTGGATTTTCTTCTTTTTACGTTCAGAAAAAACAGAGTCCAAGCAAGGTTTGTCATTGGGACCGACCACATTTGCAAACCCATGGTTGGTGAGTGTTTGTTGAAATGGTGTTGTTTGCTCTTCCTGCATAGCATAGGTTGTAATTAACACCGACCACAAGGCATAGAAAGGAACAATTATTAACCTTTTTAAATTTAAACTAAACCAAGTACCTCAACATATGTTTGCAATGGGGTTGTTTGTTCTTTATGCACGCAAATAGCATTTGCATTCTCAACACCCTTACCATTTTCATTGTCAAACGGTACTTCTTCTAACAAAACACTAGTGACATCCGCTCCGTCGTTTATATAACTCATGACATCATCATACACCACCGGATGATACTGGTACAATAAAGATGTATAAATAAATAGGCAAACAAGGAAGGTTGTATTTTCCAAAAGTATTTTTTTCAAGATAACATACATCACCGTAGACGAAGGATGTTGTTTGATTAATGTCCTTCTCATGGGATGCCACAACTTGATTCGTAGGTTGATGATGATCAAGAGTAGGGAAGTCAGGAGTAACCCCTAATTCACATGCTTTTACAAGAACGTCCATCCCACCCACCTGAGATTCGTTGTAGCCTTGCTGCCCAACATCCATGTCAATTTCCATGTGATGGGCTGCAACACTGGTTGTAACACCAGTATCAGCCTCACAAGCTAATGGCGTGGCCTGTAGTTGACAAAATAATACAACATTTAATGAATTAAATGTACGATTAAAGGGTAAACATTAACGGGGAAATGAGATACTTATAAACGTATGCCAAAAAAACACAAAGTAAAAGTAAACCTTTAAACAAACAGGATTGTCAACTTCCATTGGATGCGCATGATCGACATCATCATCAGCATGATCATCATCAACATCTCGGCGCGTAACACCATTATCAACATCATCTTCACAACGTGATGACGGGGTCTGTAGTTGACAAAATGAGATAAGTGTAATACTCAACGAGGAATTGATCTTCGTATAATGTTAGGAGAATAAAACATATAAGGTGAATACAAACCATGTAAATATCAGGGTTGACATCAGACTTGACTGGAAAATCTGGATCATCGGTGCTTTCGTTAATAACTGTCTCTAACTCTGAAAATTTTGTTTTCACCTTCTGAAGCAGCTCGCGAATGTCTTGTTTAGGGACAGACGCTACGTGCTTCGCTATCAATGAAATATCAATTTGCAAATCAAATATCTTGCCCAAAATAGGATTTGTTCCAAAATTCTTTTCATCTTGGCCTTCGCCTGATTGGACACCTTTTGCGTTTTCAACATTATTTTTATCTAAAGTTTCTAAACTTGGTGCTTCATGTTGATCGTCTGCGCTACCAGCTTGTTGTTGATCCTCTGATCTACGAAGTTGGTTGTCATCGTCTGCGCTATCAGGTTGGCGGTCATCCTCTGCGCTAGCAGGTTGGTGATCATCGTCTGCGCTATCCGGTTGTTGGTCTTCCTCTGCACTTGACAGGTCTGAATCAGACAAACCCTTTATAAAGGGGATGCTGGCAATACACCACGGTTGTCTCAATTCGCGTTTGGTGGCATAAAGTGACTTAATAGGAACTGACTCCTAAAAAAACAAATAGTAAATAACTTTGTATGTGAACAAATTTAAATAAGGGTCCAACAAATTAGCCTTCAAAGATAGTGCGGTGCTTACCGGTCCAAATAGTGTTTTACGGTCTGATCTTCGCAACTTTTGACATTTAGACCAAGCAAGACCTCATGGAATGACGTTCGTGTCTTTCGCCCACCAGTTGCCGCTTTTAGGAAATGTCTCCAAAATCCATATCTGAAATATGTGGTTGTTTAAAATGTATATAATGTGGAAAAGAAAAATGTTCAAACTGCAGGTTATTACCGTGTTCAAAACTATATATTCAATATATATCTAATACAAAAAACCTAGTAATGGATAGAAAACAGATACAAACATTTTGTACACCGGATACATATATATAACAATAGTATTGAACTTTAGTACAGAGTAGAAAGTATGGCATACCTTGAAAGCCCAAGCAAAACCGTATAGATTGTATGTCGCATTGTAATATGGGTTTTTTTCCAACTTCTCCAAATGAACTGGTCTGTGTCTCTCAACAACATTCACAATCCTTTGATAAAATTTATGCCACATGTATTCACCCCAGGGAAAAACGTTCCAAGCATCAAAGTCCTCCACCAAAGACAGTATATGATTAGGGATACAATTCCTTTCTTCAATACCCATAAACACCAACATAGCAACTATCAAAAGACACAACCTAATAGCATCCTCATCCGAAAGAGCTAAGAACCTATTTGGATCTTTAACTAGTTTCAAACAATCACTGCCATATACAGATTTTATACCATCTGTCTTTTTTTCTGGAAATACGCGGTCACAAAATGCATTTGCTTTCTTTTTTTTACAAACTTTCCCAAATCGAAACCCTGTTATTAAACAAAATTCCTTACGCCCGAACTCTAACAAATCATCCCCAATTTTGAACTGCAATGGTGGGGAATCGGACGATATGTTAGAAACTTTTACCTGATGTTGTAAAACAAAATGCATCAAAGGGCAGTCATTATCGCAAAACCGAATATCCAACCACGGACCAAAGACTGTGTTTCTAAACAACCTTTCCCGTTTTTTATCCTTCGACAAAATATCTTTGATTCCTGTAAGCAACTTCACTGTAGATCGAACAACGATTTTACAATGGTACAACCGAATCGGCATATCGAATTACAGGGTGTTAAGGAATTATGATTTGTTACTTGTGTGATGCTTTGTCTATGGAAAAGAAGCTGTTTGTGTATTGATGTGTTTTTTGTAATGAATTGTAATCGAATTATCGAATTACAGGCTAATATATTTAAAAAAAAAACTGCCTAATTTTAATGCACGTAAAATGACCAAAATATCCTTTTGTTCATGTATTTGTTGCCCAAAATTCAAAAGTTGCCCAAAATACAATACATCCCTTATACATCGTAGCAACAGTTGTTGAGGTACTCTGGTCGGTGACGTGGCGTCCTGTGGTCCGTCGGATCAGTTGCCCTGGGCTAAGGGGGAATTTTCTGTGAGCGGGCCGGATACTCTTAGCAGTTGGGCAATCGGGCTATTTTAGTAATTATCCCTTTCTATTTTTAAGAAATAAAAATAAACATATAAATGTATATATGTATGTAATGTGTAATTCCTAGTGATCATGTGACATGTAAATGTGTTTTAAAAAGCTTGTTACTCAAATATAAAAGACTTTAACATATACTTATGTTTTGATAAAGATAAACCTTATAATTTTCATTAACAAAATAAAGCAAAGATCGTAAAATATAAATAACGTTTTTAGGACGATATTTGTATTAACAATCTCCCCCTTTTTGTTGATGACAAAACATAATGTTTATTTTTAAGCAATGGAGTAAGTTAAGTGAAAGTCTTTTAAAAATATAGATTAAGTTAGTTTTATGCAAGTTTTTTAAAAACTATTTTAAGCATAAAAACATGCATTGTGATGTTGCACAGTGATGTATAAACTTAATCTTATCTCCCCTTTTTTGTCGAAACAAAAAGAAGATATGCGTAGCGGAATGTGATGAACATTTCTTGGTTATTACTCCCTCTAAATTGGAGTACCAAGATTGTTTCAATGATTTTGAGAACTTAAAGCTCCCCCTTAGATTATACTCCCCCTAATTGGAGTGCCAAGGTTATGATGCATGATCCTACAAAACAAATTGTTAGAATATGATATGCTCCCCCTCGATGTATACTCCCCATTGCTAGGGTACCAACATATACGTTTCAAGGATGAGAAATGCTACATAATAATGAGTTAGTATATGATATACTCCCCCTCGATCTATACTCCCCGTTGCTAGGGTACCAACGTATATGATTCAAGGTTGAGAAAGCTACAAAACAAAGGTTAGTTATGAATCAATCCAACCAAGTATCATAATGCATATGTATAGGTCAACCAAGCATGATAGTTTAACCCATTTGACTTTAAAAAGTCAAAAATACGTGTCTAATAAGAAAATGCACCTAAGTATAAGTGGTCAAATCATTATGAGAATTCAAACCAAACATACAGTAATGTTAGTAAATCAAACAAACCAAGGTATTATGCCAAATAGTGATCACCCACAAGCATAAAAATATAACATCCATTCATTGAAAATTTGTTTGTGACATAAGTCACAAAATATGATGTTACAAGAAAAACAACCTAAATAAATCCTAAAAAGTCCTAAAAGTTCCTATAAAAGGAAACTAGGAAGAAACTAAAGGCTCCTATTGAGGAGGGTGAGAAAGCGCATTAAGGCGATCAAGAATGCGGTTCAAAATGAACCTCATTTCATTTTGGAGCTCATGAACCAAAAAGTTAGTCCTTTAGGCCAAGTGAGTGGTCCTCTCGCATTGTGAGCAGTTATGCCTTGGAAAGTTAGGAGGAAGAGTAGGCTCAATGGCTTGTGGTGGTGGTGGTGGTGGTGGTTGTTTGGTTGGTAGTGGTGGTGGTGTTTGGTTGTTTGATGGTGGTGGTGTTGTTTGGTTGTTTTGTGGAGAACTAGAAGGGGGGTTGAATAGTTTTTACCATTTTAAAATTAATTTACTTTGTATACTTAACGTGATTCCAAAGTAAAGTAAACAATCAAGCACACAAACAAGTAATATAAGTAATGAAGTAAAGAGAGGAAAGATCAAACCACACAACACAGATGTTTATAGTGGTTCGGCTACAAGGACTCTCTTCCTTGCCCTACTCCACTCCTCGAGCCTCTAACTCGAGAGTTTTTCTTCACTAAGAAACAAGCTCCCTTCTAGGCGGAGAAAACCTTTACACGTTGCTTACTCTTTATCCGGTACTAAGCTAAACACTGGGTTCTTTACAAGGGTACAACCACTCCCGTTGGTTCTTTCACAAGGGTACAACCACTCCCGACACCCTTTGTGTTTTAAGGACTAAAACACTAACCAAACTCTACTGAATAAATGATACAAACAATGATGTGTGAACTAAACAAAATCACACAGACTCTATACTAAAAGGATAACAACAGAAGGTTGATCCTTATATGCTGTGATCTTCTTTGCTACAAAAGGAAAGATCAATGAAATGAAAGAATGATATGGGTTAGTGATATGTAAATGAATGAGTATGTATTTAAGCTATATGAGTGATGAAAATGGCCAAATGATCAGCTTGCTATTTATAGGAAAAGCTGAACAACAGTTGGCGGATCCGGCGGATCCCAAAAATTGGATCCGCCTTTGTATGGCTTTGGATCCGCCATGTCAGGCCAGCTAAGAGATCTTCATATCTTTCCAAATCTTGCACAATCTTTCCATATCTTCAAATGTCAACTCTTTGGCTTGAAGATCTAAACAAAATATCTCAAAATCTTTCTAAGATATGTTCATGATGCATGCCATGATGTCATCCTAATATTTAATAATAAAGTTTCTATTTTAAGGAATAAACATGTAAATGTATGTAATGTTGTTCCTAGTAAACTTTGTAATGCGTAAATGTGTTTTAAAAAGACTTATCACTATAAATGTAAAAGACTTAATCTTATTTATGCTTTGCTTAAAGATAAACTTTGTAATTGTCATTAACAAAACTAAGCAAAGATCGTAAAATATAAATAACGTTTTTAGGACGATATTTGTATTAACAATCTCCCCCTTTTTGTTGATGACAAAACATAAAGTGTATTTTTAAGTAAAGAGCTTAAATAAAGGATGAGTCTTTTAAAAATATAGATTAAGTTAGTTTATGCAAGTTTTAAATTCTATTTTAAGTATAAAGTATGTACTGTTATGTTTCACAGTGATGAGAACTTAATCCTTTCATGTTTCACAGTGATGAGAACTTAATCCTTTCTCCCCCTTTTTGTCGAAACAAAAAGAAGATATGCGTAGCAGAATGTGATTTTGAGAACTTTAAAGCTCCCCTTTGATTTATACTCCCCCTAAATGGAGTAACAAGGATATGATGTATGATCCTACAAAATAAATGGTTAGAATATGATATGCTCCCCCTTGATGTATACTCCCCATTGCTAGAGTACCAACGTATACATTTCAAGAGTATGATATGCTGTAAAAGAAAAGTTAGTAATGAAATACTTCAATCAAGAAGCAAAATGCATATGCAATGGTCAACCAAACAAGAAGGTCAACCCATTTGACTTTAAAAAGTCAAAATAAAGTGTCTGATCAAAATTTAGTACCTAATGTACATTTGATCAAAGCATTATGTGAAGTTAAAAACAACTATACTATGATGTTAGTAATCTAAAATAAGATAATATGCTTAATGTTGATCACCCACAAGCATAAAAACATAACATTCATTACTTGGAAAAAATGATGTTACATTTAAACAAAGAAAATAAATCCTAAAAAAGAAAAATTCTAAAACAACATCCTAAAAGTTCCTATAAGAGGAAACTAAAAAGCTCCTATTGAGGAGGATGAGAGATTGCATTGAGACACTCGAGAATGTGGTTCAAGATGAACCTCATTTCATTTTGGAGCTCATGGACCAAAATGTTGGTCCTTTGGGCCAAATGAGCGGTCCTCTCGCAATGAGAGCAATCATGTCTTGGAAAACCGGGAGGAAGGGTAGGCTCATTGTTTTGTGGTGGTGGTGATTGGTTGCCTGATGGTGGTGGTGGTTGTTGGTGAGACGATGGTGGAGTTGGGATGGAGTTCATCAAGATGGTTTGGAGATCCATCGCTTCATCAAGGCGTGAATCCACCATATTAGAGAGAGCATGGAGGCGGGCGAGTTCCTCATTGATCTCTTCTTGGGTTTATGGCTCATTTATCCACATTGCCTCATCGATGGCAATTAGTGTGGATGTAGGTGAGAGAGGTTGTGTTTGAGGTTGAGGTGGTGGTGCATCACGGTATAAAGGACCATGGATATCCTGATAAAGCAGATGAAAAAGCATTGGTTCTTGACCTTCAAAGGTCATGGGTGGAGGATTGGTTGACCTTGGTGGAAGGTCTTCCAAGTCATCAAGATATGGATGTGGTGATGTAGGTGGAGTCCTAAATAATTCTAGAGGCTGAAGTTGTGGTGACTTTGGTGGTGAAGGTGATTTGCTAGGTTGAGTTGGAACAGGAGGTGGAGTTGTAGCAACAGTGTGATTGTTGGTGGTGGTGTGGAGATAGTGGTGTGAGATGGTGTTGGAGTAGCAAGATTGAGAAAATTCTCATTTGCGATTGGTGAAGAGATGTTAAGAGGGGATGATTCCTCCTCTGATGGGTTAGCTAAGTTTATGAAACAACAAGGCTTAACACTAATACGAGCAGTTCTTTTTGGGGGTCTGCTAGTGGATGAGTTACTTGATTTTTTCATGGTTAAGATTAATAGTGTAGCTAAGAAAGTACAGGAAATATGTAAAGAGGATGGTGAGTGAGTGAGTTTTGATCATCCTGATCATCCTAATTTATAGACAGTAATACTTTTGAAAGTTGTGATTGGATTTGATGTAAATCCAATGGAGAATGTTGGTTCCTAATGATTTGGAACAGAAATTTATGTTAGTCACATCATTGAAGTCAAACCATAGAGCTCAAGTTAAGTGAATTGTAGAAGATTTGCAGTTAATGCAAAGAGTGGGTGGAAAATCTATTGATAAGATGTTCCCACGGATTTGACGGATCCCAGAAAAGGGTTCCTTGCTTGTATTAGAAAGGTAACTCACATGGAAATTTTGAAAATTCAAATTTTGGTGGGAAATTGATTTCTTAAGGTTCTAAGAGGTTCCTACAACATTCTAAGGAGTCTAATGATCAGTAAAGAGTATTCTAAAAACTATAATTCAAAATCTAACTATCGGGATTAGTCGGGAATTTTTGAAAAAGTTACTGTTGGTACCTGTGGATCCAATCGACAACAAAGACGGATCCAATTTTTGGGATCCGTGGAATCCGCAGGTTTAGGAATGGCGGAGCCAAGGGATACACTAGGTGGATCCAAAATTTGGGATCCGCCAAATCCGTCGTATGAAAGTCCTAATTCTAAACAGAACGTATGTCATATTTTTCGTTCCTCGATCAAAACCCGAAAAATCTCCTAAAACATATGTAATAGCTAATATGTAATACAAATATGCTAAATATATAGATTCTAACACACGTATACACATAGATTAATCCGATCATAATATCTTACCATAAAGGGAGTTAAGCCAAATGAGGGCTTAATCTCGGAAAATTAATAACAACATGTGTTATCGACCTGCAATTTAGAGTTAGTTCATACATAAGTCAAGTACTAACATAATGTTTTGAGAACCATACATGTTCAACACATCATTTTCTAATAAAGTCTAAGACCAAACACTCCCTTTATTTTAACTTCTTGCTCAATTTCTTGTAACCCTTGTGAAGTTTCATGATCCAATGCCCCAAATTCTTCACCATTCCTTTGGTTTGCCGAAATTCTGCTGATTCATTAGGGATTGGTGGAAGTTGACTTAAGTATTCCGGTGGAGAGATCCTAGAGTTGGGCAAACCATCATCTTCGCTCATTGATGATGATGATGATGATGATGTAGGAGGATGAGGACGTTTGCCTTTTGCAACCGCTACCCTATGATCACTTAAAGGAACAAAGGTGTGTGAAATCTCATTGTAGTCGGGAACAAATCCTAAATCATTTCTAGGAGTGGGTGCAAAGGCTTTGTAGAGACGAGTCAAAAGCATCCCATAGGGCATTGCGGTGGTACCTTGAACTGGAATATCCGCCATTCGCTTGGCGATATAGTATGCAAGGTTGAATAGTTGATGGTTTGACACATAATACATCATGTAGCAAAGGCTAGCATTGATGTGATCTCTATTTCCTACTGTGCTAATGACATTTGCCCTTAAAACTTCCTCAAGCTTCTTAAATTGAGGCTTAAGTTCATTAAGTTCCATGGCAAATGGGTCTCTATCTACTTGACGACCTCGATACATCCTAGTTTGGTTATTCCTAGGTAAAAAGAGATGCTCACGAATGATTTCTTTTGCAATCAATGGTGTGGCATATGGTGCCGTGCGATCAAGGTTAGACTCTAGAATGGTTAACGACCACTTGTCAGAATAGAAACAAGTTCCTTGATTTGGAACTCCTAAGACATCTCCAAATTGATCTAAAGGAATATTGAATTGAAACCCGTTGACTCTGAAGTAGATATTCATGTATCCATAATCATTAGAACTAAGTCCTACAGAAGCATAGAACTCGAGAATGAACCTAGGGATGATGGCCTCATCAATGTCTAGAAGACTATCGAAATGAATCGCGGCTAATTACTCGCGGAGAATGGTACCTTCATAGAATGAGGGGTCTACAACCCTACCCTCATGGACGTATCCTTTTTCTAGTGCTTTAAAAATATTAACTTGAGCTTCGGTGAGGCCCTTGGTTTTGTGGTGTTTAGGAAGGTATTTGATGTTGTTTTTGTGATCGTAATTAGTTTCGGGAGGCATAGTTATCCTAGACACAAAAAATTAAATAGTTTAGTTGAAATTATCGAAAATACGTATAAATGCCTAGTGTGTGCCTACATGGGGACAATGTAGAGGTACGGTTATCTCGACTCCTTTTGATGCATGAAAATTTTGTTTATGCAAGTTTTATGATAAAATGAGAGACAACCCAAATGCTCCTACTTCAATGTAGCTTCATTTGAATGTACCCAAAAATACATATTAGTTATGTATTCCCTTTAGCATTCAAGAGACATTATGCAAGTGATGTTTAAAACATAACGTTTTTGTATTTGTATGAACAATGTTCAAAAACCGTTTTTCCTAGTCGTGAGAAGATTTTAGCAAAAATTTCTCATGGGGTTTTTGATGAATAATGATAATGTACTACAAGATGCAATTCCTAACTATGAAAAACATGATTTGTTATGCAATTTAGTAAATATGCTTCATGATTTTTCAAGAATTATGCATAAACCCCAAGTTTTGGTTTTGTGCACGAAATAAAAATCCTAGACGCAGATCAGGAATGTATACATGATAAGGATACTTACAGTGATGTTTAGAGCTCAATTTGGTTGAGAAAGATGGCCTAAATTGTGAGTTTGGTGAATTATGGGTCGAATTCCAGTAGGTGTTTGAGTGTTGGGAAGTGTGATGAATAGTACAAGAGTTTATTTAATATATAAAAACCTGTTCACCAAGTGACGGATCCGGTGGATCCAAGACAAGCGATTCGCCCTTGTTGTCGTTTGGATCCACAGGATCAGAACACAGGTTTGGTTATTGCCGTGTTTGGTTAATCTAAGGTTCGAGTTAAAGTTTAATCTACTCACTAGGTTCCATTAATCCTAAACCAAGTCTAATATAGTTGAAAGGTTCTCTCTTGAGAGGTTTTGTGAGGATATCGGTAATGTTTTCCTTTGAGGAAACTTTCTCAATTGAGATGTTTCTCTTCTGAACATTGTCACATAGGAAGTGGTGACGTATTTCTATGTGTTTGGTTCTAGCAAGTTCGACTGGATTTTTGCTAAGATCGATAGCTTCTTTCTTGTCACAAAGAATGGGAATGTCGTTGAGTACAATTCCATAGTCGACGAGAGCTTGTTTCATCCACAGTGCTTGTTGGCAAGCTTTTCCTGCTGACACGTACTCGGCTTCAGTTGTTGATATGGCGAGGGCTGTTTATTTCTTAGCAAACCATGAGGTGAGACAATGTCCTACAAAAGTACAAATACCGCTTGTACTTTTCCTATCAACATAATCACCAGCATGGTCTGAATCGGCATACACTATGGTTTCCATTCCCGTCCCTTAGGGATACCATAATCCTAGATGTGTAGTGCCTTTTATGTACCTAAATATCCGTTTAACGGCTTCAAGATGGGATGTTTTGGGATCTTCTTGAAAGCGTGCACAAATACTAAACATAATATCCGGTCTACTAGCCGTTAGGTAGAGTAAACTACCAATCATCCCTCTATATTTAGTGCTATCTACGGATTCACTTTCGTCATCCTTGGTGAGTTTGGTTTCGGAAGACATTGGTGTTTTCATAGGTTTAGAATCTTCAATACCAAATTTCTTAAGCATATCCTTGATATACTTAGATTGGTTGAAGAATATCCCATCTTCTAATTGTTTTATTTGGAGACCTAAGAAAAAGTTTAGTTCCCCCATCATACTCATTTCAAACTCATCATGCATGATTTTTGAAAATTCATCGCATAACTCTTGACAAGTTGAACCGAATACAATGTCATCCACATATATCTGGACTATGATAATATGTGATCCCTTTTTCTTGGTGAAGAGAGTGTTGTCTACTAGGCCCATGGTATACTTATGGTCAACTAGGAAAGTCTTAAGTCGGTCATACCAAGCTTTTGGAGCTTGCTTAAGTCCGTATAATGCTTTCTTAAGTTTGTAGACATGATTTGGTTTTTCAAAATCGGAAAAGTCAGGAGGTTGTGCAACGTACACTTCCTGATGAAGCGAAAAGTGTACCGCTTTTAAGGGGTCATTTAAGCCTTAAATCGTATTTATTTGATCAAATATTGCCCTAAATCGTTCCTTTTGTCATTTTAGGTACTTTTGAGGAGAAATCTGGAAAAGGAGGCATTTTGGACGTTTTTGGAGCATAAAAGTGAAGAAAACGACAAAGTCTCAAAAATCGGCTGAAAGTTACCTTTGACGGCGTCACAATTAACTCTGGACGGCGTCATGCTTTGGCAAGAAAAAGTGGACGTGAAATTTACTCATGATAGGCCAGTGAAAATAGCATGTGAATTCTGACGGCGTCACGCTTTAACTTGATCAAGGGCGTCACGGCTTAAATCAAAGAGGGACGGCGTCACGTACAAGTTCTGACGGCGTCAAGCCTTGATAAGCCAGAATGGATTTTTGAAGAGCTAAAGAGGGACGGCGTCAAGAAGGTCATCCGGGAACCCTAGAAGCGGCGAGGTGACGGCGTCACAATCCATAAGGTGACGCCGTCAGATGCAAAAGTCTATATATAGTTTTCTAATTTTTTGTCATTAAAAGAGGGCTTAGTGTGTGGAATTTTGGGATAAAACCCTAAGACGATTTTAGCTACTTTTTCAGGGCTTTTTGCCTTGAGATCTTCCATGTCTCATTGAAAGATAAGTTATCAATTAATCATTCAATATGTCTATGTGTTGTTTGATTCTATCTTATTCTTATCTTTTGTTTAACATGTTAGGCTAAATTTATCTTGCGTTTTCTTAGATCTAATGAAACCTAGCTATTGATTATTGGTTGTTAGTGTGTTGTTAGTTGTATTGGATGATTGTTTATCTATGTTAGGCTTAAGAAAACTGGCTAACTTCCTATTCGGTAACTTGCTTGAACGTCTTAAGAAACATGAACCAAATGCGTACTAAAGGTTTTTATGGTTGTATTTAATGCACAAGCGAATTCTAGTGATCCCATGTTAGGAGCTTCCTAGCCGGCTCGACATAGGAGTGAAGTAGGAGCTTGTAGAGTTGGGGAAGTAACTACGCCACCCCACGAATGGTATTAAGGAATACACCCGTCATCCACGCGACTAATACACACTAATTAACCGGTAAAAGATAGTTAGGGAGTAAGGAAATCTAAGTAAACACATTTCTCTACACATAAGTTTCTCACCACATTTTCATTTTTGTTATTTTATTTTATTTGCATCCGTAGTAATTTTGGGTTAGTTGACTAGCAACTAATTCCGCCCACTCCTTCAAACCCGAGATTTTACTTGCTTTCATAAAATTATAAAAACATAAAAAAGAATCTTCCTCAACCCTTAGACCTAATTAGAGTAGCCTTTCATACCTAACGAACATTATTCCCTGTGGAGAACGATCAATCCCCCGTACTTACCACTACACTATACTACATCGGTCAGGTACACTGCCTGGTGGGGTTGTAAGCCTCTTGAGATCCCTCGAGAGGTAAAACCTGTTGTAAGGTTACAAAACCACGCAATCAAGTTTTTGGCGCCGTTGCCGGGGAATAGTTATTGTTTAGGTTGAATTTTTATTTCTTTTAGGTCTACTCACTAGATTCCTTTCTAGTGAGATTTTTATTTTTTTTAGGTTTTCTTTAGTCTATCTATTTTTCTTTGTGTGTTTGTTCGTAATTTCCATTGACTCTTCCGTTCACCATTATGGAGAACGCGAATCCACCATACTACCAACCACGTAATTCACCCACTCCATATGACATCTTGATGTTTAAACAACATAAAGATGAACCTCTCTATGATGCATGGACTCGTTTTAAATATTTACTCCAAAAAGTCCCTCATCATAACTTCGATTTTTGGTCCCTAACTCAAATCTTTTACAATCATGTCGACCGACATGCCCAAAGGGACATTTACCATATTGCCGGCAGGGATCTTAGGGAATTAAGTGCTGAGAAAGCATGGGAAGCTATTGAAGAGTGTGCCCAATATTATTATATAGTAGACAACCCAACAAACGTTAGTACAAGTCAATTGACCACAAATTTCGAGGATCATGAAACAAGTTTGTTTGGGGATGAATATGTTAGTGTTGAGATACCTAAGTGGTTGTCATGTAATGCCATAGTACAAAACGAACACATAGGTGACCTTGATGTGATGGAGGATTTAGCCGAACATGATCACATTAATCAAAAAGACCTAGGTTTTATGATTGATGACGTTGAATCTCAAGAAACACATGATGAATCTTTTAGGCAATTTGTATATAGCAGTCAGAATATTGAGGATGATCCTTATGATTCGGACATAGAAGTTGAGATGCCTAGAGAAGCACTTGAGATGCTTGGGAAAATGTTAGGGTTAGATCCTACTAAAACACATGATGAGGATATAGGTGATCTTGACATAAGAAATGATGAGGTAAGTAACATAAGCCCACCAAGTACCCCACAAGTCCTACCATCATTTGAGGCATACACACCACCCATGACTTACCCGGAAGAAGTAGAAGAGACTATAGGAACCCCAATAGAGGTAGAGCCCTTGGACCAAACAAAACTAGAAGAAATAGGTTTGAATACTTGTAGTCATAACCTTTCTTTTAGTTCTATGGAAGTTCCTAGTTTTGATGAACCGGAGCCTCAACCAAAACCGTTACCTAATCTTCCATCCTTAAATGTGAACTTAGGAATTGAATTAGGTCCCGATCCACCCATCAAACCATGTAGTCCGGGTAATCTTAAGTTTAAGGTAGTAGACATTAAGCCTTGTAGTGAGGAAGCTAATATAGGAGTGAACCATGACCTTACATACTTACATCACCCATTCATGATAGATCACAAGAAACACTATGGGTTTAAACCGGGTTTATTAGGTCAAGATGGATTCCCAACTAGGAATTTCTCGAAGTTGATAGAAGATGATCCCTTTTTAGGAGAAAACTTTAATTCACCCATTGGCCAAATTGAACTAGGTAAGGTTATGATGAAAGGAGCACACCCCTTTGAGCATATAATTCATCCACCACTCTTTCCTCATGTGGCATACTACTACCGAGCTGGTGTGTATCGCTACTATCACCCGCACTTAATCCTAAGTGTAGGGAAAACCTCCCCTTTATCCATTAAATAAGGGTAGAGTCAGGCTCATGACTCGAACAAAAACAAGCGCTTCTTGGGAGGCAACCCAAGCGTTATTTGTTTTATTTGCTTTGTGTGCTTATTTATTTGTTTGTTTGATTTTATTTTCCGTATGTGTGTTTAATTTTTATTCTTATTGATTCATGTTCAAAACTAATTTGTGAAAATGCTTTATGTTGTTTTTAACTTCGTCTTAACTACATATAAAGGTATTTTGCAAAAGATAAGTGTAAGGGAAATCTAAATCGGTTTATTAGAACACAAATGAACATGAATCGTAATAATAATAAATTAGCATACATATTCGTATTTGTTTGAGTCAAATGCTTGTATCGAGTCATAATGATGTTTTGCAGGATTTCCAGGAAGTAAGGTAAAGGTTTTTCCAGAAATTTTCCGGAAACTTAAAATGAAAATTTTTGTCAGGTCATTTCTGACGGCGTCAGATTTAATTTTCAGAAATTTTTGAAAGTTTTGTTTTCATAAAAAGTTTTTATTAAAATCTCCAACTTATAATCTCCAGGAATCTGCAAAATTATCATTCCACAAGCATTATATCCTTATATATAGATTTTTCCCGCCGATGTTATGCAGGTTTTCGTGTTTGTTTTCTCAGGTTTAACAGGTTATTTTGGACAAGGAGATGTTTATGGAATCAAGCTTATGGCGATGCATTAGTCATGGAGCTTCAACATTACCTTGGAGGAAGATCTAACCGTGTAATTTCATTATCCACCGAGCGAATCAGGGGAGTATTTGATTTCATTCTTTTACTTTATACTTTTACATCTTGTTATTTGAATATTGGGGACAATGTTCATCTTAAGTGTAAGGGGAGGGTAAAAGTACGATTTTAGAGAATACAATTGCGCTTGATTTTTGTTTGTTTGATGGTAGATGTGTAATAAAACTGAGAGAAATACTTGTTAAGGTAATTTTAGTGCCAAATTTAAAATTTTTTACAACATTTAGGAGTGAAACTTTAGTTCTAATAAGCGTCTCACGGATAGGAGTTATATGACTAGCACAAAAACCGTACCACTAAAAAATTTTTCACCCCAAATATGTGAGGTTCACCCCTAGAATTGGTAGGAAAAGCATTTATGCTATGATGTGTGTACCGGTAGCACTTAGATTCTAGAACTTGCGTTAGGACCATTCCAAGGCCACAAGTGAGACTACATTCGTGTAGTTAGATTTACTACATGATAAGAGGCATTAGGATTAACCCATTGTTTTACACCTGTGTTTTTGTTATAATTACATTGGCTACATTGGTCAAGTAATTCTCCCACACCCTTTGCGTTGTACTCATTTTTAGTACACGATACCCCTAGTACACCCCTCAGAGCCTATCTTTTCGTTTCGACCTTTAAGCATTTTACTTAAGGGAAGAATTTGTTACACCCCACTTAAATGTACACCCAAATCGCCTTAGCCTACCTTGTATGCACTCATTTTTAGTGCATTATTGTTACAACATTTGTTTAAACCCAAGTTAATTATCTAGTTGATTACATGGTTGCTAAGTCGAGTCATATCCTTGTACATATTGTTTTGGGACGATTGGGACTCATGGGTAAAGTACTAGTATAATGGAGTAATGGGGAAGAACATCATTTATTACCCCCATATGTGCTAAATATTTTAAAAGTACTCCAAGTTTTTCGATTATCTTAATTCGAGTCATTAGATTAGTAATTGTAAAGTTATGTAAAAGTTCAAGTGTAAGGGGAATGCAATGCCCCTATGATGTATTATTTTGGATGGTAGGGCAAAAGTGTATGCAAAAAAAAAAAAAAAAAAAAAAAAAAAAAAAAAAAAAAAAAAAAAAAAATCGAAAAAAATCAAGAAAAATACAAAAAAATGAGAAAAAGAAAAGTAGAAAAAAAACATACGGACTACCATCCCGTTTCATTTTATGTTTGTTTAATGTTTTTGTTAGCTTAAGATTGAGTCGAGTCTTGGCTTAGCAACATTGTATAGTACATGTAATTGATCAAGATCTTTAACTCGCCACCAGTAAAATATCCTTTATCCAACAAAACCGTGTTTTCCTTTTCCCTACACCTAACGTTATAACCCATTTAAAAGCCCTCTTTGATAGTTTATCTTAGGTGCTTACGCCTAGTGGAGGAGGTTCTCGATCCTTTCCCAAGCCTATGGTAATCTATTTGCTATGACAGGTAGTGAGAGATATTTTCCGTTTTCATTTATGAGATTTATTTTGATGACACTTGAGAGATGTGAGTATCTAAACACTACTTGTGAGGTGCTAGTTTATAATCTCCGTGCTTATTATGATTGAAGTGGAACGATTATTTGTTGTAATTACTTTTATATTAGCATTAAATGACCCCTAACTTATATTTTGATTAGAATAAAAGCGCATTTGCTTGAGGACAAGCAAATCTCAAGTGTAAGGGTATTTGATGAAGCGAAAAGTGTACCGCTTTTAAGGGGTCATTTAAGCCTTAAATCGTATTTATTTGATCAAATATTGCCCTAAATCGTTCCTTTTGTCATTTTAGGTACTTTTGAGGAGAAATCTGGAAAAGGAGGCATTTTGGACGTTTTTGGAGCATAAAAGTGAAGAAAACGACAAAGTCTCAAAAATCGGCTGAAAGTTACCTTTGACGGCGTCACAATTAACTCTGGACGGCGTCATGCTTTGGCAAGAAAAAGTGGACGTGAAATTTACTCATGATAGGCCAGTGAAAATAGCATGTGAATTCTGACGGCGTCACGCTTTAACTTGATCAAGGGCGTCACGGCTTAAATCAAAGAGGGACGGCGTCACGTACAAGTTCTGACGGCGTCAAGCCTTGATAAGCCAGAATGGATTTTTGAAGAGCTAAAGAGGGACGGCGTCAAGAAGGTCATCCGGGAACCCTAGAAGCGGCGAGGTGACGGCGTCACAATCCATAAGGTGACGCCGTCAGATGCAAAAGTCTATATATAGTTTTCTAATTTTTTGTCATTAAAAGAGGGCTTAGTGTGTGGAATTTTGGGATAAAACCCTAAGACGATTTTAGCTACTTTTTCAGGGCTTTTTGCCTTGAGATCTTCCATGTCTCATTGAAAGATAAGTTATCAATTAATCATTCAATATGTCTATGTGTTGTTTGATTCTATCTTATTCTTATCTTTTGTTTAACATGTTAGGCTAAATTTATCTTGTGTTTGCTTAGATCTAATGAAACCTAGCTATTGATTATTGGTTGTTAGTGTGTTGTTAGTTGTATTGGATGATTGTTTATCTATGTTAGGCTTAAGAAAACTGGCTAACTTCCTATTCGGTAACTTGCTTGAACGTCTTAAGAAACATGAACCAAATGCGTACTAAAGGTTTTTATGGTTGTATTTAATGCACAAGCGAATTCTAGTGATCCCATGTTAGGAGCTTCCTAGCCGGCTCGACATAGGAGTGAAGTAGGAGCTTGTAGAGTTGGGGAAGTAAGTACGCCACCCCACGAATGGTATTAAGGAATACACCCGTCATCCACGCGACTAATACACACTAATTAACCGGTAAAAGATAGTTAGGGAGTAAGGAAATCTAAGTAAACACATTTCTCTACACATAAGTTTCTCACCACATTTTCATTTTTGTTATTTTATTTTATTTGCATCCGTAGTAATTTTGGGTTAGTTGACTAGCAACTAATTCCGCCCACTCCTTCAAACCCGAGATTTTACTTGCTTTCATAAAATTATAAAAACATAAAAAAGAATCTTCCTCAACCCTTAGACCTAATTAGAGTAGCCTTTCATACCTAACGAACACTATTCCCTGTGGAGAACGATCAATCCCCCGTACTTACCACTACACTATACTACATCGGTCAGGTACACTGCCTGGTGGGGTTGTAAGCCTCTTGAGATCCCTCGAGAGGTAAAACCTGTTGTAAGGTTACAAAACCACGCAATCAGTACACTTCCTCATTAATAAAACCATTTAGAAAAGCAATTTTGACATCCATTAGAAATAGTTTAAAGTCATCTGCACATGCATATGCAAGTAATATCCTAATTGACTCAAGTCTAGCTACGGGTGCAAAAGACTCATCATAATCTATACCTTCTTGTTGATTGTAGCCTTGTGCTACTAGCCTAGCTTTGTTTCTTGACACTACTCCATTTTCATCCATTTTTTTTCTAAAAACCCATTTTGTACCTATTATGGTTTGATTTTTAGGTTGTGGGACTAATGTCCAAACGTCATTTCTAACAAATTGATTTAATTCTTCTTGCATCGCAATGACCCAAGATTCATCTTTTATGGCTTCTTTAACATTTTTAGCTTCAATTGTTGAAACAAAACAAAAGAAATTCCTTTCATTTTGATCTTTAGACCTTAATGTTCTTTCATTGATTTTTTCTATGATGTTTTCTAATGGATGACTTTTGGTTTCTTTGATATTAACTATTTCTCTTTTTACCGGTTCATCTTCTTTCTCACTTTCAATATTTTCCTGATTATCAACCATTTGACTTTCAACTAAGTCATCATCTACCAAAGGTGATGTCTTAGAGGGAGGTGGACTTTCATCGAACGTTATGTTCAATGATTCCACGACTCTTGAGGTTCCTTTGTTCAAAACTATATATGCTTTACTAGTTTGTGAATATCCTAGAAATACACCTTCATACGACTTTGGGTCGAACTTGGTGAGATAATCATTTGTGTTAAAAATGAAGCACTTTCTTCCAAACACTCTAAAATATCCTAAAGTAGGCTTTTTGCCTCTATATAACTCATATGCAGTATTTTTCAAGAAAGGTCTAATTAGAACTCGATTTAGAATATATGTGGATGTATCTACAGCGTGACACCAAAACTTTTGAGGTATTTTTTGTTCATTTAACATGGTTCTACTCATTTCTTGAATTTTCCTATTTTTGCGTTCTACCACACCGTTAGATTGAGGGGTTCGAGGAGCCGAGAAATTATGAGTTATGCCATTGGCATCACAAAAAGCTCCAAATTGGATTTCATTGTTAAATTCACGACCATGGTCGGTTCTTATTGACACTATGTTACTTCCTATTTGATTTTGAATTTTCTTACTTAAGATTTCAAATTTATCAAAAGCTTCGTTTTTAGTTTTCAAAAACTTAGTCCATGTATACCTAGAGTAATCATCTACTATTACCAAAGTATAGAAGTTTCTCCAGTAACTTTGTATAGCGGATGGACCAAACAAATCCATATGTAATAATTCTAGACACCTAGATGTAGACACCATGTTTTTAGCCTTATGGCTATTATGAACTTGTTTTCCTATTTTGCAAGCATCACAAAAGTGTTGGTCATATTTCAACTTGGGCAGGTTCCTAACGAGTTCCTTAGATGATAAGGATTGAATTAACCTCATATTAGCATGACCTAAGCGTCGATGCCATAGAGTTGAGTTTTCATCCAAGGAGGTAAGACAGCTTTTCTTTAGGTTTTTTATCTAATTTCATAACATACACGTTATTCTTTAAAGCACCTTTTCCTACTGTTATGCCATCTTTAAGTATTTTACTTCCATTTTCACTGAAAAGGACGTTATACTTTTTGCGGCACAATTGACTTATACTAAGCAAGTTAAAACCTAAATTATCTACATGAGCAACATCATCGATAGATAGAGAGTCATGAGAAATCGTACCTTTTCCGATGATTTTACTTTTAAGCTTGCTACCAAATGTGACATTACCTCCATCGTATACTTGGTAGGTAGAGAAAAGGCTTTTGTTTCCCGTCATGTGTCTTGAACACCCACTATCTTTAATCCACCCATCTGGTTCTAGTTCAACTTTTAAGCACACCTAATGTTCAAGAAGAACTCAAGCGTTTGGTCCCCAATATCTCATGGGTCCGTTTGGGTTAAACATAACATTATCATGGTTCATGTAAGGAAATGGTGGACAAGTGTTCCAAGGCATATAATTAGGACCTTGAAAGTTTCTAGACATGTTTTGGTTCCAATTATTTTGGTAGTGATGTTGCGAGTTAAAGTTACTTCTTGGAAAGGGGTTCTTGGGAAAGCTAGTTTTGGGTGCCTGTTGAATCGTTTTAACTCTATACTCATTTCTAACTTGGCCTTTTCCTATAGAGACTGATGGTTTTGTTTGTTAATAGTTGTACTAGTGCTAGGTTTTCTAGTGACCTTAACAAAATCAGTACGATTCGTTTTAAGAACCTTCTGTTCATCAACAGTACCGGCGGATCCCTTGGGTACAACTGGCGGATCCAAAATTTTGGATCCGTCGGATCCGTGGGTGTCTGACTCAGTTGGAACAGTTTCTTTTTCTTTCACTGTTTGTTTCTTAAACTCACTTAAGGTTCCTAGTTTCATAAAACCTAGTCCGGTTTTATCATGAGGTAATTTTTGCATCTTTGTTATCTCATCTATACAACTTATATTTTTATCAAACTTTCTAAACTTAAAATTTTGTTTGATAAGTTCTTTCTGTGTTGACTTAAGTGTTTCTAGTTCTAATTTAAGTTCCGGACACGACACATACGTTTCTTTAGCATTTTTACCTTTTTCCATTCGTATCTCCTTTTCTTTAAGCCAATAAACTTCGTTTCCTAAAAGAGTCATTTTGGTTTTTAAGAACTTGTTTTTGTTTATGATTTTTAAAGTTATATCACACAGTTTGTTATATTCTATTTCTAAGGTTTCATCATCTATAGAAGAGTATGATGAGTCAGAATGTACCTCTTCTGTGTCATGAGCCATGAGAGCAACTTCGTCGTTCTTAGGCTCGTCGTCATCTCCTTCACTATCACTCCAAGCTCCACTGACAAAGGCTCTTTGAGACTTGTTCTTTGGAGGCTTTGGACATTCTCCTATTAAGTGACTAGAATCACCACACCTATAACACTTCCTGTCTACCTTTCCTTTCCTATCATCACGGTCTTTTCGGAAGAATTTCTTTTCTTCACGAGGTGGTCTAACGAACTTTCCTCGTCTCCTGAAGAATTTCTTGAAATCTCTTACGGCCATGGCATATTCTTCGTCTTCGCTACTAGAACAAGACTCTTCATCATCACTTGACACAACTCTAGCTTTTAAGGCAATGGAATTCATTTTCTCCTTCTTGCCTTTAACAATTTCTGAGTCTTTTTCCATCACCATTTCGTGAACTTTGAGATTTCCTATGAGCTCATCCAGTGTCATGCTTGAAAGATCCTTGGATTCTTCAATAGCTGTCACCTTTGCTCTCCACTTCGGGTGGAGTGCTCTTAGAAATTTCCTGACAAAATTCTTACTAGAAAAAGATTCTTCAAGTGCTTTAAGAGATGTAATGATAGTATTAAACCTAGCAAACGCACTATCAATGGTTTCATCTTAAGAGATAACAAATTGTTCATATTGTTGAACAAGAAGATCAATTTTGTTATCTTTGACTTGTGAGTTCCCTTGATGAGTGATGATTAATGATTGCCAAATATCCTTAGCCGTTTTACACATAAAAACTCTTTCATATTCTTTCTTAGGTAGAGCATTGTAAAGCATCGTTTTGGCTTCGTTATTTTTGGCAATCAACTTCTTTTGCTCATCACTGTGACGAGTAAAAGAAGTACCTACATCCCGACCACCTGAAATATCATTACTTATGGGCTTGTAATCACCCTCTACAATTATATACCATAAATCTATGTCCTTTGACTTTACATACGTCTCAAAGCGCTTTTTCCAATATATGAAACAATTTGGTTCAAATAGTGGTGGTTTTTGCATAGATTGCCCTTCTTTAAAGTTTTCAAAATCCATTGATCGTTTCAAGTTTTTAAAATACAATATATTTTGAAAATATTGAGTAACACTGCTCTGATACCAATTGTGGAAAACTAGAAGGGGGATTGAATAGTTTTTACCGTTTTAAAATTAATTCGCTTTGTATACTTAACGTGATTCCAAAGTAAAGTAAGCAATCAAGCACACAAACAAGTAATACAAGTAATGAAGTAAAGAGAGGAAAGATCAAACCACACAACACAGATGTTTATAGTGGTTCGGCTACAAGGACTCTCTTCCTTGCCCTACTCCACTCCTCGAGCCTCTAACTCGAGAGTTTTTCTTCACTAAGAAACAAGCTCCCTTCTAGGCGGAGAAAACCTTTACACGTCGCTTACTCTTTATCCAGTACTAAGCTAAACACCGGGTTCTTTACAAGGGTACAACCACTCCCGTTGGTTCTCTCACATGGGTACAACCACTCCCGACACTCTTTGTGTTTTAAGGACTAAAACACTAACCAAACTCTACTGAATAAATGATACAAACAATGATGTGTGAACTAAACAAAATCACACAGACTCTATACTAAAAGGATAACAACAGAAGGATGATCCTTATATGCTGTGATCTTCTTTGTTACAAAAGAAAAGATCAATGAAATGAAAGAATGATATGGGTTAGTGATATGTAAATGAATGAGTATGTATTTAAGCTATATGAGTGATGAAAATGGCCAAATGATCAGCTTGCTATTTATAGGCAAAGCTGAACAACAGTTGGCGGATCCGGCGGATCCCAAAAATTGGATCCGCCTTTGTATGGCTTTGGATCCGCCATGTCAGGCCAGCTAAGAGATCTTCATATCTTTCCAAATCTTGCACAATCTTTCCATATCTTCAAATGTCAACTCTTTGGCTTGAAGATCTAAACAAAATATCTCAAAATCTTTCTAAGATATGTTCATGATGCATGCCATGATGTCATCCTATTATTTAATAATAAAGTTTCTATTTTAAGGAAATAATGTTGTTCCTAGTAAACTTTGTAATGTGTAAATGTGTTTTAAAAAGACTTATCACTATAAATGTAAAAGACTTAATCTTATTTATGCTTTGCTTAAAGATAAACTTTGTAATTGTCATTAACAAAACTAAGCAAAGATCGTAAAATATAAATAACGTTTTTAGGACGATATTTGTATTAACATGTTTGATGTTGGAGGGGTGATGGAGTTGAGCAAGATGGATAAAGATCCATAGCTTCACCAAGGAGGGAATCTACTATATTGAGAGAGCATAGAGGGGGGTGAGCTCCTCATTGATCTCTTTATTGGTTTGTGGTGCATTGATCCACATTGCCTCATCAATGGCAATGAGTGTGGATGTTGTTGAGAGGGGTTGTGTTTGTGGTTTAGGTGGTGGTGAATCATGGTAGAGAGGACCATGGATATCCTGATAAATGGGATGAAAGAGCATAGGTACTTGACCTTTAAAGGTCATGGGAGGAGGATTGGTAGACCTTGGTGGAAGGTCTTCCAAATCATCCAAATATGGATAAAGTGATGAAGGTGCAGTTCTAAACAACTCTAGGGGCTGAAGTTGTGGTGAATGTGGTGGTGAAGGTGATCTAGTAGGTTATGATAGAGCGGGTGGTGGTGTTGTAGCAACAGGAGTGATTGTTGGTGGCGGTGTGTTGATGATGGTGTGAGGTGGTGTTGGAGTTGCTAGGTTGAGAAAATTCTCATTGGCTATTGGTGAGGAGATGTTGAGTGGAGATGACTCCTCTGATGATGAATTAGCTAAGTTTACGAAGCAGCAAGGATGGACACTCATACGAGCTGTCCTTCTTGCGGGTCTGCTTATAGATGAGTTATTTGATTTTGTCATTGTTGAAATGTGAGATGAGTTGCTCTAAAGTACAGGAATGATAGTTGGAGATGATGGTTAGTGAGTGAGTTGTGATGATCCTGATCTTCCTAATTTATAGACAGTAATAATATTGATCTTTGTGTTTGGATTTGATGTGAATCCAATGGGGAATGTTGGTTCCTAATGATTTGGAGCAAGTAAATGAGATTGTCACATCATCAAGGTCAATCCATAAAAATGGAGTTGAGTAAATTATGGAAGATTTGCAGTAAATGCAAGGAGTTAGTGGAAAATCAGTTGATGTGATGTTCCCACAGATTTCAAGGAACCAATTTGAGGGTTCCTTGCTTGTTACAGAAAAGTAACTCACATGGAAAATTTGAATATTCAAATTTTGGTGGGAAATGGATTTCTTATGATTCTAAGTGTTCCTAAATCATCCTAATAGGTCTAATGATCAGTAGAAGAATTCTAAAAACTAGAATCAATAATCTATGGATCGGGATTAGTCGAGAATTTTTTTGAAAAGTTACTGTTGGAGTTGGCGGATCCAAACAATAACAAAGGCGAAACCAAAATTTTGGTTCCACAGAATCCGCAGGTTAAGGACAGGCGGAGCCAAGGAATACAACAGGCAGAACCAAAATTTGGGTTCCGCCATATCCGTCATATGGAGGTCCTAATTCTTAACAGAAGACATGTCGAATTTTTCGTTACTCGTTCAAATTCCGCAAATTCTCCTAAAACTTATGTAACTACTAATATGTGATAGAATATGTTAGCCTTAAAAGTAATGTTATATTAGGAATTGCAATAGTTATTATGTACAGGGACTAGTTTAGCAATTAGCGGATAGTTAAGCTAGGTTCTTTGTATAAATACCCTCCTAGTTGAGACTAGGAGGTTAGGGAATTCATTGTATTCTTTGAAGGTGTGTGTGGTTTCACTCTCTCTCTCTAGAAAACGCACACACCTTCCCCCATTCATTCATCTAATAATACCATGTCTAATCTTTATTTTGAATTCCCCCGACCTCCTGAACATGTATCTTGATCATTACAATTGGTATCAAAGCTAACCAGGGGCGATTCGTGGGGTTTTGAGGTGTAAAAAGTGCTACTGTTCATCAGAAGTTCTTCTTTGATCGAACTAGAGTTAGTCGAACTATTTTAGTCGAACTTCACCATTGATCGAACTTCTTTTCTAGTCGAACTACTAGATTCATCGAACAACTGGTCTGTCATCGAACTTGTGTGAGATTAATCGAGCTAGATTAGTCGAACTTCAAGGTAGTCGAACTTCTTTCATCGAACTTTGTCAACAAGTTTCGAAGGTCATCGAACATATCCTTCATCGAACTTAAGTGATCGAACTTGGATTTCACCAAACTTAAGTGATCGAGTTACTGGTTTGATCGAACTTGGATTTCACCAAACTTAAGTGATCGAGTTACTGGTTTGATCGAGCTTGGCTTTTCACCGAAGAAATTTTTGATCGAACTAGTATTTCATCGAAGAACTTTTTGATCGAACTAGTATTTCATCGAAGAACTTTGTTTGATCGAACTTCTTGTTTGATCGAACTTGGATTTGACCGAAGAACTTTTTTGATCGAACATGGATCTCATCGAACTATCATTTAATCGAACTTCGGAGTTCATCTAACTTCTTTTGATCGAACTATCATATGATCGAGAAATGTGTTTGATCGAACAACTTTTCATCGAATGTTCATTCACCGAAAAAGTCTTGATCGAACTTTCTTCACCAAACAATTTAACCGAACAAGTTTAACCGAACAATTTTAACCGAACAACTTGATCAAACAAATTTTAACCGAACAACTTCACCAAGTTTAATTGATCGAACTTGTACATTAATCGAACTACTTTTCCAACTCTTCTTTGTGCCGATGGATGCTCTATGATTGATCGTAAACACAAGCACTTTTCTTTATGGCTGATGCGTGGTTTTGCGACCTTACAACAGGTTTTACCTCTCGAGGGATCTCAAGAGGCTTACAACCCCACCAGGCAGTGTACCTGACCGATGTAGTATAGTGTAGTGGTAAGTACGGGGGATTGATCGTTCTCCACAGGGAATAGTGTCGTTAGGATTGAAAAACTACTCTAATAGGTCTAGGGGTGAGAGAAGATTCTTTTTTATGTTTTTTATAATTTTATGAAAGCAAGTAAAATCTCGGGTTTGAAAGAGTGGGCGGAATTAGTTGCTAGTCAACTAACCCAAGTAACTACGAATGTAAATAAAATAAAATAACTGAAAATGAAAAGGTGGTAAAACTTATGTGGTGAGAAATGTGTTTACTTAGATTTCCTTACTCCCTAACTATCTTTTACCGGTTGATTAGTGTGTATTAATCGCGTGGATGACGGGTGTATTCCTTAATACCAATCGTGGGGTGGCGTACGTACTTCCCCAACTCTATGAACTCCTACTTCACTCCTATGTCAAGCCGGCTAAGAAGCTCCTAACATGGGATCACTAGAATTCGATCATGCATTAAATACAACCATAAAAACCTTAGTACACATTGGTTCATGTTTCTTAAGACGTTCAAGCAAGTTACCGAATAGGAGGTTAGCCAGTTTTCTTAAGCCTAACATAGATAAACAATCATCCAATACAACTAATAACACACTAATAATCAATAATCAATAGTTAGGTTTCATTAGATCTAAGCAAACACAAAGAAAACCTAGCCTAGCATGTTAAACAAAAGACAAGAACAAGATAGAATCAAACAACACATAGACATATTGAATGATTAATTGATAACTTATCTTCAATGTAACATGGAAGATCTCAAGGCAAAAAGCCTTGAAAAAGCTGCTAAAATCATCTTAGGGTTTCCTCCCAAAAGGTTACACACAAAGTTCCACACTAATGACAAAAAATTGCAAAACTATATATAGAGATTAAGGGCTGACGGCGTCACGTTATGGATCCTGACGCCGTCACCTCGCCGCTTTTAGGGTTCCCGGATGGCCTTCCTGACGCCGTCCCTCTTTAGACCTCCAAAATCCGTTCTGGCTTATCAAAGCTCGACGCCGTCAGAAAAGAGCTTGACGCCGTCCCTCTTTAATTTAAACCGTGACGACCTTGATCAGATTAAAGGGTGACGCCGTCAGATTTTTCATGCAAAATTCTCTGGCTTATCATGAGTAATTTTCATATCCACCTTTTTCTTGCCAAGCCATGACGCCGTCTGGGGAAATTCCTGACGCCGTCAAAGGTACTTTTTAGCCGATTTTGAGACTTTGTCGTTTTCTTCACTTTTATGCTCCAAAAATGTCCAAAATGCTTCCTTTTCCAGATTTCTTCTCCAAAGTACCTAAAATGACAAAAGGAACGATTTAGGGCAATATTTGATCAAATAAATACGATTTAGGGCTTAAATGACCCCCTAAAAGCGGTACACTTTTCGCTTCATCAAATACCCTTACACTTGAGATTTGCTTGTCCTCAAGCAAATGCGCTTTTATTCTAATCAAAATACAAGTTAAGGGTCATTTAACTCTAATATAAAAGTAATTACAACAAATAGTCGTTCCACTTTAATCATAATAAGCACGGAGATTATAGACTAGCACCTCACAAGTAGTGTTTAGATACTCACATCTCTCAAGTGTCATCAAAATAAATCTCATAAATGAAAACGGATAATATCTCTCACTACCTGTCATAGCAAATAGATTACCATAGGCTTGGGAAAGGATCGAAAACCTCCTCCACTAGGCGTAAGCACCTAAGATAAACTATCAAAGAGGGCTTTTACATGGGTTATAACGTGAGGTGTAGGGAAAAGGAAAACACGGTTTTGTTGGATAAGGGATATTTTACTGGTGGCGAGTTAAAGATCTTGATCAATTACATGTACTATACAATGTTGCTAAGCCAAGACTCGACTCAATCTTAAGCTAAAAACAAAATAACAAAAACATAAAACAAACATAAAATGAAACGGGATGGTAGTCCGTATGTTTTTTCTACTTTTCTTTTTCTCATTTTTTTGTATTTTTCTTGATTTTTTTTTTTTTTTTTTTTTTTCATACACTCTTGCCCTACCATCCAAAATAATACATCATAGGGGCATTGCATTCCCCTTACACTTGAACTTTTACATAACTTTACAATTAACTATTCTAATGACTCGAATTAAGATAATCGAAACACTTGGAGTACTTTTAAAATATTTAGCACATATGGGGGTAATAAATGATGTTCTTCCCCATTACTCCATTACACTAGTACTTTACCCATGAGTCCCAATCGTCCCAAAACAATATGTACAAGGATATGACTCGACTTAGCAACCATGTAATCAACTAGATAATTAACTTGGGTTTAAACAAATGTTGTAACAATAATGCACTAAAAATGAGTACATACAAGGTAGGCTAAGGCGATTTGGGTGTACATTTTAGTGGGGTGTAACAAATTCTTCCTTTAAGTAAAATGCTTAAAGGTCGAAATGAAAAGATAGGCTCTGAGGGGTGTACTAGGGGTATCGTGTACTAAAAATGAGTACAACGCAAAGGGTGTGGGAGAATTACTTGACCAATGTAGCCAAAGTAATTATAACAAAAACACAGGTGTAAAACAATGGGTTAATCCTAATGCCTCTTATCATGTAGTAAATCTAACTACACGAATGTAGTCTCACTTGTGGCCTTGGAATGGTCCTAACGCAAGTTCTAGAATCTAAGTGCTACCGGTACACACATCATAGCATAAATGCTTTTCCTACCAATTCTAGGGGCGAACCTCACATATTTGGGGGTGGAAAATTTTTTAGTGGTACGGTTTTTGTGCTAGTCATATAACTCCTATCCGTGAGACGCTTATTAGAACTAAATTTTCACTCCTAAATGTTGTAAAAAAATTTAAATTTGGCACTAAAATTGCCCTAACAGGTATTTATCTCAGTTTTATTACACATCTACCGTCAAACAAACAAAAATCAAGTGCAATTGTATTCTCTAAAGTATCGTACTTTTACCCCCCTTACACTTAAGATGAACATTGTCCCCAATGTTCAAATAACAAGATGTAAAAGTAAATAAGGTAAAATAATGAAATCAAATACTCCCCTGATTCGTTCGATGTGGATAATGTGGTAACATGGTTAGATCTTCTTCCAAGAGAATGTAGAAGCTCCAAGACTAATGCATCTCCAAAAGCTTGATTCCACATACATCTCCTTGTCCAAAATAACCTGTTAAACCTGAGAAAACAAACACGAAAACCTGCATAACATCGGCGGGATAAATTCTATATATAAGGATATAATGCTTGTGTAATGATAATTTTGCAGATTCCTGGAGTTTATAAGTTAGAGATTTAATAAAAACTTTTTATGAAAACAAAACTTTCAAAATTTTCTGAAAATTAAAACCTGACGCCGTCAGGTTGTAAAGCCTGAAGCCGTCAGAAATGGTCTGACAGAATTCTCATGTTAAGTTTCCGGAAAATTTTTGGAAAAACCTATACCTTACTTCCTGGAATTCCTGCAAAACATCATTATGACTCGATACAAGCATTTGACTCAAACAAATACTAATATGTATGTTAATTGATTATTATTATGATTCATGTTCATTTGTGTTCTAATAAACCGATTTAGATTTCCCTTACACTTAACTTTTGCAAAATACCTTTATATGTAGTTAAGACGAAGTTAAAAACAACATAAAGCATTTTCACAGTTTACTTTTGAACATGAATCAATAATAATAAAAATTAAACATACACACGGAAACAAATAAAATCAAACAAACAAATAAATAAACACACAAAGCAAATAAAGCTTGGGTTGCCTCCCAAGAAGCGCTTTTCTTTATTAACGAGTCTTGTAGCTAGACTCAAAGTCACGTACATTACGTGATTCCATCATTGGTCACGGTTTCTAGGTCATCCTCATGTCCGGTTCTATATTCCGGTCCTAATTTCAAACAATCCTTGTAGAAACCGAATATCCTTCCCATAACATAGTCTACTCCTTTACCTCTATCTCCATCATTTCTATAGTAGACTGCTTGCTTAAGCTCCTTCTCAACATTTGACAAGTGTTGGAATTGCTCTATCTTATATGGCATTTGGTAGTTTACCTCATCGGTCTCATCCTTAAATCTAACTATCCCTAAGGAAGGTTCATAAGTCATTCTAGAGACCTCAACAAATGGTTTTCCAAAAACCACTTGAGTTAAGGATGCATCGACTATTGGGCGGATATCTTCTACAATTACAAAGTCGGTGACATAGGTGAAGTTTCCTACATAAACCGGTAATCCCTTAACTCTTCCCGTGAAGTTACTCATCCAACCCTTGTCAGGGAACATCCTATACCCAAGTTGATTTTTCATTATCAAGTTGTAGTGGGCTCTAGTCATGATGTTTATGGGTGATCTAAGGTCGATGTAGGCTTTCCACACATGTAAATGTCCGATGTTGCATGGTATGTTGAGATTAGAAGGGTCGCCTATTTTTATAATTGGTCTACCTAGGAAGTATGGTGTCTCGGGGTCATCGAATAAGTCTGTATGATATGCACGCTCTTCCTTAGTGGGTAGCCTATTAAAGTAGTCCTCATCATCATCTACTTCTTCAATCTCACTTGTCCTAACTTCCTTATCAACCTCGACTTTCTTAACCTCATCCATAGGTTCACTGTTATCTTCATTCCTATCAATCGGTTTGATAGTGACAATGTTGACGAAGTGGACATGTTTGGATGAAGAGGGGTCTTTTACTTGGGGTCCGCTATTTGTGTTCCTAGCATCCTTATGTGGAGGTGATAGAACTTGGTTATTGAGGGCTTTCAATAAGTTGTCAATTTTACTGGTCATCTCCATTTGTTGTTGATTGAATTCGGATTCGAATCTGGCTATCCGAGCTTCTTGAGATGCCCTAAAATTGGACATCAATCCTTCAAGATTATTGGTACTACCATAATTGTGGGAAGGATTGTTATTGAAAGTACGGTTCGAGTTGGAACCGCTTGATTGGAAACGATTAGGTGGGTTAGAAGAATTGGTTTGTTGTGCGTTTTGGTTTTGTTTCCACCTAAGGTTTGGGTGATTTTTCCATGAGGGGTTGTATGAATCACCGTAAGGGTTTGGCTCGGGTTTGAAAGTGTACCACTTGTCTCCCGCTCCGTCGGTACGCGAAGATGCGTAGTCCGCAAAAGCTTGTTCGGGGAGTTCCATGCAATCACGAGTGTCGTGGGGACCACTACATAATTCACACGAAGAAGTGATTTTGTTCACTTGGCTTGAAGGTTTAGGAGCCTCGTAGGATTTCATGAGAAACTTGACTTGGTCTTCAAGTTCTATGATCCTACGGTCGGAAGTGCTTGAATTGTTCGAAGGAAAAGATATTGCCTTGACCGTTTTATTCAAATCACGGGGATCACTCCAACTTTCGTTGTCATAAAGAGCAAGATCCTCTAGGAGAGCCCATGATTGTTCCGCACTTAGATCACGTAGCTTACCACCGGCCGATTGGTCAATGGTTTGCCTCGTGGAGAGATTGATATGGTCATTGAAGATTTGGACTTGGAGCCAAAGTTCTATGCCATGGTGAGGGACTTTTTGGAGTAAGTCCTTGATTCGAGTCCATGCCTCGTAGAGGGTTTCGCCTTGACGTTGTTGGAACATCAAGATATCATTCCTTAGCTTGGTAGTTCTTCCCGGTGGGAAAAACTGAGCAAGGAAACGAGTGGTGAGATCATCCCAAGAGGTGATGGATCCTTCGGGTAGACGCTCTAGCCATTGACTAGCTTGGTCCCGCAGAGAGAATTGAAAGAGACGCAGTCGGGTCGTCTCTCGAGTGGCAACATCAAGGTCTATGGAATCAACAATTTTGAGAAAGTCCTTGAGATGTTGGTTAGGATCTTCGGAACGAAGTCCATGGAATGCGCATCCGCTTTGCACCAACCGGATGGTGTCGGATCGCAAGGGAGTGACATTGGCTCCTTGAGTGAGCTCAATGGTGTTTCGATAGCCATGGTGGCTAGGACGGGAGTAGTCTCCTAAGGTACGGGCTCTAGGAGGTGGTGGTGGTTGTTGTGGTGGTAGGTTGTTGGGATCAAGGATATTACCATCTTCCATGATGTCGGATGGTAATGGTTACGAACACAGAAACGAAGAAAAAAGATAGACTAAAGAAAACCTACAAAAATAAAATAAAAATCTCACTAGAAAGGAATCTAGTGAGTAGACCTATAAAATAAAGATTCAACCTAAACAATAACTATTCCCCGGCAGCGGCGCTAAAAACTTGATGCGTGGTTTTGCGACCTTACAACAGGTTTTACCTCTCGAGGGATCTCAAGAGGCTTACAACCCCACCAGGCAGTGTACCTGACCGATGTAGTATAGTGTAGTGGTAAGTACGGGGGATTGATCGTTCTCCACAAGGAATAGTGTCATTAGGATTGAAAAACTACTCTAATAGGTCTAGAGGTGAGAGAAGATTCTTTTTTATGTTTTTTATAATTTTATGAAAGCAAGTAAAATCTCGGGTTTGAAAGAGTGGGCGGAATTAGTTGCTAGTCAACTAACCCAAGTAACTACGAATGTAAATAAAATAAAATAACTAAAAATGAAAAGGTGGTAAAACTTATGTGGTGAGAAATGTGTTTACTTAGATTTCCTTACTCCCTAACTATCTTTTACCAGTTGATTAGTGTGTATTAATCGCGTGGATGACGGGTGTATTCCTTAATACCAATCGTGGGGTGGCGTACGTACTTCCCCAACTCTATGAACTCCTACTTCACTCCTATGTCGAGCCGGCTAAGAAGCTCCTAACATGGGATCACTAGAATTCGCTCATGCATTAAATACAACCATAAAAACCTTAGTACGCATTGGTTCATGTTTCTTAAGACGTTCAAGCAAGTTACCGAATAGGAGGTTAGCCAGTTTTCTTAAGCCTAACATAGATAAACAATCATCCAATACAACTAATAACACACTAATAATCAATAATCAATAGTTAGGTTTCATTAGATCTAAGCAAACACAAAGAAAACCTAGCCTAGCATGTTAAACAAAAGACAAGAACAAGATAGAATCAAACAACACATAGACATATTGAATGATTAATTGATAACTTATCTTCAATGTAACATGGAAGATCTCAAGGCAAAAAGCCTTGAAAAAGCTGCTAAAATCGTCTTAGGGTTTCCTCCCAAAAGGTTACACACAAAGTTCCACACTAATGACAAAAAATTGCAAAACTATATATAGAGATTAAGGGCTGACGGCGTCACGTTATGGATCCTGACGCCGTCACCTCGCCACTTTTAGGGTTCCCGGATGGCCTTCCTGACGCCGTCCCTCTTTAGACCTCCAAAATCCGTTCTGGCTTATCAAAGCTCGACGCCGTCAGAAAAGAGCTTGACGCCGTCCCTCTTTAATTTAAACCGTGACGACCTTGATCAGATTAAAGGGTGACGCCGTCAGATTTTTCATGCAAAATTCTCTGGCTTATCATGAGTAATTTTCATATCCACCTTTTTCTTGCCAAGCCATGACGCCGTCTGGGGAAATTCCTGACGCCGTCAAAGGTACTTTTTAGCCAATTTTGAGACTTTGTCGTTTTCTTCACTTTTATGCTCCAAAAACGTCCAAAATGCTTCCTTTTCCAGATTTCTTCTCCAAAGTACCTAAAATGACAAAAGGAACGATTTAGGGCAATATTTGATCAAATAAATATGATTTAGGGCTTAAATGACCCCCTAAAAGTGGTACACTTTTCGCTTCATCAATGGCATTAAGATGCGCAAAAAGTTTACTCAAACAAGACACTCATGAAGAACTTGTTGATTGAGAAATTGGAGGGTGGTATAATATTGAAGTGTTGGTTAGGATAAAAGGTTAATATTGGTTTTCATGTGAAGACTATATTGGTTTTCAAGCCTTGGATTTTAACGTGAAGTTTGCATGAGATTCGTTTAACACCTGGTCGATAGTATTGACATTTGGTTTGCATGAAAGTTGGTTATATCCTTTGCATGAGACGTGTTATGTGCACGTGTGGTTACTTTCAATAGATTACATGTTCTCGTATTAATGGATATTAAGGATACGTGTCACATTGTTTTGATGTGTATTATATTCAATGATAGTGACTTTACATGAGACATGTGAAGCTGCATGTGAATGTGTAAAATATTATTGGTCAACATCCTCAAAACATCACGTATTGCTTAAACGATCCTGATCAAGATTCACTATCAAATGACAATGGCTAAAGTTTGCAATGAAATGTGACTACGGGGATGATTCGTTATTATTTATTTGGGTTTGAAGTAAGGTTTTATGGACGCGTGTACTTAATTCATCTTCTTTCTTTCTACCATCCCGCGAAGATGACTTGTTTGGGCTTATATTAATACTTTGGTTAAGGGTATAGGGTACACCGTTCTTAGTCACAAGGATCGTACAAGATTAAGTCACAAATCTGGGTGATTTTACTTCATTCTCAAGTTCGTCATTTTGGGTTATCTTCTCATGTGGTTACTACAAAAAGCCGTTGTTTTTGATACAGGAGGTTGATAAAGAGTTAGACATCTTAAATGGTATTGTTAGTAGATTGGGTTTATCGACATCTTCTCACAGGCTGATTGGTTTAATGATAAAGTGCTTCCAGTTAATACTTCACGTACACATCATTATGCTGATTCCGATTAATCGTAACCAGCAGGGGAGAGAAATGTGTACATCGAGGACGCACAACAAGTTCACGTGATCGGGCTTAATGATTTATGAAATGATTTGTGTCGGAGATTGGTTGATTATATGTCTTATCCTCTACTCATCTTATTCTACGCACTTCTATCTTATCCACCTTCACCAATTTCGGGCAACAAAATCAAGATCAGTGGTTCAACTTGTTACTTTGGTGTTATCATTTCATGTGTACGTTATGGGCTGATTTATCATATGAAAGATAACTGGGATGCATTTGGTGAGATGAAGATGTTGATACTCGATTTCCCCCGAATGGATAATCTTGAAGAAGGTCGAGTCTATAGTCTATTCTACATTTTCCGCTGCGTGTTAGAAGACAAAAGACGGGATGCAGTTAACTACCAAAAGACTTCTTCAGAATCACGGCAGTAATCAGAAAGGTTGTCAGTTTGGGGGAGAGCACTAAATAGGGGAGAGCACTCAGGGCACCCAGAATTATACCCTAATTAGATTTGCTCACGTTCTTCTGCAAGTAAAGAAATGAAAGCTGAGAAGATTCTGCAAGCTGAACGAAGTGATGAAGTTTGAAGACCATTCTCTGTGCTTAATGGTTTATATTTTACTTGTAGGGAACTTTGTAAGCAATTCCCGTATAACATCACTTTGGGGAGAGATTGTTAGCCTTAAAAGTAATGTTATATTAGGAATTGCAATAGTTATTATGTACAGGGACTAGTTTAGCAATTAGCGGATAGTTAAGCTAGGTTCTTTGTATAAATACCCTCCTAGTTGAGACTAGGAGGTTAGGGAATTCATTGTATTCTTTGAAGGTGTGTGTGGTTTCACTCTCTCTCTCTAGAAAACACACACACCTTCCCCCATTCATTCATCTAATAATACCATGTCTAATCTTTATTTTGAATTCCCCCGACCTCCTGAACATGTATCTTGATCATTACAGAATAAAATCAAAAACACAAATTCTAACACACGTTTACATATAGATTAATCCGATGATAATAACTTACCATAAAAGAAGTTAAGCCAAACGGTAGCTTAATCTCAGAAAATCGATAACAATAAGTGTTATCATCCTGCAATGTTAAGTTAGATCATATACAAGTTAAATACTAACATAATATTCCAAGAAACACACAAGTTCATCACATCATTGTTTGAAAAAGTCTAATACCAAACACTCCCTACACTTCACTTCTTGCTCATCTTCTTGTGGAGCTTCATTACCCATCGTCCAAGATTCTTCATTATGCCCTTTGTTTGTTGAAATTCCGCTGATTCGTTTGGGATGGGAGGAAGTTGGCTCAAGTACTCGGGTGGAGAGATCCTAGAGTTTGGCAAACCATCATCCTCGCTAACCGATGATGATGATGATGAGGTGGGTGGATGAGCTCGTTTTCCCTTTGCTACGGCTACCCTATGATCACTAAGTGGAACAAAGGTGTGCTTAATTTCGGGGTAGTCGGGAACAAAACCTAAAGCATTTCGAGGAATGGGTGCAAAGGCTCTATAAAGACAGGTGAGAAGCATCCCGTAGGGCATGGCGGTGGTGCCTTGAACCGGAATATCGGCCATTCTTTTGGCGATATAGTAAGCGAGGTTGAATGGTCGGTGGTTTGACACACAATAGAGCATGTAGCAAAGACTTGCGTTAACATGGTCTCTATTTCCTATGGTGCTAATCACGTTTTCCCTAAGAACTTCCTCGAGCTTTTTGAATTGTGGCATAAATTCATTTAGCTCCATGCCAAACTGATCACGATTTACCTCCTTTCCTCGAATAGTCCTAGTATGGGAGGTTCTAGGAACAAAAAGATGAGCACGGATGTCCTCTTTTGAGATTAGAGGTGTGTCGTATGGATGCATACGATCAAGGTTGGAATCGAGAATGGACAATGACCATTTGTCCGAATAGAAACAATCTCCATGACTTGGAATACCTAAAACATCTCCAAATTGATCTAGAGGAATATTGAACTGAGCTTGGTTTATTTTGAAATGAACACTCATGTAACCATAATCATTTGTGGTGAGACCTACAGTTGCATAGAATTCAAGTATGAATCTGGGGATTATAGGTTCATCGATGTCTAGGAGACAATCGAATCGAATGGCAGCAAGTTGTTCTCTAAGAACGGTTCCTTCTAGGAATGAGGGATCTACGGTTCTACCCTCATGTACATTGCGTTTTTCTAAGGCTTTGAATATTTCAACCTGTTCCTCACTAAGTCCTTTGGTTTTGTGATGTTTAGGTAGGTATTTGACGGTTTCTTTGTGATCATAATAATTCGCGGGAGGCATGATTATCCTAGACACGAAAATTACATAGTTTAGTTAAAGTATTGAAAATACGTATATAAATTTCTAGTGTGTGCCTATATGGGGAAAATGTGGAGGTGCGGTTATCTCGACTCCTTTTAATGCATGAAAATTTTGTTAATGCAAGTTTTATAACGAAATTAGAGATAACCCAAACGCTCCTACTTCAATATGGCTACGATTGAATGTACCGAGAATACATATTAGTTATGTATTCCCTTTAACATTCAAGAGACATTATGCAAGTGATGTTTAAAACATAACATTTTGTATTTGTATGACAATGTTCAAAAACCGTTTTTCCTAGTCGTGAGAAGATTTTGATAAAAATTTCTCATGGGGTTTTTGATGAATATTGATAATGTACTACAAGATGCAATTCCTAACTAAGGAAAACATGGTTTGTGATGCAATTCAGTAAATATGTTTCATGATTTTACTAAAATTATACATAAAGCCTAAGTTTTGATTTTGTGCATGAAATAGAAATCCTAGACACAGATCAGGAATGTAGATGTGATTAGGATACTTACAGAGATGTTTAGAGCACAAATTGATGGAAGGAGATGACCTAAATTGTGAATTTGGTTAATTTTGAGTCGAGTTCCAGTAGGTGATATGTTTTTGGGAGTTGTGACGTACAGTACATGGTGTTTGTTATATATATTAAAAAATTAGCCTGGAGACTCACGGATCCGGCGGAACCAAAACAAGGGGTCCACCCTTGGTGTCGTTTGGTTCCGCAAGATCAGACTCAGGTTTTGGTTATTTGTGGTGTTTGGTTAATCTAAGTTTCAAGCTAATGTTTCATTTACTCACTAGGTTCCATTAGTCCTAAACCAAGTCTAAGAATGTTGAAAGGTTCTCTCTTAAGAGGTTTTGTTAGAATGTCGGCAATGTTGTCCTCTGAGGATACTTTCTCAATTGAGATGTTTCCCTTCTGAACATGGTCGCGTAGGAAATGGTGTCGTATTTCTATGTGTTTGGTTCTAGCGTGTTGGACTGGATTTTTGCTGAGGTCGATAGCTCATTTGTTGTCGCAAAGAATGGGAATGTCGTTGAGTTCAATTCTGTAGTCGACGAGAGCTTGTTTCATCCACAGAGCTTGTTGGCAAGCTTTTCCTGCTGACACGTATTCGGCTTCAGTTGTTGATATTCCTAGGGCCGTTTGTTTCTTGGCAAACCATGAGGTGAGACAATGCCCAACAAAAGTACAAATACCACTTGTACTTTTTCTATCGACATAGTCACCGGCATGGTCTGAGTCGGCATACACTATGGTTTCCATTCCCGTTCCTTTGGGATACCATAATCCTAAATGTGTAGTACCTTTAATATATCTAAATATCCGTTTAACGGCCTCAAGATGGTATGTTTTGGGATCTTCTTGAAAGCGTGCACATAAACAAACACTAAACATAATGTTCGGTCTACTAGCCGTGAGGTAGAGTAAACTACCAATCATTCTCCTATATTTAGTGCTATCTACGGATTCACTTTCGTCATCCTTGGTGAGTTTGGTTTCGGAAGACTTTGGTGTTTTCATGGGTTTGGAGTCTTCAAGACCAAATTTCTTAAGCATATCCCATATATACTTAGATTGGTTGAAGAATATCCCATCTTCTAATTGTTTTATTTGGAGACCTAAGAAAAAGTTTAGTTCCCCCATCATACTCATTTCAAACTCATCATGCATGATTTTTGAAAATTCATCGCATAACTCTTGACAAGTTGAACCGAATATAATGTCATCCACATATATCAGGACTATGATAATATGTGATCCCTTTTTCTTGGTGAAAAGAGTGTTGTCTACTAGGCCCATGGTATATTTATGGTCAACTAAGAAAGTCTTAAGTCAATCATACCAAGCTTTTGGTGCTTGCTTAAGTCCGTATAATGCTTTCTTAAGTTTGTAGACATGATTAGGTTTTTCAAAATCGGTAAAGCCGGGAGGTTGTGCAACGTATACTTCTTCATTAATAAAACCATTTAGAAAAGCACTTTTAACATCCATTTTGTAACGCCCCGTGACCAAAAACGATCAAAAACGTGAAAAATTTTCGCAAAACTCACACCCGAAACTAACACCCTATTACTCTTTCGCATGCTGAAACAAATCTACACATAGTTAGACCTTGAGACTATTTTTAAATGAAACTAGACTCAACTACCTTCAAAACGATAGGTAGCACGTCCCGTTTCGACTTACGGATTAAAAGATATGAATTTTTGAAAACTGCCAAACCTGGACTGTTGGATAGATGCGCCATATCCCAAAAAGGAGATGCGCTGTATCACCTGATACGCCATATCTCAAAAAGGAGATGCGCCATATCTACTCTGCACAAACTGTCCAGAAATTCTGGACTGACCTACTGTCTCATTTTTGCATTTTCGCGAAGCCCGCTCAGAAACCCGACCTCCCGGACTCGAAACTTAACGAAACTTTCCAGAATCCTTTAGTATGTCCATAAGATTATTTTCATGCAAAAACATCTCCCGTTTGACCACCCGAATTATTACCTCAAAGTAGGACGGGTTATGCATAAAACCCATTTCGACCCATTGACACACAAAACCACTTAGACCACTTCATTTACCCACCATATTCAATCAAAACCTATAACTTATCATACTCAACCTGTCTCAAACGTCCATGACCCGTTCAAAACCAAAATGGGTAAAAACTAGCTCATACCAAACACTCTCTTAAACTAACTTTCATAACACACTTTTTATGCAAAACACACAACTACTACATATCCTTTTGGACTCATACACAAATTAACATTTCTAACATATTGAAAGAGTGTTGGTACAACGTCATGACCCGTAACTTCCCAAAATGGGTGGATTTGGCTATTGCCAAACACCCCTACAAAGTTTGACTACAACCATAACCATTACTATATGAACATCATAACTTATACACAAACTTGACCCTTGACCTAAACATGAACAAAGACCATATATGACCACAAGACCGTGGATAACAAAATGACCACAAGGATTGAAGTATACCAAAACACGACAAGACACTTCGGGGCTTCCAACTTCAATATGCTTGGTCCAAAAGAGTACGGTCTTCTACTACATAATCACTTACACCTTTTCCTTACCTTTGCTAGATCCTTCGATACCTATCAAGAAACATCACAACTAAACATGTAAGCGAAACGCTTAGTAAGTACATGGCATAACAAGCTAAACATCATACATAACCATAACTAGTCTAACCACTAGTTAAGCTAGCGATATAGGGGCACTTACCTCACGCCAACATAGTCGGCCTAAACACGATCAACCCATAAAAGGTTGAACCTCATCCCATAGTTAGCCCAACGACTAACTAAGCTAAGCCTAGTGATGGATCCATAACTAGCTAACGCACCCTATACCCTATCTTTCACCATTACCATGTAAACAAACATGATAAAGCTAACACATAAACCATTATCATACAAAACATATGATAAAGCTAACAAGAACATGTTAATACCATATACTTACCTTGATTCTCCAATACCACTTCACTAGCAATGGCTTCCCACTTCCTACTTGCTTCCTATATCACATTCATCTCAAATTAGGGCTAATTTCAACATTACCATGATATACCATCAATCCATAACCTCTATACTAATTCTCATATCAAGAACCCTAATTTATAAATTTAGGGAAAGCACTTACTTGTTAAAAGGATTACAATTAAAGGTTCTCAAGACTTATTAGAACACTTCAAGATGAAAGATTTGAGCTTAATTGCAAACTTGTTCCTCCCTCCTATTTTTTTCTCTACAAGCCGACCTTCACCAAAGGAGACAAAAGAAAAGCCTGGATCTTTCTAATTCTATCTAGGCCAAGACTTTTAATTATTTAAGTTTACTCATTTGGCCATCTTAACCCTTCTAGTTTCATTCTTTCTATAATGCCCACACATTTATTTATTTAGCTAACTCATCACACATAACTTATAATATACAATACATATTATTTACATAACTAGTACCTTATCGGGATATGGGTGTAACAATTCTCCCCTCCTTAAAATAAGATTTCGTCCTCGAAATCTACTCTTGAAATAAATGAGGATACTCATTCCTCATCTTCTCCTCTAGCTCCCATCTAATACTTGTACCCTTACGATGTCTCCATTGCACTTTTACTAACGGAATTTCTTTGTTTCGAAGTTGCCTCACTTTCCTTCCTAATATCGCTTCTAGTTCATCCTTTTGTGAAATCAAATCCGGATCAATTTCGATATCATCTAAAGTGACCACACTAGCCTCATCCGCTAGACATTTCCTCAAGTACGATACATGGAAGGTATTATGAATACCTCTCATTTCTTCGGGCAATTCCAACACATAAGCTACCTCGCCAACACGTTTCAAGATTTTAAACGGCCCTATAAACCGCAGACTTAATTTCCCTTTGTTTTTAAACCTAAAAACGCCTTTCCACGGAGAAACTTTTAACATAACCAATTCACCTACCTCGAATTCAATTGGCCTCCTTCGATTATCGGCATAACTTTTCCACCTATCTTGTGCCGCCTTAAGTCTTGCTCGAATCATTTCAATCTTTTCTGTCGTTGCCAACACTATATCCGTGCTAGCCACTTCCCTCCTTCCAACTTCTTCCCAACATACGGGGGTCCTACACTTTCTACCATAAAGCATCTCATAGGGTGGCATGCCTATACTATCATGATAACTATTATTGTAGGCGAATTCAACTAGAGGTAAATGGTCATCCCAATTACCTCCAAAGTCAATCATGCAAGCTCGAAGCATATCTTCTAAAGTTTGAATCGTCCTCTCGCTTTGCCTATCGATTTGAGAATGAAAAGCCGTGCTCATATGAAGTTTCGTACCTAACTCTTATTGGAAATCTTGCCAAAAATTTGAAGTGAAACGCCCGTCTCTATCGGAGACTATAGATATAGGTACCCCATGACGCGCGACTATCTCATTAACATAAATCTTTGCTAACTTATGAACAGGCATATTCTCCCTAATCGGAATAAAGTGTGCACTCTTAGTCAAGCGATCGACCACTACCCAAATGGTATCATTCTTCTTTTTCGTCCTTGGCAATTTCGTGTTGAAGTCCATAGTAATCTTCTCCCACTTCCAAACTAGAATGTCTAAGGGTTGGACTTTTCCATATGGCTTTTGGTGTTCGGCTTTTACTTTCAAACAAGTTAAACATCTTTCCACGTACTTCACGCAATCTCTCTTCATACCCGGCCACCAATAGTTTCTTTTCAAATCAAGGTACATTTTCGTAGCTCCCGGATGTATAGAATACTTTGATTTATGGGCTTCATCCTAGAGTAATTCTTTAATGTTGCTTCGAAAAGAAATGTAAACTCTTCCATACCGTGTCTTAATCCCTCGACTGTCTTCTTCGAGATGAGGAATGTGGGAAATAATACGTTCTTTCTCTCGATTATCTTCTTTCAATGCTTCCTCCTGAGCCAACTTAATTCTATCAAAAAGATCAGATGTGACAATCATCCGTAATGAGTGAATCCGTGTAACATCACTATAGCCCTGGCGACTTAGCGCATCCGCTACGACATTCGCCTTACCGGGATGGTAGCGAATTTCACAATCATAATCTTTCAGCAAGTCTAACCACCTACGTTGCCTCATATTCGGATCTTTCTTATCAAGGAAATACTGAAGACTTCTATGGTCGGTGTAAATTATGAACTTCACGCCATATAGATAATGCCTCCAAATCTTCAAAGCAAAGACTACGGCCGCAAATTCAAGATCATAAGTCGGGTATTTCTCTTCATGCTTCTTTAGTTGTCTTGAAGCATAAGCAATTACTTTACCTCTTTGCATAAGAACACATCCAAGACCGTAATAAGATGCATCACTATAGACTACCATGTCTTCAGTTCCTTCTGGTAACACTAGGATCGGCGCTTCACATAATCTTTTTCGTAAAGTACGGAAGGCTTCTTCTTGCTTCTCGCCCCACACAAAAGGAACATTCTTCTTGATGAGTTCGGTTAACGAAGATGAAATTTTAGAGAAGTCCTGAATGAACCGTCGATAATAACCCGCGAGTCCTAGAAAACTTCGAATTTCACCAACGTTCTTCGGCGCTTGCCAATTCATCACGGCCTCGACCTTTGACGGGTCAACTTTAATACCATCGGGATTAATAACGTGACCAAGGAACTGAACTTCTTGCAACCAAAATTCACACTTTGAGAATTTAGCATACAACCGTTCTTTTCTTAACATTTCAAGGATTTCACGAAGATGTAGTTCATGTTCTTCCTTGCTCTTAGAATAGATAAGGATATCATCGATGAACACTATAACGAATCTATCCAACATCGGTCTACATACACGGTTCATGAGGTCCATGAAAACTGCCGGCGCGTTCGTAAGACCAAAGGGCATAATCGTAAACTCATAATGTCCATAACGGGTCCTAAAATCCGTCTTAGGAATGTCTTCTTCTCGAACTTTCAACTGATGATAGCCCGATCGAAGGTCAATCTTTGAAAACCACCTTGCACCTTGAAGTTGATCAAATAAATCATCAATTCTTGGTAACGGGTATACATTTTTCACCATGACTTTGTTCAATTCACGGTAATCAATGCACATCCGCATACTACCGTCTTTCTTTTTAACGAACAGAATCGGAGCTCCCCATGGTGAGCTACTTGGGCGAATAAAACCCTTGTCAAGTAACTCTTGGAGTTGACTCATTAACTCCTTCATTTCGGATGGAGCAAGACGATAAGGAGTTTTGGCAATAGGAGTAGCACCCGGAACAAGATCAATACGGAACTCAACTTGTCTGTCAGGTGGAATACCCGGTAAATCTTCTGAAAATACATCACGGAATTCATTAACAATCGGAACATCGTCGATACTTCTCTTCTCAAAACTCGTATCTACCACGTGTGCCATAAAGGCAAGACAACCACGTGATAGATATTTTCTAGCCTTCATTACGGAACAAAGTTTTAACTCGCCTTCCCTCTTATTACCATAAATCATCATTTCTCGACCACTAGGATTCACAACTCTAACGATCTTTTGTTTGCATAGAATGGCGGCATTGTGTTTGCTAAGCCAATCCATGCCAATAATAATATCAAACTCTCCAAGCATTATAGGGATTAAATCGATCCTAAAAACATTCTCATCGATCTTTATTTCTACATCACGATACACATTTGACACTACCACAACTTTACTATCGGCGATTTCAACTTCTACAGGTATTGGAAGCTTATCTAACGGGGTGGACAATTCTTTACTAAAGTTATAAGATACAAAGGACACGCTTGCACCAGAGTCATACAAAACACGAGCGGGTTTAGAATTAACGAGAATTATACCTGTGACAACATCTGAACCCGACTTCGCTTCTTCGGCACTCATCTGATAAACACGAGCTGTAAGCCTCGAAACCTCAACCTTTTCTCCTTTAATCGGTTTAAACGGCTTCGCTTGCATAGGATTGGCCTTAGGACATTCACTTACCTTATGTCCTTCTTCGTTGCACCCATAACATATTACCAAAGGCTTGGTGCAATCCTTGCTAATATGGCTAGTATCCCCACATTTATAACATCCCTTCATCCTAGATTTACATTCTCCCATATGGTTCTTACCGCATCTATTACACTTAGGAGGTAACTTCCCTGTGTTGTCCTTCTTTGTGAAATCAAACCTGCCTCGCTTACCAAATGTTGATGATTGCTCTTGCTTCCTTTTTAAGTCCTTCTTCTCTTTACTTTTCATCCTATCTAAATCCGCCTCACGAGTACGCGCTCTGCTTAGAAGATCATCCATGGTAGTGCACTTGAAAGGTGATACTATCGTACGAATTTCATCTTTGAGCATTCTTTGAAACTTGTCAACTTTAAGCTTTTCATTATTAATATACTCCGGGCAATATTGTACCATGTCACAAAACTTTCCCCACAACTCATTCACCGATTCATCAGTTTGCACAAGGGAATGGAAAGCTTCTCTTATTTTATCAATCTCCTCCGCGGGAGCATACTCTTTCATAAACACTTCCTTGAATTGATCCCACGTGCACGACTCTCTTCAAGCACTACCCTTCTCATTTGCCTTGCCTTCCCACCATATTTTAGCCCGTTCACGAAGGTAATTAGTAGCAAACTTTACCTTATCCTCCTCTACACAATGACTCGTACGAAAAGCCCCTTCTATATCGGTAATCCATCTAGAACTCTTTAACGGATCAAGAGTCCCTGTAAACGTGGGTGGAGCACAAGCGGTAAAATCACGGTAAGTGGATTTCTCCTTCCCTACACCGGGTCTAGCATTCGAGTCATTCACTAATTCCCCACTCTTCTTAAGCTTCTCAATCTCCTCCTGAAATATTTTTTGTAAGTTCTCGGTTGTTTGGTTGACATAATCGGGCATAACTTTCTCAATTGCCCTTCCAACTCTATCAGTCACCAAAGTATCCAATTCTTTCAATTCTGCTCTAGAGAAACTTCTAGGATTAAGGTTTTTCGGCATTGATATTGAAGTGTCACTATTAGAGTCTCCATCATTATGTTCATCACTATCATGGCGGGAGGAGGTCGCTCTCAACACCTCCTTATTCCGAATTGCCGCCATCTTTTCTTCTATATTGAAATTTAACAATTCACACTATTAAACAAAATCATATACATAGTCGATGCATGAATGACATATCTATCCTTATACTAAACACCCTAGAGTTTATCATCCATGTATAGCCTAAATGATTTCAATCTCACATATGTATCATATTTTTATCACTACGGTGGCCAGGCGTAGTCATAAAAATACTTAACATATGTGTTCTCGAAATCACCCAAACAATACACAAATAACAAACATCAATACTAAACGCGTCTACACAAGGCCTAAGTCTAGGAAATCTTAAAGGGAAATCCTAAATCTCTTAGACCGAAGCTCTGATACCAAGTTGTAACGCCCCGTGACCAAAAACAATCAAAAACGTGAAAAATTTTCGCAAAACTCACACCCGAAACTGACACCCTGTTACTCTTTCCCATGCTGACAAAAATCTACACATAATTAGACCTTGAGACTATTTTTAAATGAAACTAGACTCAACTACCTTCAAAACGATAGGTAGCACGTCTCGTTTCGACTTACGGATTAAAAGATATGAATTTTTGAAAACTGCCAAACCTGGACTGTTGGATAGATGCGCCATATCCCAAAAAGGAGATCCGCCATATCACCTGATACGCCATATCTCAAAAAGGAGATGCGCCGTATCTACTCTGCACAAACTGTCCAGAAATTCTGGACTGACCTACTGTCTCATTTTTGCATTTTCGCGAAGCCCGCTCAGAAACCCGACCTCCCGGACTCGAAACTTGACGAAACTTTCCAGAATCCTTTAGTATGTCCATAAGATTATTTTCATGCAAAAACATCTCCCGTTTGACCACCCGAATTATTACCTCAAAATTTGACGGGTTATGCATAAAACCCATTTCGACCCATTGACACACAAAACCACTTAGACCACTTCATTTACCCACCATATTCAATCAAAACCTATAACTTATCATACTCAACCTGTCTCAAACGTCCATGACCCGTTCAAACCCAAAATGGATAAAAACTAGCTCATACCAAACACTCTCTTAAACTAACTTTCATAACACACTTTTTATGCAAAACACACAACTACTACATATCCTTTTGGACTCATACACAACTTAACATTTCTAACATATTGAAAGAGTGTTGGTACAACGTCATGACCCGTAACTTCCCAAAATGGGTGGATTTGGCTATTGCCAAACACCCCTATAAAGTTTGACTACAACCATAACCATTACCATATGAACATCATAACTTATACACAAACTTGACCCTTGACCTAAACATGAACAAAGACCATATATGACCACAAGACCGTGGATAACAAAATGACCACAAGGATTGAAGTATACCAAAACACGACAAGACACTTCGGGGCTTCCAACTTCAATATGCTTGGTCCAAAAGAGTACGGTCTTCTACTACATAATCACTTACACCTTTTCCTTACCTTTGCTAGATCCTTCGGTACCTATCAAGAAACATCACAAATAAACATGTAAGCGAAACGCTTAGTAAGTACATGGCATAACAAGCTAAAACATCATACATAACCATAACTAGTCTAACCACTAGTTAAGCTAGCGATATAGGGGCACTTACCTCACGCCAACATAGTCGGCCTAAACACGATCAACCCATAAAAGGTTGAACCTCATCCCATAGTTAGCCCAACGACTAACTAAGCTAAGCCTAGTGATGGATCCATAACTAGCTAACGCACCCTATACCCTATCTTTCACCATTACCATGTAAACAAACATGATAAAGCTAACACATAAACCATTATCATACAAAACATATGATAAATCTAACAAGAACATGTTAATACCATATACTTACCTTGATTCTCCAATACCACTTCACTAGCAATGGCTTCCCACTTCCTACTTGCTTCCTATATCACATTCATCTCAAATTAGGGCTAATTTCAACATTACCATGATATACCATCAATCCATAACCTCTATACTAATTCTCATATCAAGAACCCTAATTTATAAATTTAGGGAAAGCACTTACTTGTTAAAAGGATTACAATTAAAGGTTCTCAAGACTTATTAGAACACTTCAAGATGAAAGATTTGAGCTTAATTGCAAACTTGTTCCTCCCTCCTATTTTTTTCTCTACAAGCCGACCTTCACCAAAGGAGACAAAAGAAAAGCCTGGATCTTTCTAATTCTATCTAGGCCAAGACTTTTAATTATTTAAGTTTACTCATTTGGCCATCTTAACCCTTCTAGTTTCATTCTTTCTATAATGCCCACACATTTATTTATTTAGCTAACTCATCACACATAACTTATAATATACAATACATATTATTTACATAACTAGTACCTTATCGGGATATGGGTGTAACAATTCTCCCCTCCTTAAAATAAGATTTCGTCCTCGAAATCTACTCTTGAAATAAATGAGGATACTCATTCCTCATCTTCTCCTCTAGCTCTCATCTAATACTTGTACCCTTACGATGTCTCCATTGCACTTTTACTAACGGAATTTCTTTGTTTCGAAGTTGCCTCACTTTCCTTCCTAATATCGCTTCCAGTTCATCCTTTTGTGAAATCAAATCCGGATCAATTTCGATATCATCTAAAGTGACCACACTAGCCTCATCCGCTAGACATTTCCTCAAGTACGATACATGGAAGGTATTATGAATACCTCTCATTTCTTCGGGCAATTCCAACACATAAGCTACCTCGCCAACACGTTTCAAGATTTTAAACGGCCCTATAAACCGCAGACTTAATTTCCCTTTGTTTTTAAACCTAAAAACGCCTTTCCACGGAGAAACTTTTAACATAACCAAGTCACCTACCTCGAATTCAATTGGCCTCCTTCGATTATCGGCATAACTTTTCCACCTATCTTGTGCCGCCTTAGGTCTTGCTCGAATCATTTCAATCTTTTCTGTCGTTGCCAACACTATATCCGTGCTAGCCACTTCCCTCCTTCCAACTTCTTCCCAACATACGGGGTTCCTACACTTTCTACCATAGAGCATCTCATAGGGTGGCATGCCTATACTAGCATGATAACTATTATTGTAGGCGAATTCAACTAGAGGTAAATGGTCATCCCAATTACCTCCAAAGTCAATCATGCAAGCTCGAAGCATATCTTCTAAAGTTTGAATCGTCCTCTCGCTTTGCCCATCGGTTTGAGGATGAAAAGCCGTGCTCATATGAAGTTTCGTACCTAACTCTTATTGGAAATCTTGCCAAAAATTTGAAGTGAAACGCCCGTCTCTATCGGAGACTATAGATATAGGTACCCCATGACGCGCGACTATCTCATTAACATAAATCTTTGCTAACTTATGAACAGGCATATTCTCTCTAATCGGAATAAAGTGTGCACTCTTAGTCAAGCGATCGACCACTACCCAAATGGTATCATTCTTCTTTTTCGTCCTTGGCAATTTCGTGATGAAGTCCATAGTAATCTTCTCCCACTTCCAAACTAGAATGTCTAAGGGTTGGACTTTTCCGTATGGCTTTTGGTGTTCGGCTTTCACTTTCAAACAAGTTAAACATCTTTCCACGTACTTCACGCAATCTCTCTTCATACCCGGCAACCAATAGTTTCTTTTCAAATCAAGGTACATTTTCGTAGCTCCCGGATGTATAGAATACTTTGATTTATGGGCTTCATCCAAGAGTAATTCTTTAATGTTGCTTCGAAAAGGAATGTAAACTCTTCCATACCGTGTCTTAATCCCTCGATTGTCTTCTTCGAGATGAGGAATGTGGGAAATAATACTCTAATTGACTCAATCCTAGCGACTGGTGCAAATGCATAAGCAAGTAATATTCTAATTGACTCAAGCCTAGCGACTGGTGCAAATGTCTCGTCATAATCTATACCTGCTTGTTGTTTATAGCCTTGAGCTACTAGCCTAGCTTTGTTTCTAGATACTACTCTATTTTCATCCATTTTGTTCCTAAACACCCATTTAGTTCCAATTATGGTTTGATTTTGAGGTTGAGGTACTAATGTCTAAGCGTCATTCCTAACAAACTGATTTAATTCTTCTTGCATTGCTATGACCCAAGATTCGTCTTTTATGGCCTCATTTATATTTTTAGGCTCTGCGGTTGAAACAAAACAAAAGAAATTACTTTGGTTTTGAGCTTTAGATCTTAATGTTCTTTCATTAATTTTTCCTATGACGTTTTCTAATGGATGACTTTTGGTTTCTTTGATGTTAACTATTTCACTTTTTACCGGTACATCTTCTTTGTCACTTTCAACATTTTCTTGGTTTTCAACCATTTGACTTTCAACTAAGTCATCATCTACCAAAGGTGATGTCTTAGAGGGAGGTGGACTTTCGTCGAATGTTACGTTCAATGATTCCTCGACTCTTGAGGTTTCTTTGTTCAAAACTATGTAGGCTTTACTATTTTGTGAATACCCAAGAAACACACCTTCATACGACTTTGGGTCGAACTTGGTGAGATAATCCTTTGTGTTTAAAATGAAGCACTTGCTTCCAAAAACTCTAAAATATCCTAAAGTAGGCTTTTTGCCTCTATATAACTCATATAGAGTCTTTTTCAAGAATGGTCTAATTAAAACTCGATTTAGGATATATGTGGATGTATCTACGGCGTGACACCAAAACTTTTGTGGTATGTTTTGTTCATTTAACATTGTTCTACTCATTTCTTGAATTGTCCTATTTTTGCGTTCTACTTAGATTGAGGAGTTCGAGGAGCCGAGAAATTATGTGTTATGCCATTAGCATCACAAAAAGCTCCAAATTGGGTTTCGTTGTCAAATTCACGACCATGGTCAGTTCTTATTGACACTATGCTATTTCCTATTTGGTTTTGAATTATCTTACTTAGAATTTCAAACTTATCAAAAGCCTCGTTTTTAGTTTTCAAAAACTTAGTCCAAGTAAACCTAGAGTAATCATCTACTATTACCAAAGTATCGAAGTTTCCCCCGTAACTTTGTATAGTGGATGGACCAAACAAATCCATATGTAACAATTCTAGACACCTAGATGTAGACACCATGTTTTTAGCCTTATGGCTATTATGAACTTGTTTCCCAATTTTGCAAGCATCACAAAAGTGTTGGTCGTATTTCAACTTGGGAAGGTTCCTAACGAGTTCCTTAGATGATAAGGATTGGATTAGCCTCATATTGGCATGACCTAAACGTCTATGCCATAGAGTTGAGTTTTCATCCAAAGAGGTGAGACAAAGTTTGTCTTTAGGTGTTTTGTCTAACTTCAGAACGTAAACGTTATTCTTTAAAACACCTTTTCCTACAGTTATGCCATCCTTAAGTATTTTACTTCCATTTTCACTAAAAAGGACGTTATACTTTTTGCGGCATAATTGACTAATACTAAGCAAGTTAAATCCTAAATTATCTACATGAGCAACATCATCAATAGTGAGAGAGTCATGAGAGATTGTACCTTTTCCGATGATTTTACTTTTAAGCTTGCTACCGAATGTGACATTACCTCCGTCGTACACTTGGTAGGATGAGAAAAGGCTTTTGTTTCCTGTCATGTGTCTTGAACACCCACTGTCTTTAATCTACTCATCTGGTTCTAACTCAACTTTCAAGCACACCTATGTTCAAGAAAAACTCAAGCGTTTAGTCCCCAATATCTCATGGGTCCGTTTGGGTTAAACATAACATTATCACGGTTCATGTATGCAAATGGTGGACAAGTGTTCCATGGCATGTAGTTGGGACCTTGAAAGTTCCTAGACATGTTTTGGTTCCAACTATTTTGATGATGATGTTGTGAGTTAAGGTTGCTCTTAGGAAAGGAGTGTTTGGGAAAACTAGTTTTAGGCCTCTGTTGAACCATTTTAGTCCTAAACTCATTTTTAACTTGACCTTTTCCTATAGTAACTGCTGGTTTTTGTTTGTTAATAGTTGTACTAGTGCTAGGTTTTCTAGTGACCTTAACGAATTCAGTACGATCCGAAATATGAACCTTCTATTCATCAACAGTACCTGCGGATCCTTTTGGTATAACTGGCGGATCCAAAATTTTGGGTCCGTCAGATCCGCGGGTGTCTAACTCAGTTGGAACAGGTTCTTGTACTTTCACTGTTTGTTTCATAAAGTCATTTAAGTTTCTTGATTTCATGAATCCTAGTCCGGTTTTATCATGAGGAAACTTTTGAATTTGCATTAACTCATCTGCTAAACAAATGTTTTTATCAAACCTTTTAAACTTAGAGTTTTGTTTGATAAGATCTTCCTGTGTGGTTTTAAGTGTTTCTATTTCTAGTTTAAGTTCCTGACATGAGACGCATGTTTCTTTAACACTTTTACCCTTTTCTGATCGTTTTTCTTTTTCTTTTAACCAATAGATTTCGTTTGCTAAAAGTGTCATTTTGGTTTTTAAGAACTTATTTTTGTTTATGATTTTTAGAGTAATATCACACAGTTTATTATATTTTACTTCTAAGGTTTCATCATCAATAGAGGAATATGACGAGTCAAAATGTACCTCTTCTGAGTCATGAGCCATGAGAGCAACTTCGTCGTTCTTAGGCTCGTCGTCATCACCATCACTGTCACTCCAAGCTCCACTAACAAATGATTTTTGAGACTTGTTCTTTGGAGGCTTTGGACATTCTCCTATTAGGTGACTAGAATCCCCTCACCTAAAACACTTCCTATCTATTTTTCGTTTTCTATCATCACGGTCTTTCCGGAAGGATTTCTTTTCTTCACGAGGTGGTCTTACGAACTTTCCTCGTCTCCTAAAGAACTTCTTGAAATCTCTAACGACCATGGCATACTCTTCGTCTTCACTATCCGAACTAGACTCTTCATCACTTGATTCTACTTTAGCTTTTAAGGCAATGGACTTCATCTTCTCCTTTTTGCCTTTAACTATTTCTGAGTCTTTTTCCATCACCATTTCGTGAACTTTGAGATTTCCGATGAGCTCGTCAAGTGTCATGCTTGAAAGATCCTTGGATTCTTCAATAGCCGTCACCTTTGCTCTTCACTTCGGATGAAGTGCTCTAAGAAATTTCCTGACAAAGTTCTTACTAGAAAAAGATTCGTCAAGTGCTTTAAGAGAAGTAATTATAGTATTAAACCTAGCAAAAGCAATATCAATGGTCTCATCTTCAGAGATAACAAATTGTTCATATTGCTGAACAAGAAGATCAATTTTGTTATCTTTGACCTGTGAGTTCCCTTGATGAGTGATAATCAATGATTGCCAAATATCCTTAGTCGTTTTACACATAAAAACTCTTTTATATTCTTTCTTAGGTAAGGCATTATAAAGCATCATTTTGGCTTCATTATTTTTGGCAATCAGCTTCTTTTGCTCATCACTATGACGAGTAAGAGAAGTACCCTCATCCCGACCATCTAATATATTAGATATAGGTTTATTATCACCTTCTACAATAATATACCACAAATCTATATCCTTTGACTTCACATAAGTTTCAAAGCAATTTTTCCAATATATAAAACTATTTGGTTCAAATAGTGGTGGTCTTTGCATAGATTGCCCTTCTTTGAAGTTTTCAAAATCCATTGATCGTTTCAAGTTTTAAAATACAATATATTTGAAAATCTTGAGTAACGTAGCTCTGATGCCAATTGTGGAAAACTAGAAGGGGGTTGAATAGTTTTTACCCTTTTTTTTAAACTTTTCTTCGCTTTGTATACTTAACGTGATTTCAAAGTAAAGCAAACAAACAAGCAATATATAAAGCAAGTAAGGAAAGAAATGATCAAACCACACAACACAGATGTTTATAGTGGTTCGGCTACAAGGACTCTCTTCCTTGCCCTACTCCACTCCTCGAGAGTTTTTCTTCACTAAGAAACAAGCTCCCTTCTAGGCGGAGAAAACCTTTACAGGTCGCTTACTCTTTATCCGGTACTAAGCTAAACACCGGGTTCTTTACAAGGGTGCAACCACTCCCGTTGGCTCTTTAACAAGGGTACAACCACTCCCGTTGGTTCTTTAACAAGGGTACAACCACTCACGACACTCTATGTGTTTTGAGGACTAAAACAATAACCGAACTCTACTGAATGAATGGTATAGACAATGATGTGTGAACTAATACAATATCACACAGTAAATAAAATAAAGATTTACACCACTGTGTTAAACCTTGATGCTTGATCTTCTTTGCTACAAAAGAGAGATCACTAAGAACGAAATGAATGAATGTGATGGTTTAGTAATGTACAAATGAATGAGTGTATAATTTAAGCTATGTGAGTGATAATTGTGCTTGAATGATCAGCTTGCTATTTATAAGCAAAGCTGATCAACAAGGCACGGATTTGGCGGAACCAAAAAATTGGTTCCGCCCTTATACTGGTTTGGTTCCGCGGGGACAAGCCAGCTAAGGGATTTCCAAATCTTACCATATCTTGTTAAGTCATGTCAAGATCTTGCAATGTCAACTCTTTAGCTTCAAGATCTTTCCAAAATATATTGTAAAGTCAACTAAGATATGTAAATTATGCATGCCGTGATGTCATGTATATTTCTATTTTTAAGAAATAAAAATAAACATGTAAATGTATATATGTATGTAATGTGTAATTCCTAGTGATCATGTGATATGTAAATGTGTTTTAAAAAGCTTGTTACTCAAATTTAAAAGACTTTACCATATACTTATGTTTTGCTAAAGATAAACCTTATAATTGTCATTAACAAAATAAAGCAAAGATCGTAAAATATAAATAACATTTTTAGGACGATATTTGTATTAACAAGTCCCTTTTAATTTTATGGACACAATAGTAAGGGTAGCTGAGTCATTAGGGTGTAAATGTAATAGGTGGCTTATATCCAATTTACTTATTAATGTAACAGGAGAAATAACATCATCTTCTTCATCAGAACCGTGAATAGAACCAGGTGGAGTATTATTATCAGAATTATGAACAGACATCTAGAAAAACAAATACAAGAATCAGTCAAACACACAAGATAAAGATGAGCAGGTAGTTCCCAGGTTTTCCTTGCCACTTAAGTGGTAGGTCAAGGGCGCACACAAGCACAACAAGTAAAATAAAGATAAACAAAAGAACACAAATAACACAACAACTCACAACCTCAATCAACCACAATCACAACTTCCAATAATCACAAATCCTATCCTCCAGCAATCTAAACAAGAAAAGAAAGACTGAAATTAAAGAAGATAATGTGAGAGGTGTTACAGTGCACGCAATTAAAAAACCAGCAGCAGAATACCAGACCTACTATACTCTAGATTCACTTAGTCTAAAGATATAGCAGATACACGAACAATACCCAAAATCAAGATCCAAAAACCTCCAAACCCTAATTTTTCAAAATTAGGGCAAATACCAAGAACCACCTGCAATCAATCCAACAACACCAAATATGTTGACTAAACAAGTTTAATCAACCTCAGAAGCCTTTAAAGATCAAAAGCCCCAAAAAATACCAAACCCTAATTTTTCAAAAAATTAGGCGTTTTACAAAAAACTTTTAGATCTGAACAATTAAACACTTAATCTTTCAACTAACAATCGTTAATTAAAAGATATCAATCAAATTTTAAAAAACCCTAATTTTTTTTTGAAATCGAATTTTAGAGCCAGTTATGGTAACTTGGCTCTGATACCATGTAAGAAAACACGATTTAATAGTAAAAACAACTTATTATTAATCTTAGAACCAAAAACACGGCTGATCTCAATCAGCTACAAGAATCAATCACCAATACAACTTGATTTCAATCAAGTAACAATCAACAACAACAGCAGGAATTATCAAGATGATCAAATCCAGCAGAATACAAAATAGGGTTTACTGTGTGTGATATACCCCTCAGGACTCTCCATGAGGGGTGTGAGAATTCTTTGTATCTTTGTTCATTTTATTAAGCTAATATATTAAGAGTTTTCTCCACCCTCTCTCTACTTTCTCTCACTAAAAAGATGAAGATATTCATCTTCTTCACCCAACCTCGACCTCCCGAATCACATAAATCATACACATATTCGGTCCTACAATTGGTATAATGAGCCAGGTTGTTATTTTTTCACTGATTTGTGTGGTTCGATATTTGGTTTAGGCTGTTTTATCACTATCTTTTGGTCATCGAAAATTTTTTCCGGTCATCAGAATTTTTTTTCATATCATTCTGATAAACAGATCTATTACATGTCTTATGTATCATAAATGGTCAAAACATCATGGGCTTACACAGTTTCATCTCAGATCTATGACTTGTTTTGTCATTTAATCCGCGAAAAGTGGTCAGATCTGATCGATATATGGTTGAGTTTTATGCTCAAAATGGGTTTGTCCTTTAACCCGTGAGTTTTATGGTCAGATCTGGGTCGCAAAAAGGTGAACAGAAAAGATGGTCGGAAGTTATGGTCGGAAAAGTGGGTTTCTCTCAATTATTGGCTCAATTATTGGTGGAATTTCGATAAAGTCAACGGCTTATCGCAATTGTCGATTTTATCGCAATTGTGACTTTCTATCGCAATTGTTGATTTTATCGCAATTGTGGGGTTTATCGCAATTCAATTCTATCTCAATTTCTTGTAAAGAAATCGATAACCTATCGCAAATGTGGATTTTATCGCAAAGGTGAATTTTATGGCAAAGGTGGAATTTATCGCAAATGTGGATCTTATCGCAAATGTGGATTTTATCGCAAATGTGGATTTTATCGCAATTGTGGCATAAGGTCAAGGTTATCGCAAATTGGGTCAAACTTATCGCAAATTAAAAAAAATAATAATAATAAAAAATAAATAATAATAATAATAATAATAATAATAATAATAATAATAATAATAATAATAATAATAATAATAATAATAATAATAATAATAATAATAATAATAAAAGAGTTTTTTGGCGGAAAAATTTGAGTAAAATTTAATTTTTATAGGTGATTAAACGTTCAATTTTTACGCGAAATTCAAATTTTGGTATAACAGTGAAAATTTTGGCCCAAAATTCAAATTTTTAGGTCAAAATTCAAATTTTTTCGGTGAAAATTGGCGTCAAAATCTTTAAAACTCAAAATTTTCTAGTATCCTTATAATTGCATGTCATAGTGTATTTCAAATTATGATAAAAAAATAATAAATAAATAAATAAAAAATTGAAGGGAAATAAGAAATCACTATTACGACCTTGTGTGTGACATATCATCTTCACACATTTTAGTTTGCTTCTTCCGATTCCATCGCAACAATCACGGGGATACATAGTTCACGGCTAAAATTATTATGGTTAAGAAAAATGACTACCGGGTTCTTGCATGGTATTATTGATTTGATTTTGAAGTGACATTTCACGGGCATGTGTACTTATTTATCTCAAAGTCTAGAGGTTGGTTGGATGGATGAATTTCAGAGATACTTGTTTAGGCACTCATGGGTGTAGTGATTAAGTCTTGGTTTATCTAGTTTTCATAGGTCAAGGGGTGGATGGACGAAGACCTAATTAACTATCACTTAAAGGAGATACGTTGTAGTACTCAGTGTCACACAAAGATGTGGATAATTCGAGAGAGGTTCATATACAGTTAAGGAAGGTTGGATGGGTATATGAAACGACATATGCTTTAAGGAGTTACGTTGTAGTACTCAGTATAGGTTCTTAGTCACACTATCGTACAAGATTAAGTCACATATCTAAGGGGTGTGTGCTTCCTTTTCAAGTTGTTCATATCGGGTTGTCTCCACATGTGGTCATTTACTAACAGCCGATGAATTTTAAGGAGGTTCGTTTAAAGGTTAGTTTGAGAGAAGTATTGAGAGTATTTTTTCAACATATTCTCACGAAATTATGCTTCGACGGGCTGTTATGGATTTAATATTGCATCAAGTAAAAGGTAATCAAAGGCATGTACACTAAAGTATGATGATTCCGATAACTCGCAACCATCAGGAGGGAGAAGTATGGCTTATTACCTACTTGGATGCAAATACTTTGTGAGATATGTTGTTATGATGCTCCCGAACGACAACCATTGTGCTTCCTTTAGTATCTACAGTCTCCGCTGCGTGTTTGAAGACTAAAGAGAGTTGTCGATTCAGGAGGGAGCAGAGAAAAGAAAAAAGGCTCACTAGTTAGGAGGGAGTAATAACCTAACTAGAACATTACAGTTGAAGTTCAGAGCTACAAGAATTAGTGCCGTCAGTGCCTAAGATCGTACGCCGAGATCGTCGAAAGAGAGAACTTCAAGTCTACCTCAGGATCTAGACTACAGAGACTCTGCACTTCGACAAAAGTTCATTATTGTAATCTACTTTATTTATAGGTCTCATTGTAACCATTCACTTGTGACGACATCTTGGAGGGAGATTGTTAGACTCGCTTTTTATAAAGATATCGTCACTTAACGTGAATTGGTCTAGATTTATATATTAAATCTTACATATTAACTAGCAAAAGCCCACTTTGCTAGACTAGACATACAGATGACACAAAGTTTAATTAATACAAATGACCATCACTTTTAAATCAATGTTAACAATCTCCCCCTAAGGGATGGTCATTCAAATGATGCACCATGTGATTAGGTCTTTAGACTTCTGGGTCTTGAACTTTCTGTGTAGTTGCAGAATAGTCTTGATTCTTTGTTCCTTCATGCATTGTGATCTTCAAAGTATCGTCTTCTTGATTGTTCTTTGCCTTGATCAACATCTTCATGTATTTACAGCATCGTTTCTTCCAACATACTCATACTTCCTTGATAAACCTTTGAGCTTCATACTTGAGCCATCCTCACTTGATACATGAACTTGTTCTTGACATCTTGATTAGCTTTTTGATGTTGTCTTAGCACATTGTCTTTAACTTGACCATTTTGTCTTGAACTTGTTAACTTGAGTTTTGTTGAGGATGATCTTCATAAATATGAGTATGTGGAGGTGAAGATGTTTGATGTATCTGATGGTGGATGGACTTTTGTGTGTACCTGCATAAAATAGTTAGCAATAAATTGTCCAGCGCTTACAGGTTCAGATTTCGAGATAGTTATCAGCATAGTGTGAAAACTTTCTCTAATCTTTACCAAGGACGTTCTGAATTGGATACCCCCGAAAGGGCTTAAACAGACACACCGAAGTGCACCCACAATTTAGTGGGTTGCTGGAGATCACCCCACGACTGTAGATCGTTTTGAAACATAGTAACCATCATGACATAAATGGCAAGATCTGAAGATCTCATTAAGACTCTTGTACACCATGTGTCCTTAGTGATGAACACAGGTATATTATAATGTATGTGTGTCGTAAGAGATTTTTGATGAATCTCATGGCTCTAGACTCGATAATGTGCGTTTTGGTTTTTAGTAGTCGGAGGCATGGAGCAAAGTGCCACCTTTTTAATATCAACACATCTCGGAGTGAGAGGCCGATAGATTATGCAGTGTTCTCCGTGAGAAATGAAACAAATATCTTTTAAGAGATATCTGAGTGGCTAGGAGGGGTGGTGCAGCGCGTCACTGGGTCCATGACGTCTTGTCTTCAATATCAGTATCATCTTTGTGATAACCGATAGCAGATGTATTGACCCGGTTTCTGCCCTAAGTTTTCATGGAGGGCTATTTCTTTTCACCCTTTCATTAAACTTTTCTTTTTCATTCTTCAACCCCTTTTTTCTCATTTCTCATTTACTCCTTTTTTTCAATCATACCTAAGGACTTCTAATTCTAATCTATTGGAATTGTCCTTGGGTAGATCCCTCCGGCTCTGGCGGATCATTGGACATAACCTAACCATAATCACCTTATTACTCCATGATTATCCTAGATTTATATATCACTTGCCGTAAAACCTTTTTTGTGAAAATCTCTCAAGGCGTTTATGAATAAAACACATTTTGGTTAACACTTCGAGAGTTTTGCATTTTCTGAAATACTGTTAGCCTTAAAGTTTGTCATATTTGGGAATTGCACTTCATTCTTTGTACAAGGACTAGTTTAGACATTTAGGATAAGTTAGTCATTGTATTCTTTGTATAAATACCCTCCTTATCCACATTTGGAGGGTTGAGGATTCACAGGTTCATGAGGTGTGTATGTTTTCTCTCTCTAGAAAACATACACACCTCCCCAATCAATAAACCGAAAATTCAAAGTTTAATCTTTAGTTCGAGTTTATGGTGTTTCCTCCACCTCCGTACGTGAATCTATACCTCTACAATTGGTATCAAGAGCTAACCGGGTGGCTGCTCGTGGTGTTTTTAAGGTGATAAAGGTGATTTTTGTTGTGATTTATCTCAGATTTCTTCATCTTCTTCATCACAGCCGAGTTTAGTGCTATATCTAGGTTCGTTTTTGTGTTTGAAATAACCCATCAGTTGCGTTTTTATCATAAAAACGTGAGCTTTTTGTGGTTTTCTGGATTCAGACGCAAGAACAAGGCAGAAATTTGGTGTGTTCTTAGCTACTTTGATCCAAAATCACAAAAAAATCTTGTATAAGATGTGTTTGTGAATATTATAATTGGAAGAATTATTGGTTTATGGAAAAGGGTGGTCAAAGTTAGCTAGTGGGTGAATGTTGTCAGTGGAAAACGTGGGTTAGTGGTGGAAAAGGAGAAAAAGTGGTTGAAAAGGCAAAATATCGCATTTCCCCTCAACAGCCCATTTTTATCGCGATTGCAAAAAACCCAGGGAATTATCGCATTTGGTACCTATCGCAGTTGGTACTTATCGCAGTTGGTACTTATCGCATTTGGTACTTATCGCATTTGGTACCTATCGCGTTTGGGACTTATCGCGTTTGATATTATCGCAATTGTGCCTCTGTCGCAGTTTATCACAAATCACACCTTATCGCATTATGCCAAAAGAACCTATCGCAATTCAACTTTATGTTTATCGCAGTTGTAATGTTTATCGCAGTTGCAAAAAAAAAAAAAAAAAAAAAAAAAAAAAAAAAAAAAAAAAAAAAAAAAAAAAAGTTTTTTGGCGGGAAAAGTTGAGTAAAATTTATTTTTCACAGGAGACTTTACGGTCCATTTTTACGCGAGATTCAAATTCTGGTACAAGAGTGAAAATTTTGGCCCAAAATTCGAATTTTTCGGGGAATTTTCGGCGTAAAAATTTCTTAAACTCAATTTTTTCCAGCATCATTAGAATTGCATTTTATGGCATTTTTCACAACAAAATCACAAATGAAATTATCGGACTGCACCTTCAAAATCACCACGTATAGCCAAAAAGATCCTGATCAAGATTCACAATCAAATGACAATGGTTAAATTATTAGCTGTGACTACGGGGATGATTCGTTATTATTTATTTGGGTTTGAAGTAAGGTTTTACGGACGCGTGTACTTATTTCATCTTCTTTCTTTCTACCCTACCGCGAAGATGACTTGTTTGGGCATATATTAATGGTGACGAAGACTTGGATATCTAGTTACTTTTGTGATTCTCTCTCTATTCTCACAAAGTAGCTATCACTTTAAGGAGTTACGTTGTAGTGCTCAGTGTCTCACGTAGTTGAGGATATGTCAAGAGGTTTGTCACAAGGATAGTACAAGCTTAAGTCATAAATCTGGGCGATTTTACTTCAGTATCAAATTCGTCATAGTGGATTTTCTCCATCAGTAGTCACTACATGAAGCCGTTGTTTTTTATACAGGAGGTTATATTGGGTTCATCGACATCTTCTCACAGGCTGACTGGGTTTAATGATAAAGTGCTTCCAGTTAATACTTCACGTACACAACATTATGCTGATTCCGATAAATCGTAACCAGCAGGGGAGAGAAATGTGTACATCGAGGTCTCACAACAAGTTCACGTGATCGGGCTTAATGATTTATGAAATGATTTGATTTGTGTCGGAGATTGGTTGATTCTATGTCTTATCCTCTACTCATCTTATTCTACGTACTTCTACCTTTTCCACCTTCAACAATTTCGGGCAACAAAATCAAGATGATCAGTGGTTCAACTTGTTACTTTGGTGTTATCATTTCATGTGTACGTTATGGGCTGATTTTTCATATGAAAGATAACTGGGATGCATTTGGTGAGATGAAGATGTTGATACCCTGTTCCCCCAAATGGATAATCTTGAAGAAGGTCGAGTCTACAGTCTGTTCTACATTTTCCGCTGCATGTTAGAAGACTAAAGACGAAATGCATTTAATTATCAAAAGACTTCTTCAGATTCAGGGCAATCATCAAAATTCCACCGTAACAACTTGCTTAACAACAACAACAACCAAGTTCAACCGTCAACTACAACAACTCCTACTTTGTTGCAAAGATCCTGTATCCACTTTATCATACAGTCATCATCAATGGCAACTCAACAAGACAATATGGCAACTGATCTGGCACATGCTTTTGCATTATTCACCGAGGCATTAAACTTCAAACAACATAACAACAACCAATGGAATTCACCGTACACTGACAATACGCAGTTATATATGGGTCAAGAAGGACAAATGGTTGAGGTTATCGGGAATCAGCAAGGAAATGCTATGGGTATACAGACGGGGAATCAAATGCTTCAGAATGGGGTCAATCCGAATGAGGATTATTGTTTCATGACTTCATCTGAAAGCCAAAGGAGTGATATAGGCAGAATTGGTAATGTTCCTGCAATGACGAAGGTAGAAAAGCTCCAGTACATGCTGATGCTAGCCAACAAGGAACATTCGGGAATACCTTTGACTGCTGAGGAATCCGACTTCTTGCTTTCAACCAGAATCAATGATAATTCTACAGAAGTCACAGGAGTCTCCGATCCTATGCCTGATCAGCAACAAACAACATCATGCAGTGATTCTGAAACTCCTCCGTCCTATGACACAGAACCACTCCATGAGGTACCATCACTGTTTGCTCATGAAAAGCCACATTCTGTACCTCTCGAACCTAATTTCGATACATATGTGGGGGAGCAAGTTAATAGCAATGTTAACTGTGAAACTTCATATATGGATCCTAATGAAGTTCAAGTTGCACAAAATGATGCTAATGATGAGGAAACCCGTGCTCTATTTGAATCATTACTTCATAATTGTCAAATAGAGATTGAAAAGGTCAAAAAGATCAATCGCGAGGTAAAAGCCGCGAATGTGAAATTGACCACTGAGCTTGAGAGTTATAAGGTGAATGCACGAGCTTATGATTTTCACACCAATCGACAGTCAGAACTTGAAAATAGTTTAAGAGATTCTGTTTTAAGAGAAAAACATTTGCAAATCAAATATGACACTCTAGATGTCAATTTAAACAACAAAATAAAATCTTTAAACAAGGAAATTTCTGAACTAACCAACCAGCTTTCAAAACAAAAATCAACTTATTCTAATCTTGAAAAGGAGTTGAATGAAAGGTTTTCAAAACGTGAAAAGGATCTTCTTAAAGAGATCAATGACAAAAAGGAAACCATTGCAAAGTTGGATGATTTGCTTGTAAAAACGGGTCATTCTGCACAAACAGTTAACTTGTTAATAAACGATCCAAACCCGATTTTACATACATTAAAAAAGGTGGCTATCGGTTATGAAAACCCTTATATTCTCAAGAAAGCTCAGAAAGAACAGAATGTGCTTTTTAATGGTAATTTAATAAATGCTATCCATGACCCTCCTCCGGGTTATGATTCTAGTGAAACGATTGAGCTTTCCGAAAAGAGCATAAACAAAATGCGACAATTGAACAGAGAAATAAAACCCATTGACTATAATGAAGCTAACAAACTTGCTGGGGTTCATCTTGTTCAAAAGGAGTCACAATTGTTTTTTCAAAGACCAGTGGTCTTCACACAACAAAAAGCTGTTTCAAAACATCTGCCTAACATCGAACAAATGGCATCTAAAAACACTTATGATTCAAGTGCAGCTAGACTATATTTGGTTGATCTTAAAAAGAGAATTGAAACACTTAAAAGTGTTGTGGCTTCCAAAACAAATAATAAAAAATTTGAATGGTTTCCAGGTGTTCAGGATGAAATTAAAAAGATTTTTGAATCAGAAATTAATCCACATATTGCTGCAATTTATGCGGTAGTTCTTAATGTTGAACGATGTCTTTTGAAAGAGTCAGCCGAATTTGTTAAGGACCACAAATCCTTAGTGAAGGAAGCTAATGAATACTTGGAACACATAAAAGTTTTGGAAAAGCATAATGACAATCTCTGCTTCGAAGCTCTATCGACCGATATAATGTCCATTATTTTCCAAACATATTCTGTCGAGGATGATGAAAGACTCCGTGCTGAGACTTCTGAAATTGTTTTAAAATATGAAAATGCGCTCGCAAAGGTTGAAAAACAAAATGTCACATATTTTAAACAACTTGATCAGAAAAAGGAAGAATGCAAATATGACAAATTGTCGTATGAGCGTTCTTACAAAAGTTTGCAAGAAAAAATTGATCTTTTGAAGTCTCAGCTTGAAAGTCAAAATAGGAAGGGTGAGGAAACTAAGTTTGCAAAACCATCAACTTCGGAACCACTAAAAATGTCAATTTCTCAAACGGTTCCAACAGTTGATGTGAAAATTGATTTGACAAAACCAGTCACTCCAACACCCCAACACCCTTGCCTAAAACACCAAAAGTGATAGCACCTGGCCTTTCTAGGAATTGCTCACCGAATGTGACCACTCAAACAGTTAAGGAATCTGTTGGTTCAAACAAAATGGTCCACAATCTCTACCTAGAAACTACTAGGCAAAAGGCACAGGTTCGACAAGACGGAATTTTAGGTACAAAACCTAGAGTGATGAATTCTACAACATTACAAAGCACTGCCAGTAGTAGTAAACCACTACCTAGGATCATTCAATTAAAGACTAGGGATTGGCTTGCATCTAAGAGTAGTTGCGCAAAAGAAAATGTTACCCACGTAGAATCAAACACTATGAACTCAAATTCCTCTTCGAACCAGAAACAAGCTTCAAATGACTGTAGTGACAAAGTTAAGGTTGCCATTTTAAACAAGAATGTTGAATTTGTTTGTCCTACATGTCAAAAATGTGTCGTTTCAGCTAATCATGATGCATGTGTTGCACAATATATCAAGAAAGCAAATGCAAGTGCTAAGGCACAATCCTCTAAGACACCAAATAGCAACAAACCCGTTGCTAAGAAGCAAAAGGCTAAGAAACCAACTAGGTGGATCTCTACAGGACGTAGTGTTTCTCAAAATGAGACTTCCGCTGCATCTGAAAAGGAAACAACTCCTAGATCTTGCCCTAGGTGGATTCCCACGGGAAAAGTTTTTAAAACAGTTGGTCTTAGATGGATTCCCACAGGAAAGATTCTTGATAGCTGCACCACAACAAGTAATAGTGAAAATCATCAGGATAAGGATGTAGAAACCACTACAACCATTTATAGTGGACACCCTCAATGTGATGATTCATGTTTTTCTAACACTATTATTTGTGCATATTCTTCTTTTGTGGATTCTGTGATTGCAGGTACTCGTGAAAGTGTTGAGAGTTCACTCGCTGAATGTGGAAGAGAAGACCTTTATGCCAACATCGCATTTGGAAATCCTGGTCTACATCCACTCTTAACTCCACTTTTACTTGTTCATACTTAATCATTCTTTGTGAATATACATTTTTTTGAAAACATCAAAAAGAATATACAAAAATGGAAAATTTTCAAAAAATACAAAAATAATATAAAATCACAAAAATCCAAAAATATTCTTCTCCGACATGTCTCTCGTATAATCAATATTCTGTACGTACTTAGAAATATCATTCAACAATGATATGGGCATGTACAGATGCTTGAGCGAGAGTTCTTTAAATGTTTTCAAAACATGTCGTTTCTCAAATTTCTTCTCAATGGCTTGTAAGTATTTCAGCTTACAACCCGAGCTTCAATGTAATGGCTTATGCACACATAACCGTGCATAACCCGTTTTTCAAGGAAAGGAAAGTGCTTAGTCAAAATCTTTCGAGCACTTATCCTAAATTTCAATGGCTTTCGTATATTTCAGTACGAAACCCGAGCTTAATTTAATGGCTTCGGAACATCTCAGTTTCGGACCCGAACTTCAAATAAAGGAAAGTGTTGTGCAAAACCAATTTCTTTTTCTAATACTTATCCTAAAAACAAATGAAGATATTTCTCCTTACATATCTTCAAAGATCTTCAAAATCTTCTCTATCTTGAGCACATTTTTCTTCAAGATTTTTCAATAAGATTTTTCCAAATCTTTCATAAAGTGCTCAAGATAACTCCCTCCTAAACCCTTAAAACTGCTTTTAAACTAAAATGTTTAACCATATGCTTTGTTTAAGGGGGAGTAGAAAAACAAAAATGTTCCAATTTCATGCTCAAATCCGTCTATCTCTCCAAAAAGTTTCATTTTAATCAGTTGATATCAAAAATATCACTGCATGCTATTTTTGAGGGGGAGAAGATGTGATTAAAATGTGATCAAAAGAGAATCTCAAAAAGAGTTCTTCAAAAAGACTCAGCATGAACCCTCGAATTGACGAAAGATAAATGTCAGTAATCGAAAAGACTAGTCCGGGACGGGTAATAATTTCAAGATGGTTATCCATTGATGTAAACGTGTCTCGCAAAGGACTTGTCTGAGTAGAATGTACCAATTCGAGAGATGATCTTTTGATATGACCGGGACGGGTAATAACTTCAAGCTAGTCTAACTAGTGATGTAAACGTGTCTCGCAATGGTCATATTAATTGAAAATCGATCAGTTCAAAAAGTGCGATCTCTACCCATCATGTGCAATTCTTTCTTAAATCTCATATGCACATGTGAAGGGGGAGTGTTTCAAAAATGTAAAACTCTCAATGTGAACAAAATATGTTTTCTCACAAACATGTTGAGAGATTTTCACAAGGTTTAATGGCATGTGACAAATAATCTAGGATAATCATGGAGTAATAAGGTGATTATGGTTAGGTTATGTCCAATGATCCGCCAGAACCGGAGGGATCTACCCAAGGACAACTCCAATAGCTTAGCATTAGAAGTCCTTAGGTAAGATTGAAAAAAGGAGTATAATGAGAAAGGAGAAAGAAGGGGTTGAAGAATGAAAAAGAAAAGTTTTTGTAAGGGTGAAAAGAAATAGCCCTCCATGAAAACTTAGGTCAGAAACCGGGTCAATACATCTGCTATCGGTACTCACTAAGGTGATACTGATATTGAAGACAAGACGTCATGGACCCAGTGACGCATTTGCACCACCCCTCCTATCCACTCAGATATCTCTCAATAGATATTTGTTTCATTTCTCACGGAGAACACTTCATAATCTATCGACCTCTCACTCCGAGATGTGTTGATATTGAAAAGGTGGCACTCTGCTCCATGCCTCCGACGACTAAAACCAAAATGCACATAATTGAGTCTAGAGACATGAGATTCATCAAAGATCTCTTAGGAACACTTCCTATGCAATACACTTGTGTTCACTCAAAAGGATACAAGTTGTATGAGTCTTAATGAGATCTAAAAGGATCTTGCCTCATGACATGATGGCCGCTGGACGATTTATTGCTAACTGTCTTATGCAGGTACCGACGGAAGTCCATTCACCATCATCATCTACAACGTAGACGCATCTGATCAGAAGAAGTAGATCAAGGCAAGAACATTCAAAGTCAATACTTTGAAGATCACAGAGCATGAAGGAACAATGAATCAAGTCTATTATACAATGACACACAAAGTTCAAGACATCAAAAGCAAAAGACCAATCACGGGAGCATCATTCAAATGACCATCCCTTAGGGGGAGATTGTTAGCATTGAATTTATGCTAATTAGGAAGTGATGGTCATTTGCTAGTTAGAACCAAAGTGTTATGTATAATAGTTAGTTAATATGTGGGCTAGGAGTATTAGTAATGTTAGTAGTCCAAATGTATAAGCGTGATACACATTCTAGTCCACATCATAGTCCAATATGTAAAGCCCATCAAGCCTTGCTTGATGGCAGCCAACTCATATATGCCTCACTCTCTCATTTAGCAAAGTGTGTGCTTTGAGAGAGTGTGTGTGTTTTATTTGTATTTTCTCTCTAAATCTAATATACACATTTCCAGGTTTCTCAACTGCCACCACATCCCTCATCTATCTTTCTTCTCATTACTTATCTATATTATTCTCTTCTTATTGTTCTTGCTGCCATTCGATCTCTAGTGATTAAGTGGTATGATAAAAGAGTGATCTTCACTCACAACAAATACTCCCCCTTCACATGTGCTCATGCATTTTTTAATATAAGTTTGCACATGTTGGGTAGAGTTCGCATATTTGAATTGATTGATTTTCAGTTAATATGACCTTTGAAAGACACGTTTACATCACTAGTTAGACTAGCTTGAAATTACTACCCGTCCCGGTCATATCAATAGATTATCTCTCGAATTGGTACATTCTACTCAGACAAGTCCTTTGCGAGACACGTTTACATCACTGGATAACCAGCTTGAAATTATTACCAGTCCCAGACAAGTCTTTTCGATTACGGACATTTAGCTTTCGTCAATTCGAGGGTTCAGATCTGAGTCGAGCTCTTTTTGAGATTCAATCATCATCACATTTTAATCACATTTCTCCCCCTCAAAAATAGCATTTCAATGGTATTTTTGATACCGATTGATTAAAATATTTGTTTTTTAGAAAGCTAATAGGGAGAAACGGATTTGCATGAACTTTTGGAACAAATTTGTTTTAGAAATACTCCCCCTCAAAACTTGCATAGGTTTTGATATTTTTAAACTTTGGAGCGAATGGGGAGTAAAGATTTGAAAATCTTAAGCAAAATTTTTGAAAAGTTTTGAAAAACCTGTTGATGAATTTTGAATAAAATTTTGCTTAAGATTAAGAAGTTTGTTTTGATAAACTTTGCGAGAGAACTTCTTTTCTTTTAAGATTATTGCAATAAAGTGTACAACAGGGTCCTTTCTTTGAAAAACAGGTTATGCACTGTGATGTGTGCATAAGCCATAATGATTAAGTGCGGGTTGTAAGCTGAAATACTTACAAGCCATTGAGATTTTTAGGATAAGTGCTCGAAAATTTTGATTAAGCACTTTCCTTTCTTTAAAGCACGGGTCCTGAACTGATGTGTCCAGAAGCCATCAAATTAAGCTCGGGTCCGAAACTGAGTTGTTCCGAAGCCATTGTGCTACTTATGTTTAAATGGCAAACATGTGATGTAATAGGCCTGTAAATACCCCTCATGACTCTCCATGAGGGGTGTGAGAATTCTTTGTATCTTTGTTCATTTTATTAAGCTAATATATTAAGAGTTTTCTCCACCCTCTCTCTATTTTCTCTTACTAAAAAGATGAAGATATTCATCTTCTTCACCCAACCTCGACCTCCCGAATCACATAAATCATACACATATTCGGTCCTACAGATATTGAGAGAGAATAAGAGAAATCGGGAATAAGAGTTATGAGCTTTGACCCTTGACCGAAGGCTTATATATCCTTCCATCGACATCACTTTCAGCTAGACATCTTCAGCCCTTCAACTCTTTCAACTCATCCATAAAGCTCCCAAAATACCAATAGCTTAAACCTAAAAATATAAAAGTGACACAATCAGTCCTTGAAGTATTTCCCGGCCAAGTTATAATTTCAACAAACACGTGCGTACACGAATATTATAACTATATAAGACTTAAATGTTTTACATAACTTTATAAATGGTTTGCACAGGGTTAAAAACTAATACGGCTAAAATTATTATAACGAAAAAATAAATATCAAAATGAAAACACGGGTTACTATAATATGAAAATAAATAAACTTGGTAAACTACTTATTAACAGAAGTTATAAATGTTACTCGATATTATTACAATGATAAAGTTATGTAAAAACCTGGTGCCTGAATTGGATATTATCACTACTTTATTCTAAAACAAATTAAAATAGTGAGATGAACATTTTCTTGGAACGGACAACTGAGGAAATACATATTTGTGTAACAGTTTCACTTGATATCCTCTATAAAAGCAGCAACACCTCAATGTTTTTCTTCATTGGATCATCACAAAACACTTCCTTTCACATCTTTCCTTCAAGTTTTGATTAATGGGGTTCGTTCATATCCTTCCCTTTCTTTCTGTAAGTATATACTCTACATGTAGAAGCATGCCTGCATATTTGTATTTATATCGTAAATGTACGTGCTAATAGTACTTGTAATGTAGATTACTTGATTTTGTTTAACTTTTATTATTCTTATTTTTAGATGGCAATGTTTATGAGCCATGCAGCAAATGTGGCTACTGAAACATACTGGAAATCTATGTTGCCAAACACTCCCATGCCAAAAGCAGTCACTAATCTTCTGTCTAATGGTAAGCTAATTTCTCTTATAGCTTTCGCCCAATTATTTTTATTAGATGTGTCATGGATACTGAAATATTCTTTCTGCTTGTAACTATCCTTTTAAGGTTTGTTGTGATAGAATATTTGTTTTTGATGCGTTTAAACCTGGTTGTTTCAATATAAATGTAACATATATATATTTGGTTGATATATACAACTTTGTGAAAGTACTACATCAGTAATCTAAGAATCTAGTATGCAAATAGTCATATATATATAAATTTCTTGACTTATCTTCCTGGATAAACAGAAAATAAGGGCACGCGTTTCCATGTTGGTGAATCTGGCTCAAGTGTTGTTGGCGTTGGTCCACCTCGCACCAGTTTGGGTGTTGATGGACCTGGCTCCAGTGTTGCCGTTGGTCCACCTCGCCCCAGTGCTAGTTACGGTCTAAACGCAGCCCTTGTCTTCCTTGAAAAAGACATGCATCAAGGCCACGAGATGAACTTACAATTCCCCAAAACCATCACTCCATCATCCAATTTCTTGCCCCGTCCAGTTGCTGAGACAATACCCTTTTCATCGAAGAACCTTCCCCAACTGTATACTCGGTTTTCCATCAAACCCGACAGTATAGAATCTGAATCAATGAAGAAAACGATCAGCCAATGTGAGGAGAGAGCGGCGAAAGGCGAGAAAAAGTATTGTGCTACTTCTTTAGAAGCAATGGTGGATTTCATCATATCTAAGTTGGGTAAAAAAGTTAAGGTTATTTCAACAGATGTAAAATCTGATAAACTTACTATGTTACATAAGTACACCATTGAAGGATCAAAGAAGGTGGCCAGGGATAATTATTTAGTTTGCCACAAACAAAAATACCCTTATCCGGTTTTCTATTGCCACAAAGCCGCCTACACGAGAGTATATTCAGTATCTTTGGTGCGCGAAGATGGTACGAAAGCTAGAGCAGTGGCAGTCTGTCACAACAATGCCTCAAACTTATACCCTAAAGATATTTTAAAGGTTTTGAAAGTGAAACCAGGGACTAGTCCGAATATTTGTCATTTCCTACCTGAAGATCATATGGTTTGGGTACCTTACTAAAAGACATATAATGCCCATCTGGTGTGATTTGTGCTCTTATGAATTTAGAAATGAATAATGCCCAAGTGGTGTTGTTTGTATTAAGGGACTTGTAATGTTGTGCATTAGCTAGAGATCCTATTGATGTACGATATTATTAGATTGTTTATGATATTTTCTTTGTATTTGAATGCATGGATGTTTCTAATGCTGTTGATGATAGTACTATCTATGATTTTATCGTTAAATCTTGATTGCTTCGTTTCGAGTTTCTTTTTAATCTAGCTCTAATCTGTGGTGGTTGTTTTATCTAGCATTTTAAGGAATTTGTTTGCAATACAAAAAGAATATGATTAATACGTAATTGTTCATATTTCTTGAATGAATCTTTTACAATGATAATCTTCATATAAGAAGACGAGTAATTTGGCAGATTATACGTCTCAAAAGGTCTTACTACTTTATGAGGTGTCTCGTATAACAATGTCCTTGACCTTTCATTTCTAAGAATAGTTCTCTTCTCTTAAAAGATCTACTGTGAATATTTTAAGACTTTAAATAGACTTTTAGGAAGAATAGGTTTCAAGCCAACAATCAAATTCTAACGCAAATTATTTCTATATTCGGTTGGTAATTATATGCTTTAAAATATGGGCCAAATATACAAGTAGCCCGGTCTATTAAGGTGTTTGGCTTTTTTAGCCCCAAAAAAATCGTTTTCTCAAAATAGCTCAAAAAATAAGCGACTTTCAAAAAGTCGTTTTACAATTAAGCGACTTACTATTTGTGTCTTTTTGCAGCAAAAAAGTTAATTTTTTAAGCGACTTTTTGACTTTTTAAGCGACTTTTCGCTAGGGGCCAAAAAGTACACGCCACATATCGCTCCCACATTTAGTCGCTTATTTCTTGGGCTATTTTGAGAAAGCGACTTTTTTGGGGCTAAAAAAGCCCAACACTTTAATAAACCGGGCTATTTGTAGAATTGGCCCTTAAAATATATATCTTGTGAATTATGATAACTGTGATGCATAAAACCTATAGCACAAGGAAGAGAATATAGATAAATGTGACTGATGTTATAGTCAATAGAAGTCTCCTGGACAACGATCATTACCTTGTTATATTCTAGTTCAAACGCTCACTAGCTTGTCACACAAGTGTTAAATCAAAAGAATGAAAGTACTCAAGAATTAATATGATTAGCCACTTATACAGAAACGCTTAGCATCAACATAAAATCAGCTTCCTAACTCTTTTAAGTAGATTCTTTTTTTCTTATCTTTGTTCATTAAAGATGTTATAGGCAACATATTTTATTCGTGTCACATCGTTATGACCTGATAACGCTATTTTATTCGTGTCACATCGTTATGACCTGATAACGCTTTTACATGATTTAATCAACCAGAAACTGCTGTTTTTAAAGTTGATCAGCGTCATCATCATGACCAGATAATGCTAAAGAACTGAGCTCTAAATGCTTGTTGGATTATTAATTCTTGAAGCTCAGCTGGGCTTCTTTAACTAGATGGTGTTACTTCCAATCACGCATTTGGGTGATAGTTTTGACTTAATTACTGATCATAAGTTGGTACATATATAAGAGTTCATGTGCTAATTCAGCTGGTTTTCGTTCCGAAATTTATATCTGGTAGATTCTGAAATTAAAAAAAAATAGTAATGGATATCTTGATCTCAGTAGGCCACATTTCCTTCTGAGTAAAACCTGGTCCTTTATTTCCATCTGGATGAGCCAATGTAGTTTAAGCATATATAGGAGATAACCGTTAGCATGTAAGCACAATTACAAGGCTTAGCAAAATGGCTATATATGGATTAAACTGGTTACACCTGTATTTGATAATGTTGCAGGTAGGGGTGTAAACGAGTCGAGTAACTCGAGCTCGTTCGAGCTGAGATTTATCGAGCCCGAGCCCGAGCTCGAGCTCAGAAAATGAGCTCAAAATGTATATCGAGCCGAGCTCGAGCTTATATAAGCTCGACTCGAGTTGTTGTCGAGCTTTTCGATACTTTTTATATATAATATGTGTTTTAAGGGCTTATATGTAAATATACTAAATAATGGGTCAAAATATAAAACAACCCGTTTCATATGTATAAACATAATACTGTCAAGTCGAGTCGAGCCCAGCCAAAATTCGACTCAATTCGACTCGTTTACACCCCTAGTTGCATGGTTATTAATGGAACGTGGGCCAAATGGATGAGGCCCGAAAGCATTTTGCTCAAGCTGACATGACCAACAGCACATCCTAAGGCCCAGCATTATATTGCAGGCTTTCGGCCCAATTTCCCAGCCCAAATTCAATGTCACGACTAGCCCGAGTTCATCCCCGGCCAGATTAGCAAAGTTTAAAGGATATATAATCCTGATCTCTAACCAGATCCACCCCGCAACACTAGCTAAAACAGTTACAGGATAGCCACTGTATATTAACACAGTACGGAGTATTAATTAATATATCACATAATTATCCTATCTCTTATACAACAATTCATGATATCCACACCAAATTATAAACATATCACATGCTATTAGAAAAAATCTTCGGGTCAGCTTATATCACTTGTTACTTGTTAGAAGAGCAGAATTATGGGCAAACAATCACACTTGGTAGAAGTGCAATTTCAGTTTATACATATGAAATGGGTTGTTTTATATTTGACCCAATATATATGTATATATATGTGTTGCACTTCTAACAGTTATCAAAAGAAATGCCATAACTCTATACACTGGCCAACTAGTAAATGTACTTGGTATAAAACTTTATATACTAAAGTTTATAAATCTTATGAGAAAAGAAAGCAATGCCTATAATCACAAATATTATTATGCCGAATAGCTGCTAAACATTACGCTGTCATCTTGGACGGAACCAGGGGGTTCCGCGGGTTTCCGCGAACCCCATAGATTTTTTCGATGTAGTTGTAATTTTTGAAGAAAACATCGATTTTTCCTAAATACATCTTAAATGCACCCGTTCCATCGAAATGTGTTTCTAGTATTATTTAGTTAGTATACTTAATAAAAGGTAAACATAAAATTTATTATTCTTCACTTTCATTCACTTTTTAACTCTATTATATTACAGCTCAAAAAATTTTGTACACCCGATTATATCTGCTCTTTGTTCATCCCTGCCTGTCGTTATTAATCCTAATGTTTATTTTAGAAAGAAAATACTTTGAGTGTCAAAGTAGTGACTCTAATGAATATAACCAAGACATGAACTCTCAACAACCACTACAAATCTAACTATTATTTATACATTCTAGGAAACAAAAGTCCAACTTTCAAGTAAATGTTCATACCTCCTTTCATTTTCATCTTCAATCACTTAGCTTTCTCGTTTCCCTCACGTTTTAACAACAATATCTGGAGTCCACCACATACATATATCAGGATTTGTGACAATATATGTGTCATTTACTTAGACTGTACAAATAAGTATTGCATCGATCTCAAGACGTTGATAGGCTCTTTAAAACGTCTGTGTCATAATTGATTATGGAGTAGCATGTTTATAAAACTTTAGGTGATATGATAGAAACTTCTATTTTGTTGACTTTAGTTTCAAATGATTTCTAAGAAGTTGAAATACTAGTCTTCAATTCATTATATATAGTAGAGATTTGTGTAATCTATCTGTTTTGTACTCGGGATTATTTTTTATTCTGGAAATTCAAACTAATATTTCTAGATTTAGAAGGCCCTTTTGAAGGTGTAGAGACCAAGATTCATGTATTTCGTGGTTCAGGTGGCCTTGGTTGGCTGAATGAAGAAGATCTTCATTTTAGAGAGAGAGTTTTGAGAGAGGGCGGATAGTCAAATGTTTAGCTTTATTAAAAGTAACAAATGAAGAGTATAATATTCCCACACACCCATATGGAGTCATGTGAGTACTTATAGGCCCTTTTACATCACCAGTTTGCCTATTACACATAAGTAGTCTCTGTGTGAGCTACTTAATACAAACCTAGTCCAATTCACGTGAGTGACGACATCTTTATAAAAAAGCGAGTCTAACAATCTCCCTCCAAGATGTCGTCACAAGTAAATGGTTACAATGAGACCTATAAACAATACAAAGTAAATTACAATAATAAACTTTTGCTGAAGTGCAGAGTCTCTGTAGTCTAGATCTTTTGGCAGACTTGAAGTTCTCTCTAATCCGAAGATCGCGGCATCGATCTTTGGTGCTGACGGCACACATCCTTGTAGCTCTGAACTTCAACTGTAATGTACTAGTTAGGTTATTACTCCCTCCTAACTAGTGAGCCCTTTATTCTTTTATGCTCCCTCCTGAATCGACAACTCTCGTTAGCCTTTAAACACGCAGCGGAGACCGTAAGCACAATGGTTGTCGTTCGGGAGCATTAACATATCTCACAAAGTATTTGCATCCAAGTTGGTAATAAGCCGTACTTCTCCCTCCTGATGATTGCGAGGTATCGGAATCATCATCCTTTAGTGTACACGCCTTTGATTACCTTTAACTTGAAGCAATATTAAATCCATAATAGCACGTCGACAACCCGTCGAAGCTTAATTATCGTGAGAACAAGGTTGCAAAAATCACGAATCGGTAGTCGGGCGGTCGACCACCTTGTAGCTTGTAATCGGTCTAGGCGGGATTAATCGGTGATTAATCGGATTGGCATTATTGAAAAATTTTAGTTATTTCTGGCAAGTTTTGTGTATTTCTGGTGAGTTTTAGGTACTTCCGGCAAGGTATTTTCTAAAAAACAACTTGTAATAGACTTAAAGAGTTACTATAAGTTATCAAAATAAGTTTACAGTGAGTTTTGGGTACTTCCGGCAAGATTTACAGGTTTCCGGCAAGTTTGACCACCATTGACCGCCATTGATAGCCGTTGACCATAGTTGACCTATTTGTTTGACCCAGTTACATAAATCGGCAAGGTCTATGGTCTTGTAGCACCTAATCAACGATTAATCGGCCTTGTAGACCTTTTTTTGCAACACTGCGTGAGAATATGTTGAAAAATACTCTCAATACGTCTCTCAAACCAACCTTAAAGTTCACCGGCTTTTATTAAATAACCACATGTGGAGACAACCCGATATTACCAATTTGAAGACGAAGTAAAGCATCCCCCCTCTAATGTGACTTAATCTTGTACGATAATGTGACTAAGAACCTATACTGAGCACTACAACGTAACTCCTTAAAGCATAGGTCGTTTCATATACCCATCCATCCTTCCTTAACTGTATATGAACCTCTCTCGAATTATCCACATCTTTGTGTGTCACTGAGTACAACAACGTATCTCCTTTGAGTGATAGTTAACTAGGTCTTCGTCCATCCACCCCTTGACCTATGAAAACTAGATAATCCAAGACTTAATCACTACACCCATGAGTGCCCAAACAAGTATCTCGAAAAGTCATGCAACCAACCAACCTCTAGACTTTGAGATAAATAAGTGCACATGCACGAAAAATGTCACTTCACAATCAAATCAATAATACCATACTTCTCCATAGTCATTCTTCTTAACCATATTAGCCGTGAACGATGTATTCCCGTTATTGTTGCGATGGTATCCCTATATCCCTCCAATTTTTTTTCCCTCATAATTTGAAATATACTAGGAAATGCCGTTACAAGAAGGCTAGAAAAATTTGAGTGTAACAGATTTTGACGTCAATTTTCACCTAAAAAATTCGAATTTTGACCAAAAAATTTGAATTTTGGGCCAAAATTTTCACTATTATACCAAAATTTGAATCTCACGTAAAAATTGAACGTTTAATCACCTGAAAAAATTAAATTTTACTCGCATTTTCCCGCCAAAAAAAACTTTTTTTTTTTTTTTTTTTTTTTTTAGGGATTCTAAGTTGAAGGGTATCAAAGTGGAAGTATTATAAGCGGACATATTTTTCAATTGCGGAAGAATAGAATTGCGAAAACCCCACAATTGCGAAAAAACTCCACAATTGCGAAAAAACGCAACAATTGCGAAAGAGTGATCCAAATGCGAGATATGGTGAATTGCGAAAATGTTGCCCAATTTCGAAAGAGATGAATTGCGAAATACCTTCCAATTGCGAAACTTAGTTGCAATTCCGAAGATATGACCAAATGCGAAACTGAGTTGCAATTCCGAAAAAAATGACCAAATGCGAGACAAAGTTCCAATTTCGAAGGAATGTGGCAATTCCGAAACTTTTGGCAATTTCGAGACTTTTCAGCTTACCAACTCTTGACTTTTTGACACTCCACCAATAATTTAGCAACTGTCAGATCTAACCACTCTTCCTACCTTCCATCAATAATTGAGTACAATAATTGAAGCCCACTTTTCCGGCAATAACTTCCGACCATCTTTTCCGGCCAAATCACGGATTAAATGACAAAACAATCTCAAATAAGACCTTGAATATAGAACTGTTCCCAGATCTAAATTCGTATACACATGGATTCGAGACTTTTTGACCATATAAGATACATAAGACCAGTAATAGGTCTGTTTTTATCGTATGAAACGGAAATAAATTCCGATGACCGGAAAAAAAAAATTCCGATGACTAAAAAAAAGGAGATAAAAAACAGCCTAAAACTTGAATCGAACCACAAAAAATCTTCCCTGGTTAGCTCTTGATACCAATTGTAGAGACCAAGATTCATGTATTTCGTGGTTCAGGTGGCCTTGGTTGGCTGAAGATGAAGAAGATCTTCATTTTAGAGAGAGAGTTTAGAGAGAGGGTGGAGAATCTGGTCAAATGTTCAGCTTTATTAAAAGTAACAAATGAAGAGAACAATATTCCCACACACCCACATGGAGAGTCATGTGGGTACTTATAGGCCCTTTTACATCACTAGTTTGCCTATTACACATAAGTAGTCCCTGTGTGAGCTACTTAATACAAACCTAGTCCAATTCACGTGAGTGACATCTTTATAAAAAAGCGAGTCTAACACTTTTGAAGGTGAATAAAACTAAGTGAAAGTTTCTATTGTCCAGTGTTCACCTTAGTTTAGTCTGGTAATAGTTAAACCATGAGCTTATACTAGTATTAGACACAAGAGCTTCTGAACTATTTCTCCCATTCTCCCTTCAAAAAAAAATCTTCGCTTATTCTCTGAGTCTGGTCTCTCTAAAACCTCTCCCCCTCCGCATCACAGCCATATACATAACTCATAAAGTGTTGCATTTTGATTTAGTTAGTGAACAATCTAACAACAAAGAAAATTGAGCTAGAATTTTAAGGAAGAGTTGTAAAACCCTAAAAATCTAAAACATGTAAAATGACCAAAATGCCCCTGCAAGTTTAGAAATTAATTAAAAGTTTATAAAGTATCAAATAAATTCCAAACTTCTGGCAATGCATAAGTTATGAATCCCAAATAATTTTAACAATTCTATTTAACATTTATACAAGAAATAAAATTACCAAAATGCCCATAGAGCCGAATATTATTGTTATTAACATTTAAATTGTATAAAGTAAAAATAAATGCATTTAAAGGTAGAAATAAATCACATTGATTTGGCCAACCCATTTTGCCGAGATTTCTGGTCCAAGCCCACCCCATTGACTCGGTTTCCTATTTTAAAAATCAATCACACCCTTTCTTGATAACCCTAAATTACCGAGTGAAATAACACACACAAATAAATCCATATAGCCTCCAATCGACACCCTAAAATCCCTAGACCATTTTTCTGTGATTGATCATCATCCAAAAGAACTAGGAAAAATACCATTCGAATTATTTGAAGCTTGGTCCGATCTTGGTGAATTATTTCTTTGTCGCTAGAACAAAATAAGGTATGGAACGAATTAATTCTTGCGACCTCCTAAAAATTCGTTTCTTATTTTTCTTGTGTTCCTCACATCATATGTGACCTGTGAAAATTGGTTTCATGATTTTTAGATCGTTTTTGAAGTCGTGGTGATTTTTGACCCGTTTTGGCTAATCGCGTACAAAAGAATTCGTACACCTCATTCCACACGTTCAAATCTGGATTTGGTATTTTTCTCAGACCCTATATATGTTAAGAACATCAAATAAAATGTATAAGTCGATCCATGCATGCTTATTATAATATTTGTGAATTAAATCTTAAAAACGTGTATAAAACATAAATAATTCAATCCGAATTTTTGAGGCTCCTTATTTATTTTATTTGGACTCTGCATGATCATAAAAATCTGGGAAAAATGTTACTTCGAATTATTGGGGCCTAATCGAATTATTTGTGGATTTATTTAGTTTACCGATTTAAAGAAAATAAAGAAGAAAAAGAAATAAAATGTAAATCGATTTAGGGATTATACTTTTGGGGCTGTTTTTGAGTGATTAAATGATGATTAATGATGATCTAATGATTGGTGAATGATTTGTATTTTTAGGGTTAGGGTTTTGGCTAATTAAAGTGTTATGCGATTGGTTTAAATTGTTTTGGGTGAGTTTTGTAACTTTTAAAACTCAAGGGTTATTTTTAGAACTTATTTTGGAACATGTACCTACTGTATAAAATATAAAAAGAGGGGGTCTAGTGTCATTTTTGTATTTTAAAGGATTAAAATGTTTCTAGGGTTTAATTAAGGTACGAATTATAAAATAATTAAATGGAGGGACTAAACTTGTAATTTCTGGAAACTTGGGGCTGTTTTGAGTAATATAATCTATTCAGGGGGTTATGTGTAAATTTGGTGATTTAATGGGTTAATATGTAATTATTAATAATATAAAGTTGAAATTGTAAAATAAGGGACTAAATATGTAACTTTGAAAACTAGAGGGACCTATTGTGTAAATTCTGTAAAATTGAGGATACATTCTTATAATATGATAAAATGAGTGACCATTGTGAAACTTTGATAAATTAAGGGTCTAAAGTGTAACTACGAACAATTGAAGGGTTAAAGTGTAACTTTTGAAACTAAAGGGGTATAAAGTGTAAATTATGAAACCTAAAGGACTAAAAGAGTAACTTGATGAATCTAAAAGCTAAAATGGAAAATTACTTAAAATGAAAGGGTTTGTAATTCTTGTCTACCCCCTCTAGGTGTGAAGAAAGAGAGGTCCTGATCCACTTTGTGTCATCCATTTCTGAATTGTGGTTGCTTCTGGAATAAGGTACAGATATTCTGACCTTCTCTGTAAGGTTTCCTATGATTCTTTTCTGATCTGTTAAATCTCTGATTTGATACTCTGTTACGATCTTTTGCTATGATACCTTTGCTTCGACCTTTGATCTCTGATTTTGGACCTATGATATGAAGACCTTTTTGATATGAGATGGAAATGTTTTAAGTAAAGTATTTTGAAAGGGTTTTTCAAGCATGATATATTGACTTTAAGAAAACTATTTTTGAAGTTCGTTTTATGAAAACTATTTGAAAGACCATTTATAAAAACTATTTTGAAAGATTGTTTTAAATGAACCTTAAGAGAAAACCTTTTGAAAAGTACTTTTGATATTGAACCTTTTGAAGATTTGACCATCTGATACCTTGACCCTTTTGGATATTGACCTGGGATATTTGATCTTCTGATATGAACCTTCTGATATTGAACCTTCTGATATGACACTCTGATTATGATATGAACCTTTGACCTTTGACCTTTGACTCCCAGTTTGATACCCGAGCCAAAATGTGTTCCCTAGCCATGAAGGTAACATGGCCGTGTCTGTGATGCACCACTGGCATGACTCTTGTGTGGTCAGAGTGATTAACCACACCGTCCCTGTTCTGTTCTGATATGTGCACACTATATGATTATGGCCGATATTTCTGTTTTGGGGGCGTATGGATGCATCCTAGATTTGTTCTGTTTTGTGAAGATCTGATATATCTGATATTTGGTGACTGATGATGGGTGCAATCCACGTCTTTCATGTTCTGGGAGCTAGCTACTCCATATATTTCTGTTGGATACATGAGGTCACCCCTCATATTATCTGGGTACTTGAGAGGCATCCCCTCTGGATTTCTGATATGGTTACATGGATATGATATTTCTGTTTCTGGGCTCGTGGTGGATTACTGTCCTAAACCTTTACTCTCTCTCTGTACCTTGATTTATCTATTTCTTATACTATGTCTGTGCTTTTCCTTTTACTTTCATTGCTTTTGCTTTCGTTTCCGTTTATTATATATCTGTTCACTGGGCTTTGTAAGCTCAGCCGCACGTTTTCTTTTCGTGTGCGGCAGGTTTTAGTTGGAAGCTGGGTTATTAATAGAGAGGACCTTGGACTTAGAAGACCTTGCTAACTAATTTGGATTAGAGATGATTTAAAAAGTTATATTCAGACTTAGTGATTATCGCATATCTCGTTTGAAACCTTGAAATTTCAGATTTTTGTTTGTAACCCTTGGAATCCTATTGTATTATTTATGTCATAAGCTTGTGTTTGTTCTGATAAGAATCCGTATCTGTGACACCTTTGCCCTTGTCGGGTTGGGGTGTTACATTGAGCTAGAATTTTAAGAGTCGGAGATTACTTGATGTAATCGATTATGAAGGTTTTGCTAAAAAGTTTGCGCCAAGAAAGAGAGAAAATAAATAAATTTCAGGAAAGAAGTAAATTACAATTATCGTGTACTGTTTTAATAAACTCTAAGAGACAGGTTGAAGAGTTCGCTTTAAATTAGGCCTTTCCCCCAATCGTATAACGACTCGGATGGAACAAAAACATGGTCAATTACCTACATAGCTATAAAATGACATATCAGATGTGCGAGCAAAGAAAAAAAAATATTGGAACATGCCAGATCAGAAACTTAGCTAATAAATTAGCTATCAGCTTCTCGGGTCGTTCACTAGAATGGAACAAACAACCACTTTTGATGACTCGTTTATGATGTTTCCCGGTTTACATCGGTGTGACTACAAATGTTAAAGTTTGTAAAATTATATTTAATTTGGTAAGGATCATGGTTGTATGTTCACATTAATTCTAGTTTGCTGAGATATTACAGAAAAAGAGTTATAGATTGTAAATATACCACGTAGGTTCTTGTATATATAACTAGTTCATTATGTCCCATAACAAAGTAATTCAATACTATTAATTCATCTGAACATAACTTTTAAATACAAGTGTGCTTGATGATATTAGTAATGACCCGACCTGACACCTCAGACCCATTTATTTTTACGGCTCAACAAAGTTAGGGGGATATTATGCGCTAACTAAAACACAATTACAGAAAACATAAATATTACTGCAGTAAAAGAAGTGTTTAACTTCAAAAACCAACACATATCATACCTAAAAGATTTTGCTTGAAAGGTGGACAGTAGTGGTTGGATCATAATTATTGTTTTTTATGTTTTGAGTCAAACTCGCGCACTCTATAAATACAGCAATGCCCCATTGTCGTTCTTCCTTCATCACATAGTATAACACATTGCTCCTCCAATCAAGTTTTCATCAATGGAGTTGCTACATATCCTAACCTTAGTTTCTGTGAGTATATACTGTGATTCAGCATGCATGCAGTACAGCATATATGTAACCATGAACGCGCTAATGGTACTTGTTTACTGAATTTTATTTAATGTTTGTAAGTTTTTCTTATTTTCAGCTGGCAATGGTTGCGAGCCATGCAGCAGTGGCTCCTGAAACATATTGGAAATCTGTGTTGCCAAACACTCCCATGCCCAAAGCAGTTACTGATCTTCTACATAATGGTTAGCTAGTTCCTTAATAAATTTCCTTTCTATATATGATGCCAAGAAACTGTCGACTATGCTATGATATCCATGTATTTTGTTGGGCATACATAAATTAAAACTTACTAGAATTTTCTATCAATATTTCAAAATTTTGACAGTACTAATAATTACTATGTATTTCGCTATTATCTACGTGAAGGTAAGAGCACGGATATCCATGTAGGTTTTGGCAAAGGTGGTGTATCTGTTAATGCTCCTGGCACAAACATTGGTATTGGTAGCGGTGGTGGTGTATCTGTCAATGCCCCTGGCACCAACGTTGGCGTAGGCCAAGGTGGCAGTGTATCTGTCCATGCACCTGGAACCAATGTTGGAGTTGGCAAAGGTGGCGCTTCTGTTCATGCACCTGCCACCAATGTTGGTGTTGGTAAACCTGGTGTAAGTGTTGGTGTTCATAAAGATGTAATTGTTAATGCTCCTGGCACCCATGTTGGTGTTGGCAAAGGTGGTGTATCTGTTAATGCTCCCGGCACCCATGTTGGTGTTGGCAAAGGTGGTGTATCTGTTCAAGCCCCCGGCACTCATGTTGGTGCTGGCAAAGGAGGTGATGTGTCTGTTCATACACCAAAACCAAAAGAAGGGAACTGTTCGACAGTAATTGTTGGCAAAGGAGGTGTTGTCGTGCGTTGTCACGGCAAGAAAAAACCTGTACACGTAAGGGTGTCTCCATTTTTGTACAATTATGCTGCAACTGAAGATCAACTTAAAGATGATCCTAATGTTGCACTTTTCTTCCTCGAAAAAGACATGCATCAAGGTGACACAATGAACTTACATTTCACCAAAACCATCAGTCCATCGTCAACATTCATACCCCGTAAAGTTGCTAACACAATACCCTTTTCATCAAAGAAGCTCCCTGAGCTATACACGCGTTTCTCCATCAAACCTGACACGATAGAAGCTGAATCAATGAAGAAAACAATCAACGAGTGTGAGGATAAAGCCATGGAAGGTGAGAAAAAATATTGTGCCACATCATTAGAGGACATGGTTGATTTTAGTACATCCGAGTTAGGCAAAAAAGTGAAGGCGATCTCAACAGATGTACATACTAGAAAAATTACTCCACTACAAAAGTACACCATGGAAGGAGTGAAGAAATTGGCGGCTAATAGTGCTGTGGTTTGCCACAAACAAGAATACCCATATGCGGTCTTCTATTGTCACAAAACCACTACAACCAGAGCGTATGTAGTGTCTTTGGTGGGTGAGGATGATACTAAAGCTAAAGCAGTTGCAGTTTGCCATACAGACACTGCGAAATGGAACCCAAAACATCTGGCATTCAAGGTTCTAAAAGTGAAAGTGGGTACTAGTCCGGTTTGTCATTTCTTACCTGAAGATCATGTTGTTTGGGTACCTTACTAAATGATACACCACTATTAATTAATGAAGAGTGAATAATGCCCATTAGCTGTGATATATATGTATCTTAGGGCTTGTATAACATTAGAGATGCCATTGATGTACAATATAATATTATGAGATTGTCTATGATCATATCGATGTATCTAATGTATATATGTTTATTATGTTTTATACTTAAATATCCAGTATTATATGATATGTTTTATATGTAAAGAACGGGTATATTATATGATCGATGTAATTATTCATGTTCAATCCTTTAAGCATCTTATGTTAAATATTTCTAAACCAGTATGAATATATGTCACAAAAGCAATTTCATCGCTCGTATTTCCCTTGAAATTCTTGACAAGATTTGCATCAGATATTTGAGGAAAGCTGCAGAATAAATTATGATACAGTTGTTATTCCAAATCACATCACATATATTTGGCTAGTTTTGTACGTTTTATTATCTAACTGTAACTTGTAGCACATAAAACTTGTAACACAACAATGATATAGACATGATGGATGTAAGCCATATAAGTCTCCTAGATGATGTTATGAAGCTCTAACTCAAAGACACCTCAGTCGTCGACATTAATGATCTTGTTTGTTTATATTTTGAACTCATAACAAGATTATATGTTAATTTTGTGTTCAATGTTAGTTCCAAAGTTCAGAAAGTATAAAAAAATTTACTTTTTAATTGTAACATTGTGTATGGACTATTTCTTCATAAGAAATTAAAAAGTTCATTTTAAAAGAATGAAATTATTAAAACTATGGATTAACATGTTATCACATCCTATAAATAGAAATCAACAGCTGGTTAAAAGAATAGAATAGGGATATTACTAAAACTAAAACAAAAAAGGTAGGATACCCTTATCAGCCTCTAATTTCTTTAATTGAAAATTTGGTTTTTCTATTATGATAGAAATGAAATGATGAGTTAATGGCATCTAAAACAACAAAATTTCACAAGTGCTTTCATTTATGCAATGTGTTTCTTTTGTTCCCATTATGTGTACATTAAATAGTGTTCCGATTTATGCATAAAGGAAAACACTTTAAGCATAAATCAGAACACTATTTAATGTGCATAGAATGGGAACAAAAAAAAACACATTGCATATGTATGTCTTCGTGGTGATCGTATTACATATACTTATGTCCTTGTGGTGATAGTATTACATACATATGTCCTCGTGGTGATCGGTAACACTTAACCGAAAAATAATACCACTTTAAACTGCAACTTTATGTAAATTAGAAAGTAAAAATGGCATAAAGCTTCACATAGAAAAATAATCTGAACCTAATAATATTGCATGGACAATCCTATCATTAGCATAAAGATTCATAGATCTCTAATAGCTAAATACTACGAGTATAAATTTGAAAAATGTAAACTAAGTAACTCATGCCAAAGAATGATATTTGCCATTTGATAAGCAAAAAAATGAACATGCTTACATGTGCCAAAATCCCAAAACTCGTTACTCTCAATCTCCTATACTGTATCCCGCCAAACTATTCAAAAACGAACAATGGCATTGACCTTCGCTATCATTCTTCGTTTCTCATATACAAAGTTCCTAAGTGTTTCTGACAGTGACTATGATACATAATTAATTTGAAAGTGAAAATTTACCAGAGATGTAGTAATTTTTCAATCAAAGAGGATATAAGATAAAATATTTGCCATGAATGACACTACTTACAAGCAAGGCTCATTTGAGTCATTGCAATTTCCATTTGGATTTGGTCAAATGTCAGCAGTGGTGGTTAGCGGTCTAAATTGTTGATTTCTTGTAATGAACCAGGCTGCAGTGGTTCTAAAGATCCCCAAGTTCTTCCACACTTCAATTTGACGATCAGGGGAACTGAAAGAAAGTAAAGTCAACAGATATAGGTAAAAAAAGTGTACTTCTTCAAGTGAAAAAACAAATTTCAAATGTCAGTTGAAAGTTAGATTCTTGATGCTAAATTGAACATATTCAAGCAGCTGTATTGGTTCAAGATTTGCACATGTGTATTACCAAAAGGTAGCAATTTTGGCACAACAAAAAATTAGATAACCGAAGTGTGATTTCTTGTGCATTAAACCTTGTTTAACATTATTCAGAAATACAGATTATAATTAAAGAAATATAGTTTTTGCAATCTTATTGGACACACTGAATCGCTTATAACATTATACGGAGTAATATATTAGAATATTCGCACAGAAAGTCTTTCAGGCCAACCCAACCTATTTAAAAATTACTCGTTTTGAACCGTTATCCAACCGTCCATTTTGCCACCTCTAGTATTACCCATTAAATTATCAATGCTGTGTCAATGAAGGGTGGTGAAAGGTTATTCCTCGATTGCGGTTGTACAGTTTGAAAAAAAATAATGTTTTAAAACTAAGACATTTATGTTAAAAAAAACAAAATTTAGTGCAACAGGGAACACACCGATTAGTGAGGCAGCAGTTTCCATGCTCAACTTTAGCAGCAATCCAGCTTCATTCACAACAGAAGGATCAGCTTCAAGTATTAATTCATCATGTACCTGAAAAAGAAATTATATGATGTCCAACATGCGATAAAAACCAATACAATATCAAATATCACTGTTAGAACTTAACCTGTAAAAGGACTCTACAACGGCCCTTAAGCATGTGGAATCTTTCTGCAAACTGGACACTAGACTCTGACTTCTCAACACCTTCACCTATGACAGAGTGTATGTTTATCATTGCAACTTTGATGATATCAGCTGCAGATCCCTACAAAAATGCCAACAAAAAGAAACTAAGGGAAGGAAACTAAGATATCGAAATGAGAATAAAAAAGATATTAAAATAGTACCTGACAAATGGAGTTCACCGATTGTCTTTGTGCTTTAGATTTTTCTTCACTATTTCCAAATTTAATCTTTGCCAAAAATCGCTTCCTTCCCATTAAAGTTTCCACATAACTAAACAAACACCAATAAAAGATGTTAACGAATCTAGAAAATTGCATCGAACAGTTTTTCTTGCCAACCATAATTATGGCATTCCTTGTGTTCCCTAGAAATTCCACCTACAACTAATGGGCAAAGTAAACAATCTCACCCTTTTTTACGGCACCCAGCCACAGCTTCTTTAAGCCATGAAGCAACGCCAGAAAAAGAGCTTTTGAAGCTCTGAATCTTTTCTCCAGCATCTTCTGGACTGCATTCCAGTTGGTCAGCAAGAGAATTTGCACCCATACCGTATAGAATACCATAGACCAGTCTTTTTGTTTGTTCTCGCTCTTTAGGATCCACTGAAGACTCTGCTTTCCCTGTCCATCTTGCAGTGATCATGTTGAAAACATCCCCGAGAGGTTTTGTTAGGAGCTCAACTAGTGACGGGTCCTTAGAGAAATGGGCCATTAATCTCAGTTCTATCTGAGAATAATCTGCAGTTACTAATAACCAGTTTTCCTGCATAAAAATATGTATAATATTATAACCAAGAAGCCATCGTCAATACTCGGTTGCATGTTACTCTCAACATGAAAAATACGTATTTGTTGTAATTATACACCTTTTTGCAATCACATGCTAATACACAAATTAACTCATAAATATTAATTTTTAAAATGGACAAAAAGTGTTGTGGGTCAACTCGACCTTAAATATCGCCACCCCTACTTTCAGGTGACAACCATCAAACTAGAAAGATGACACAAAAGTAAAAAAAAAAAAAAAAAGCAGAAGAGATAGGAAAAACTGACCTGAGTTGGAATGAAGAAATCACGAGGATTTACTTTGTAGTGCTCAGTTTCTGAATCGCCATCTGTTTTTTCATCGCGTTCTATCTTAAATTCAACCATATGCTCGACACACTATAGGAAAAATATTTCAGTAAACAACCATATAATCTAATTATAATTGAGATCATGAGAAAAAAAGAAAGATAATGACACACCTGTAAATTGGGGTCCTCCATGGATAAGCGTCCTGTTGCTGTTGATGTTTGGAGCCAATGTCCATGCAGTGTATATCTTTGAGTCTTCATGGATAGCTTAGCAAGTGAACATATTGAACCCAGTGTACAATTCAATAGCTTAGCCAATGTCCGGTGCTCTTTGATGACAGGAATTATAGGATGCTCGAGCCTAAAATGAGAACTCTTTTAACTATCACGATTTAATAAAGTAAGATTATTATATAGATTAGTATGCTAAAAATAAATACCTTAGCATTTCTAAACAATGTTTGTCCGTGCTGGGGTGATTTTTCCCTTGGTAGCCTTCTGGAATTGGTAGTTTTAACCGTGTATAGAGTACGTCTGCAATATCTGCTGCTGTATATAGAGAAAACCTTGTACCCGCCAGCCTATAGGCTTTGTTCTCAAGATATCTAAGTTTTTTACCCAACACATAGCGTGATTGTATGCAACCATCCATGTCAACACCTATTCCAGAAAGTTCCATATCAGCAAGAACATTGACCAGTGGCATCTCGATAGTTGATAGTGGTTGTTGAAGGTTTTCTGATGTTAGCAATTTCCATAAAACTGATGACAAAGCTCGTGTTTGAGCTGCCCGCCTACAACAACCGTTGTGTGCAGCTCTACGCATCTGATTTTTCCACCGACCCTTTTGGTTTGCAGCTGCTGCCACTTCACCAGATAACCTTTTCTTGACTTCCTGTATAAGTACACCAATTTATATGCATAAAAAACAAAACAAAAAATATAGACCCTTACAGAGAATAGAGCTTAAATATTTAAATACTTTAAGCTCAATCAGATTACATAACTGGAGTAAAACCATATGCGGCAATTTCAACCCACGTACTATGAATAGGTCAATATGGGTATGTTTTATCTCAAAACGGTAAAACTAAAGAGGCACCGCTCAATCAGGTGGAAAGGTGCCCAATGTCCATATTTAATGCATACAACCTTCTTCACTGTTTAATTCAAATATTCAGATTAATATCATAATAATATGGTTTTTGTATGATATTACGCACATTAGCTGTTTTCGAAAAGCTAATTCGGCAAAAAAATATTTTTCAGGGTTAACCAAACCCGGCCTTTTTGGCTCAAACTAATAATAAACCTGTTTTTGCATGAACCTATTTTGAACAGTTACCAAACCCACCCGACCTGCCTATATTCCCATCTCCATCTCTAATTGTATTGATACAGTATAGAGCTACCTTTTCCAAATTTGGATTAGAACTCCGCTCCTCATCAGGCCAAAGAATCCAAACTACAACACACAAGTCAACTACATCTTTAAGATGAACTGGAGAGAACATATAGTAACTGTTTTCTATAAGCTCCACACCCATAGTTTTCACTGAATCTTTAATGCTACCAAATCTCTGAATAGAAACAGCTGGATGTTTCAACACCTGACTCTGAATCTTCAAATTCCACCCAAATTTTCTGACATGATTTTTACTCATTATCATACAAATTCTACGCCATCTCTTCTTTGCCATCTCAAACTGATCTTGTTGGGCCCAAAAGTTACTATTACCATTCGGACTTTTGTTTTTAATACCCTCAGACCAACATAAATCCTTGGGAACACTGATATAGTAAACAGGAGAATCTTCCCAGCATATTGCCATGCCTTGTAATTTAAAAGGGGCAATTGTGTGTAGTTCAGACCGTTTGTTGTAGTGAATATAAAAAAAGAATTCGTTCATGGTGTCCCACATATTCAAGAATGTATCATATCCACCTGGCGTGTTAACTGCACTCATGGGACCCTTTTCAGAATTCCTTTCTTTGTTACCAACACGTAAACCCTCCTTCTCTTCCTGTTTTTGGGGAACAATTTCATCTAAAGTATTTTCTTTCATACTGATTATTCCCACTGAAGGGCCGGCACGTGAGATACTTAAAGTGGTATCATCTGAGTTATGTTCTGGTGAAGTTCCTGAACCAACATCAGAAGTTTTATCTTCCTTCACTTCAATGGTTTTTGATTTTAAATTGTTTTGGTCCATGTGAACAAAGCTACTGGTTCTTCCTTCACTACTAGTTGTATCTTCTCGAGAAGACATTACTGGTTCTTTCTTAGTTATATTCATAGGAAACTGAGGAACATCAACTCCAAGAGCCTTAAAAGCTGAAAAGGCAGCATCTCTTGCTTCTTCCGCTTTTTCCAGGACTATTTTGCGGGCCCCATTCTTTATCTTTTTTGCCACTCCCAACTGAATACGCCTTTGTATTGTGTTTTCTGATATTAAGAGCAAAACTTGTTACTAAAGAGCTACAATGCAATAATTATTGGTAAATAAATGGAACAGGAGGGTAAATAGCTAACATTCATGAGTTTCTGAAATAACATACAATCAGGAAATTACAGTGCTTAAGACAAAATACTCGGTGACATAAATAAAGATTAAAGATGGCAACTTTGACTTGTATATTTGTGGATACTAAATACGTTATTTTGGGTTAAGTTTTATCCATAATAAGACATATCTGAAAAATCAGCAGAAAACGACAAAGGTATTCTTATTCAGAGAATATATAGTTATTATAACAGTATTCTTTCATGTCAGCCAACCCGGCCTATTTTCATTGTACCAAAGATTACCCATTCTGACCTGTTACCCCACCCAACCCATGCATTTCTCTACCTCTAATGACGATGATAGCAGATTTAAAAAAAAAAAAAAAAAAAAAAAAAAAAAAAAAAAAAACTTTACCTTGTGCATCCCACGATGAAGATTCGAAGATTGTTTTAGCAATTTCGGGTATAGATGCTTCAGCAATTGCTTGGGGAGTGCGCAAGCCAGCTTTATAAAGTGCCCTAGCTCGAGAACCCTACAAAAGATGCAATTCCAATCATAAACCAAAAATATAATGAGTCCCAAAAGTCTTGGAATTGTGACGTTATCAAAATTAGAACTCAAAAGCTAATAAAAATATAAACCTTGACATATGGGATGGTAGTAAGCTCAGCAATCTCTGCTCTTACACCAAATGAAACACGATTTTGGAACTTGGAAACCAGGCTCTCAAGATCATGCCAACCGAGCCTTTCACAAAACACAGAAACCATGGAGGCGAACCTTCCAGCGTTTTCTTGTAAAGATTGAACCATTCCACGAGCCACGTTGAAAGCTTCACAAACCTCTGCCACAGGTACTTCCTTCATACAAAAATAGCATCAAGCCATCCAAAACAAGATGAATAATGAATCTTTTGCATATGAACAAGACTAGAAGCTAGAGGTTGCCATTTCGACCCATTTAAGCGGGTCGATTCAGCTTATATTTTCTTTTAACAGTTCAAACTGGAGAGAAAAAAAAAAAAAAAAAAAAAAGTTACAAAAAAAAAATGATAGGAAGTCACCCAATGTATATTTTATTTTATAAAACATCCTACTCAAAAAATTAGATTATTACTGAAAAAATATATCTGTTGTAATCATACTTTACAAACTAATTAGTTAATAACAATAATAACTTTGGACAATAAGTGCTTCCGTTTAGCCCAACCAGAACCAATTTCGACCAAAACAATAAGTCACCTGTTCCGAACCAACACCCACACCGCCCATTTTTTCACTTTTACTAGGGACATTTCAACTGGAGATACATAAACAATATTGTTTCAAAATAATCCATTCTAAGTCTTTTGTCAACAAGTATATATACTCGTAGTATGCAATTGGTTATTACTGAAAATGGATTTAGGCACGAAGCATCCAAAGATATGTGTTATCAAGCAAGGATGGTTGAAACAGACTAAAATGCGTTCTTCAAATGATAATCACCAACCTGTACAAGTCTTGACAAGATGAGTGCAACATAAAATCTTTTACAAACACGAAGCATTTGATCATCGGTAAGCATGCCATTGGTTGAAACCCCAAGTCCTTTCATATCATGTCTTGATCTTTCTGTATTGCGAATTGGAGCACCATGAGCCATGCGCATTAAAAATGGTTCTTGCACTCCAACACGATTTCCAACAGACTGCAATTCACAAATAGATAGAGATCAAGGGCCCATGATGTGTATAGAATAATATTTATAGAAACTTACCTGATCAAGTTTAGGCAATTGCATGAATCTTTCATAGTACAGTTCCCAATCTGGCTGAACATCAACATTAGTTGGAGTAACCAAGTATACTAAGTGCAGGTCTGATGCAAGCACAAACCCTTCTCTCGCCCTTGAAAGATCATCCAGCACAATCTAGAATTTAGAAATGCCACTTAAGACTTAATTAAAATTATCAAAGTAATAAAACCAATGGAAATTGCCAAGAAAGTTGACATAAAATGCCAATTGCCAATGTGGAGATATCCACTACTTTCTTCTGCGTCGAACAGTGACATAAGTTCAATTCTTGACCAAAGAAGTAGTAAAATTAAAGCTAATAAAGAAGTGAATGTTAAATCTGACAAATTTTAGGACCCAAGTTTTTGTCAATATTGTTAGATTTTGACAAAAATTACCTTTTTGTTATAGGTTAGATTTCATAGCCCTTTTATGTTATAATATTGAACGTATGCTACCTTTTGATGAGCGACAAAGTAGTGGATATTCCCATATCAGAAAGCGTTTAAAGCTACCGTAAAACATAAATTGACAAAATGTGAAAACACCTACAAGTGACTCCTCGGGATTTAGAGAGCTGCCAAAAGATGCACGGCCAAGAGGTGTGGTACTATACAATTTAGTATCTTCACTCCACTCCAGAAACTTCCTATGACACAGCCACTTTAGAGAATCTTTTGCCGATTTGACAACATCTTCAAATGGTTGTGTTGAATTAAGAAGAGTGCATCGAACATATCGATGGATATCATTAGCTGTTTGAACAATACCGCCAGCAACAACTTCTAAGATTGCATGGGTCATTCCGTTCTTATCTTCCGATAAACAAGAATACAATGGTGGGCAGCTATCACCAATGAGTGCCACAATTCTTTTCACTTCTTCAGGCTTGCATACTAATACCTAAGTTCACAAACAGACAAAAAAATAAATATAATGCAAATATGATATATAATATAAATACTTGTATAAAATACATACACTCTCTCCTTTTGTATCAATTCCAGTACGACCAGCACGACCGGACATCTGTCTGTATCTTGTCCCGTCTATGAAATCCCGACCAACCCGAGGTTGTCTGAAGATGACTCTTCTTGCCGGCAGATTCACCCCAGCAGCTAAAGTTGATGTAGCGGTTAACACACGTACTAGACCTTTACGGTAGCAGTTTTCAACAATTTCCCTTTCTTCAACCTAAGTAATAACAAAAGAAAAACCTCAAAAGCTTCAAACTTTAGCTCTTAGGAAATTTATGGAACTGACAATCACTTAACGACGAGCTAAGGGGTGTTTGGTTTTACGTAATTTTTAATAAGAACGGCATTTATGCCCATTCTTTTGGTTTGTAAATATAACAGATGAAGGGTCTTTTTGTGTTAAAAACTATAACAGTGTCAATGAAATTGTAAATATTCCTATAGCATGCAAAAGAATGTTGGAATCCTGCAATAAATAGAATTTACGAATTCCATTGGGATTATGTTCTGCCCTCTGTGAACCAAACACACCCTAAGAAGCTTTTGTGTGTGCTTACTGTGAGACCAGCATGGTGATAGGCAACACCAGCAGGAAGTGTCTCAGCTAATGTAGCATCTAATCCTGCAGGAGACTTTTGCAATCCATCAATGGCAGAAGCAATATCAGGAAATTCATTTTCACTATTAGGAGCATTAAGGGAAAATTGCTTAAGGTACTTTGCAACATGCTTGGCGGTTGATTCACATCCTTTACGACTAGAGCAAAAAATCAGCACTGAGTGGCCCTCTTGGACAACCTGATATTATTAAAAGATGTTACTTCAGTATATGCCAAAAAAGATATAACATTCAGCTTCACAAACAATAAAGAATTCAAATTTGCACCTCATTGCATAATTCTGCGATCTGATCAGGATCTTTACCACCAAGCTCGGCTCTTTTGGGGATTGTTCTGACAAGTTCCATCTTTTTGTTATAGATTGCATTGCCAACTTTAATGTACTCCTCAAGAGGAACCGGTCGAAAATCTGTCTGGTATAGTGCTGCCTGTAAAATATTAAATTTTGTTTCAATATTAAGCATTCAACCACTTAACAAGCTATATCTCCATGTGAAAACAAGATAGGTGCAAAGAGCGTGAAAAACAGATTTATGCAAATAGTTGTCTAAGTTTCCTTGGTTCTCGAACTGAGAGAAATGTTAAATGATATGAGAGTCCTATAACAATACAGCATCGGTTCGAAAATCAAAAACGATTAAAAAATTTGAACATGATCCAAGTTACTTGATTCATTAGCGGGAACAATATTGTGTGTTTTGCATTATGCTACATATGTTCAAACTGTGATTAGCAGAATTTTTATAACTTTAGATATATAATGAAGAAAACACAAAATAAAAGGCATTAGATAATCAAAGCTTTGAGATTGCCATCATAAGAAAGGTATTCTAGACAGACAGTAAAATATAAGTGTTAAACCATTGTGAAAACTGTAAGATGCTGACAATTAGATTTAACTAAAGCACAAGAGGATCTCACAATCTTATATTCACATAACAAGAAGCATATTAGGACTTCGGAGGATCATGTCCTTGCTAATGTTAAATTTAATCATTATGAATATTGAAGATGCTGAAAAGTAAATTAGTATATTTTTTGTGATGATACACACACGCTAAATGCGTTTCAATAACTTACTTGAAGCCAATCAGCAACGGCACCAACATTGGGCAAGGTCGCACTCATCCCAACTATTTGGAGACCACTAGTGGGGTCCGTTTTCCCACTGCTTGTACCAGAACTTTCTCCACTAGAAAACTCTACCCTTCCTTCACCAGCTCCGTACCGAAGCTTTGTCAACATTAGTTCCAAGAGGTAACCTCTGTGCTGATCTCCGACCTGGAAAACAAGAATGGTCCAAAGAATTATAAAAGGTGAGGTGGCAATGTCAACCCATTACTCAGGAATCAATTGCTTTTCGTTAAGTTTTATCTCTAACAGAAAAGCCAAACAGGTCAAGAGTCACCAAAGTGTGTTTCAATCCAAAAGTTATATTACCCACAAAAAATAGTTAACAAGAAACCACACATTTTGACCTGATACCCAACCCGCCGAACCACCAATATTGGCCAAGTTCTGTTAGATGGAAGTATAGATTGACACGTTCAAAGATATATGTTTCACTTTACCATGTGAAGTTCGTCAATTACTATGATGCCAACTTCTGAAAGACGCCCCTCTTCCAGCAATCTATTGAGTAGAGAGTTTGCTTTCTCGATTGTACAAACAGCTACAGAGGTATCTTTAGGAAGCGTTCCACCACCTTGGCTTCCATAATAACTACGAACATGCTTATTAAGTGGTTCCAGAAGGGCTTCTAGATGTTCCGCCTGCATCACTTAAACCCATTAAAAAAACCTTTTAAGCCATATATAAGTTTATGAAAGAAAGCTGCATAAGGCAATAATCACACCTTCTCTGTACAAATTGATACATAGGGAAGAACTAATAGTGCCATTTTTCTTGTTGATAATACACGACGTAACATCAGAATTTCTGCAACAAAACTTTTCCCAGCACTGTGACAGGAAAAGGCAAATGGTCATACAAAAAAAAATAAACTACACGAGTGAGCAAATACGACAAAAAGTTGATTGCTTAACTAGAAAAATATTTAGCGCCAGTACCTTGTAGATGCACAATACACAAGGTTCCTTTTTTGTAAAACCCCATCCACCTGAAGGCAGTCCACCTGGAAAATGAGAACTAAAGTTAATACTGAACTTTGATGTAATTAAGACTGCCATTAGAGATCACGACCAAAACGTCAAGGCTGATAAACACAAATATTACACGCAACTTATCAGCCAAACTTACGTCAATTATTTTTCCCACTGGATTAAGCAAAACAGGATGATCAAAATGACTAGAGAAGTACCTGCCAAGGATAAAGTTTTGATATCCCGCGTTTCTTGTATGTGTTGCATATCTCAGAAGGAAGCCAGTTGCTAATATCTAATCGATCATTAGGAGGCACTGAACTTGATGGAGTATTTTCAAAACTTTTAAACCCGTTCATATTAGAGCTTTTGATGTCCGTGCCTGGTGTGGTAAATGTTCTGTTATCATTAGGTTGATTCAGTACATCCGCTCTCCTTTTGGTAATTACACAACTCGAAGTTGTTTCTTGCAATCTAGACAAAGATTGAACTGGGTTGCAAGGAGTGATCATATTATTTACAGCCATATTTTTGTCCTCACAAGAAAAATCAATATGCTTCACAGGTAATGGTGACACTTCTTTGTTGGCTCCTGGGGATTCTTCAAGAACTTGTTGAGAAAGATCTTTACCTTGCTGGGCCATACCATCAGCTACCTGGATTGCTTCTCTCCAGAAAGTGTCTCCTGGTGTAAATAAGGAGCTTCCACGCATTGACTGAGGAGTTACTTCAGTTCCAACGTTAACTGCTTCCACTCCCGGTGTATTACATAATGTCATGTCAACATCTTCCAAATCTATCACATTAGATGTCGTATTGCATTTCCTCAAGCTCAATTGAAGCTCATTACTAGATTGGTTATAAACACTAGTTAAATGCCTCTTCTTACTCGATTGATCTTCCAAATCTATCACAGATGGACTACCAGGTCTTTTATTCGTATTAACTTTTGTACTAGGAACTTCACTGCATCAGTGTAAAAAAATAAGATGAAACTTAAAATCTTGCAGACACATATCTCTAAAGAGTAATAAAGTGTCGTCATAGTTTCATTTAGGGTCACTTAATTCTTTTTCTTTAACTTTTAAAAATTCAAGTTTCCTGTAACTTATAAAAACTGTTTACCTGACCCTATATTACCACATTACACATGATGACGCGGCATCTCAATTGCATAGAATTGGTGATGTGGATACTCATTGTGTAAAACAGCTTCAGAACGCCCATCACAACTGGGACACCACATCAGCTATTTTACACAATTAATACGTCAACATATGTAACCACTAATACAAGTGGCAGGTCAAATAATTTTTTAAAAAAGTACGATATTTAAACTCGAGTGGTAATTGGTAAAAACTCTGAAGCGAGTTTGAGCAACCTAGGTAGAGCAATGGTGAAACAGGGTTGCTATTTAGTGACATCTGCCTCGAAACAGCAGCTTAATGACAGATAAAAAGTGTGACTACCCTCGAAAAACTTACTTACCTACAATAATATGACAAAAAATTGGTTGCAAACTGTTGTAACTCTGGGTTCTCGACGCCATGCACAGATGATTCGATCTCTGATGTCAGGTTTCTTCTCACTTGATCTTGTCTATCAGATGGCTCACAAGCTGTAGGTAAAGTGCTAAGAGCACGATCTTCATTTTGTGATGAGACTAAATAGTTGGACAAAGAACCCTTTGCACTAGGAGACACTTCATGTGAAAGCTTTGCTTGTTTTTCAACTATCGCCGGTTTTGTAAGAGGCGATACAAACTTATTCTTCTTCTTTGAAGAAAAAAACTGCACACGGTAATAATGTCAGCAACATATGTTGGATACAGAAATACAAAAAAAAGTGCATTACTATCTAAACTTAAACTAAAATTATAAAGCAGACAGTTCTCCCAAGCCGGGTATATGTAATTTGCAGAAAATAATGCATCAACAGAATGTGTAGTAGTGTAATGTTTCTTGTATTGTTATGTTCATATCAATGTAGAACGATACCAAAAAAAAACAAAAACAAAAAAAAAGGCCACTCATATGACTTTTTTACCCAACAGAAATAACACCACTTTAATGCAACCTTTCAATTGAAGAAAAACGTGTGAGAACTATAACTAAACATATTCAGTATTCACCACACAAAAAAGTAAAATCATTCCTGGTTGGCACAAAAGCCACTATAATAGAAGTTTGTTTTGTTTACTATCAATGTTCTGCAACTTAAATAAGCAAAAAGTTATAATTAGAACATTGCAAAATGTAACTCAAAAGATCTCGCGATGACCCCCACAACAACTAACAAGTTCACAACGACAAGCATCCAGCAACGGTACAGATGCACATTGATTATACAATACTTAGAGCGAACTTCGTATGGATAAGGTAGAACAAAAGATTCAAAGCCAACAGACTCAAAACCTATGCGTTGAACTGTTGGTTACTAAATCCGGGAATCTATTATACGAAAAATCGAAACTTTGTCAATTCTGTGGCTATGGAAATGGGAAACAACGAGTATCAAGAAAACAGATTATTTTTTCATTTCTAATAATAGCACATAAAAGTCGCAAAGTACTACTATCACCCCAATAAACTGCAATGTTTTTTGTAACTAATGTAGTATTTAGTTTACAGTCATGAATCACTATAGGTACACGGTTTCATAGCGAAATTCAATCAATCCCGATCTCACGGGTTTCATTCCTAAACTTTATACCCATTACCAGTATTCCCAAATTTATGGGTTTCATTCCTAAACCACCACCAAAGTGGCCTAATGGTAAGGCACCTGCTGTCCTCACAAAAGGTCTATCATTCAAACCTCACTAGGTACACATTTAGCGGTGGCCATTGAAAGGGTCGGAAACAGTCTCGGGACACCCCGGTTAGGGCCGCATATTATTAAACTAAACCACTCCATGCCCTAAATTATTTACCTTTTCACAAAACAAAAAATAACCCTTCAATCTATACACCCTAAATATCAAATTAGTTCAATTTACAGTCAAAAAACCGTAATATTCTTTCGCTACCAAATTCGCATTTATCATTTTGGAATTAGGTTTGGACACCCATACCACTAACTGGATTCAAACAATCCCAAAATCAAGGGTTTCATTCCTAATTTTGAAAACCTAACACCAACGAAACCACTCCAAGCCCTAATTTCTTCACATTTACACAAAACACTAAATATCAAATTACTTCAAATTTAACCAACATTTATCCAAGATTTCAAAAACCCATTATTATTTAATAATTTCAATACTAAAAAACCCATAAAAATTCAATCTTTATAAAAACCCAATTGCTAATTGAGTGTTCAAATAACATAAAAATAAATCATAAAAAAGATGGGGTTTTGGGGATATGTATTAAGAACATACCTGATCAACACGAGATTTTGAAGAACCATCTGACGCCATTTTCTATCGAGTGAGATTGAAGGAATTGAGCCCTAGTTTTTATTATATGTGTGTCATGTTCAAAGGAAGGATTTGAACTTGTTTCAAGACCGCCAATTTAAGTGGTGGTGTTGGAGTGTTTGGGTTTTTTAGGGGCGTTTTTAAGTTGTTTGAAAAATACTTTTTTGTTTTATAAAAAGGACATGTGTGAAATGTGGGAAAATGGGGTGTTTGGCAGCGGGTACCCTGAAATAAAATTTTTCGGTGAATCATGTATTTTAGTTTATTATGTTCTTTTTTACAATAAATTTACGGATATCAAGAATTCCGTTTAGCTCGTGCCCGTTCGGTCTCGAGCCCGTTGGCTCATGTCCGTTCGGGCTCGATCCCGTTTGGCCCGTGCCCGTTCGGGCTCGAGCCCATTTGGCCCGTTTCTCGTTCGGGCTTGAATATTTGTATAATGTGCTTTATTATTTGTATTAGTGACATTTAATGCAGGAATTGTGTTTAAGTTGGTTGTACAATATGCTTGATAATTTGTATTTCTTATATAAGGGGTGTTTTAATAACTGCATTAATTGTATTTATTGACCCGTTAATTAATTGTATTTAATGTACATAATGATTTATTTATTGTATTTAATGTTAGTATTTCTATTTTAATTAGTTGTACTTTGAGCTTAAGAACTTGTAAATGTTAGAAAATGTGTTTTAATTACTTGTACTTTTAGCTTTATAACTTGGATTACTTAATTTTAAGAGTTTCCATTATTAGTAGGCCTTAATGCTTTATAATATAGTAAGATAAGATAAGATGTGTGAAAATGGGGTGTTTGGCAGGGAGGAATGAGGCTAAAAGAAAAGAAATGTTTGCATGTATTATCATGAAATAAAGATTAAGGGTGCGTTTGTTAATGGGTTTTGAAATGGCCAATGAGATTTGAGGGCTCATAAATACGTTTGGTACAAATCCAAATAACAAATACTTAGGGTCCGTTTGGTTTGTAGGTGTGTTTAGGATTAGGATTTGGATTTGAATTTTGATTTTAATTTTGATTTAATGTAGGAGTGAGAAAAATAATATAATTAATTGATAAAGAATATTTTAAAAATTAATTAAAGTATTTAAAATTTTGTTTTATTAATTATATTATAAAAAGAAGAGATATTTGAGAGATACTAAAAACTTGGACTCACATTTTCAGGAAAGTAGTCCATGTATTCCGGATTGTGCACAGTCCATTTTTTTGCAATCAATCCTAAATAAGAAAGTCAATCTTGCAAACAAACAACTGCTTCCACTTTTAAAAGTCAAAACCCAAACCAAACCTCCCAACCAAACGGACCCTTAAGCATGAGTCACAACATCAATTCTCATGCAATAGAATAATGGGACTCTAAATACACCATTAACTTATTTAATGATTAAACTAATCGTTATGCTTTTTTTTTTCTTTTTCCATCAAAAGCTACATATAATTAGGGCTCGTTTGGTTTGTAAACGGGTTTAGAATTTGAATTTGGATTTGATGTAAGAAAGAAAAAATATATTAAAAAAATAAATTATTATTTATATGTGTTATGCGTGGGATAGAAAGAGAGAAATATTAAATAAAGTATGTGTAAGAGAATAAAAAAACCAAAACCTACCTTGCTTTCTATCTTTAGGTTTTGGTGAGCCATTTACACTATTTAAATTCCAAACCTATCTACCAAACTACGGGGGTGTTTGGTTTGAGGGTATGAGTATGAGTTATGCTAATTTACCTATATGACGTTTTAATATTTATAATTCTCGCTTACCTATGATTTACGTAGCACTATCGGGCAGTGTACCTGGTCGTGGGTAGTCTAGTTTGGTAAAACCGAGGTTTTCCCAAGAGCTATAGTGCGGATTTTAATCTAAGTCTTCAATTGTCACTAATAAAGGGGTTTTGATTTGATTTGTAATAAACTAATTAAATAAACGAAAATTAAATTGAAAGTGAATCAGTGGGTGAAAGATGTGCTAGCCTAGCTACAAATCTTATTACGCCATGACTTAGTTTTCCTAAATTTGTCTATTATCGCTTTATGTGGTGGTTAAATGTCGCTAGAATCAGTTGGTCAAATCTCCTAGCCTATGATTCCCAAACACGTACCTCCTTTGGTCAATTCGGTCGTACAGTCCGGTTTCAGTCATTAAGTGTCAGCTATCAATCTAGACCTAATTTGTACCAAGGTGTGTGGTCCTTTGGTCAATTCTCACACATATGTTAGGGTCACGCATTTCTTATCTATGTTTGCTAGGATAGGTAGTCCTTTGGTCAATTCTTACGCTGGTTATGTGTAGTCCTTTGGTCAATTCTTACACTCCGCGCAACTTACCGGCTAGGGTCCTTTGGTCAATTCAAACTAGCCTAAATAGGTACTACCTAGCATTCATATATCCAAAACGCGGGGTTCATAGACAGGCTAGACTGATAAACACATAAAACACATAATAAACGGGAAAACATTAATCATGGCAATAGTAATTTCATAACTAGGCTAACACGTAAAGTGTTTGGCCTCTCATATTATAAAATGCAGCAAAAACAATGTAAAATATCATAATGAAAGAAAACATTGGATTCGATACAGTTACAAGATTTGATGCTAAAACTAATGAGTATATGATTAGGGGTGTTATAAAAGCCAACCCGAACCCGAATATGGTTTTTCGGGTCGGGTCAATCGGGTTAAAAATTATATTCGGGTTAATCGAGTCAACCCGAATTGACCCGAGTTCTAAACAAGGTCGGGTTCGGGTATGTTTTTATTACCTCAACCCGAATTGACGCGACCCGAATTGACGCGACCCGAATTGACCCGAACCCGACTAACCCGGCTCAACTAACACTTTTGCAATGTAAAGATACTCGGGTTGACCCAAACCTGAAGTGACCTGACCTGATTGACCCGACCCGAGTTGATCCGAACCCGAATTGACCCGAACCCGAGTTCTAAACAAGGTCGGGTTCGAGTATGTTTTTCTTGAGTCTTGACCTGAATTGACCCGACCCGATTGACCCGAACCCGACCGGGTCGACCCGAATAACACCCCTATATATGATTCGATTTCTCCCTTGGAATGAGTTGAGAGTTGTAGAGATTCGTCCTTAATGAAGCCTTAATTCGTCCTTTGAAAGTTGTGGTGGAAAGTTATATGAAAATGCAGATTTTAGGGCTTGTATTTATAACCTCGACATGGTTACGGCGTAACCTTAAGTAAAGGGTTACGCCGTAAACCCCGTATCTCAGATGATCTTATCTTTATAATAATACTTACGGCGTAACCTCAAGAAGAGGTTACGACCGTAGAACCCTCTTTAACATTTTATTGGGTTTATACGTCGTAACCCTAAGAATGAGTTACAGCGTAACTGTAACACCCCCTAATTTATTATGTGGCAGCGGAAAAGTAATTAGGGTGTTACGGTGAGGATCGAAGTCATAATTACAGAAAACGACTCGAAAGAGGCGTTTTGAAAGTTATATGTCATTCAAAATAATAATTTTGACACAAAGGTGAAATATTTGATTTGAAAATCCCATGAAAAGATGTGATAATTTGGAAAGAATGACATATTTGATTTTACACCACGTAATTTATCAGAGTATATAAAATGCCCGCTCCGTGTCTTGTCCTGCTCCGTTAATTACCTGAGATAAACATGCTTAAAACGTTAACACAAAGGTTGGTGAGTTCGTAGAGTTTAATGGGAAAACAATTTATTTTGATAACTTCAAAAGTATACAGTGATAGTTGAAATGTGTACGAGTACAAGTAATAAATCGGTTTTTCCAACAATTTTGGATGTGAAGTGTCTTTTGAAAGTAATGTTAATAATGTTGTAATAAGTAACGAGTTATCTTTATTAGAGTCACAACTAAGTCACATATGATAACAGTTAAGTTCCAAGTACAGGATCCATAATCCTAACACAAAGTGAAAACAATAGTATAGTGTCTGAAATCTATCAGTGTGGAGTGGTGTTTAACTAAATACAGTTGTATCCAGATATATATGTGAAGACATATATATTCATAAAGTTATATTACCCTAAGCCTCATGACACGCAAAACGTTAACAAAGTACCCTAAAACGGCGGAGTCCATAGCAGGTTACTGATGGGTTTGGCCCTCGAGTAATAGGTGGTTTGCCAATTCCTATTTTTCTCAAATATAGTGCATCGCGACAAAATACGACTAACCACAAAGGCATTCCGTCCAAGTATTTAGTGGGATAGGTCGTCAGCCTCTAACAGGTTTCGAAGCTGTTCACTATATTCGCGCTCACCGCAGTGATTAATGGCTCATGATAGAGGGACTTTATGGCAATATAATAACTTAGGCAATATAGGTTTAATGGGGTACATAAATTATGCGTACTTAAATCATGGCAACTATTTCAAATTGATATATGGAAATATCATATAACAGTAAGAGTACATTCATAGTGTTACGTGAATGTGTAAAATGAAAACCAGTGTCATGTTACAACAAGTAGTTGAAAAGTGTTATCATTTGAGTTCAGTTTTAAAGCTAAGCAAGCAATTTCAAGTATAGTATACATATATCTCTTCCAAAGAGTATATCAAGCATATAAGTAGAAATTATAATTCTGAGTACATCATGTGAGTTTTCAAAGTGTGAAAGTAAACAAAATCATTTGAGCATGTATCTCCCCCAAAAGTATAAAGCTTGAAAAAAAATTAAAAGTGGGGCTACGTGTAATACATATAGTTTCAAAACATGCAAAATGACCAAAATGCCCCTGTAACTTTAAAATTTGATTAATAAGCACATAAAACATCAAATAAATCCCAAACCTTTGGAAATTAACCACATATGAAGTAAGGTAATTTTTGTGGCAACATTTTAATATTTTACAATGTACAAAAATTATTGTCACCACCAAAAACAATATATATATATACCGAAAATGATTGTATTTATTTATTTTATATTTAAAAGCCTTTTAAAATCTCCCTCATTTTATCTCCAAATATTGGCCGAGTATTATGCCTTTCCCCCTTTGACCCTCGGTTTTATTTAATCTCCCTCATTTAGTTTACACCGAAACCCTAAAATAACACACACAAAATCCTCTTTTCATCTCATGATTTTTTTTGGAGGCTGTGGTTATTTTTCCTGAGTTCATACACTTCCAAAGAAGGTGTGAAAAATAGTGCTAAGGTCATTGGGTTGCTAGGTTGATTCGTGTAAGTTTTCTTGTGTCGAGTTTTCTAGCCGAGAAGAAGCAAAAAACTCATACGCCTCATTCACTCGTTCAAAACGTCATCTGGTATTTTTCTTGTGCTCTTTATATCACATATAATTCATATAAAATAGTCACATTGATCCATGCATGCTAGTTTGATCGTGTTAATTATAAAGATCAAAAACGCAAATAAAACCTACAACTGTTCATACCATTTTTCTGAGCTTCGAATACATTTTATCTGGGTTTTATACGTGCCATATGATTCTAGAAAAATGATCATTACATTTGTTGAATCCTAGAATATCATTTGATGATTTATTTGTTAATCGGATTTTAAAGAAAAATAAGAAAAAAAATGAAAACCCTAATCGAATGGAATTAGGGTTAGGGTTTTGTGATTGGATCTGAGTAATTAATGTATTTTTAAGGTTTTATAAATGATGTGGTAATGATTGGTAAATTAGGGTTAGGGTTTTGTGATTTTAAAAGTGTACCGATTGGATAATTAAAACTCTAGGGTGTGTTTTGTAATTATTCAAACATGGGGGTTATTTTGTAAGATACCTTGGACCAGGGATAAATCGTGAAAAATATAATATGGAGGTGTTATATGTAAAATTTGTAATTAAAAGGTTTAAATGTTAAATTGTTTAATTATTAAATTCAAGTTGAAAAATTATAAAAGAGAGGGACTTGTTTTGTAAATTATGTAAAATAGAGGGTATTTCGTATAAACATTTATGTAAGAGGTGTAATGTGTAAATTTGGATAGTTGAAGGCTTAATGTGTAAATATGGATATTATAAGGATTAGAATTGTAATTTAATTAATGGTAAACTTATGGATTAAAATGAATAACTTGTAATATTTACATTTTGGACCTTAACTTTGGCATATTTACATTTTTTTTTTTTCCAAAAAAGGTAAATTTTATAGCCACCAAAAAATATAAACAGAAAACCGACCCATGGCAAACCATGAACAAACTCATGGAGCATAAGGTGGGCGAATACAGACTTAAAAAATAAAAAATTCTATACTAACCATACTAACCATAATACCAAAAAACTAACATATGCCAAGGACTGAAATAGCAAAAATTGAAGCCCAATTCAGCCCAAGCTAAAGATAGCAGCAATCCTTAAAGAAACCAGAGATCAATAGTCATCAATAAAACCAATAAACCCAGCCACATAGGAAGCAGGAACAACCAATCTGGGTGCAAAGAGAAACTAACCCCAGACTGCAACAGCCTCCAAAACACCAAATAGGAAACCAGAGAGGAAAATTGAAAGAACATGAAACTGTGAACCAAACTAAACATATGGTAATAGGCACTTCATCTACACTATTACTACCATATGGAAGAAAAGACACAGCATCAAGGTTTCAAAATCAACTCTTAGCCATCTATTTGACACCATCATCCCAACACCCCTTTATCAATAATAAAAACCATGTTACACTTCCACAGACCATTGCTAATCATACAGTAGCATCTAGAAGGCCTCAAATCCACATAATTCCAAACAATAAACTTCCAGATCAGAGAGTTGATCCAAGAACTCCCACAAATACACAGTTTCAACATCAAACTGTGCAGACTGCTAGGATACTGATTCATAACCATGAGGACACAGTCAAACAAAAGTATCCATAACAAATCCAATATTCCTCCCAACACCTGCACACTGCTTAAGTTTCCATATATCAGCAGCAATTCTAACATTTGCAGAGTTTCTTATCTTCAAACTGAGCAATTTAAGCCTGACAGTTTCCACAATGATTTTGAATAAGACTTCCTCAGACCTCTCAATACTTCTGAATAGTCTAGAATTTCTCTCTTGCCATATGTAGTATACCAAGGCTCCAAAAACCAACCTCTGAATAACACTCCAAATACTGTTATTGGCAGTTCTATTAGCAATGCTAGAAATGACTTCACCCCACACATTAGAAACAGTTTCAAGTCTAGTCATGCCTTTTAACCTTTCCCATAGCCTTTTAGAGTAATAACATTCAAAGAACAAATGAGAATGAGAATCTTTGCATACCTTACAAAAAGGACACTTCATATCCTGAATAGTCAGCCATTTAGAGATCCTATCTTGAGTTTTAAGCCTTCCTTTGATAGCCACCCACAGAATGAAAGCATGACTAGGAATGCATTGAGAATACCAAACATGTTTATGCCAAATGACTTTAGGGACATTATTTCTCACACCTTTCCAAACCTCCTTGACACTGAAAACCTTTTCCTTTCCTTTATTATCTATCCAAAAAGCTTTATCTTCAATATCACTCCTCAAGTGAGGAACACGAACATCAAGCACTTCCATAAATCTACCATTCCAATCTCTTGGCCATCTCCATCCATCCTCATTGATAAAATCAGCAACTTTAGCATCAACTCTAAGTCTATACTGAAAAAGCACACCATAATTGATAAGTTTACATAGAGGACCATTGTTATGCCACCTATCAAACCAAGCACTGCAATTCTTGCCATTTCCAATTTTAACACCCACAAACCTTCTAATGTTGTCTTTAAGATTCAGAATTTGCTTCCAACACCAAGAAGAACCATTAGCATTACATTCCCATATATTCTTACCCTTGATCCAATGAATATTAACCCATTTGACCCATATGGAGTCTTTGTTAGAGATAATATTCCATAAGTGCTTTGCCATAAGAGCTTCATTCCACTTATGCAGAGGTTTTAAACCCAAACCTCCTTGACTTTTGGGTCTACACACCTCATCCCAAGAAACACTAGCTTTCCCCACACAATCTTTACCAGCTGCCCATAGAAACTTTTTGAACAGCCTTTCAATTGATTCACACACATTCATAGGCAAAATAAACATAGAAGCCCAATACACTTGAAGAGAACATAATATGGAAGAAATAAGTTGTAATCTGCCAGCAAGAGTGAGAAATTTATTCTTCCAATCATCAACCCTCTTCTTTACATTCTCAATGAGCACCTCACAATCCTTAATGCACAACTTTCTAGCCACTAAAGGCACACCAAGGTATCTAACAGGTAAAACTCCTTCTTTAAATGGCATAACCATAAGAATTTCACACTTAATGTTACTAGGAACATTACCAAAGTACACAGTACTCTTTGCCATACTAGGATACAGACCAGAAGCCAAAGTGAACTCATCAAGGGCTCTTCTTAAAACTGCAGCAGACTTTAAATCCCCATGACATAGAAGGATCAAATCATCAGCAAACAACAAATGGGTAATATTTAATTCCTTACAACCCCAATGATATTTAAAGCCTTTTTCCATCCTGATTTGCCTGACAACCATCATGCTAAAAACTTCCATAACAACGGTAAAAAGATATGGAGATACAGGATCTCCTTGCCTTAAACCTCTTTTGGCTTTAAAGAAACCATGAGATTCACCATTGACAGCCACAGAGAATGAAGCAGTAGTAAGGCATTCCATAATCCACTTAATCATTTTAGAATGAAAACCAAACTTCTCAAGAGCAAATCTTAGAAAATTCCAATTAACAGTATCATAGGCCTTTTGAATATCAACCTTAAAGGCACACCTTCTACCCTTATTCTTGCAATTGTAACCATTCATCAACTCTTGAGTTAAAAGAACATTATCACTAATATGTCTCCCAGCCACAAAAGCAGTTTGGTTCTTATCAATAATGCTATCTAACACCAACTTGATTCTATTAGAGATAACCTTACTGATGCATTTGTAAATGACATTACAACATGCAATAGGCCTATAATCAGACACTTTGATAGGGACTTTAGATTTGGGAATGAGAGATATAAGAGTAGTGTTCACCTCACCCAACATTCTCCCATTCCTAAAAAATTCTTTAACAGCATCAATACCATCACACTTAACAATTTCCCATGAGGCTTTGAAAAATCTAGAAGTGAAACCATCTGGTCCAGAGGCCTTATCATCATCAATGTCAAACAAAGCATTTTTGATCTCCTCCTCATTCACCTCTCTCACCATGTAATCAGCATCAAAAGCACTCAGTTTTTTAGTAAACAGATTATTAGGATCATCAATGGGGTACACTTGATCTTCAGTACCAAGAAAGCTTTGGAAATGCTTCACAAATTGGCCTGCAACTTCATTGTCTTGAAATCTATTACCTGCTTCATCATTAACAGCACCAATTCTACTTCTACTCTTCCTACCCTTGATAACCTTGTGAAAGTAGGCACTGTTGTGATCTCCTTCTTTAAGCCATTGGATTTTAGACTTCTGTTTAAGAACTTTTTCCTCATCCAGCACAACATCATTATAAGCAGAAGTATACAACATCTCTTCCTCCCTTAAGGCCACATTATCAGGATCCTTGTCAAGCTCCACCTGAACCTTCTTTAATTCTTCTCTTAAAATCTTAACTTTAGTAAAAACATTACCATTCTTCTCATTTAATCTTCTCATATGGATCTTCATCATTTTAAGCCTCTTAGCCAAAACATACATAGAGAAACCACTCACAGGAACATTCCAATTATTTTTTACCACATCTAAAAACTCCTTTTTATCAGTCAAATAATTCATAAATCTAAATGCTTTCCTCTTCCTTCCTACAACATCTGGAAAACTCACCAAAGCATGGCTATGATCAGAAAGCATGAAAGGTAGAAAAGTAGCATAAGCACTACCAAAACCATCCATAAAATGAGAGTTCCCCATAACCCTGTCCAGCTTTTTCAAAATTCCCAACTCAGGATTATTTCTCTTCTGAATCCAGGTAAAGAACATACCATTCATAGACAAATCTTCCATATCAAGCTCCTCAACACAACTTCTAAAATCTTGAATGCCACAATCTCTTATATAGCCACTAGAACACTCTTCAGAGTACAAAGTGACATTAAAATCACCCAAGATTAACCATGGAGATTCACCCACAATACCATTATGATTCTTTAAGTTTTCCCATAAAACCAGTCTATCCTTAGGACTGTTTTCACCATAAATAACTGAAACAAACATCTCTTTTTGACATGAAAGAGGAGTGATCAAAAAGTGCATAACCTGATCACTTTGAGACATCAATGTAGCATTAAGAATATAGGGATCCCATCCAACTGCAATCCTACATCCTTTACTGCTATCTACTGAATTTGTTAACCAATTCCAAACCCCAAAAATTCTACTACAAACAGAATCAACAATTTTTTTATTCAAATGTGTTTCCACAACAGCACACAAACTCAAATTATTTTCACTAATAAGAGTTTTCACTTCATCTTGCTTAGAGGTAGTGGACATACCTCTAATGTTCCATGAAGCTATATTCATCATCATTAAGACAGAGAGGGATTTGATGCAATATCACTCTGCACCTGAGCCATACTTATACTGCCTTCATTATTCACATTATTTTTTGTAATAAATGAAGCATTTGCTGATGTTACCTCAGCTACCTCCTCCATTACAGTGTTATAATCATGTTCCCAATGCCCATTAATTTCATCATTTCTTCTATCTTCAAGAATCCCTTCAAAAGGTTCAATCATTTCCACTGTCCATTGGTTCTTGACATCATCAGTGAGAGGTAAATTTAATGAACTAAAAAGATCTACTTCTGCCATTTGTTTTTCCCATATCATTTCATGAATACTAGCCATTTCTTCTTTATAAATCTCTTCATACAACATACCAAAGGCCTGCTCCTTATCAACATCTTCAGCTTTCATTTTTTCTTCAATAAGGGCATTAGTTTTTCTTTGAGCTACAACAACTATATTCCTGTTTGCTTCACCAATTTTCCTTTCCAAATTGAAGATTTTATTCTTGAAATGGCTAACCTTATCACTACTCTCAACTTCAGTACATTTCTGCTTATAGTACTTAATAACATCTTCAGACCAAGATTTCTTCTCCTCATCAGGAACAGGAATCCTCTGCTCACATGCATGGTCAATTTTGCACTTCAAACTTTGCCACTCATTAGTATTGTCATCTTCCACACCTTCACTAAGAGCAGAGAAGCTATTACTAATAACAATTGGTTCCTTACCAATATTCACTTCCTTCACATTCACCCCTTCATTAACTTTCTCCTTTAATTTACTATTCTTTTTAACACCATTCTTAACTGGAACAAAGCTATCCCCACTATTTTTATTCACACCACTTGATTCACCCCCATAAAAACCTCTTTTAGCACTCATTCCACTCCTAGTTTTAGCATTAACACCACCTCTTCCATACCCATTACCATTATTATTATTTTGCAAATTACCATTGTAATTAGATTCACCAGCCATTTTAGTATTTCTTCTACCATTCATAGTCCTCCATTCTTCATTAACCTTTGATACATTACTGTTATCCATGCTCTTTACATCATTCTTTCTTTTTAATTCCTCTTCAGTACACTCCCTACTCAAACACTTTTCAAAATCATGCCCAAACACCTTGCAGTGTGAGCATATTGGAGGTTTCCAAGTATACTCAACATCAAGGAGCATAGACTTACCAAGACTCTTATAGCAGACTTCAATAGTTTCCACCAAAGCATTCTCAGCTTCAACTTCAATCAATACTCTAGCAAAATTAGCCCTACCATACCTTTTTTCACACATTGAGGCAGTGATTTTGTCCATAATAATGGGATTACCAAGCCTGCTAGCTATCCTGCTAATACCCTCAGTATTCCAAGCTTCAAGAGGGACATTAAAGATCTTCACCCACACAGGCAATTTCCTCAATTCAGGCTTAACCAAACACAACCCAGCCTCCCATTTCTGAACAAACAAAGGTTTTTGATCCACTAACCAAGGCCCTTTTTCCATAACACTCATCATACCTTCAACAGAGCCAAAATTAAAGAAGTACAAGCCACCTTCATTAACTATAACACTTTCAAGGTGATAAGGTCTCCACATCCTTCTTAAGTGCCCTAGAATTTCCCAATGGCTCATCTTATAACCAACAAAATATCCCACCAAAGTTAACTCCCACTTCTTACTTCCCTCCTTCACAACAGGATCCATATCCACAACCTTATTCCCTATTTCATTAGTGACAGTAGGCACATACCTCAGTTTGTTACTTCTACCATTAGCCAAGCCTTGTAAGATATCAGCAAATGATAAAGGCTTCCTAGCAGTAGCACTATCATTCATTTCAACATCCTTCACACTGGTATTACCTATACCCTGAGTTTCACTACCCTTCATACCCTGAACATTAACATCCCCCCATACATACTTATTACTATCTCCCCCAGTACTACCATCATTATTATTACTAGAATTACTAACTGAAGTGTTACTAGGATTACCAACAACAGTGTTACTAAAAACCTTACCAGAGGTACTATTACCACCATCAACAATAGGAGTGGTACCTTCAACATCCTTAGCTCTTCCTTCATTGATCTTAGCCCTCTTAGCTTCCTCATTCATTTCCCCTTCACATTCTTCCTTATTCACAGCTTCCTTAACTTCCATATCTTCCAATACTTCCTTTGCATAACCCTCTTTATCCAAGCTTATACCAGTCTTACCCTTAGCATTAATTCTAATCAAATTCTTCTTATTACCCCTACGAGGTGGTTTAGAAATACTGCTTTTACCAGATTTTTTGGGACGGATGAATTCATTAGAAGGCTTAGTGGGTAAATCCGGATTAGGTGGTTTTGGGTCAGGATCTGACATGACTGGTTAGTTAAAGAGCTAACACAATCATAGAAATAAACTAGAGAACAAGATCGAAAGCAGATTGAAGAAAAAAAGATGAAACAGTGTGTGTGAATAGGAGGATTAAACTAATGTTTTTTAGTAATTAAGTGATGTGAAATTTATGAAGAACAGTAATCTTCATAGTATTTAAGGAATAAAATGCAAATTTAATGAAATAAAATGAAGGAATTAATGAGGTATTGATGAACAGTTGAATACCGTATACCTAGATCCCCAAATCGCCCACACTTAGAGAGGCATATTTACATTTGAAACCCTAAAATATGGAAAGTTGTTCTATTTAACCCTAAAATATTATAATTTGATAAAATGAACCCTATTTCCATAATAATATTAAACTCATGACTTAACCTAAATTATAATGTTTAAATCTTTCTAATTATGGAAATCTGCTAATTATAGAAACTTGCTAAATAAGGAAACTTTATAAAAGTGGAAACTTGCTATAAATGGAAAGTTGCAAAAAAAATAGAAAGCCGACTAAAACGAGAAATTTGATTTAAATAAGATATTAATTGTAAGATGACCATGTATTCGTGTAGATTCGCTGAAGATGGAGTTTGTTTCCGATCTTGGTATTTCTAGATGTGTTTTCACTTGCGGTATAAGGTACAGATATTCTACCCTTTTTCAGTAAGGGTGCCTTCGTTCTCATGACATTCTGGATTTCTGATTCATTATAGGATTCCCTAAGCCATTGCTATGTTCCCTTATACTTTGATTCGTTCTTCATGTTTCACATACATCTGTCTATATTGGTTTGATTATGATATGAGCCTTTTTATTTGGGGCTTTCTTATTTGATATATGCCTTTGCTATGCTTCCCTTGATTTGTGAACCTTGATAATTGAGCCTTGCCATGTTTCCCTTGATACTTGATATGACTCGTTCGTCACCCTGTAACATGAATATTTGAATCACTTGATACTTTGAAGGATTATTTGATTTTGGTAACTAGAAGTGAAAACCTTTCTGAATTATATATGAAAATGTGTGAGAAAAGCTATTTTAAAAAGATGCGATACTACTTTTAAATGAAAGTTACTAAAAGTTTTTAAGAAAACTATTTTAAGACCATCTTTATGAAAACCGTTTTGAAAGACCATTTTTATGAAAACTATTTTGTAAGATCATTTATTATGAAAACCATTTTTGAAAGATTGCTTTAAATGGACTTTTAAATAGAAACCTTTTTAAATGAACTGTTGCTATGAAACTTTGATTATGAACCTTCTGATATTGACCCTTCTGACATTGAACCTTCTTATATTGACCCATCTGATATTGACCTTTCTGATATTGAACCATCTGATATTGAACCATCTGATACTGAACTATTGATATGAACCTTTGATATGAACCCTCTGATATAATTGAAATGGAAATTGGACTTGAAACACTTAATATGAAACTTGAACTGAATACTTGTACATTTGATACTTGACCATTGACCCTCAGTTTGAGACTACGAGCCACTATCTGTATCACTAGTCATGAGGGTTTCATGACCATGTCATTGATGCACCGATGGCATGACTCTAGGGTAGGAGAGTGATGTCCTATCCCGTCCCTGACTTGATTTGATTTGGTGTGTAGAGGAGGTATTTGGCCACCTGGGGCGTATGGATGCATCCTAGATCTGTTTCTGTATTCTGTTTCTGTTATATTCTGTTATTTCTGGTGACTGATGGTGTGTGCGATACACGTCTTTCACATACTGGGAGCTGATCACTCCATTTACTGATTGAGGACTCCCCTCATATTTTCTGGATTACTGAGAGGTCTCCCCTCTATATGCTTATATGGTTACATGATTATGATATGATTCTGTTTCTGGGCTCGTAGTGGATTACTGTTTTTGTTACCTTATAACCTTGTACTTAGTATTCCGAGGTCACCCCTCCGGATACGTACTTGACTGGATACTTGACTGGATACTTGACTTGATACTTGACTTGATACTTGACTTGACTTGATATGACTTGGGCTCGGGTTAGGATTACTGTTCCTTTTACTATGGTAACTGTTTCTTAATTTCTGATATACCTGCATAACCTTTATTTTTCTTTTCTAACTCTTGTTATACCTTGCATTGTTTCACTTACTTCACTATCCCATCATTACTGCTTTGTTATCATTATATCTGTTCACTGAGCTTTCGTAGCTCAGCCGCATTTCTTTTCCTGCGGCAGGTTTTAGTTTGGAAGCTGGGTGTGAGTGTAGAGTACCTTGGACTTAGAAGACCTTATTAGCTATTTTGAGACAGATGACTAGAGGAGCTTATATTCAGACTTAGTAATTATTGTATCTTTATTGTAACCTTATATCTTCAGATTTTCCATTGTAACATTTGAAATTCAATTGTATTATTTATGTCATATGCTTGTGTTTGTTCTGATATGAAACCATTATTGTGACATCTCTACCCTTGTCGAGTTGGGGTGTTACACTACGACTCACCTCGAGTGTATCTGACAAGGTGATATTACGATGTCAAGCAAGATTATGGGAACAATCACAGAAACGTCTTCAATACGAGACCTGAATATGAGGGGAGTCTAAGTATTTGACTTACAACTAATAATGAGTGTGAAAATGAGAAATCGTATAACGATTTGATCGGTGATTTGAGTTTGATATGCTTAAAATGTTTAAAGTTCAAAAATAATATTTCGTATAATATTATCCTGATTCTTATGTCAATTGATCCAAAATATTATCTCTTCGAAAGTGATGAAATAATGCATAGGGTTAAGTCGTTAAATTTTCTAGTTATAATAAATAACGAAAATGTAAATAATACGTAATTAAAAGTATGAAAATGCATATGAAATGATGGGGTGAAAAAAAAGGAAAATAAAATAAGAATGTCAAGTAAAATTAGTTGATCCTTGCCCTTTTTCAATTGTTACTCTTTTTACCCTAACTGCGTTTGCGTTACACCGTTAGTCCTTCGTTAAGTCCAAAGTCCATAAATAGTCCAAAACTTGTCCAAAATTACTAATAAGGCTTGGAATTCAATAATATGTCAAATCATACTCTTTATGTTCTGTTTTCACAGCCTCAGTCCATATAATTCTCAGTTTGGCAGTTTTAGTCCCTCTAGGCAATTTGCGTTACATTTTTAGTCCAAAAGTGTCAAAAAGGAGAGGAAAATTATGGCGAATGTTTCTAAGGCTTAGTTAAGTCGAATGTAACTTATTCTAACTGCTTATTAGATTGTTTGCTTATTTTTTTTTACCTTAATTGGGCTTTAACGAGCCAAAAGGTTAGCCTATTAGTGTTTATCGATCCGTGGGTCTTGGGGGAGTTTGGCTTATCAAAAGTGCTTATTTTCCCATCTTATGCTTATACTAAAAGTGCCATTAAGCTAGCTTGTCCGTGGCTTACGAAAACAGTGAGATGGGCTTGGAGCTCATTCGCTATAATTTTAAGAGTTTCCCGAATCAGTTTTCACGAAACACTTTGTCCATTTTAAAGGGTCTTATCGTGGTTTTCATTACTTGTTGTCTAAGTAAAAAATGTAGGTTGCTAGGTCGTTTAATGGGTCACGTGAAGAAATACATGGGTTGCGTGACGACTTTGCGAGGTACCCGTTTGTTTTCTAAGCGACATGGGGTGTGTTACGTTAAAAACACCTAGGTTACTTTTAGGTGCGTTTCACTTTTGAGTTATATATGTAACGTTAGCGTGTTTGTGTGTTGAGTTAATACATTTCGCGACAGGTGGAGTTGAGAGAAGAGTGAGAGATAGTCGTTAAGGGTTCTCATGTATGCCTTTGCAAATTTATACATGTTTCATGACATTTTAAATATGTACGTATAACATAGATACATATGTGTTCGAATGCAAATGATTAAGAGAGGTGTAATGCATGGAATATTAACGTGAATGTGGGTGATCTTATGTGTTCTAGCTGTGTGTTGAACATCACATGAAGTCTTTTCTTTCATTTTGACGTGACTATGATACAAAAGAATTATGATACGTTCGAGTATATATGTGAACCATGCATGAGTAAACAACTTAACGTGAGACTGAGATAGAAAGGGAATCTAGAGATACTTACTTCACCTTAGAAAGGTGGTGAGAAAGCTGTGGAAGTCGAATGGAAGCACAAGAGCAAAATAGTCTACTCGTTAGGCACTAGATACGTTTCTTCGTATTACTTCTTTGCTCGATTGCTTCCAAATGTGAGACAGAAAGTTTTCTGAATTTTTAAGGTGTCTTTAGGATTGAAAGAGAGTGAGATGTGAGTTGGGTAGAGTGGGCTAGAAGGATAGTCTTATAGAAGGAATTTACACACGTTTCTTGACTTTCAAAGTCTTCAACTCTATTATTGAGGGCTACTGTACAATGGCAGTAATTGAGTGGTCATTGGGATAGGTTTCTGATATTTTAAGATCTTAGGAAGATTTCATAAGGTAGGTAAATCTTATCTTTTGTGTTTGATACATATATGTATTCGGTTTGTATTTTAGAATGGTGCAAAATGGATTTAGCGAGCCACAAACATCTCTTGTCGCCCTAAGGGTCTTCTTAACATCACAATATTCTAATATGATCATTAGAAATGCGTAGGAAGAAGTGTGGGTTAAAATGGTCAAGTTTTGAGGTTTTATGTATAACGAGTTGGGCAAAATGGGACAAACACTTTGGCCTGCAAAACCCCGTTAAAACGTGACATGTTACTCTGAAATTTGGCACATACATAGCCTAGTGGGTGGTGAATGAGAGTGTGTTAAAATATTTGAGTGTCGTGTTTAGTATTTGAGAGCACGAGTGGTATTTTGGAGGTGGTGTGGGATCGAATACCACATAAAATCATGAAAAGAGGAAGTGGGCTTGGGAGTGGGCCTTGAACCGTGTAGTGGGCTGGATAATTGGGTCCGATTGGTTTGTAGTTAATCAGAGAAAAATAATTGTGATTAGTGTATAAATTTATTTGTGTTGTTTGTAATTAGTGAGATTTGTAATTTGTGTAATTTGTGACTTGTGAAATATTAATTCTTGTGTAATAGTTATGTTTTGTAATGCACGTCGTGAACTAGTGTCGTTATTGGGTGGATTTTGTGATGACGTGGCGTTATGAGGATAAGAAAATTTTAAAATTTCCCGTAAAAATGGTGATTAAGATTAATGACTGAGATTGATGTATAATTAAACGTAGTTAATTAAAGGAAATTTTGCAGTTTGCTACAGTAACCTTCTAAGTCCTTGGATATCTACGGCGTAACTAAGTCGATAGAGTTACGCCGTAACCTTCAGCAGTCGTTGACTTAGTCTTCTAGTAATAAAATATGTTACGGCGTAGGTTGAATACCCATGCTACGCCTTTCCCCTGATCAGCAACCTCTTGAATAACTTCGTAAGTATTCTTTCCAAATCCACGTTTCTTCGTTCCGATGCTTATATATACCCTGGAATGAAACAATAAGAAATAAGAGTATATATTCATGTAAAACATTCACAAATGATGAGGATTTTAAGGGGAAATTGACACTAAATAATCAGGACTATTTGATGTTATCAAATATCCCCCCACTTAAACTCTACTTGCCCTCAAGTAGACCTTATTAGAATCGTTCTCAAAAAGATAACTCCCAAGTTAGCTTGGAAGATATGAATCTAAAAACTTCCTATGCTAGATACATCAAAGCCGAACACCTCACGAAATGGGGAACAAAACACTCATACGCTCTAAGTGTTCACTTTCGGGGATATTACTCAATAGCACAGTCATAGCATGTATCCTATCATAGGCTTGCGGTTACACAAAACTCCACCACTAGAGCTAAGGTCAAGACAATTCTTAAAGGCAATATTGGGTGAACAATAACAAAGGCTAAGGGTAAATTGTTTTCTAAATCCTCACCTATAAATCACAGCGAAGGCGACAAAACCAATGATACATGACCAAATCCATGGCCAAGACACCAATGATTGCTCTTTCTCTCACCTAAACTCAAAGCTATGGATGTCACAAACAATAAGGGTAGGATAAGACATGGGATTCACATATAAAAGTTTAAAAATTGAAAATAAATAAACAAAACAAATAGTCTTAGTCCACAACCAAGTCCTCACCGCAAAGATAGAGCTCAATATTTTTAGAAAAAAATTATGAAGGAGAGGCTAAAAACACTCTTTTATTAGAGAGTATAGATATAGATATAGATTGATGTTTATTACCATTTATGACTTTAACCATGATATTAGTTGTTCATTACTTGTCGTTTATTCTAATTTATATGTATGCTAAAAGAAGAAGGGACGAGCCATGTGAATTTTGTTTTGGACTCGTTATGAAGACTTCAACATACCGTCGCGAATTGACGAGCTCTTTAATAGTTTTAGTATATATATATATATATATATATATATATATATATATATATATATATATATATATATATATATATATATATATATATATATATATATATATATATATATATATATATATATATATATATATATATATATATATATATAACTGGAGGTGTACGACGTCATCAATGACATGGAAGTCCACCTCATCATCTTTTAATTCCATGTCATCACAATGAAGTCACATAAGTATTATCTTCTGTTGTGAATACCGGAATTTATTTGTTCAAAAATACATGAGGACATGGATTCGAACATGGGTTTGTGAATAAATGCTAGTCACATCTTAACCACTGCACCAACACAATGTTTTGTATTTGTTCTACAAACTAAAATCTATAAACACAAGGAAGGATATATAGTATTGGGGAAGCTTAATCCGAATAGCATACCTATTCCAGTTTGTTTCATATGAGGATAAGTTTAGAATGTATTCTATGATATCTTTTATCTCCAAAAATAGTTTACGGATATCTATAATTCAGACAATTGTAGCCCTAATTTTCACTATATATACATCATTAACCACACATCTACATAGCAACCCTAATCAAATATGCAGCGGCAAAGACATTCTCAAAGGCTTTCAAAAGCTAAGCAAAACAAAAGTTCTAAAAGTTGTTTGCAAGGTATTGTGTTCTTAAAGAATTTGGTTACATATAATTTGTATTTAATTCATGATACAATGAATGTTGTGCGTCTTATTTGAAAGGTTCAAAAAAGAAAACTACTACAATGGATGCAACCATGCATCAACAAGGTATTGTGGTTTTAAATTGTTTTTATCATACCTTTAATATTGACATTCTGATGAACTCAAATAAGTACATTTTATTATCATCATTTATCCTATTTATTTGACTTGTTTTATTATATTATATATGAGAATTGATACGTTAATGTTTACTTTTGTAATTCTCAGGTAAAAACAAGTATTATGTGAAACTTGGCGATTTTGGACTAATTATGGAGCAAAACAAGCAAGATGTTAAGAGTTTACTGAAATGTACAAGATCAAGATCATTCTGCTCCAGATACGCCGCAACATACTTCTTACATACGGCGCATCACTATCAGGATTTCACAAGTTACAATCCAAGACAGCAAAGGACATGCGCCGCATAGAGAAATGGAGTTACGCCGCATCTTAAGGCGGTGAACGAATATTCCTGAATATATTAATCTTGGACCCCACGCGAAGTTAAGTCAATGCGCCGCATCTACTTATCCTATGCGCCGCATCTAACCCTCAGACAGAAACTATAAATACCCCAAGACCAGATGAATTTTCGAGACATATAGCTAAACTCAGAAGAGAAAGACAGAAACCCTAAAGCCGAATTCAGACGTATTAGCAGCACAAGACACATCCTGAACGAAGATACAAGAGTTGTAAGAAGGTCCTGCATGTATTCAATTCATTAAGTAGTTTTGTTTTATTGTATTAGTACACTTTAATTCATCAGGATTGATGGGCCGATTCCATGTGACTACGGAAAATCATGGGCACCCCTTAAAATTGCTTTCCCATTAATTAAAGTTTATATGTTGATGTCTTTGGTGACTTTTATTAGTGCATTGATAACCTCTGTGTCTAGCTGAGCATTGCTTGGGTCGCCATGCCCCTTCCTCGCCTATTTATTCTATCGTTTCTAGGATAGTGGGATAGACATAAGTGATCATTAAGGGTTTACTCGCCGATAAGATTAGAGCCAACGAGAAAGGGTTAATTATATACACTTCATATAAAACTAGCAATAAAACAAGTGACAAGCTACTTAATTATCAGGACAGGACTTCTTATTGTCTCAAGTATCTATCTGTGTACGTGTGTGCTAATCGCTGATTCGTGCTCATTAGTTTAGTTTACTATTTAATCATAACCAAACCGTGCCAGTCTCTCAGGCTGAACCCCCTTGCGTTAGATTAGGTTGTATAGCTAACTTAAGATATTAAAATACTGATTAGAATAACTAGATAATACGTTCCACTCTTAGTGATCGGCACTCTACTTACCATTATATTCATACTGACCGGGTACACTGCTCATTAAAGTGTGTGTTTATTGATAAGTCGGCTAAATATAAATTTAAAACTTGAGTAGGCATTAATACTGCTAAAACCACAACGACACATCACGCGCGCACCAAGTCTTTGGCGCCGCTACCGTGGATATAAAAGAATTAGAGCAATAAACACATGCGCATCAAGTTTTTGGCGCCGCTGCCGGGGAGTGAATTGTTATTATCTGTTAATTTGATTAGTATTTTAATTAGGTTTTCTTTTTAATTTTTAGATTCTAACCACTAACCCTGTTATATATTAGTTAAATTGCATTCATTGTATTATTTGCATATTTTCTGTTTTGTGTGTTTCTATTTTCTTTAATTTTTGTTTCTTTTTGTTTATTTTTATTTTAGGTTTTTTGTTTTTCTATTTTTCTGCATTCTGCTATCGTTGTATTGTGCAGATACAAACGATACGGCGCATCTGATTTCACAGATACGGCGTATTGCGTTTAATTTTTATAAAATACAACGCGTTTAATAAATTCGAGTACGACGCATCTTTCCCCAAGATACGGCGTATTCTGTTTTTAATAAGAAATTTTTCTAAACCCTAACGCCGTACGACGCATCTGTTTTAACAGATACGGCGTATTGTCTATTTAAATTAAAAATAGTTTTCGAATTTTTAAAATAGATACGACGCATCGATTTTTATCGATACGGCGCATCTTTTAAATCAAAAATCTTGTATTTTGAAACGTAACGAAAATACGGCGCATTAACTTTTGTTAATACGACGCATTTAATTTTAATAAATATAATCGATTTTTGATAATTTAAACTGGATACGGCGCATTCTAAAATTATAAGCGGCGTATCTGTTTTCTGAATAAAAGACTGATTAAATTTTAACGATTATAAGATACGGCGTATCCAACTTTTTGATACGGCGCATCGTCTACAGATATCAGCAAATTTTATTTTACTTTGATTGTTTCACTCTTCTTTTGCACGAGTAAGTTCTATTTCAGGAAGATGGACGATCCGGATATTACTATGGAAGAATATGTCAAGTTTATAGAGGAAAGAGCCTTGAGCAATAATCAGGTGTATGATTGGAAAAGAGCAAGATATGGTGCACAAGTCATTGAGACGAAAGAAATCACTATGGAAGAATACTTGATTTTAGGACAAGATAAGTCAAGGAAAGAAAGAAACAAATTGCCTTTTTCAACACACTTGGTGTATGTCAAATGATGATGAAGAAGATTCATATACCGTGAAACCAATTCCGGCAATTGTTATTGATAGTACTTTTTCTCCGGAGATTGCACAAGATGATGTGTATACGGAACCCTACGTTGAAGAATATTCTGCAATCGTATTACCACCATTAGACAATCCAACGGATGAAGATGAAAAGTATTCTAATTTTGATTTCGAACCATTTGACGCCATAGTTTATGATGACATACCTCAACCAGATTTTGACCCAACGAGGGATTTTGAAGAAATCTGGGATTACTTGTTTAAAAATGAAATTCGGGACGATGCTGAAATTGCAAGACCACTAGTTGAAGATGGAGATTCACAAGATGAATTGGAGTCACTTACAACACAAAGTGCACATGAAGCACCTGTGATCAACCCGTTTTTGGTGGAGCTCGAGGAAGAATTTGGTGATGAGCTCTTAAACATTGCTATGATTGATGAAGATGATGATTTCGACCCTATGAAGGATATAGAGGAACTCGAACTTTTACTTGCCAAAGACCCTTTCTCATCTTCTGCGGAAGTCAAGGGACGCCTTACTACCAAAGAGACTAACCAAGAAGAAAGGAGACTCATTTTTCCTCAACACACTACTCTTTCAGATGGAATGGTCAAGTCATCCAATTTATCAACCAAACCGGGTAAGGATAGGAAAGATGTACATATATTGCCAAGGTATGATCTTTATATATTTCTTCCATCTTTAATAGCAAATTTACACTCTTTTCGTGTTTATTGCTACTATCACCCGCACTTGATCCCAAGTGGGGGGAACAACACCCTATTACACAGTAAATAAGGGTGGAGTCAGGCTCGTGACTCGAACAAAAACAAGCGCTTCGTGGGAGGCAACCCATGCTTATCTTTTGTGTTATTTTCTGATTTTGTATTGAGTCTGTCAGACCTGCAGAAGATACGGCGCATCTACATCCTAAGATGCGACGCATCGCCTGCACTGGTCATATCTTATTTAATTTTCTGCAATTTTATTTTTGACTTTAAAACTTTCTGTCAGTATTTTAATGCGGCGCATCCCTGGTTAAGGATGCGACGTATCTTCTATTCTGATTCGTATTTATTCCAGGCTCGATACGGCGTATCTTCTTCCATAAGATACGGCGTATCGACTGACCTGATGATTTACAATTTAATTCTTTTGCTTTTATTTTTACTAACTACTAATGTATTATGCAAGTTTGAACCTTCTTAACTCAGGTGTGTTAAAGTCTGAATGGTATTATAGATTCCTGCATTCTTGTGGATACATCATTTATGAAGCTTAAACGTTCTCATCCACAAGAAAGTTGATTTTTGCTCTTATACAAATAATGGAGGATCATACCGAGCAAATCTCAGGGGAGTTTTTTCTGTTCTAATTCTTTTATTTTCCAGTTTTTAACCTTTGACACAAACAACGAGGACGTTGTTTAACTTAAGTTGGGGGATTGGAGAATTAGAACACTTACTTGTCCTAAACTTTTTCAAAATATGCTTAAAATGCGCTTAATATATTAAAAATTAAAATTTTTTAGCATGTTTTTGTTTAAAGTCTAAATTACATAGCTGCACACATAATATTATTTTCAAAAATTGTGAACTTTTAAAAATTCACAAATCTATGAGTGTGCCGGTGACTTGTAAACTTTAGAACTTGGCTTGTATACTATTCGAGACCACCATAATAAGTATTATCTATATAATTGGAATGACTTGTCTAAATTGGTAAATTTCTAGGATTACACCCAAATAGCCTTTATATGTTATGTAATATTAACTAACTACACTGGTTAGTTAACCCCCGTATAAACCCCTTTGTTACTCTCACTTTTAGAGTAAGATACCCCTAGAAAAACACTCAGAGCCATTCCTTTCGTTTCTTACACCTTTGTTATAATGTTTCGATACACCCTTACACCTTAGCCTACCCTATAGATTAAAATCCGTGGTTAATTGCTTTAGGCAAAGTGTGTTTCCTTACATTACTTGTGTTCGCGTGCGTAATTCATTATCTTTGGTTGAGTCAGGAAATTGCACAATGCAATTGGTATGAAAGTAAATATTGTATAACTTTGAGTTTATTTTTCGTGTGTTTACTACTTTCGCTATTACAGTTATTTCTGAAAGTATGGAAAGTATGAAAAAAATTATCCAGAAAGAAAGTGATAGAAAAGTTGTGAAATTTTACACATATACGTTGATGTCAAAAAAAAAAAAAAAAAAAAAAAAAAAAAAAAAAAAAAAAAAAAACGAAAAAAATAGAAAAGAAAAAGAAAAAGGAAAAGTTGGAAGTTTGTTTTAACCAACTTATGTAAAGTTTTGTATTAAGTGGGCGATATCACCACTAGTTGTTATATATTATATTTATGGATTGAATGGGAGTTGGCCGTTATGGGAACGCCAACTAGGATTATTCTTTGATTGAGATCTTGTTGAGCATAATTCGTGTCTACCTAAAGCGTGTCTTTCAAGTGTTAAAGCGTGAGTTATTCAATGATATGAGTCTTATTCATGGGATGGTTGGGAAAGTAATTTACCACACTTAGGATTTTAATTTATCTGTTTTGTTTATTTTTCATTTTACACCAATTTATATCCCAAATATTATCCATACCCTACATCATTCTTTATCCAAACCTTTGATTTATTGAGATTAGGGATTTGAGCAATCTTAAGTATCGTAGTCGTGGATTCGGCTATGTATTTATTATTTTGTCGCCCTTTTTGATATAATATTATTGGTAAAGATTACTTGGTCCTATCTTTAGCCCATTCGAGTTAAGGATTTGAGCAATTGCAAGTATCGTGGTCGTGGATTCGATCATGTATTTGTGATTTTGTTGCCTTTTCTGGAATTTGAGATCGATAGAGATTAAGAAGAATGATTAACCCTTAACCAACAAACCCTTTTTACCGCTTTAGACTTGTTATTCCTTAGCTTTAGTGGGGGAGATGCGTATCCTTGCCAAGCTTATGATAGAATATTCGTCACGACTGGACAGTTAAACGATTAGATTTGCTTTTATCGAAATATTTTATTTTATTTCTAATTCGTTAAGTGTTTGGTTGTGCAATTATGACAAAATGAATACATGCTTAAATATAAAAATAAATCCTAATATCTTTTAGGGTACATTTTCATAAGATTTATTCTAAGGTTCACTTGGGGACAAGTAAAGTTCAAGTGGGGGGATATTTGATGAACTCAAATAAGTACATTTTATTATCATCATTTATCCTATTTATTTGACTTGTTTTATTATATTATATATGAGAATTGATACGTTAATGTGTACTTTTGTAATTCTCAGGTAAAAACAAGTATTATGTGAAACTTGGCGATTTTGGACTAATTATGGAGCAAAACAAGCAAGATGTTAAGAGTTTACTGAAATGTACAAGATCAAGATCATTCTGCTCCAGATACGCCGCAACATACTTCTTACATACGGTGCATCACTATCAAGATTTCACAAGTTACAATCCAAGACAGCAAAGGACATGCGCCGCATAGAGAAATGGAGTTACGCCGCATCTTAAGGCGGTGAACGAATATTCCTGAATATATTAATCTTGGACCCCACGCGAAGTTAAGTCAATGCGCCGCATCTACTTATCCTATGCGCCGCATCTAACCCTCAGACAGAAACTATAAATACCCCAAGACCAGACGAATTTCCGAGACATATAGCTAAACTCAGAAGAGAAAGACAGAAACCCTAAAGCCGAATTCATACGTGTTAGCAGCACAAGACACATCCTGAACGAAGATACAAGAGCTGTAAGAAGGTCCTGCATGTATTCAATTCATTAAGTAGTTTTATTTTATTGTATTAGTACACTTTAATTCTTCCGGATTGATGGGCCGATACCATGTGACTACGGAAAATCATGGGCACCCCTTAAAATTGCTTTCCCATTAATTAAAGTTTATATGTTGATGTCTTTGGTGACTTTTATTAGTGCATTGATAACCTCTGTGTCTAGTTGAGCATTGCTTGGGTCACCATGCCCCTTCCTCGCCTATTTATTCTATCGTTTCTAGGATAGTGGGATAGACATAAGTGATCATTAAGGGTTTACTCGCCGATAAGATTAGAGCCAACGAGAAAGGGTTAATTATATACACTTCATATAAAACTAGCAATAAAACAAGTGACAAACTACTTAATTATCAGGACAGGACTTCTTATTGTCTCAAGTATCTATCTGTGTACGTGTGTGCTAATCGCTGATTCATGCTCATTAGTTTAGTTTACCATTCAATCATAACCAAACCGTGCCAGTCTCTCAGGCTGAACCCCCTTGCGTTAGATTAGGTTGTATAGCTAACTTAAGATATTAAAATACTGATTAGAATAACTAGATAATACGTTCCACTCTTAGTGATCGACACTCTACTTACCATTATATTCATACTGACCGGGTACACTGCTCGTTAAAGTGTGTGTTTATTTATAAGTCGGCTAAATATAAATTTAAAACTTGAGTAGGCATTAATACTGCTAAAACCACAACGACACATCACGCGCGCACCAAGTCTTTGGCGCCGCTACCGTGGATATAAAAGAATTAGAGCAATAAACACATGCGCATCACATTCTTTAGTTAATTTTATTGATGATGTGTGTTAAACAAACAAACTGATATTATTTGTTTCATAGTTGATATCATTGTGTTAAATTGCTTATCAATGTTTTAATAATTGTTTCAGGTTCAAAAGCTTTAGCAGTACTAAGTTAAAAGGAGCAGTACTAAGAATTTGTTTCAGGTTCAAAAGCTTTAGCAGTACTAAGTTAAAAGGAGCAGTACTAAGAATTGTTTCCAGATGTATTATTAACTGATTATATATTGTTTCCAGATTTAATTAAGAACTGTTTATATATGTTTGGCTTATTATGAGTTAAACATTGACTATTTGTTTATGAATATGAACTGCTTATATATTGTTGAATTATGTGTTACTAAAAGGCTTTATCAGTACTAAGTTTAAATTAGCAGTACTAACTTTTAAGTTAGTACTGCTATAATGAGTTTAAAGAAACAGTGCTAACTTGCAAGTTAGTACTGTTGTAACCTAATTGTTAAAGGAGCAGTATATGTATGTTTAGGTTTCCAGATGTAATTAAGAATTGTTTGTGTACAAATTTTCAACAGCAACAGATGAAGCAAACTTAGTGCTGCTCCTTTAAACTTAGTATTGCTAAAGCTTTGTATCAACACTGAGATTCCAGCAGTACTAACTTTCAAGTTAGCACTACTCCTTTAAACATGCATGGTTTTAAACATATTAAACATTCATTGCATAACTCATATTTTTTAAATCAACATGATTCATATATATTGATTAGATTAACAATTACATCTTTTTTAATTTACAGTGTTGAATGAAGCACCAGGTGATAATCAGGAGAGTAAAAGGCAACAAGGTATTTTATCAGTTAACACAATTTATTAATTACTTTGTATTATTAAAATCACATAAAAATAAAGACTCTTTAATAGATGGATGTTTGAGAGTGACACACATGGAAGAAGTTCTAGAACTCATGTTTGAGAGTTCATACTGCTAAGTTAAATTTTTTCCAAAGGTTAGTACTGCCAGGAAAAAAAGTTAGTACTGGTAGGAGTAAGTTTATACTGCTGGATAGATGTTAGTACTGGTGCGAAATTACAGCTTTTTAAAAATAGCCATTGCGAAGTTTGTAGATATTTTTACTTACAATTCCTTATCTTAATGGTTTACTTTTTGGATAATTTTACTTTTAATATCTTATATTCATCTTTATTGAATCAAAAGTTATCTTTTATTTTAAGTCGGTCCAATAGAAACCCTCATAAGTATTTCATAATATCTCAATTCACTTTATTCAACCTACTTTCTAACCTAAATTACTTTAATCCCAGCAGTGAAATCAACAATTTACTAACAATCATGGCTACCTTAACCTTTGTCGATACACACAAAATCGTAGCTTATTTGGAAAAAGCAGAGGATGCCACCAAATTCCATCAGATAGTGGAGTTTTTAAATGGTTCTCACATAAGGTATTCTTTAACATTAAATCCCACTATATATGTCTACCAAATCAAAGAGTTTTGGCAGACTGTTACTGTCAAAACATTTGAAAATGGTGACAGAGAATTAAATGCAACAGTGGATGGTAAATCTATCACTCTTACTGAAGCATCACTCAGGAGGCATCTCCAACTGAATGATGCAAATGGTATTAGTGCTATGCCAAACACGGAAATTTTTGAAACTTTAACCAGGATGGGGTACAACATCCAATCAGAATCTTTAACTTTTCAAAAAGGTTGTTTTGCCCCACAATGGAGGTTTTTTATTTATACCATCCTTCATTGTCTCAGTCCTAAGAAAACCTCATGGGAATAGTTCAGTAGCAATATTGCGACTGCTCTCATCTGCTTGGCCACTGAAAGAACTTTCAATTTTTCTAAACTTATCTTTGAATGAATGGTTAAAAATGTTGATAGCAAATCAAACTTTTTGATGTATCCCAGGTTCATACAAACTATTTTGAACATGCGGAAACATCAACTTCTTCCTCATTAAAATGTTTATCCCACACCCAAACTTACCCAAAAACTTTTCAGTAATATGAAGATGGTCTCAAAAGGGTATAGTGGGGAAGAAGTTCTTTTATTTGATTCTATGCTACAGGTACAGGGTGAAGGAACATCAAGCCCAGTTGACTCCCATCATACACCCACAACATCAAAAGAATCACCTTCACAACCAATCTCATCACCATTTAGTTCAATATCCAGAGAAGGCTCTGTTGTTCCTCAGCACAGAGACCCTGCAACTACCCATGTAGCAGATGAGGCTGACTTTGTCAGTATAGAAAGGGCTGCTTCTACTGTATCAGGCTTAGAAGCTGGGCAGGACAGAAGCAACATACATAAGACCCAATCTATGGCAACACCAACAGTACCAAGTTCATATGAACCCAGTACTATTGGTGGAATCCCAAGCCAACCGGAAATATTGGGTGGCTCAGAAGCTCACCATATGGTGGACTATGAGTCTATGCCCCATGAAGCACATGTCCCTAAAGGTAAGACATCAGGAAGTGCTGAGGGCAGACAGACACATAAGGAATTGATGGAAACATGTACAAAATTGTCTGAAAAGGTTACTACTTTGGAGTCTGATCTGACTTCTCACAAGAGGCTGTTTAGCAAGGTGTATACAAAGCTGGTGCTTAAAGTCAAAAAATTGGAGCAACAGGTCAAGACAATTAAAAGAAAGAGATCAGCTCACATGGTAGCATCCACTGAATCAACTTCTTCATCAAGCTCATCAGATGGTCAGAGTGTAGATAAAGGGGATGAATCTTCCAAACAGGGGAGGAATATTGCTCAACTAGATGAAGATCCTTATGTTACTTTGGTCCAACAAGAGTCTGGTACTCAGTGGAGGCCAGATGCACAGCATGAAGAAGGTACTGCCAGTCAAATGGAAGGTATTGGTGGTATATCACAAGGTACTGCAAGTGGATCTCAAGGTACTGCTGGTGCAGTGTACAGAAGAAGACCAAAGATTTCAATAGTAGACAAGGGTAAGGGGATCATGATAGCAGAAGAATCTTCTCAAAAAATATTCAAGAAAAGCCAATCTCAGATTGCTTTAGATGAAGAGTTGGCTAAAAAAACTTCAAGAAGAAGAATTAGCAAGAGTAGCTAAAGAAGATAAGGTTGCTCAAATACTGACTGAGCAAAAGCTATTGACTGAAGTACAAGAAAAAGCTGCTCAAGAAGCTGCTGATAGGGATCTAGCTGCTAAGCTTCAAGAGGAAGAAAGGTCAAAGTTCACCATAGAAGAAAAAGAACATGCCATTGATGACCTTTTGGAGCAAATCAGGCAGAGACAAAGAAAGAAGCAAACTTATCAAAATAAACCTCCTTCAAGAAGTCAACAACTAAGGTATATGAAGAACTACTTGAAGCATCAAGACAACTGGAAAGAAGAGCATTTCAAGGGTAGATCTCATGAAGAGATTGAAAGGATCTACATTGATACTCATAGGAGGATACAAATTTTTCTGAGAGGTGATTTAGAAAGAAGTGAAGGAAGAGGACAGAAAAGAACAACAAACCAATTGGAATCAGGAGATTCCAAGAAACAAAGAACTGAGGAAGAATCAGTTCAAAAAGAACCAGCAGATGAAAAAAGGTAGAAGAAATATTAACTGATGAACAGATCCAAGGCATGGTGGTGGTTGTTCCAGAAGCTCTTAATATTGATCCTATTGAAGCCAAACATCCCATCATTGATTGGGAGGTGTACTCAGATGGAATGATCAAGGGATGGAAAATCATCAGAGTAGGAGGAAAGTTTGAAGTCTACAAGTTCTTTGAAGACATAATCAAAGCTTTTGACAGAGAAGACTTGAATAAGCTGTGGACCTTAGTTCAAGATAGATTCAAGACCTCAGAACCTACAGATGATAAAGACAAAGAGCTTTGGGTTGAACTGAAGAGAATTTATGATCTTGACACAGGTGAAGCTATATGGAGATTTGAAGCTGTTGGTTCAGACATCACATGGAGACTGTTTGATAACTGTGGTGTTCACAGAGTTTCCACTAAAGCAGGGGTTGAAATCTATATGTTAGTGGAAAAGGATTACCCACTAAGAGCAGGAATATTAATGCATATGCTATCATCCATACTCAAAGTTGATGAACAGTCAGAGATGGCAAGAGAATTGATAAGGAAAATATTTCAGCTTGCAGAAGAAAGGAAAGCCAGAAGACTAAGGTTGACTATGTAGTGTTTGGAAGAGTCCTCAAGGTATTGTGTTCTTGAATAATGTGGTTGCATATAATTTGTATTTAATTCATGATATAATTACATATGTATGCTTTGTATCTTGATGCATTTTTGTTGTTGTAGATATGTATGATTTGTTTCATGGTTTATACCATTGTGTTAAATTTCTTATAGATATTTAAATAATTGTTTCAGGTTCAAAAGTTGTTAAGAAGAAAACTACTACCATGAATGCCATCAGGTTTGAAACTGACACACCATCAAGTAATTCACAAGGTATTATGTTTTAAAAGTATTATGACAATATTTGTGTTATAGATTTTATGGTGTATAATTTAATATTGATTCTTAATACAATGATATTGTGTGATTGATAGCTTATATGACCATTAACATATTCTTAATACAATGATATTGTCTGATTGATAGCTTATATGATTGTGTTATACATGATGTTCCACATAGATGTAACAGTAAAATTGAAACTTCCTTATAAAACATGTTGTGCATAATAGGTATGTGCTGCTATAACAATTATATTACAACAGTACTATCTTGCAAGTTAGTACTGCTTCTTTAAACACATAATAGCAGTACTAAGTTTCAAGTTAGTCCTGCTCCTTTAAACTTAGTACTGCTAGACCTTTTAAGTAGCACACAATTCAAAAGTATATAAGCAGTTCATAAGAGTTCTATTATATTTTGTGCTGTTAGATGTTACATGTTTTCCTATTTTTCTTTACAGCTTATATGTTAATGACTTATGTTAACCATGTTTCCCTCATAGACTTTATATTTACAAGGCTGAGTTTTGTTTGAATTTGTAGATGGGAATGCTATCAAAAAGGGAAAATACCACCAAAATGCACTAAACTTGACACCTTTTGTAATTATGTGTAGTGATCTTTTTTTTTTCTAATAAAGTAACAAACTTTCTAATTTCGACTATTTTGTGCACTCGTTGGCTGCCCAGTCCAACTAAGCTTGCCCGTTCCACGTGGTATATACACGCTGTTTTTTTTTCTTTTTTTTTTTTTTAAATTGCACAAAGATTTCCAGATAGACAATCCACAACACAAATAATATAATATAGTCACTGGTCCCCAAATTGGACCACAAATTTTCCCCCAAATCCGACCTAACCACGAAATTGGACCACCATTGTCGATAGAATGTCATTTTCAGTGCAATCTATAAATTAATTGATGCAAAAGGTACAATATATGATATAATACTAGTTTCCCACTTTGAATTGTCCAAAAATAATGTTTGTTTATGTATTTTTTTTTTGGGTTCTGTTTAAATAATAGTATTTATATAAATTTATTGTTTAATTTAGGGTTTTGTCTAACTTTTTGCAGTATGACACCTTCGTTTACAATGCCTTTGATGTTTGAAGTACACTTCGGTGGTACTTTTGAGTTCTTGCCACTCAGGTATTCTAATGGAGTTGTTTTTCATTGGAGAGTTGAAAGGGAGAACAAAATGGACTTTCAAACTGCTTGTAACTATTTAAATAAACGAACAGATGAGCCCCTTTATCAGTTGTTCTTTAAGCTGCCACAATGTGAACTTGACAAGGGTTTGAAAGTAATAGAAAATGACAATGATTTATTTGCTATGTATGACTATGCTGAATCTTATGGGCTTATACATGTGTACATAGCACATGGGCCTCAGGAGTTACATGTTTATTATGTTGAGAATATGTATGTAGTTGGTTCTGATGACGAGGTTCAGTCTAGGAAAACATTAGTAAAAGATGCTGGTAATATGAGTGTAGAAGAGTTAATTGCTTGGGCTGAGGATGAGGCAAGTATGGATGTGAGTGTGAGTGTAGGAAATGGTCTTAGTGGTAATGTGAGTGTTGACAAGGGTAGAGGGAGTCTAGATAAGGGTAAAGGGAGTCTTGACAAGGGTAATGGGTGTGTTGACAAAGGTAAAGGGACTGTGGACAAAGGAAAATCCATCATGGTAGATGAAGGTAAGATAGGTCAAACCAGAAAGGCTGCTAGGAAGAGGAATGTTGGTATTGTAATTAATGATAATGTAAACCCTTATGAGAATGACCTTCATGATTCTGATAGTGACATAGATTTGGAAGAAATGTTTGAGGATGTTCATGAATATGATTCTGATAGTGAATACTCTGACAAGTCTGTAGATTATCTATCAGAAGGTGAGGATGAGCTGATTTCACTTAGGAAAAGAAAGACTGAGGCAAAACATAATCCTACACCAACTAAGCCAAATAGAAACACACAAGAGGCTGGTTGTTCTAGACCTAGCAGGGTGTATGATGTAGCTGAATCTGACATTGTTAGAGACCATCAAGAGTATATGGATAACTTAATGTATCAGTTGAGAAATGGTGATGATGGTTTGACAGATCCATTTACTATCTTGGAAAATAATGATGACAAGTTTCCATTTCATGATAACCAGACACACTGGAAGTTGAGAAAACCTCAGGTATAATTTATTCTTTGTAAATTTTTTATAGTTCCTATCAATTAGTACCACATTATATAGTAAAAATGTAATTGTCATTTCACAGGTTGGTGAAAAGTATATTAATGTAGACCAATTCAAGGAATGCCTAACATTTTATGGTCTGTGATGTGTCGTATGTGAGTACAAGTTTTAAATTTATAAAGGTCGAATTACCGAATCTAGGAACAACACATACGAGCAAGTGAACTCGTCCGTTATAGCAAGATTATGATGGTAAGTCGGGATCGTTCGCAGGGATTTGTGTAGTGAATCAAATTGTAAGCTACTAGAAGTAAATTCCTTAACAAGCAATGACAAAAATATGATAATTCAGATGATTAAAACTACACTTGCTTAGACTAACATAATACTCTTTGATAAGCATGATTGTGATAACTTGGACAACATGTTGATTATGATAATTAGTTTGGTAAACTAATCTATTGTTTCTACAAATTAAACCTTCGTCAAGATTTTAGTTCATAAAAACAAGCGTTACGTCTAACCAATCAATTCAAGATCAATTCAAGGTTCATAAGTTAGTGTACCTTAAACACAAAAATCTACTTTTGCTTTATCAAATAGCTTAGGAAATGGTCAATACAAAAGGTAACCGATCATAGACAAAAGGTCACAATCGATAGTAAACTATTAATCTTTCGACCCTTGAAATGGTTTACCATCAATCCTATTTTTGATAGACAAAAAGCATTCTTATTACAACCACAATTAACTTTCTTTGTTTAATCAAGAATAATGGGTAAAAACAATCATTCATAGACAAATGATTATAACTAGTTGAATAACAATAGTTCTTTCGACCCTTAAGATTATTAGCAACTAGTTAAACTTGATTCAACAAATGTCACTACAAAACTTAATCACAATTGGATCTTAGAATCAACTTGAAATTGAATTAAAACATGTTATCACAATCATACGCAAATCAATAAGTAATACACATCATCTAAGCAAGTGCACAAAGGCACTAGCCACTCATAGCAAACATGAACATAATCTCAGAACTTTGAACATTAGAAACCATAATTGAAAGTCTTACAATGATTGGAAATAGATTACAAATGATAAGGTAATGATACCCAAAGTATTGATGTTGACTTCTTGATGTTTTGACCTCCAATTGTTGACTTCTTGAACTTCCAAAGCCTCCTGAACTTCTAGGACGAATTAGGACTTCTAAGAGAGTATCTTGATGATTGATATGAGAATGGTATATGAAATTGGTGAAAAGATTATGTGAATGGTTGTAAGATTGTGTATAAAACTCTTCACAAGGGCCTCTATTTATACTCATCCCAAGCCTAGGGTCATTAATGGTTCAACTTGGCCTCCAAGGAGTTTAGAAGAGCCTAGAATCGTTGGCCTAAGGATAGGAGTCTTAATGATGAAGTTTTGGAAAATAGGCACCATCCAACCGATCGGTATTATGGCCAACCGATCGGTTGGTCTTCAGAATTAGCCTCCATCCGAATCGGTTGCGGGCAGCCTCCGATCGGATGGAGCACTGCTGCTTTCTCTTTTTGTGGACTCTCGTTGTTTGGCTTGTTACTTCCTTTTTGGTCCTTGGTTCTTCATCCAAACTTGATCTTTTCATTATCTTGGGGCTTGTCAACTTGAATACTTGAATCTTCATTCTTTGAAATGCCTTTTTGATTGGATCTTGACAAGAAAATCCTTGCACTATCATAAATATTTCCTTCTTCCTCATTTTTGCATCTTTTTCTTCCTTTTTCCTGTTTTTGGTTACATATACTTTGCAAACACACTTTGGTACGATTTAGTAACAAAAGCATATAAATATAACCAAATAACATGTATAAAAACATGAATAACACTACTAAAAACATGCACAATTTGAGTGTTATCATATTCCCCCACACTTAAACTTTGCTTGCCCTCAAGCAAATCTAGCAATAAAAACAATTATCCACATGGTACACAGATATGTTTAAAAAGATGTGATGCAAATCTATCAAGTACGGGTACAAGTTAGATTCATCATTTTAAGCTTTTATGGTTGAAGCATCGAGATGTTTGACAATACCCAAATGATTTTCTTGCTTGATATACATTACTAAACACCTCACGAAAGGAAATGAAATATAATTCACTCAAAACACTCATTTGTATGGTTGGTGGAGTATATAAGAGAAATCACACTCATTTGCTCAGTCATGATTTAAATATTACCATAGGCTTGTACAAGAAACAAAACTACACCGAAATGGCGTGAGCACCAAGTATAGATATCAAAGAGGGCTTTTATTCGGGTTTAAGGTTTCAAGGGTTAAATTAGACTTATGTGCAACTATCTTATGCAAAACATAATAGATCGCTAACAACGAATTCTCGCATCACCAAATAACGGATGGTCACTAGGGTATATCTTAGATCGCTGACGCGCTATTCTCATAACAGATGGTCACCAAAATACACACTAGATCGCTAGCAACGTTATCTAATTCCTCAAGAAATCAGATGGTCACTACATGTCCATACACTTGATAATTTCGCAAAGTCAAAAGGGTAGGGATAAGGCATGGGATATGTTTTAGAAAAGGTTGATAATAATGAATATACAAACTAGTCAAAGTCTACTGCCCAGATGTTACTAGCTATTTCGAACCGCTATCATGCATTCTTGAAAAACTCCACACTTGATTGCACTATACATTATTTCATAGCTCATTGGCTATTTTGTCAACTTATTGTTGCGATGACTTATTCGCTTTTCTTCTCTCTCTCTCTCTCTTTTTTTTTTTTTTTTTTTTTTTTTTTTTTTGAACATGAACTTGCCATCTTATAGTTGCGATGACTTCACTTGGATAACTACTTTTGGAGTTTGCAACTTTCTTTGTACTTTCATGATTTCCCATATAACATCCATCTTGCCAAATAGCTAGCAACCAACCAAGACTTGACTAAAGGTAAGGCTAGGCTAAAGTGTAAAATCTTTTGTATTTTTCTGGATTTTATCAAAAGAAAAAGATAGGCTCAGAGGGTGTAACTAGGTGATGAGGCGAAAAGTGTACCGCTTTTAGGGGTCCATTTAAGCCCTAAATCGTATTTATTTGATCAAATATTGCCCTAAATCGTTCCTTTTGTCATTTTAGGTACTTTGGAGAAGAAATCTGGAAAAGGAAGCATTTTGGACGTTTTTGGAGCATAAAAGTGAAGAATTCGACAAAATGCCAAAGCTGCTGGAAAAGTACACGTGACGGCGTCAAGGATTGCTCCTGACGGCGTCACGGCTTGGCAAAAGAGGTGGATATGACAAATACACGTGACGCGCTAGAAAGTTTTACAAAGGAAGTCTGACGGCGTCACCCTTTAAGGTGATCAAGGCCGTCTCATGCTAAGACAAAGAGAGATGGCCATCAGGATTAAAGAGTGACGGCGTCACCCTTAACCTTGACGGCGTCAGCTCCTGATAGGCCAGAACGGATTTTGGAGGATTAAAGAAGGACGACGTCAAGAAGGCCATCAAGAAACCCTAACCGCGGCGAGGTGACGGCGTCACCTCCTACAACGTGACGCCGTCAGCCCCTAAATTCTATATATAGTTTTGCAATTTTTATTCATTGTGTGCAACTTTGTGAGGAGAAACCCTAAGACGATTTTTCTGCCATTTTTAAGGGTTTTATACCCTTGGATCTCCCATGTTCAATTGAAGATAAGTAATCAATTAATCATTCAATATGTCTATGTGTTGTTTGATTATATCTTGTTCTTGTCTTTTATTTAACATGCCAGGCTAGATTTATCTTGTGTTTGCTTAGATCTAATGAAACCTAACTATTGATTATTAGTTGTTGGTGTGTTATTAATTGTATTGGATGATTGTTTATCGATGTTAGGCTTAAGAAAACTGGCTAACCTCCTATACGGTAACTTGCTTGAACGTCTTAAGAAACATGAACCAATGCGTACTAAGGTTATTATGGTTGTATTTAATGCATGAGCGAATTCTAGTGATCCCATGTTAGGAGCTTCTTAGCCGGCTCGACATAGGAGTGAAGTAGGAGCTTGTAGAGTTGGGGAAGTACGTACGCCACCCCACGATTGGTATTAAGGAATACACCCGTCATCCACGCAATTAATACACACTAATCAACCGGTAAAAGATAGTTAGGGAGTAAGGAAATCTAAGTAAACACATTTCTCTCCATATAAGTTCCACAACCTTTTTATTTTCAGTTATTTTATTTTATTTGCAATTGTAGTCATTTGGGTTAGTTGACTAGCAACTAATTCCGCCCACTCCTTCAAACCCGAGATTTTACTTGCTTTTATAAAAACATAAAAAAATACAAAAAGAATCTTCCCTCACCCTTAGACCTATTAGAGTAGTTTTTCAATCCTAACGACACTATTCCCCTAGAGAACGATCAATCCCCCGGTACTTGCCACTACACTATACTACATCGGTCAGGTACACTGCCTGGTGGGGATTGCAAGCCTCTTGAGATCCCTCGAGAGGTAAAACCTGTTGTAAGGTCGCAAAACCACGCATCAAGTTTTTGGCGCCGCTGCCGGGGAATAGTTATTGTTTAGGTTGAATTTTTATTTTATTAGGTCTACTCACTAGATTCCTTTCTAGTGAGATTTTTATTTTATTTTTCTAGGTTTTCTTTAGTCTATCTTTTTTCTTCGTTTCTTTGTTCGTAACCATTACCATCCGACATCATGGAAGGTGGTAATATCCTCGATCCCAACAACCTACCTCCTAGAGCCCGTACCTTAGGAGACTACTCCCGTCCTAGCCACCATGGCTATCGAAACACCATTGAGCTCACTCAAGGAGCCAATGTCACTCCCTTGCGATCCGACACCATCCGGTTGGTGCAAAGCGGATGCGCATTCCATGGACTTCGTTCCGAAGATCCTAATCAACATCTCAAGGACTTTCTCAAAATCGTTGATTCCATAGACCTTGATGTTGCCACTCGAGAGACGACCCGACTGCGTCTCTTTCAATTCTCTCTGCGGGACCAAGCTAGTCAATGGCTAGAGCGTCTACCCGCAGGATCCATCACCTCTTGGGATGATCTCACCACTCGTTTCCTTGCTCAGTTTTTCCCACCAGGAAGAACTACCAAGCTAAGGAATGATATCTTGATGTTCCAACAACGTCAAGGCAAAACCCTCTACGAGGCATGGACTCGATTCAAGGACTTACTCCAAAAAGTCCCTCACCATGGCATGGATCCTTGGCTACAAATCCAACGATTTTATGATGGCGTAAACCATCAAACTAGAAGAACCATAGATTACGCTGCCAATGGAAGGCTGAGCAGGCTCAGTGTCGATAAGTGCTGGGAAGTCATTGAGGACTTAGCATAGTATGATGATGAAGAATGGAAGGACTCTACGTTCTCGGAAGAAGGGATTTTAAATTGCATGAGTGCAACCCAAGAACAGTTGTTTGAAAGCATAAAAAGGCAGATTGAGAAACTTATGAAAGCTGAGATACCTCGAGTTGAGAAAGATACCAATGAGTGTGTAAACACGATTGGTAAACATACGTTTCCTCACCTCTCGCGACAAGATAAGTTCTAGGGGATAATGCTGACTTTCGTGAAAAACCAAGAGAGGCAAATCCAACAATTAGAGACTCACTTGAAAAACACCCATAATATTTTCATGGAACTGGCAGAAAAGTTTATCTCGAGAATAAAGGAGAAAATTAGGGAAGAAGCTTCACACAAAAAGATCGAGAATATCTTTGAACTCCCGGTCCATAATGAACCATACAACGAATGGGATGATGAAACCCCTCTCCCCGAGCCTTCACCTTTAAAACTCTCTTATCCCTTTGGATCCCCTCACGAGAAAAAGAATTCTCAAGATCATAGCATTTTCGTGGGAAGCATGGTTGTCACGCTCCCTAACTTTCATGAAGCTAGGAAACGATCTTTTGGCTTTAAGCCAGGTGTGAGAAGAGCTCAGTTAAAGCACACCCTCATGTCAAAAATCCCTTGGGAAAGTTCCCCTCGCTCACTCAATACCTACCCTGATGGAGATTGGAACTTTAATGGGACATTAACCGACCCTATCCAAAAGAATACCACATTCCGTGACAGTAACAAAACATTTGACCCGGGAGGAACTTATTAAACGAGACTAACTATCGTGTTGATCCTTATAAGCTACTCTCAATAGTACAAGGGGCTCAATTGTAAAACTGGCACAAAGTTGTAAAACACCCGGGTCTGACGGCGTCAGACTTTGAACGTGACGCCGTCACCCCGTCGGCACAGCAATAAAAACCTCATTTCCATCACTTTCATCACATACCCCACAAACCATACCCACTCCAACCCCACTTACGAATCTCCAAGGTCCAATTCACCAACTTTCTTCACCAATCTCCACGTGGTAAGTAATTTTTATTCATTCTTTTCGCTTCAATTACTCATAGGATTCTTCAATTTCGAAAACCCCCAACTCATGAAACCCTAGGATTGATTCATGCCTAGAACTCATAATGCCCTTTAAATTAGTGTTATTTAGCATTGATTAAAGCATTAAATGATTGGAAATCAAATGGGTCTATTCACTAATTCGGTGGCAACGAATTTGAACCACAACCTATGGACCAATCATCCATTTTTGCTGTAAAAATGGGCGTTTGGTTTATGAACCTGAAGTTTGAATATTGATTTTTCCCTCGTAATCTTGAATTCGAATGAGGTCGAACCTGACGGCGTCACCTCTAAAGGGGTGACGGCGTCAGATGTGTCTGATGTTCAACCAACTCTTTGGTTCACATTTTGATCTTCTTCGTTCCTTCTTGTTTTCTTTTCAGGAAATGCATAAGCGTCAACGACCTAGCAGAGGGAGTTCCTCTAGGTCCCAACAAGAAAATTATGCCGATACGGTTCTTAGTTGGGGGATCTTCGATAACGATGCTGCCACATCCAAATATGCCCAATTGCTACTACACAAAGTTGAAAGTGGGGCTGTGGTAGATTGGGACTTTTTGAGAAATGAAGGTCTTGAGCCAACCTTTCTCCAAAGCTTTCAAACTGATGAATTCACCGGCCCTTAGTGGGAAAACCTTTTTAGGATTCAAGAACCAGTGTATGACGAATTGGTACGTGAATTCTTTGCTACTCTTCACTTTGACATGGCTGAATCAAGGACCGATGTGGCCAAAACCACAATCTATTTTAGACTGGGGGGCGAGCTTAGGACATGCTCAGTTACAAAGTTTGGTTGGAGACTAGGGTTGTACAGTCAGCATGAAACCACTCAAGCAGGATTTTTGACTAGGTTGCTACAGGGTGAGACAATGAGGAATGATTTTAGATGTTCTATGTTCTGGCCGACTATTGGAAATGGTGTGTACACCTCGACTACTGTAGCATCCTAAATCAGGGAACCTAGGGTTAGGTTGACCCACATATGTCTCACCTACAGCCTATCAGGACGCCACAGCTCTCATCACCGCGTCACTGCCGTAGACCTCTTCTATTTATACACCATCTACTCAGATGAGGTTTCCTGCAACATCCCATTTTGGGTAGCTAGCTTTCTGAATAGTGGAGTTGGGGAAAAAGAAGGGGATAGAATTTATGGTGGGATGTTTGTCACTCGGCTGGCCCGATCCTATGGGGTCCTCAGGCCCGAGATCATGAGGTACTTGAGCGGTGGTAATGCATGCAGGAAAGTAAAGGTTAGATCCTTGAGGCAGATGGAGGTTGTCATGGAGATGGATGATGGGACCTTTGTTTGGTTTGATCATGATGAAGCTGTGAATGTTGGTGGTGGGGATGATGAGGAAGAAGAGCAGCATGGAGGTTATGAGGCCGGCACGGCAGATTACTACCGGTACATGGACAGGGGGGATTGGCAGGCCTATCAGGGGGCCTGGATGGGTCAGGTTGACACCTGGAGAGCCCGGGTTGATGAGAGGTTCGACTGGATGTATGATCACACTATTCGACAGATGCAACATTTATCTACGCGTGATCAGTTGGACCCACACATGCAGATTGACCCTTTCCCTGGACGTGAGCAGGACTACCCACCGTATGGGTACTATGGGCACCTCCCTCCAAACTACGACTACCGCCACGGTCCCCCACCCCAATAATCATTTGATTTGATGTTACGATATTTAAACAATTCAATTTATGGTTGTATGTTTCGAAACAATTTGGTCTGTGGTAGTTTTGGATTAGGCCTCTGTTGGCCTTTGTACACTTGTGACACTTGGTTTTCTTCTGTGCATGTAGGATTTATCTTGTCATGATTTTTTTTTACTTTATAAGCTTTATTTGCTTTGTGTGTTTATTTATTTGTTTGTTTGATTTTATTTGCTTCCGTATGTATGTTTAATTTTTATTATTATTGATTCATGTTCGAAACTAAATTGTGAAAATGCTTTATCTTGTTTTTAACTTCGTCTTAACTACATGTAAAGGTATTTTGCAAAAGATAAGTGTAAGGGAAATCCAAATCGGTTTATTAGAACAGATGAACATGAATCGTAACAATATTAAATTAACATACATATTAGTAATTGTTTGAGTCAAATGCTTGTATCGAGTCATAATGATATTTTGCAGGAATTCCAGGAAGTAAGGTATAGGTTTTTCCAGAAATTTTCCGGAAACTTAACATGAGAATTCTGTCAGATCATTTCTGACGGCGTCAGGTTTTAATTTTCTGAAATTTTTGAAAGTTTTGTTTTTCTTCCGGAATCATAAAAAGTTTTTATTAAATCTCTAACTTATAAACACCAGGAATCTGCAAAATAATCATTCCACAAGCATTATATCCTTATACAGATTTATCCCGCCGATGTTATGCAGGTTTTCTTGTTTGTTTTCTCAGGTTTAACAGGTTATTTTGGACAAGGAAATGTATGTGGAATCAAGCTTTTGGCGCTGCTTTAATCTTGAAGCTTCAACATTACCTTGGAAGAAGATCTAACCATGTTACCCCTTTATCCACCGAGCGAATCAGGGGAGTATTTGATTTCATTCTTTTACCTTATTTACTTTTACATCTTGTTATTTGAACATTGGGGACAATGTTCATCTTAAGTGAAGGGGGGGGGGGGTAAAGTACGATACCTTAGAGAATACAATTGCACTTGATTTTTGTTTGTTTAATGGTAGATGTGTAATAAAACTGAGATAAATACCTGTTAAGGCAATTTTAGTGCCAAATTTAAAATTTTTTACAACATATAGGAGTGAAACTTTGGTCTTAATGAGCGTCTCATGGATAGGAGTTATATGACTAGCACAAAACCGTACCACTAAAAAAATTTTCCACCCCCAAATATGTGAGGTTCGCCCCTAGAATTGGTAGGAAAAGCATTTATGCTATGATGTGTGTACCGGTAGCACTTAGATTCTAGAACTTGCGTTAGGACCATTCCGAGGCCACAAGTGAGACTACATTCGTGTAGTTAGATTTACTACACGATAAGAGGCATTAGGATTAACCCATTGTTTTACACCTGTGTTTTTGTTATAATTACATTGGTTACATTGGTCAAGTAATTCTCCTACACCCTTTGCGTTGTACTCATTTTTAGTACACGATACCCCTAGTACACCCCTCAGAGCCTATCTTTTCGTTTCTAACTTTAAGCATTTTACTTAAAGTAAGAATTTGTTTACACCCCACTTAAATGTACACCCAAATCGCCTTAGCCTACCTTGTATGCACTCATTTTTAGTGCATTATTGTGACAACATTTGTTTAAACCCCAAGTTAATTATCTAATTGATTACATGGTTGCTAAGTCGAGTCATATCCTTGTACATACTATTTTGGGACGATTGGGACTCATGGGTAAAGTACTAGTGTAATGGAGTAATGGGGAAGAACAACATTATTACCCCCATATGTGCTAAATATTTTAAAAGTACTCCAAGTGTTTCGATTATCTTAATTCGAGTCATTATAATAGTTAATTGTAAAGTTATGTAAAAGTTCAAGTGTAAGGGGGATACGACCCCCCTGCGATGTATTATTTTGGATGGTAGGGCAAGAGTGTATGCAAAAAAAAAAAAAAAAAAAAAAAAAAAAAAAAAAAAAAAGTAGAAAAAAACATACGGACTACCATCCCGTTTCATTTTATGTTTATTTTATCTTTTTGTTATTTTTTTTCATTAGCTTAAGTCGAGTCTAGTCTTGGCTTAGCAACGCCATATTGTACATGTAATTAATCAAGATCTTTAACTCGCCACCAGTAAAATATCCTTTATCCAACAAAACCGTGTTTATCATATCCCTACACCTAACGTTATAACCCGTTTAAAAGCCCTCTTTGATAGTTTATCTTAGGTGCTTACGCCTAGTGGAGGAGGTTTTTGATCCTTTCCTAAGCCTATGGTAATCTATTTGCTATGACAGGTAGTGAGAGATATTATTCATTTTCATTTATGAGATATACTTTTATGACACCTGAGAGATGTGAGTATCTAAACACTACTTGTGAGGTGCTAGTTTGTAATCTCCGTGCTTATTATGATTAAAGTGGAACGACTATTTGTTGTAATTACTTTTATATTAGCGTTAAATGACCCCTAATTTGTATTTTGATTAGCATAAAAGCGCATTTGCTTGAGGACAAGCAAATCTCAAGTGTAAGGGTATTTGATGAAGCGAAAAGTGTACCGCTTTTAGGGGGTCATTTAAGCCCTAAATCGTATTTATTTGATCAAATATTGCCCTAAATCGTTCCTTTTGTCATTTTAGGTACTTTGGAGAAGAAATCTGGAAAAGGAAGCATTTTGGACGTTTTTGGAGCATAAAAGTGAAGAATTCGACAAAATGCCAAAGCTGCTGGAAAAGTACACGTGACGGCGTCAAGGATTGCTCCTGACGGCGTCACGGCTTGGCAAAAGAGGTGGATATGACAAATACACATGACGCGCCAGAAAGTTTAACAAAGGAAGTCTGACGGCGTCACCCATTAAGGTGATCAAGGCCATCTCGTGCTAAGACAAAGAGAGATGGCCATCAGGATTAAAGAGTGACGGCGTCACCCTTAACCTTGACGGCGTCAGCTTCTGATAGGCCAGAACGGATTTTGGAGGATTAAAGAGGGACGGCGTCAAGAAGGCCATCAAGAAACCCTAATCGCGGCGAGGTGACGGCGTCACCTCCTACAACGTGACGCCGTCAGCCCCTAAATTCTATATATAGTTTTGCAATTTTTATTCATTGTGAACAACTTTGTGAGGAGAAACCCTAAGACGATTTTTCAGCCATTTTTAAGGGTTTTATACCCTTGGATCTCCCATGTTCAATTGAAGATAAGTAATCAATTAATCATTCAATATGTCTATGTGTTGTTTGATTATATCTTGTTCTTGTCTTTTATTTAACATGCTAGGCTAGATTTATTTTGTGTTTGCTTAGATCTAATGAAACCTAACTATTGATTATTAGTTGTTGGTGTGTTATTAATTGTATTGGATGATTGTTTATCGATGTTAGGCTTAAGAAAACTGGCTAACCTCCTATACGGTAACTTGCTTGAACGTCTTAAGAAACATGAACCAATGCGTACTAAGGTTATTATGGTTGTATTTAATGCATGAGCGAATTCTAGTGATCCCATGTTAGGAGCTTCTTAGCCGGCTCGACATAGGAGTGAAGTAGGAGCTTGTAGAGTTGGGGAAGTACGTACGCCACCCCACGATTGGTATTAAGGAATACACCCGTCATCCACGCAATTAATACACACTAATCAACCGGTAAAAGATAGTTAGGGAGTAAGGAAATCTAAGTAAACACATTTCTCTCCATATAAGTTCCATAACCTTTTTATTTTCAGTTATTTTATTTTATTTGCAATTGTAGTCATTTGGGTTAGTTGACTAGCAACTAATTCCGCCCCCTCCTTCAAACCCGAGATTTTACTTGCTTTTATAAAAACATAAAAAAATACAAAAAGAATCTTCCCTCACCCTTAGACCTATTAGAGTAGTTTTTCAATCCTAACGACACTATTTCCCTAGAGAACGATTAATCCCCCGGTACTTGCCACTACACTATACTACATCGGTCAGGTACACTGCCTGGTGGGGATTGCAAGCCTCTTGAGATCCCTCGAGAGGTAAAACCTGTTGTAAGGTCGCAAAACCACGCATCACTAGGGGTATCTAGCGTTAAAGATAAACGCTAACAAAAGGGTTTATACTGGTGGTTAACTAGTCAATGCAACTAGCTAAATATCAATTTGGAAGGCTTATTTGGGTTAAATCCTAAGGTTGCCTCTTATCACGCATATATACTTATATCACAAATGAAAAGTGATCTCACAACGGTCTCGTAATGATTTACAAGCACAAGTTCTAGAATAAATAAAATCACCGGCACACTCATAGCAAAAGAATCAAAGCATAAAAGATGTATACGAAACAGGCTTAAATTCCTCACAATGTAGTGGAAAGGGTTATAATATGTGCTAGCTAATGTTATCGATTCCAGAATGGATTGCAATATTAATCGGGACACATCTCAATTTTTCAAAAGTTACAGGTTTTACCAGTGGATAGATCCAGTTACTCTAATATATAATCCTTAAAATGACAAAGAACTAGATCACAAGGGCAAACAAAATTTAAAATTTAGCTCAGAATTTACAATTTATCCTTATTTTCCTATTCACCCCCCACACTTAAGTTAAGCATTGTCCTCAATGTGATAAACGAAAGGAATGAAAATAGGAAAATAAGAGATTAAACCATATTTTCCTGCTCCAGATGATTCTTTGATCCAGGTGTCCATACTTTGTAATCATTACCTGCAGTAATCTTAAAAACAAAAGAAACACACGCAATATTTCTACGTTTTATTTAAAAGTTTGTGATACACCCCCACACTTAAGTTCAAGTAAGGGATTAGATAAACTTTGGGGTTTAATCACTTTTGAAAAATAAACTAAGAAGTAAAATCGCAAATAGAAAACACACGGGTTGCCTCCCGAGAAGCGCTTGTTTTATTAGCGAGTCATTAGCCTGACTCAAACTTCCTTCTTGCTACGTTGGTGTAATTTTTGGTTTCTTCTTTGAGACTTTTGGAACATACACCACGTTTCCTATCACTATTCCTTCTCCAGTTTCATCTATGTTCTCCAATTTAATTCTTTCCCAAGGTCTAGGAAGAACATCATAGATATAACCAGATTCTTCGGCCCAAGGAGTGTTTTTCTTATAATCGGCCGGAAAGGGTGCCATGAATGTTATTGCTTCATAGTCTGATTCAGGTGGAATCTCTTTGATAGAAATCTCGTTCATTTGCTCCTTATCATAATACAATTTAATTCGGTGACCATTAACAATGAAACTTCCACCTTGTTTGTCATGTAATTCAACATACCCAGATGGAAATCCATGTTTCACTATATATGGGCCGAACCATTTCAGTTTTAGCTTAGGTGCTTTGAACTTGTATTTCATATTAAAAAGCAGAACTTTGTCTCCAGCATTGAATTCTTTCCGAATTCTAAGCTTTCTGTCATGATACGCTTTGGTTCTAGCTTTGTAAAGCTTGAAGTTCTCGTAAGCTTGGAGTCTTAGTTCATCGAGTTCATGCAATTGCAAGAATCTCTTTTCTCCAGCTATTTTGAGATCAGGGTTACAGCTTCTGAGTGCCCAGTAAGCGCAATGTTCGATTTTGAACGGCAAATGACAGGTTTTTCCATACAAAAGTCTGTATGGTGTTGTACCAATTGGCATTTTATAAGCCGTACGAAATGCCCACAGAGCATCATCGAGTTTTCTTGACCAAATGGCAGGATTGTCTTTGACCGTTTTTTCAAGTATTCTTTTTAGGGCTCTGTTGGTATTTTCGACTTGACCACTGGTCTGAGGGTGATAAGCTGTGGCGAAACGATGATGTACTTCGTATCGTTTCATAATTTTCTCCATTTGTTTGTTACAGAAATGTGTTCCTCGATCACTTATTAAAGCTTTGGGAATTCCATAACGAGCGAAAAGCTTTTTGAGAAAATTGACAACAACTCGTGCATCATTTGTGGGTAGAGCTTCCGCTTCAGCCCATTTGGAAACGTAATCAATAACAACGAGAATGTATTCGTATTTGTGCGATTTAGGAAATGGTCCCATAAAATCGATTCCCCAAATATCGAATATTTCACAGACTTGAATGCTCTTTTGAGGCATTTCATCTCTACGTGAAAGACTACCGGATTTTTGGCAAGCATCGCAGTTTTGAACAAGAGTATGAGCTTCTTTGAAAATAGTCGGCCAATAGAATCCAGCATCAAAAACTTTTTTAGCTGTGGTGGAAGGACCATAGTGTCCCCCAGTCAGGCCATGATGGCATTCATCAAGAATTCTTCTTGTTTCAGAACCAGCAACGCATCTTCTTATCATTCCATCGGGACACATCTTGAAAAGATAGGGCTCTTCCCAATAGTAGTGTTTTAGTTCTGAAATGTAACACCTAAAATCCGAAAGCATGTAAAATTACCAAATTGTCCCTACTAATTTAAAAACTTAATTAAAAGCTTATAAAGTATCATAAAAATTCCAAACTTCTGGCAATGCATAAGTTATGATCCCAAATAATTTTAAGAACTTAATTAACATTTATACAAGCTGTGAAATTACCAAAATAACCCTATGAAGGCCGAATAGCATTTAAATGTGTTTATATGTATTTTAAATATTATAAAATCATGTAAATATGGCAAATTTGAAATCAAATCAATCCTAAACTAATTCCAGCCCATGATTGCCGAGATTTCTGGTCAAAGTCCCCCCCTATGACTCAGCATTCCCTATTAAGAACCAATGCATATCTTTTTCTCCTAAACCCTAATTACCGATTGATAAGAAAACACACAAAGAAATTCCATAGCCTCCATTCGGCTATCTAAAATTACCAAAGCATTTTTCTGAGTTCAAACACCATTCAAGGAGTCCTAGAAAAATCGGGTTGAGTTCGTTTGTTGCCCGATTCGTTGGTGGTGGATTTATTCCTATCGATAGCTCGTTTTTAAGGTATAATTCGTATCAATTCAACCAAGCTTCATAAAATTCGTTTCTTATTTTTCCTGAGGTTCTTATATCATATGTGATCTGCGAAAAATGTGTACAAGGTGATTTGATCCCATTTGGAGTCGTGGTGAATTCTTCCTTGTCGAGTATCCATCCGAGAAACAATAAATTGTGCAGCCTTGTTCACTCGTCCTAAAAATATTATGGTATTTTTCCCAGCCTCTAATGATTGTATATATCATGAGAAAAATAATAAAAACAACCCATGCATCATGTATGATTCGCATGGTAATTATTGTGTTTGTAAACCCTAGAATCGAAATAAATACTATATGCATGCATGCGAATTTTCTTGACCAGGATATTATTTTTTGTGGCCTATGTGATCATCATACAACACCATAAAAATGCTCATTTGAATTATAGAGACCTAAAACCATTTTTGGTGAAATTACTTTATAATCGGCAAAAAGGAAATAAGAACAAAAAAATGCCTAGCGATCGAACTAGGGTTCAAAATCAATAAGATCTGATTATAAGTGAATATAAATGATGTGGAAATGATTGCATAATCATTGGGATCGATTAGGGTTTTATTTTGTTAAATATGGTGTTTAACGATTTGGTTATTAAATATAAAGGGAGTGTTTTGTAAATATTAAAATTCTTGGGTTATTTTTGTCATGTTCTATAGATCATGTATGACCTGTAAAAATTATAAAACGAAGGGCCTATATGTAAAATATGTGAGATAATGAAATTAGTTGAAGTTGTGGGTTCGAATTGGAAAGTGAATAAATATAGGGACTAAATTTGTAATTTCTAAAAAGTTGAGGTCGAATTGAGTTATGAATGATATTCAGGGGCTAATATGTAAAATTGGATATTTATTGGACTAATGTGTAATTATTATTAATAAATGATTGAAAATGTAAACTTTAAGGTTAATTATGTAAACTAATTAAATGGAGGGACCTATTGTGTAAATATTGAATAATTGAAGGTTAAATCGTATATCTTGTTAAAATAAGTACTTATTGTGTGAATTTGATAAACCAAGGGTTAAATGTGTAATTATGCATGTTTGAAGGTTTAAAATGTAATTTTGGAAATTCAGGGGTGTAAAATGTAAATTGTGAAAACCTGAGGACCAAATGTGTAAATATGCTAAAGATACCTTATTCCCAGCTAATAATGATCTGATTAAGTATGTACTTAATACTTCTAAAAGTGGAAACTTTCTAATTATGGAAACTTTCTAAAAAGTGGAAACTTACTAAAAAGAGAAAGTTACTTAAAATGGAAAGATGGTTAATTAAGAATGATTTGTAATTCCCTTCTAATCCTTTAGGTGTGAAGAAGGAGAATCTTTGAGCTGTTCCCTGTTTCTGTGCTTATTTCTGTTTGTGTTTCCGTCATAAGGTACAGATATTCTGACCTTTCTTTTAAGGTTTCTCATGATCTCTCTCGTATTCTGAATCCATTAGTTTCTGATTTGATTGCTATGATTTCCCTTTGCTTGAACCTCCCCAGTTGAGTTCCTTTTGATATGAATTCTGATCTGAAGCTATGCTATGAAAACCTTTTCTAATTATATCTTGAAAATGTTTTGAGGAAAAACTATTTTAAAAGGGTGTTTATAAATGAGGCAAAACCATTTTATATAAATGTTACTAACCTTTATGAAGGCTATTTTGGAAGACTAATTTTTATGAAAAACCGTTTTGAAAGAATATTTTATGAAAATTTCTTTAAAGAATCGTTTTATTAACGGCACAAATAAAGGATTGTTTAAAATGGACTTTGATGGAAGTGTTAAAATGAACTTTTGAGATGAACCTTGATTATGATTATGAGTTATGATTCAGTTAAGATTTCCCAGGCCATTTCTATGTTCCTTGTGTATGAACCTTTTGATATGACGTTGAGATGCATTTCTGATATATGACTTTGAGATGACCTTGAGATATGACTCTTAGTTTGATACCCGAGCCACCTTTCTGTTTCCTAGCCAGGAAGGTAACCTGGCCGTGTCTGTGATGCACCACTGGCATGACTCCTGTGTGGGGGAGTGATTTCTCACGCCGTCCCCTTTTATATTATGATATGGCCATGATGACTTTGAGATTATGACTTTGAGATTGACTTTGAGTGGGGGCGTATGGATTGCAATCCTAGGCTTGTTTGTTTAGTGGATTTGAGTATGACTTTGAGTATGACTTTGAGGTGACTGGTGCTGTGTGCAATACACGCCTTTCACATTTTTGGGAGCTAGCTACTCCACCCCTGTTGATACATGAGGACACCCCTCATATTATCTGGTTGCCTGAGAGGTATCCCCTCTGATTGTGAGCTTGTGACCTTGAGACTGTGATGTTGAGATTATGACTTTGAGTTTGTGGGCTCGTGGTAGAAAACTATCCTATATTTCCTTATTTCTTTTGCTTTGATTATACCTTATGATATTTCTCAGTGCCTCATTATATTTCGGTTTCGTTATCCTTGCTTTGTATTATGTATCTGTTCACTGAGCTTTGTAAGCTCAGCCGCACGTTTTCTTTTTCGTGTGCGGCAGGTATCTAGCTGGGAGATGGATCTTATGCTTGGGATGAGAGTTAGTTGAAGCTTTTGCCTTAGATGATGTCCTACCCTAGTCTTGCCAGTTGTTTAGACATTTTGATCATGGATTCATTTCGTTATGTATTTCCTTTGAATTATTTCGTTATCTCGTGAGACTTTTGTATTTGGATTCAAGTCATGTTGACTTGGCTTATTTATTTATGATGTTTTATGGCTTCCGCTGTGTATATGTATGAATGCTTTGTAATGACGCCATAATGTGATATCTCTACCTTGTCGGGTTGGGGTGTTACATGAAAAGAATTTACTTCGTTGGGCATGAGTTAATCCTTTTTTAAGAATTCCTCCAACGAGGTAATTTGCATAATCAGCAAACCATGGAATTTCTTTTTCGTCAACTGTATCAACAGTCATGAGAGTTTCATCAGGAAAATAATAGTCAATCTCGTCTTCCTTTAACTCTTCCAAGTTCGGATTCTCAAGACGAGACAAATGATCAGCAGCTAGATTTTCTGCTCCTTTCTTATCTTTGATTTCGATGTCAAATTCTTGGAGTAGCAAAATCCATCGGATAAGACGCGGTTTTGCATCTTGTTTTGCAAACAGATATTTGAGCGCTGAATGATCAGTGAACACAATTGTTTTTGAAAGCACAAGATAAGATCTGAATTTGTCGAAAGCAAAAACAACGGCTAACAATTCTTTCTCCGTAACCGTATAATTTTGTTGCGCATTGTTGAGTATTTTGCTAGCGAAGTATATAGGACGGAAATGTTTTCCTTCACGTTGTCCTAATACAGCTCCAACCGCAAAATCGCTTGCGTCGCACATGAGCTCGAATGGTAGTGACCAATTAGGTGAAACCATAATGGGTGCACTAGTCAGTTGGGTTTTCAATGTTTCGAATGCCTTTATGTAATCTGCATTGAAGTCAAAAATAGAATCTTTTTCTAGAAGTTTCGTCATTGGACGAGATATTTTGGAAAAGTCCTTAATGAAACGACGGTAGAAACCGGCATGTCCTAGAAAACTTCTAACGGCTTTAACATTTGTTGGAGGTGGTAATTTGGTGATAACATCGATTTTTGCTTTGTCAACCTCCATTCCTGCACTGGTAATTTTGTGTCCTAGCACAATTCCTTCAGTCACCATGAAATGGCATTTTTCCCAGTTGAGAACAAGATGTGCAGTTTCGCATCTTTCGAGCATTTTGTCGAGATTAGAAAGACAAGCTTCAAATGAGCTTCCAAAAACTGAAAAGTCATCCACGAAAACTTCCATCGATGTTTCAAGCATGTCTTGGAATATAGCAATCATACATCTCTGAAAAGTCGTAGGTGCATTACACAAACCAAAAGGCATACGCCGATAAGCGTAAGTTCCAAAGGGACATGTGAATGTAGTCTTTTGTTGATCAACAGGATCAATGGGAATTTGAAAATATCCTGAAAAACCATCAAGGAAACAAAAGTACTCGTTCCCTGCTAATCTCTCAAGCATTTGATCCATGAACGGTAAAGGAAAATGATCCTTTCTGGTGGCTTTGTTTAATTTTCTGTAATCAATACATACTCGCCATCCTGTGACAGTTCTAGTAGGAACTAATTCATTCCGTTCGTTAGTCACAACAGTCATTCCTCCTTTTTTCGGAACACAATGAACTGGACTCACCTAAGGACTATCCTCGATGGGGTAAATGATACCGGCATCAAGAAGTTTGATGATTTCTTTTTTAACAACTTCTTTCATGTTGGGATTGAGTCGACGTTGTCTTTCTACAACGGGTTTTGCATCTTCTTCGAAATTGATTTTGTGTCTACAAAAATCAGGACTGATTCCTGGGATATCAGATGTTTTCCACGCAAAAGCTCTTTTATGCTTCTTGAGAACAGAAATGAGGCATTCTTTTTCCTTATCTTTGAGCAACGAAGATATGACTACTGGAAGAAGTGATTTATCCTCCAAGTAAGCATACTCAAGATTTTCGGGAAGTGGTTTCAGCTCAAGATCAGTTGGTGGTTCTTGAAGAGATGTTTTTGATTCTCAATTGATCATTAAAAGTGATTTCCTCAAAATCTTCTTCTATTTCTCCTTCTTCAACTTCTGTTTCTTCTTCTTCAAACTTCACTTCCATTGTAACACCCCAACCCGACAAGGGCAAAGATGTCACAAATACATGGTTTCATATCAGATATAAGCATTCAAGAAATAAAATAGCGGAAGCCTTAACACTAAAATCCAAAGGAAAATAAGTCAACATGACTTATATCAAGTGCGAGACAGAAATAACGAAGTACAAAACAGAATCCAAAATGCCCAAACAATGGCATAACAGAAATAATATCCAAATGGTCACACTAGAATGACAAAGTCTAAACTTCACACAAGTTGCTCTCATCCCAAGCTAAACCCAACTCCTAGCTTAAATGTACCTGGCGCAGGAAAAGAAATGCGGCTGAGCTACGAGAGCTCAGTGAACAGATATAACAGAAACAAAGCAATAATACAGGATAATGAATAAATGAAGGAATACAAACCGGTCAGAGTCAATGTACAAGTATAATGTAACAGTAGTGAAAGGCAAGTGATATCAAGGTCATGTGAATATGTCAAGGTTAAGGAAAGTAGTACAGGTAAGTGTAAGGGTAACAGAAATCCACTACGAGCCCAGAAACAAATATCACATCAAGTCCAGTAATCAGGGTGTACGGAGGGGAGACCTCGGTACCAAATACAGGGTGAGGGGCTACCTCTCAGGGGTGGAGTCATGGGCTCCCAGGATGTGAAAGACGTGCATCGCACACACCATCAGTCACCAGATATAACAAGTAATATAAACAAATCAGGTCAAGTCTAGGATGCATCCATACGCCCCAGGTGGCCAGAGTCTACCAATACACGCCATATAATCAAGTCAGGGACGGGATAGGACATCTCTCTCCTACCCTAGAGTCAAGTCATCGGTGCATCAATGACAAGGACATGAACACCTCATGCCTGGTGGGTGGCTCGTAATATCAAACTGTGGGTCAAGGTCAAGTATCAAGTGTTAAGTGTCAGGTGTCAAGTATCAGGTATCAAGTATCCGGTGTCAAGTATCAGGTATCAAGTATCAAGTCAGAAGGTTCATATCAGAGGGTTCAATATCAGAAGGTTCAATATCAGGAAGGTCAATATCAGGAGGTCAATATCAGGAGGTTCAAAGGTTCATAATAAAGTTCACTTTAAAAGTTTACTATTAAAAGTCCATTTTATAGGTGTCAAAATAATCCTTAAGTACTGGTCTCCATAAAATGATTTTTAAACGGTTTTCATAAAGAAGGTCTTTTCAAAAGGTTTCTATAAAGATAGTCTTCAAAATAGTTTCTTGAAACATTTTCATAATTAATTAAAAAGATTTTCTCATCCAGTTATAATATCAAAATATCAAGGTTCAAGTCAAGGTTTTATGGCAGGGTTCATATCAAGGTTCATGGCAAGGTTCAGAACAAGGTATAAAACAAAGATCAAGGCAAGGGTTCAAACAAGGGTCCAAGAGTAAGTACACAGATCAAGGTTTACAATACAAAGGATACATAGCAATGGTTCGGGAAATCTTAAACGAGTCTAATAAATCAAGAGAACGAAGGCCCCTTATTGAAAAGGGCAGAATATCCGTACCTTATTCCAAAGCAAGCACACAAAATAGAAAATACTGACAGGAAATCAAATCACTCCCTCCTCGAACCTAAGGAGTAGAAAACAGAAATACGAAAGGGGTTTCAGTTATCTTCCCATTATAAGTAACTTTATATTTTTAGTAGGTTTCCAGAATTAGTAAGTTACCATATTTAGCAAGATTCAAGTGATATAATTCAAGTCAAGTTATTAATGTAGGCTTATTATGGAAGTCATGTCAATTTTGACAGGTTACACAAGTTCAGGGTTAATTATGACAAGTTTACCAAAGTTCAAGGTTAAAATAGAAATATTAAGTTTTACCATTCGAATACTTTATTTTCAAGAATTACACATTCGACCTTCAAGTTTCAAATATTTACAAGTTACACCCTTTTAGTTAATTAATTTACAAATTAAATCTTATAATTATGTAAATTACAATTTAACCCTTATTAATGTTACCTTTGTACATCAAGCCCTTCATAACTCATATTTACAGAAAAATACCCTTTAAATTAATTATGGCACGACAAGCCCTTCAACTTTTGGTAAATTACAAAATTAGTCCTTATACTTATCAAAATTGCAATTCGATTCAATATTTATCCATAATTACATATTAAGCCCTTAAATATTCAAAATTACATATTTCACCCTTCATAATATTAATAACATCGAGAACCCTTGATTTTCCAGATTTTACATTTTTAGTCCCTCATTTTTATTTATTTTCAATTCGACACCCATATTACAACATAAATTCTTTTCTCGCCCAATCTACACATAAGACCCTCAAGTTATAATTTTTACACATTCACCCCGGTCTATAAAACCTTACAAAAATATCCCACAAGTTTTAATAATTACAAGACACCCCCTTAACATTTATTTTCCAAGTCGTTAACTACAAAATATTATCAAAACTCAATTCTAAAAATCCCAATCATTAGGCCATCATTCTATCATCATTATACAATGTTTATTTCCAGATTTCATCCATGAAAAACCCTAGATCCATCGGTTCCATTATTTTCCCACGATTTTCCTTTTTATTCAAAAAACCCGATAATACTATTAATTCCATAAATCATGAATTCGAATTCAACAATTCAAGATACCATTTTTCTGTGATTATATGATGTATATAAGACCCACAAAAAATATAAAAAAGGCCCAGAAAAATCGCTATTATTTTATAGATCCCGATTTCGATTTTAGGGTTTAATAGTTCATTATTTTTCATTCGATCAAAATATAGTGCATGGTTCGATTTCAATAATTTTTACACGTTATATATGATTAGTAAAGCATTAGAAAAATACCAGAAAGTTTATGAAATGAAAGAATCACACGCTAGGGTTTTCTTTGGCTCGGTACAACTATTTTCGAAACAAAATTCCACCACGACCAAACTAGCGACTCCCAGGACTTGTAGCAATTTTTCTCACCTCCTTTGCACCACCAAGAACTCCAGAAAAATGGCCCTTTGATTCAGAAAAATCAGATGTGAATGTGGGTGATTTTTGGTGTGTCGGCTATTTAATTTTTAGGGTTAATTGGAAGCATAAATTATGGACTTTGTTATAGATGGTTATGACCGAGTAATATGGGGGAGGGATAGGCTAGAATACCGGCCTTGATGGCCCAAGGGATCAATTTACCTTAATTAACAATTTTCTTAATTTAATTGTAGCTTAAATGTTTTTAAAACAAATAAATATTATAACTTTTGTAATTTAATTAAAATATTCGGCCATTGTGTATTTGTGTTGAAATAATACATTTTTGTACTTTGTAAAAATATTAGAGCTTGCCTCAAAATTATCTTGCTTGATTTGTAGTTCGTTTCCAGAGATTCGGGATTTATTCGGTACTTTAATTAAGCTTTAATTAAATTTTAAAGTTTCAGGGGTAATTTGGTAATTTTTGCATGTTTTAGATTTTCGGGTTTTACATCCATAAAATCAGCGAATTCTTTATCAAAGTTTGTTTCACTAATTTTTTCTGAAGTAGTCATGAATGGATCCGAATCGTTAAGTAATGCATCCAATTCCTCCTCAGTGACTTCATCGATTACATCAATGTTAAAACAAGTGTCATCACTGGAATATGGATATTGCATCGCTTTATCGATTAAAAAGGTAATTCTATCATCTCCAACTCCAAGATTGAGTTCTTTTCCTTTTACTTTAATGATCGCATCAGCGGTGTTTAGGAAAGGTCTTCCTAAAATAAGAGGTACTCTACTATCTTCCTCCATTTCTAAGATCACAAAATCCACGGGAAAAATGAATTTACCAACTTGGACAAGCATATTCTCAGCAATTCCAACAGGATATTGGTAAGAATGATTTGCTAATCGAATACTCATCCTTGTAGGTTTCAAGGTATTGACGGAAAGTTTAGAATACAATGAATATGGCATCAAATTGATACTTGCACCTAGATCGGCTAAAGCATCGCATGTGATGTTGTTTCCTAACGTGCATGGAATCAGAAAACTTTCGGGATCTCCCAGTTTTGGTGGAATTTTGTTTTGAACAATAGCTGAACATTCTTCATTCATTAGCATGGCTCCAAGTCCTTTATGTGAAGCGTCACAATATACCACGAAGTTTTCAATCCCTTCGGGTAATGCCAAAATTGGTGCACTACAAAGCTTCTGCTTCAATAACTGAAAAGCGGACTCTGGTTTTTCTCCCCACTCGTACTTCTGGTTCTTCTGTGTCAACTTGGTCAAAGGTTTTGCTATCTTAGAAAACCCTTCAATGAACCTTCTATAATATCCAGCAAGTCCTAAGAATTGACGAATCTCTGTTGGAGTATTGGGTGTTGCCCAATCTTTAACAGCCTCAATCTTTGCAGGGTCCACTTGTAATCCTTGACTATCAATGACATGACCAAGAAATTGTACTCTTCGGATCCAGAAATCACACTTCGAAAACTTAGCATACAATTTCTCCTTCTTGAGTAGCCCTAAGATCGTCTTGAGGTGCTCTCTGTGCTCTTCTTCGCTCTTCGAGTAAATCAAGATGTCGTCGATGAATACAATCACGAACTTATCCAGATATGGCTTGCAAACTCTATTCATGAGATCCATGAATACCGCAGGTGCATTGGTTAATCCGAACGGCATTACTTGAAACTCATAGTGACCATAACGTGTTCTGAATGCTGTCTTCGAGGTATCTTCCTCCCGAACTCTGAACTGATGGTAACCTGATCTCAAATCGATCTTCGAGTAAAAACTCGAGCCTTGCAACTGATCAAACAAGTCATCATTTCTGGGCAGTGGGTAACGATTCTTCACCGTTAATTTGTTCAGCTCCCGATAGTCTATGCACATCCTGAAAGATCTATCTTTCTTCTTTACAAACAAGACCGGTGCTCCCCAGGGCGAGGAACTTGGCCTAATGAATCCTTTGTCTAAGAGCTCTTGCAACTGGTTAGACAACTCTTGCATTTCTGAGGGTGCAAGTCGATACGGTGCTCTTGCGACTGGTGCAGCTCCTGGCACTAAGTCAATCCGTAATTCTACTTGACGAGTAGGTGGAAGTCCTGGCAAGTCTTCAGGAAAGACCTCCGAAAAATCTCGGACAATTGGTACATCTTCAATTCGTTTCTCATCCGACTTCTTTTCCGTTTTATGCGCCAAGAAAGCATAACAACCCTTCTTTATGTATTTCTCTGTTTTTATGCATGAGATGATACTGAGTCTAGTCCCACTTCGTTCACCACGAACGATCAAGGTTTCGCCATCGTAAGGAAGATGAACAACTTTCTCATCACAAATGATTCTTGCTTGATGTCGGGATAACCAATCCATACCGATTATGACGTCGAAACTTCCAAGTTCTACAGGCATGAGGTCTATATTGAATGGATGATTTAGAAAATTGAGAGTGTGCAACCACGAATGATGGTGTTTGTGCCAACTAAACTACCATTAGCTAGTTCGATGTGGTAAGGAGTGTCTAGTGTGGTTGGTTCGATATTGAGTAAGGGTGCAAATGCAGTAGAAACAAAACTTCTATCGGCTCCTGAATCAAATAAAATGGATGCATAACGATTATTGATGAGGAACGTACCCGTAACGACATTCGGGTCCTCCTTGACATCTTCACCTCCTATCACATACACTCTGCCTCTAGCTGCTCCTCCTTGATTCCCATTTCCCTGATTGTTCCCTTTTGGACATTTATTCTTGAAGTGTCCTACTTCTCCGCAACCAAAACATGTTACCGGGGGTTTCTGATTATCAGCCACAAACGGAACCTTGCAATCTCTGGTCGAATGACCAACCTTCTTATAGTTCCCACAAGGGTTAGGACAATTTCCAGGGTTGTGATGGCTTTGACATTTGTTGCACTTGGGTAAGGTACCATTGTAACCTCTCCTTTCAGCTGGGCCTGCAACATAGGCCTTTGCAACCTCTTGTCTCTTCGGTGGTGGTTGAGTGGTGTTGCCACCTTGGTTATTGTCCCACTTTCTTTTGTTGTTGTTGTTATTGTTGGAACGGTTTTGGTTGTTGTTGTTTCGGTAGTTGTTGGAATTGTTGTTGTAGTTATGGTTATTGTTGGTGTTGCTGTTGTTGTTGTTTGCAGTAGATCCTTTCTTTACTACCTGAGCCATAAGCTTCTGAGATATTCGAATGGCCTCGTCCAATGTTTGTGGGTCAAAAGAAATTACATCCCCTGGATGATGGATGGTAAACCACCAATGAAATTTTCTAGCAGCTTTTCGTTTTCTGGATCCATAGTTGGACACAATGTAGCTAACTCCTGAAATCTCCTGATGTATGCTTCAATCTCATTACCCTTAGTCACTAACTCATAAAACTCTGTTTCCAATTTCTTTACTTCCGTACGTGGACAAAACTTCTTAGCCAATAACTTCTTGAATTCATCCCATGTGAGCTTTTGAGCATTTTCCATTCCAATCAGCTGGGCATATGAATTCCACCACGACATAGCTTCGTCAATGAGTGTGCTAGTTGCAAACTTCACCTTGCTGTCCTCGGGACAGTTGCATAGCAGGAATACAGATTCTGTCTTTTCAAACCATCGAATCATGGCAGTGGCTCCTTCAGTGCCCTTAAATTTTACAGGATCACCACTCTTGAAGTCTTTGTAAGTACATTTATGGCCATTAGTACCATTAGTAGCTCGTCCTGTAGCTTCTCCTATTTCTGCCCTAGAAGCGGCTTCAGCAGCGGCTGCAGCTACGACAGCTCTTTCAGTTACCAGTGCTGCCTCTATATTGTCGGCAACAAGCTTCCTGATATCAGCAGGTGTCATAGATGTAGTAGCTCTCTTGGGTGGCATGATTCTTCATGATCACAAAAGATAACAACAATGAGAACTCATAATAGAAGCGATCATCATACACATTATATACATCCACAACATGTATATACAACCACAACATGTATAAATACAACCAAAACATGTATAAATACCATGAAATCACAACAAGGATAACCACGAAACATCATAGATATAATCACAACGCACATGAATATAATACATGAAAATTTCAGTTAACGCAGACCGATATCATAAAATAGCACAACAAATCCTGCATAGTAGAGTCACACTTGATATATTTGTTTGTACTACAAGCAAAAGACAACAAGTTCTAAACTATGTCCCACACCTTGGGACTAGGAAAATAGTAGTACAAGCTACATGATAACAGTCTAACACTAAGCACCTCCTGGTGCTCCACCTAATCGACGACTAATCCTCTGAAGATCTCTAGACATAGCAACAACAATCTCCTCTAAGTGCTGAACTCGAAGCTGAAGATCAGTCTCCCTAGTCTCTGATGCAGAAATCCTAGCCTGAACTGAAGATAACTCACCGGCCTGGCGGTGATGCTCATCCTGTGACATCTATGCCTTATCGAATAACTCAGGCATCTCCTACCTCAACTGGGTGATACTCTCAGAACTCTCTAGCTATTGGGCCTCCAATCCCTGATATGAAATATCTATGGAAACTCTGCCTACTACCAGCCCCTCAACCTCCTCATCTATAGCCTCAATCCGGCTCACTGGTATCTCCTCTATATGGGCTAATGCCCTGTCAATCTCTCCTTGCAGATGATCTAGTCACGAGTCAAGTGTAGCAGCAGTAAGTAGTCTGGCAGTAGCTCCCTCGAACTCTCACCAACCTCGAATCTGCTGGGTGGTGCAGTCTCTGTCGTCTCTGTACTGTCTGGTGATGAGATGTCGAGCCGTGCCCACTTCTTGAGCGGTAGGTCGGACATAGGAGTAGGATCCCTGGGATGAACTGGTGCTGATGGTACCTCAGATGGTGATAATGATGGTAAGGCTGGGGATATTGATGGTCGAGGTGGTAGGGATGATGATGGTAATGGTGCAAAATCAGCTGGTGATCTGACAGTGAGGCGATGAACTCGCTTAGCAGCAGTGCGCTTCATGCGCGGTCCATCTGGATATAGTCGGTAAACCCGACCGATAGGTATGAACTCCCCTGGCTGAATAACAGGGACAACTCTGGGACCACGACGGATCACAGGTGACAAAGGTGGTGTAGGCGCGACTTCCCCCTCCTCGAAGGGTTTGGTCTCAGCCCCTGACATCACGGGTGAAGACTGTGGAGTAGGCTCCACTGATGACAGAATGATGGTGGGTAGTGAGGATGATGTAACCGACTCTAGTATGATGGAGGGTAGTGAGGGAACCTCATCTGACTCAAAATCCGAGGAAATAACAATAGGGTGCAAGTCTGAAGACATCTCTGTGACAATCGATGTGAAATAAATGTAAATAACATTTACATAATGTGGGTTATGATGAAATGATATATATATGAAATCGCATGTATAATAAATATGCAGTTATGCTACAATGATGAGATGCTATGATGGTGTAGTTATAGTTTAGGGTATTAAGGATAACCTAGTTCGCTATAACCTTTGCTCTGGTACCAATCTGTCACACCCCCAAATATCTGGATTTGCAGCGGAATGGAACGTTTGAGGGCGTGACTGATCATAGCACCACAGTTACAGTTATATTGAATGACCTAAAGTGTCGTTTTGAAAATACATCGTTTGATTAATTAAAAACATTCAGAGTTACAAAAGTTAGGTCCCAAAAGATGTTTCAAGTTTGCGGAAATAAGTTTATACAAATCAAACGATAATAAGTGCATAAAAGATAAGTGAGACGCGTCAACACCGCGACTCCAAAATAGGTCCATATGCAGGCCATGATGCGCATACCTTAATTACCTGAAAATACATTGCTAAAAATGGTCAACAATAATGTTGGTGAGAATCATAGGTTTATGTAAATGAAATGTTCCTACGGAAACCAAAAGTATAAGGTGTATGACAAAACAATGCTACATAAAAATAATACATTAGCTCTTAAGCACATGACCCCGAAGCTAGACTGAAATGAAATGCCCCATCTGAGTGTTTGCCAATCACTCTAATATGATTAAAATGAAATGCGTCCGTTTGACAAGTTGGAGCGACCAACTCGGACGGAGGAGTCACCCTCAATAGATCTATTCACTCACTCTCGCTTGCTCGCAATTAACGGTTCATGATTCAAATAGGGGACTTTAATCAGGCAATGATGTAACTTAAGCAATGTAACTGAATTTTGATACTTTGGTCCGTATGTAAAAATGGTGCAATGTATTCTCCCCCGAGAGTTTAGAAATTATGTATAAACAATGTAAAAGTCGGGGCTATGAAAACTCACCGAAAACAAAGTGCACAATCAAGTGAGATAATGAAGAAACAACCGTGAGAATCCTACAAGCAACCTATATATATATATATATATATATATATATATATATATATATATATATATATATATATATATATATATATACATACGCGTGTCTTAGCTTCTAAAAATAATGATACATTTATCTCTATATGCCATGTAAGTTGTAACCTCAATTATGCTTGGTACATAATGTTTAAATAACTTTCAAGGTTGAATTTGGCTTTTGAAATGATTTACAAATATGAAATATATATCTTACCCAATTTCAAGTTTTAAATCATATTTTGACTTTAAGTCCAAAATGAGTCATAAAGGTCTAAAATAAGTCCAAGGGTTCAATCTTTAGTCAAAAGGTTCAAATTATGTCTAAGGGTCCAAAATATATTAGGTGGTTCAAAATAAATGCTCAAGGTCCAAATATACAAGTTATCAATCTTTTTGCATCTTTTAATTCCAAAGCTGATGGAAATTTTATACACTTAGCCACTTTCAAAAATTCGTATCTCCCAAACCGTAAGTCTAAAAATCATGTTCTTTACATCCCTAGCTTCCTTTAAGTCCCTACTTTACAGTAAAAATAATTTTACTCAAAAATATCCAAGTATAACCACTTTTTAAAATTTTTGTTTACAAGTCAGTCCTAAAGGTTATATTGACTGAGTTTTAGGTCTTGCCAAAAAGGCCATATCTTGAAATCTACAGACCCTATGAAGGTGAAATCAATTGGAGATGATAGCCCTATTTCTCTAGATCAGCCTACATATTTGATATTAAAAAGTTATGCTATAAAACTTGAGTTTTGCCCCAAATGGGAACAGTACACCAGATCTGACTATTTTTACCACAAAAATCATATCTTAATCATCGGGTATCGTCACGGGAATCACCACCCGGGGAAATGACCAAAAAACATAGATCTACAACTACATATTTTTCCCTTAGGCCCAAAGTCTACTGATCAGTACAGTTAATTCCATTTTTACCCCTGATCAGAATACTGTTTTGCATGTTAAGTCCTTTTAGGGTTTTCTAGTGGTTTTTGAGTATATACCAAGTATAATCAAGCATAAACAACTTATGTAGCATATAAAACACATAAAATGACATGAATATCAGTAGTGAAATGAATGAAAATAATGAGGGTTGGTTCCTTACAAGTGGTGATGAACAAGAAAATCAATAAAACCAAAAACACCAAGAAAACCAAGGCTCAAATCTTCACCAAAACCCTAGCTTTCAAATCACCAAGAACACTTTGAATAACCTTTTGAAATCACAGCCCTAAATCACCTTTGAAACCCTTAAAAATCCTTAGAATAACTTGTGGAAACCTTGACTTATGGAGAAAAAGATAACTGGACACAATTTAGCACCAATGGATCTTCATCCTACACTAGTTCTTCAATAGATTTAGCACAAAGAAATGTGTGTTTTGCCCTTGGAAACCCACGACCCACAAGAAGGAAAAGAGACCAGATTTTTGTGTGTTTGCATGTAAAAATGAAGGTATAGGTGAGATATGGGAAGTTAGTGATCATATGGGGTGATTTCCTCAACACTTGTCTTGAAGTTGGACAAGTGTTGGGGTGGTTTGGTGACTAGGGGCGGTACAAAAAAGGGGCAAAAGAAAAGAGTGCAGATTTTTGTTATTAGTTAGGTTATAGAGTGTATTGTGTAGTGTAGGTTACTCCCGGTACTCAAACGTAGGGTTTTTAAGACACATAATGCAATATCGAGTAACGTAAAAATGTAAAACTTCTAAAAATATAAAAACTTGTTATTATGACCTATTTTATTATTTTAGATGAGTGGTGAGTTCATCGGAGGGTATAAATATAATTGAAATCTAAAAACGAAGGTTTAGAACACGTAAGACGTAAAAGGTGCAAGGTTTACGTAAAATTGAAAAAAGTGAACAGTGACTTTTAAAATAGAATTGTATGGAACCAATGATGCATAAAATGTGTAGACTGGACATAGTCTAGTCTATATGAAGTGTTCTTACTGATGATACATGAATACGTAGCTAAACCATACTGGTTACGCGCATTTGAATACCCGTAAGCCTAGTTTATGTAATGATGAATGATAACCATGAATAGTGATTGGTGAACAGTAAATGATGAATATTAACTTGTCGAGGTTTGAAAAATGACCTGAAATTACGAGTTGTCACATAAGCCATTATTTATATACATCATCAATTTTAATAATATCTTTAAATGTAAGTTTATAAAACTTTTATAGACAAACAAATGTTTAGAAGGTTAAAAGATAACAAACTTTTAGATGTTTAGAAGGTTAAAAGATAACAAATGTTTAGAAGGTTAAAAGTATAAGTTTACACTTTAAAAAAAAATTACTTAACATAATTGCAAAAGAAGTTAAATCATCATCATTATTTATAAAATGTGACTCTTCAAATATACACTTTCCAATGTGAAATACGGCTGCACTGTTCATATGTCATATCAGTTATATAATTTTATATAAACACCATTGTATAATCATATTTGTAAATCTACCTAAAAAACAAATCCTAAACTCAACCTACTGTTGATCAAAACAATGTCATCTTCAAGAAAAAGAACACTAGGAGTTGCAGATATTGAAGACAATCAACAAGATCAACCAAAGTATGTTAAATTCTTTATAGTATATGTTATCCTATATATTTATCAACTGAATATGTTTGATATCTTTGTAGCAAGCAAACGAAACAGGATGAAAATGAAGTGTTAGGCACTGAAAATCAATCACATGAAGAAACATTTGAAACACATGCAACATCTAAAGGTACATTGTTAACATTTTTTAATTAAGGTTAAAACGACCTCATTAAACTGATATGCTATCTAACTACTATGTCTGATTTATATTAATTCATTTATTAGAAATTGAAGGTTCTGAAAATGAGGATCAAACAGAGACCATAAGTTCCGTTTATGAATGGTTGATTTCTGAGCAATCAACCCAGAAAATAAGAAACTGGAAACAAAAAGAGGAAACAGATGAAAAGATGAAAAAAGAAAGACAGGCTGCTAAGAAACTTTTGAAAGAAGTTGGTGCATTTAGGAAATCAAAAGGCAAGAATAAAGAATTTGATGTTGATCTAGCCGAAGACAACATTGACTCTGAAGATTTTGAAATTTTCTCTTATGATGAGTTGCATTTGGCATACTCTTTTACTTCAACACCCTAAATGCTTTATAAGTATTTCTATTTTTGTGTTTTGTAATTAACTTTATAGATTAAGTATCATGTTAGTATTTCTATTTTTGTGTTTTGTAATTAACTATATAGATTAAGTATCATGTATCTTTTGTATCCCAAATAGTATGCTATTTAAAATAGTGGTGGTCAAGTTAGTATCTCAAAGGAGTAGACAAGTTTTATCATCATTCTTATTTAGCACAAATTTAGTAAAAAACATGATACATTCCACTTAAATATAAACAGTGTAGTCATACTAATCAAATAAATAACATGTTACGCAACAATATAAATGATGCATGGTTGATGTTTGAATATGTAAAGGCATGGACATTTGTTTTGATGTTTGCTTGATCATAAAAAACCCAACAAACAGATTATGGTTAAATTCTGACATAAAATGGTTGTGTTTGACTATAAAAAGTCAACTAAAACTAAAATGGGTATGGGTTAACTACACAAATAACGTATTGTTGTTGATTAACTATATATAGTTAAAATTAACATTGGGATACGTCTTTCACATGAAAGGTTCCACATATACAATATCAAAGAATGAAAATTTAATTTATCAGATTTGAAAACATACCAATGATATAAATGATAATATTACGCATCAATTATCAGAATTTCCTAAACGTTATATTAAAACTAAACTTACATATAAGTCTTATGTCATAGCATACAATACCTAATACCACTAAGTTTTGCAACATGACATAAACAAATACCAAAATATACAAAATATTGACAAAAGATGTTTAAACTGACTAACGGCCATATTATCAACATAACAAACCTACCATAAAAATCCCCAACAGAAAACATACACAGTTAATCTATTAAGTACTAAAATACATGAAACACCGGGTAATCGTCATGAACTGGCCCATTCAAATCAGTAAGGATAAACATCAGTTTAAACCTTATCATCTTTCCATATTCAAATTCATATACTTGAAATAAATTTCTCCAGTCACCAATTGCATTAACATGATTGACCCGTTCTGGGTTTTCCCTGTGAAAATCCATCCTGATTTTCATCATGTACTCAACTGCATCATGCTTAAACAGACCTTTTTTGAAAATGTGCAGAGGATGTTTGTCCAGAAATTCAGCTGGTATTGCCTGTCGTTAAAAGATATCAACATGATCTCAACCATCATTCAACTAAAACCTCAATATACATAACCACACAACAAAATACTTACAAGTCTTGAAAAGGCAAGAATCTCAGAAGACCTTTTGTAGAACACATCAGTCCTTTCACCAAAATGTTCCCGATGACCAGTCCATTGACAGATGTGTTGCATCCGCTTATCCGCTGTTTCAAAAAAAAATATAAACAAATATTTTTATACAGAATATAGTATACGAATAAGGCAAACAATTCAATATCACTTTTATATTGCTGAACAACAAACGAAATATATGATAACAACAACATATATAACCTTCATCTTCAGGATCTAGCATTTGTTGGTGTAATACAAGCTGAGTCACACCCAAAAACATAACATCTGTCTTTGCACTTCCATCGATATTGTATGACATTAGATTGAGCCTATCATTCGCCACTTTTGTGAAAACAATAACATCCCCAAAATCAATATCGAACTGTTGAACAACAGCAACCCACATAGCTTCGTCCATAACATATACATCATTATTCACGTCACCTCCTGGATGCACAAGATTAACATCGACATCAAACTCATTTCCTTGAACAATAATAGCGAAGGTAGCTTCCAGGCCTACCCCAGCCAAAAAATTGATAGGCAAATCCTGAAACCAACAATATAATCATCAATAATACATGATTTTTAATTTCACACATTCCAAAACAAACATATATAAAGTTATTGTTAGGAATATAAATATTCATGAGAAAGACTCGGTGACCCCGAGTATCTATTAGCATTAAGTAGCTCGTAGGATTATTAACATTAGTTTAGTTATCGTAGTATTCGTGGAGTTGGTTCGGGTCTTTACCCACTGTCAGCTCACTCCACAGCCTACATGGGGTGTTTATATTTGTTGTATAAATACCCTCTCCCACCAAAGGAGAGGGTTGGACCTTCTCATTTTCACCTAATCTAATATTCACACATTTTCTCTCAAGGTTCCAAGATTCGTTATAGATAGAGCAGTTTTAATATTTGTAAGTTTTCCCGTTAGAACCAAGATTCACTTGAGGACAAGTGATAAATTGATCTTCCGAGGTCGTTTTCCCAACGAGATTTGAATTGAGATTTACGTTTGTGTTTTTAGTTTTAATGCTTGATTGTCGGATATTTTTGGTTTGGATTTTTGAGATTTAAGATCTATTTTAACTAATCAAAATTTAAACTAATTAAATAGCAACTAAAATTTAGCTAAGAATATGATATAAAAAGATATGCTTGTCAAGTGTGGTGAAAAGATCATTAAGTGTGAATTATCATTTTAAGCCCCTTTTTAATTAATACCTATCAAAATAAATCATTTTCTCACAACGTTGGCTTATATTGAAAACAATCAATTTTTCTTGGTAATAATTATTAGATCTAAATAATCAATTTTCCTAACGGCTTTTGCCCGTTAAAACAACCAACTAAAAAGATCCACAAATAATCCGGAAATTATTAATCAACAACCTTTGAATACCCGTTTAAAAAGGAATGTTTTCTCACAACGTTGGTTTATATTGAAAACACTTCTTTTTACCTAGGTAAAATCTATTTGGTTTAGATAATTAATTACCTTAACGGCTTTTGCCCGTAAAAGTTACTAAAAACCAAATCAAGTAGACCAAAGGTTATTAACTAATAATTTCTAAGGTTTCACACTTAATTTCGCAATTCACCAATACTTAACAAGCATATAACAAGATCTACTCACTACTCATATTAATCAAACTAACAAAAGCAAATAATTTCACAATAATAAACATGATCTTAAACTAGATATTTAAACTAAAAAAATGATAAAAAAGGAAGGAGATTAAGACCCGATGATTTATACGAGAGAATAACCACCCGATCTTATAAACTAAATAAATGATTAAAGTTTATTTCTTTGTTAACTTTAATTTTGCTATATAGTTAATAAAGTTTAAAGCTTTATTAACTAAATAACTTAATAAAAGTTGATAAAGTTGTAAACTTTAATGATTTTTAAAGGTTATAAGACCCGTAAGCTCCACGCCTTAGATGTAGGATGGTGAGAAACAAAGAAAGATCAAAACTTTATCAATGGTTAGTGAATAATAAGCAATAATAAGCACTACTACTATATGGAATAAGCTAAAAATAATCTAAAAAGTAAAAAGATTAAAACTTTATAACTAAAAACTATTAGATCTAAGTCCACCTGAAGCTAAGTTGCCTACTACGAAGAATAGACGCGAATCGGGTATGTTTAAGGACTAGATCTAAATGAACAAGCTATTAAATAGCTTATTGTTCAAGAAATACTAAAAAAGTTGCAAACTTTTTATGAAAAAACTTGATAAAACTAATAGATCTAATTAATAAGCTATCTAAAAAGCTAAAAAAATAAAGAAAAGTGCTCTCAAACTTAAGAGGTGTCAAGGCTTATTTGAAAAATAAGCCGAGCTTAATAAGCTCATGCATCTCTTTTTGTGTTTGAATCGAGCTAGAGGGTGAAGAAGAGAAGATATAATAATATGTAATAAGCTAATAAGCTAGTATAACTTATTAGATGAGAAAAAGAAAAAGAAAATAAAGAAAGAGATGAGAAGAAGAGAAATAAGTACTAAGTAATAAACATCTTTTTCATTAATAAGCTAGAAAAGTTTTACAAAATAAGCACTAAAAATAAGCTCAACAATAAGCTCTAAATACTACTTAAAAGAAAGAAAATAAAACTGCTACTTCTAAAGAAAGAGTGTGTGTGAAATTATGTGCGGAGTGAATAATCATATGCCTCGGATCAGGTGCCTCCATTAAATAGCCAATGTCTCTTCTCTACCCTTCCTAGTACTAGTATCCGACCAACATGACACGTGTCGAATCGTGGATGGCTGAAGCATGTGATAGTGGAGCGAGCAGCAGCAGTTCACGCGCTGATGTGAATTAATTTTGGGCAGGTTTGTTTCACGTGCCATCACCAATTGCTTTTTTTCCCCTTTTGTCGACATTTACCACAAAAGAGCCCCACGTGTCTATCTTTTATGCAAATCTTCACGTGAAATCTTCATTAAATATATTCTTGACAAAGTAACTTCATTATATTCACGTGATTATATTGACAAAGTAAGCTTGGTCTTTCATTTCTTAATTTAATATACCATTGGCTGCTATCTTCATTAGTATTCTCTTGGGCCTCGGTCTTATTATAATCTTCATCTTACTTGGGCCGTCTTTCATTTCATTTCTTTTTCTTCGATGCTCCGATAAAATTACCGATAGACTCGTACTTTCGTGCTCTTTCCAATGGAGTGCTCGGGTAATTACCGTTTTTCGCTTTGTTTTCAAACCCTTGTACCTGCAAGACATAATAACAAAAACCAAACATATATGCAATATAATTTCACATGTTTTATTGTTATTAGTCTATTTTTAGCGTGTTTTCTGGTATAAAAATGATGTGTGTTTAAGCACACATCAGAATTCCCCCACACTAATCCATTGCTGGCCCCTCACGCAATGTTTGTTACACAAACTTTTGAAACTAAAAATTTCAAACCTCTTTTTACTAACTTTGTAAAGTAGCAAAATATTCAAAGGAGATTAAGAAATCAAAAGTTTTTAAAACTCCCCGTTTTTCCAATTTATTCACACTTTTACTGTTTTTGTATTTTTCTCATATTCATGTGACGGGATGTTGACTTTCATTATCTCACGATAACTTTTAGGATCACGGAGTAGGAAACACAACTCATGAAGAAGTGACCATACGGATAAAATTCATCGTCCCTGATTTTTCACGAGCCCCCAAACTAAGCTTAAAAACGAAATCATTGTTATTTACAAGTTAGATTGCTAACACTACTCATGGAAGCTAATTGTGTAAAACTTCTTACTCCCAAATTCCTATTTTTCCTCTATTTATTTTATTTTTGTTGAGAAATGAATTTCTTCATACTCTCGTTTCGATAAGTTTTAGTCCGATAAAGATACCTAGTTTAGATGCTAACTAGTTTCTAATCTTCCTCCGAAAACCGTTGCCATAAAAATGAGGTCCACATCAAGGTGATTTAAAATGGGGCTTATTATTCTATTTTTATATTTTTGACTTTTGCATTTTTTTTTAAACAACCTAACTTTTTATTGAAGTTGTATACCATAAACTATGGATCTTCACGGGGAAATTCCAAGACCTTACACCTTCCGGAATAAAGGATCCAAGGGCCGTTACAACGGAGAGTTCCAAGACCTTAACGCCTTTCAGAATCAAGGGTCCAAGGGCCGGTGTAAGAGGGTAGCCAAGACCTAAATACCTTCTGGAAATAAGAATCCAAAGACCGATCTCGAATCCGCAGCTTATAGCACATAAATTTAAGATTTATTTATTTATGCTTAATTTTAGTGCCACCACTCCAAATCTCGTGTACGATAAACTAACCGGAACTTTACGGATAATTCCAAGACTCTAGACATTCCTGAAATGAGGATCCAAGGTCGTTAGACCAAGACCTCACACATTCCTGAATTAGAGATCCAAGGGCCGCTTTATGAACCGTCGCTTATGTCACATGACACTTGTAGTAACCTTGATGTGTACCCAACTTTTATAAGCAAGAATTTTCTTAAGAAGACAAAAACTAATCATCACCAAAACCTAAATACCTTTAATTATTCCTAGATTACTATTTTTGGGTGAAACAAGCTTATGGGAACAAGAAGCCACAATTAACTTCGATGAGCTCTAAAGAGATCCAACTACTCCACGTTTAGCAATCTAACTTATAAACAACTCTATCATTTCTCGTTCTTCGCAAATTTAAAATCTTAAATAATAAGATCCGCGAATGCTTAGCCAAATAATCAAGCCATACATATATAAAGTCAATTATGGGAACTTGCAAATTCTTAAAAAGAATTCGCTTTTTATAGCTCCTTGAATAAAAGACTAGCAACAGCTTATAGATTATAAAGGTTAAGGGGACAAGCTAGGGCTCAACACGCCCGGTCAAGTCAAAATTTTATTCCTACTCTCTCCAGCGGAAATTCAACAAAGTGTCAAAACACTTATTATATTTTTGCAAAATTTTTAAAATTTTCTCCTTTTTTGGATTTTTCAAATGTTTTTTTTTTTTTTTTTTTTTTTTTTTTTTTTTTTTTTAAGGAGGAAAAACGGGGTTGCGTGAGGTAAAAGCAAGTACAAGGTATAGTCATTTTCGATGGAAATTCCCCCCCACACTTAAAACTGAACATTGGCCTCAATGTTTAAAAATGACGGGTGTTACCCCCACACTTAGGATTGAAAATGGCTTTTGTTTAAAAATTCCAAGTGTGAAAGGGGAAAAACATTTTTTTTATATGTATGACTAGAGGATATCCCAAGATAAGTAATGATCGGAGGCCGAGTGATTGGAGGGTTTGAAAACAAGCACGGAGGTCTTCTCGATCATAGGGAGTCCTAAAAGCAAAACCGTACCCTACAAAACCACATGGAAAGAAACATACCCCCACACTATTCTACACAACACACTTATTAGAAAATAAAAGATAGATAGATAGATAACACGGGTTGCCTCCCGAGAAGCGCTTGTTTTTTAATGAGTCACTAGCTTGACTCGCCCCCGAATTTAGTTGTCCATGGGGGAAGGTTGGAGATCCGGGACATCCAAATCAGGAATGTCCCCTCCATAGTAGTGTTTGATCCAATGCCCGTTTACCTTAAAGTTGGGACCGTCGGGTTGGGATAACTCGACGGTACCATAAGGAAACACTTCAGTAATCATAAACGGGCCAGACCAACGGGATTTCAATTTGCCCGAGAAAATCTTCAATCTAGAATTAAAAAGAAGAACACGATCACCGACATGGAATTCTCGGTTTTTGATTTTAGAGTCGTGAATCTTCTTTGTCTTTTCCTTATAGATCAAATAATTCTCATAGGCTTGATCACGAAGTTCATTTAATTCATTTAATTGGATCTTTCGGTGATCACCCGCAGTCTTAAGATCAAAATTAGTCCATTTCAAGGCCCAGTAGGCTTTATGCTCGAGCTCAATAGGGAGATGACAAGCTTTTCCGTACACGAGCTTATAAGGAGTACACCTGATGGATGTCTTGAAAGCAGTACGGAAAGCCCATAAAGCGTCATCTAATTTGTCAGCCCATTTGGCACGATGCTCACCCACTATCCTTTCCAAAATTCTTTTCAAACCGCGATTGGACACCTCCACCTGGCCACTAGTCTGAGGGTGATATGATGTAGAAAGTTTATGTTTGACATCATATTTTTCCATCACCCTAGCAAATTGATCGTTATAAAAGTGAGTACCACGATCACTAATGATGGCCCGTGGGGTTCCAAATCGGGAAAACAATTGTTTCAGAAATTTCACAACTACTCGGGCGTCATTCGTGGGTAAAGCCTTGGCTTTAACCCATTTAGACACATAATCGACAACCACGAGTATATACTTGTTCCCTCGTGAAGATGGGAACGGCCCCATAAAGTCGATGCCCCATACGTCAAAGATCTCACAAATCTGAATAGAATTTTGGGGCATTTCATCCCGCTGTGAGATTTTTCCTTGACGCTGACATGAGTCACAATTTTTGACCATGTCATGGGCATCACGATAAATCGTGGGCCAATAGAAACCAGAATCGAAGACTTTCTTGGCGGTGTAGTTCGGGCCATGATGTCCTCCGGTGGGACCATGGTGACAAGCTGCAAGAATATTTGCCGTTTCTTTCCCGTCCACACACCGCCTAATTATTTGGTCAGCACAGATTCTAAACAAATTGGGGTCATCCCAGAAGTAGTGTCGAATATCTTTAAAGAATTTCTTCTTCTGTTGGGATGACATCCCTTTCACAAGCACATTACCCACTAGGTAGTTTGCAATATCGGCAAACCACGGGGGTTCATCATCACTTTTTATAGAAATCATCTTTAGGGACTCTTGTGGAAAGTTATCATTCATTTCCATTTCAATGAGATCCCCTTGATGAGGATTTTCAAGACGACTCAAGTGATCAGCCGCTAGATTCTTCGCCACTTTTTTTGTCTCGAATTTCGATATTAAATTCTTGAAGGAGGAGAATCCATCGGAGCAATCTCGGCTTAGCGTCTTGTTTAGCAAATAGATACTTTAAAGCCGAGTGATCCGTATACACTATTGTCTTAGATAAGACAAGGTAAGACCGGAATTTCTCAAACGCATACACCACCGCCAATAGTTCTTTTTCTGTGGTGGTGTAATGTGTCTGAGCACCAGATAAGGTCTTACTCGCATAATGTATAGGCTGAAAATATTTGTTCTTTCGTTGCCCCAAGACTGCACCTACCGCAAAGTCACTAGCATCACACATAAGTTCAAACGGTAGGTCCCAATCAGGGGCAATGAGAATAGGAGCTTCAGTTAATTTCTTTTTAAGATGCTCAAATGATTCGAAACATTCTTTCGAAAACACAAACGGAGTTTCTTTCTCTAAAAGATGGGTCATGGGCCGGGCTATTTTGGAGAAGTCTTTAATAAATCTCCGATAGAAGCCGGCATGACCTAAGAAACTCCGAATTCCTTTGACCGAGGTGGGAGGAGGTAATTTAGCAATAACATCAACTTTAGCACGATCCACCTCGATACCATTTTTAGAAATCTTATGGCCGAGGACAATGCCCTCTTTGACCATAAAGTGGCACTTCTCCCAATTTAAGACAAGATTGGTGTCTTCGCACCTTTTGAGCATCTTGTCTAAATGGGAGAGGCAAGAAGAGAACGAATCCCCGAAGACCGAAAAATCATCCATGAAAACTTCCATGGTTTTCTCAATCATATCATGAAAGATTGCGACCATACACCTTTGAAAAGTTCCCGGGGCATTGCAAAGACCGAAAGGCATCCTACGGTATGCAAATGTCCCATAAGGGCAGGTGAATGTGGTCTTTTCTTGGTCTTGGGGATCGATAGGAATTTGAAAGTAACCAGAAAAACCATCAAGAAAACAATAGAATTCATTCCCAGCTAAACGTTCTAGCATCTGGTCCATGAAAGGAAGAGGAAAATGGTCTTTACGGGTGGCATCATTTAATTTTCGATAATCGATACAAACACGCCAACCCGTGACCAATCTGGTCGGAATTAACTCATTATTATCATTAGTAACCACCGTCATACCCCCCTTCTTGGGTACGACGTGCACAGGACTAACCCAAGAACTATCCGAGATAGGGTAAATCAATCCAGCATCGAGAAGTTTGATAACTTCTTCTTTAATGACTTCATGAATTTTTGGATTTACCCTTCTCTGGTGCTGGACAGCAGGTTTAAAGTCATCTTCCATCAATATTTTGTGGGTGCAAAAATTAGGATCAATGCCCCTGATGTCAGATATTTTCCAAGCAATTGCTCGTTTGTGTGACTTTAAAACCTTAATAAGCTCGTCCTTTTCCTCACTCTTCAAGTCTTTAGCGATAATTACGGGCAACTTTGAAGTTTCCTCTAAAAACGCGTACTCGAGGTGGGAAGGTAAGTCTTTAAGTTCTACTTCAGGAGGCTCTTCAACGGAAGATTTAGCCTTTTTGGTTTCATCAATTTCAAGCTTTTTCGGAGGGAGATCTTTTGTCAAATCATCATTTAACAATTGTTCAAGAAAAAGAATATCCCCCTCTGAATCATAAATTCCATTATCAATTTCTGGTGAAATTGAATCATCAAGAGCAAGAAAAGCGTCGGTCTCCTCTAAGAGAAAATCACTATCCCCGAAGGGGGTAAGAGATGGGGAGAGAGCTGCGACAACAGAATCAGAAGATGGAGTGGGACTGCCACTCAATGGATTAATTGATTTTTGAACATTTAACACTTCATGGAAATGATCCTCGCAAGCCGTGTCAATGGTATCAATCCGATGGATTGACTCATGCTCATTAGGATAATTCGAAGTATTCCCAATATTTAAGACCAATTTTTCATCACCGAGTCTTATAGTTATCTCTTCTTCGTAGACATCAATCAAAGCATGAGCCGTCCTCAAGAAAGGTCTCCCTAAGATAAGAGGAACACGAGGATCGACTTCATAGTCTACAACAACGAAGTCAGCAGGGAATGTGAACTTTCCCACTTGTACGAAGACGTCCTCAGCTATACCAACTGGGTAAGCAACCGTTCGATTAGCTAGTTCGAGGGTCATTCGAGTGGGTTTCAGTTCACCAAGCTTTAGGTTTTCCCATACAGAAAGATGCATCAAATTGATGCTGGCACCTAGATCGGCTAAGGCCATGCATCCCTCAAGCTCACCGAAATCACAAGGAATGAGGAATTTCCCAGGGTCTCCTAGTTTCTCAAGTAACTTTTTAAGGAGGACCGCTGAGCAATTCTCATTAAGAGGAGTATTAGCCAATTCAAGAAGTTTCTCCTTATTCGTAAGGAGATCTTTCAACATTTTAGCATATTTTGGCATCTGAGCTAAAGCTTCGGCAAAACTGATATTGATGTGAAGTTTCTTGAACATTTGCAAGAACTTGTGAATTTGAATATCAGATTTGTCTTGTAGCTTTTCCTTGTTCAACCTCGAAGGATAAGGAATGGGAGGTTGATGAGGATTTCGCTCAGGGATTTCTTTTGGTTTAGAAACGGGAGTCGGCTGGATCACCGGAGGTGGGACTCGTGCGGTACTTTCTGGACTTGAAATGTGCACCTGGTCCATGGTAGTCTCCGGGTCTCGTTCCACCTCCTTAGAAGAAGAAGGATTAGGTGGTGGAACTGAGGGTCCAGCCAAAGTAAGACCACTCCGTGTGGTAATTACTTTAAGGTCTTCCCTAGGATTTGTGATGGTGTTGCTAGGAAGCCCACCTTGAGGTCTTTCATTTAAAGCCTTTTCCATTTTTGTCAATTGATTTGCTAATAATTGAAACTTAGCCTCAGACGCAATCATATGTTGTCTTAATAACTCATCCGTAGATGGAGTATTTGGAGCTTGGTTAAAATGCGTCTGAGCTTGATTTTGGTTAAAATTTTGACCTTGATTTTGATTGAAATTGTAACCTTGGTTAAAATTTTGTCCTCGGTTGTTTTGATTAAACCCTTGATTAGAACGATTTTGAAACTGATTTTGGTTATTTCTGTTTTGAAAGTTTTGATTGTTCAGATTAGGGTTATTTGTTTGATTGAAACCGGGTGGTCCAAGATAATTGTTGGAACGATAGCTTAAGAGATTACGGTTTCCTTGTGGTTGGTAAGAATTAACTCCCATATTAAAGGATCCCGTAGCAGCATATACGTCTCCTTGAGTGAAGCCACCGGCGGCTTGACACTCGGAATAATGATGTGGACCACCACAAGTCTCACAACCAGGATTGATAACATTAGCTTGCTGATTAATTTGGCTCATTCTTAGAAAATTTTTGTTCATTTCTTCGATTTGCTTAGCCATGGCTGCTAATTCAGGAGAAGAAGTGATAGATCCAGATGACTCGCCCCTTTGATCTGAGGTATCCCAGTCATTGTGGTGAGCGGTCATATTTTTGATAAGATCATAACATTCTTCAAGCCGCCTTTTCATAAAGTTGCCTCCAGCAGCCGCATTGATTGTATCCCAATGTCTCAAAGTCAACCCGTTATAGAATGTATCTATGATTGTAACGGGTAACATATTATGATTAGGACACCGGTCAATCGAAACTTTGTAATGTTCCCAAGCTTCGAATAAAGATTCGTCGGGAAGCTGTCGGAAGTTACTGATATCGTTTCTCAATTTTGTGACCATAGAAGGAGGGAAGTATTTAGATAGAAATTTAGAAACCATCTCCTCCCAGCTATGGATAGAATTCTTTGGAAGACGATCAAACCAAGCGGTGGCATGATGTGTCAAAGAGTAGGGAAAGAGATTCAAGCGAAGGACGTCATGCGGGACGCCATTTTGCTTCATACTCTGAGTAACGGTCAAGAATTTGTCAATATGCTTATTAGCATCGTCACCCGGTAAACCGTGGTATTGACAACTCTGTTGGACTTGTTGAATCATATGATTCTTAAGTCCGAAATCCGTAGCCTGAATGTTAACGGGAGCGATCGGTCCGCCCCGTCCATTCATTGTCGGCTGGCACAGCTCCTCCATCGTTCGGAGATCGGGAGCCGGATTTTGAGGAATAGGTCCCGCAGGAGGCGGTCCCTGATTTTGGTTTTGATTATTCATATTAATAAGTGACGGATCACAACGGTTTCTTTGTCGAATTAATCTTTCGGGATTTGAAAGGGGAGAATTTAGTTCGTTGGAAGAAGATCGTGTGCTCATGCACTAAAAAGAAATAAGAGAGAAAATATTTTTGGATTTTTTTTCGAAAAATATTTTGAAAAGAAAAATATTTTTGGATTTTTTTAAAAGTTATAGAAAAAGAAAAATATTTTTGGCTTTTTGTATATATATATTTTTATTTTTTTTTTCAAATTTTTAACAAAATAAACTTTCAAAAGAAAGGATCTTCAAGGCACCAACGACAAACAAAACGCAAAATTCTTAACAAATCTCCCCGGCAGCGGCGCCAAAAACTTGATTCGTTATAGATAGAGCAGTTTTAATATTTGTAAGTTTTCCCGTTAGAACCAAGATTCACTTGAGGACAAGTGATAAATTGATCTTCCGAGGTCGTTTTCCCAACGAGATTTGAATTGAGATTTACGTTTGTGTTTTTAGTTTTAATGCTTGATTGTCGGATATTTTTGGTTTGGATTTTTGAGATTTAAGATCTATTTTAACTAATCAAAATTTAAACTAATCAAATAGCAACTAAATGACAATAAAATTTAGCTAAGAATATGATATAAAAAGATATGCTTGTCAAGTGTGGTGAAAAGATCATTAAGTGTGAATTATCATTTTAAGCCCCTTTTTAATTAATACCTATCAAAATAAATCATTTTCTCACAACGTTGGCTTATATTGAAAACAATCAATTTTTCTTGGTAATAATTATTAGATCTAAATAATCAATTTTCCTAACGGCTTTTGCCCGTTAAAACAACCAACTAAAAAGATCCACAAATAATCCGGAAATTATTAATCAACAACCTTTGAATACCCGTTTAAAAAGGAATGTTTTCTCACAACGTTGGTTTATATTGAAAACACTTCTTTTTACCTAGGTAAAATCTATTTGGTTTAGATAATTAATTACCTTAACGGCTTTTGCCCGTAAAAGTTACTAAAAACCAAATCAAGTAGACCAAAGGTTATTAACTAATAATTTCTAAGGTTTCACACTTAATTTCGCAATTCACCAATACTTAACAAGCATATAACAAGATCTACTCACTACTCATATTAATCAAACTAACAAAAACAAATAATTTCACAATAATAAACATGATCTTAAACTAGATATTTAAACTAAAAAAATGATAAAAAAGGAAGGAGATTAAGACCCGATGATTATACGAGAGAATAACCACCCTATCTTATAAACTAAGTAAATGATTAAAGTTTATTTCTTTGTTAACTTTAATTTTGCTATATAGTTAATAAAGTTTAAAGCTTTATTAACTAAATAACTTAATAAAAGTTGATAAAGTTGTAAACTTTAATGATTTTTAAAGGTTATAAGACCCGTAAGCTCCACGCCTTAGATGTAGGATGGTGAGAAACAAAGAAAGATCAAAACTTTATCAATGGTTAGTGAATAATAAGCAATAATAAGCACTACTACTATATGGAATAAGCTAAAAATAATCTAAAAAGTAAAAAGATTAAAACTTTATAACTAAAAACTATTAGATCTAGGTCCACCTGAAGCTAAGTTGCCTACTACGAAGAATAGACGCGAATCGGGTATGTTTAAGAACTAGATCTAAATGAACAAGCTATTAAATAGCTTATTGTTCAAGAAATACTAAAAAAGTTGCAAACTTTTTATGAAAAAACTTGATAAAACTAATAGATCTAATTAATAAGCTATCTAAAAAGCTAAAAAAATAAAGAAAAGTGCTCTCAAACTTAAGAGGTGTCAAGGCTTATTTGAAAAATAAGCCGAGCTTAATAAGCTCATGCATCTCTTTTTGTGTTTGAATCGAGCTAGAGGGTGAAGAAGAGAAGATATAATAATATGTAATAAGCTAATAAGCTAGTATAACTTATTAGATGAGAAAAAGAAAAAGAAAATAAAGAAAGAGATGAGAAGAAGAGAAATAAGCACTAAGTAATAAACATCTTTTTCATTAATAAGTTAGAAAAGTTTTACAAAATAAGCACTAAAAATAAGCTCAACAATAAGCTCTAAATACTACTTAAAAGAAAGAAAATAAAACTGCTACTTCTAAAGAAAGAGTATGTGTGAAATAATGTGCGGAGTGAATAATCATATGCCTCGGATCAGGTGCCTCCATTAAATAGCCAATGTCTCTTCTCGACCCTTCCTAGTACTAGTATCCGACCAACAGGACACGTTTCGAATCGTGGATGGTTGAAGCATGTGATAGTGGAGCGAGCAGCAGCAGTTCACGCGCTGATGTGAATTAATTTTGGGCAGGTTTGTTTCACGTGCCATCACCAATTGCTTTTTTTTTTCCTTTTGTCGACATTTACCACAAAAGAGCCCCACGTTTCTATCTTTTATGCAAATCTTCACGCGAAATCTTCATTAAATATATTCTTGACAAAGTAACTTCATTATATTCACGTGATTATATTGACAAAGTAAGCTTGGTCTTTCATTTCTTAATTTAATATACCATTGGCTGCTATCTTCATTAGTATTCTCTTGGGCCTCGGTCTTATTATAATCTTCATCTTACTTGGGCCGTCTTTCATTTCATTTCTTTTTCTTCGATGCTCCGATAAAATTACCGATAGACTCGTACTTTCGTGCTCTTTCCAATGGAGTGCTCGGGTAATTACCGTTTTTCGCTTTGTTTTCAAACCCTTGTACCTGCAAGACATAATAACAAAAACCAAACATATATGCAATATAATTTCACATGTTTTATTGTTATTAGTCTATTTTTAGCGTGTTTTCTGGTATAAAAGTGATGTGTTTTTAAGCACACATCATTCCATATTCTCTCTTTTCTTCTCACTAGATTCGGCCTAACCACAAGAACCATATGTATTATGATTTGATATTACTTACAATTGGTATCAAGAGCCATGGTTAGGTTCGTTTGATCGTATGTTCTCGGATTTCTTTGATTGGTTTCGTGGTTTTTTTTTGGTTCGACTAGTTATTAGGGAAAACACATTGGTTCGACTTTGTTTGTGGTTTGATTAGTTAAAAGCTTGTACTTTCGTGTTTAGGATTGTTGTAATAGCTTATTTTGGTGATTGGTTAGCTTATTTCATAAGCTTGTTGGATATTTTGGGGCTTATTTGAATATTTGAAGGTTTTTTCTAAGTTGCGATTTGACTCTCGGTAAGGATTTCTGTGTTGCGATTTAGGTATTGTTTGTCCTGCGATTTGGCGTTTTACTTAAAAGGGGAAAGAAGACAAATCGCAAGAAAGTGACAGTTTTGTCCGGTTGTGAATTGCGATTTGGTACTTGCGATTTGAGCCTGCGATTTGAGTGAGCATGCGATTTGAGTCTTTGCAATTTGATATTGCGATTTGAGCTCTGCGATTTGAGTCACTGCTATTTGACTAGTTGCGATTTGATTAGTTGCGAATTGACAAGTTGTGATTTGACTAGTTGCGACTTGACTGATTGCGATTTGACATTGCGAGTTGATACTTGCGATTTGACTTATTGCAATTTGGTTAATTGCGATTTGACTAATGGTGACTTGACTTGTTGCGATTTGTTCAGTTGCGACTTGACTTCTGTGACTTGATTTTTGAAGACCAGTATTGCAATTTACCTTTGATTATTCATTGTGATTTGCAAACCTTATCATATCACACTCAAGTAATCAGTATCTTACGGTTTCTTTTGTTGATTTTATAAAATCCCGCGAAAGATTCGATTTCTCGGTTTAAATCACAAGAGTTGTAAAATCCCGTGCAAGTTACATCATGGCAAGCACTCCTTCTGATGACATTCAAGCTGCCGGGTCCGATACCCGCCCTCCTATGCTTGATAGGACGGATTATGAATCATGGGCACAAAGAATACGACTTTATTGCTTGGGAAATGAGAATGGTGTTAACATTCTTAAATCCATTGATGAAGGACCTTTTCAAATGGGCACCACTAGAGATGCTGTCACTACCGCTGAAGATGGAACTGTCACTTTTGGAATCGACAGGCCACGCACTTACTGTTAGGAATATAAATATTCATCTGAAGACTCGGTCACCTGGAGTACTCATTAGCATTTAATAGCTCGTAGGAATATTAGTACTATTAGTAATAGTTTAGTTATCTTAGTATTTGTGGAGTGGGTCGGGTCTTTACCCACTGTCAGCTCGCTCCATAGCCCACACGGGGCACTAATATTTGTAACTATAAATACCCCTCTTCACCTAGGGAGAGGGTTGGAACTTCTCATACTTTCAATACAATATTCTCTTCACTTTCTCTCACTAAGTTCCCAACTCACTTTCTCTCTCTAAATCTCTTAACTCATTCGGCCAAATCCACACGATTTATGTGTTTAAGTGTTATGAATATGCTACCTTTGGTATCAAGAGCCATGGTTAGGTTCTAGCTTCTGCATATTCTCGAATTTGTGGTTAGATTTTGGCGTGTTTATGTTATTTGTGTGGTTCGTATAGTCTTGTCAAGAAAAACATTGGTTTGGCTTTGTTTGTGGTTCAAATTAATAAAACTTAGTACTTTTGTGTTCACATAGCTCCATAGTTTAGTTTCTTGGTATTCTACGGGTGATTTAGTGTGTTTCGTGGAAGATTTAAGGAGTTTCTTGACTGTGATTTACTACTTGGACGCATATTCTTGGCAGCGGTTTGGGTATCGGCAAAAGGTTATTATCTGCGGTTTGTGTTATTAGGGAAATTGTTGGTAGCGGTTTGCCAAGAACTTCTGACAGCGGTTTGGAGCTTAACCAAAATGGGAAAGATGACAAAAAGGGACGGAAAGTGACGTTTTTGTCCTCTTATCATTGCGGTTTGTGGTTTTTGTCTTGTTGCGGTTTGTCATTTTGTCTAGCGGTTTGACTTTAGGTGCTGCGGTTTGACTCACTGCGGTTTAGGTCTTCGCGGTTTGAAATTCAGCGGTTTGGTGATTCGGCGGTTTGTCAAGGTTGAGTTTAACCATTTCAGTTTGTCTAGTATTCCTGCGGATTGAATCTTGCGGTTTGGTATTCTGGTTCAGCGGTTTGATCTTTGCGGTTTGTCTAGTATTCCTGCGGTTTGAATCTTGCGGTTTGATCCTTGCGGTTTGTCTAGTATTACTGCGGTTTAAATCTTGTGGTTTGGTATTCTGGTTCTGCGATTTGATCTTTGCGGTTTGTCTAGTATTTCTGCGGTTTGAATCTTGCGGTTTGATCTTTGCGGTTTGTCTAGTATTCTTGCAGTTTGAGTCTTGCGGTTTGGTACTCTTGTGCAGCGGTTTGACCATAGCGGTTTGTCGTGTGTGATTGCGGTTTGGGTACTGCGGTTTGATACTAAAGTAATACTATTAACTGTGATTTGATTCAAGTTATCAAATAACGGTTTATTCTTGATTTTGTAAAATCCTGCGAAAGAACTTATTTCTCGGTTTAAATCAAAGAGTTATAAAATCCCGTTCACTTTAACATCATGACGAGCACAGCTTCTGATGATATTCAAGCTGCTGGGTCTGACACCCGTCTTCCTATGCTTGATAGGACAGATTATGAGTCTTGGGCAAAACGAATTCGACTCTACTGCTTGGGAAAAGAGAATGGAGTTAACATTCTCAAATCAATTGATGAAGGACCATTTCAGATGGGAACCACAAGAGATGCTGTAACTACTGGTGAGGATGGAACGGTAACGTTTGGAATCGATAGGCCACGCACGTACAATGATCTGAATGAGGAAGAAAGGAAGAGGTACGATGCAGACATTAGGGCCTCCAACATTGTCATTCAAGGCTTGCCCAAAGATGTTTACAAACTCATCAATTTCAACACTGAAGCAAAAGCAGTTTGGGATAATGTCAAGATGCTTCTAGTTGGATCAGAACTTACAAAAGAAGATCGTGAGTCACAGCTATATGATGAGTTTGAGCATTTCAAGATGAACCCGGGTGAAAACATCACTGATTACTATGTGAGATTTCACAAGCTGGTGAACGACATGAGAATTATCAGAATGACAATGCCAAACATCCAACTCAACTCAAAGTTTGTAAACAACATGACACCAGAATGGGATAGATTTGTTACTGCAGTAAAACTCAACAAGGGATTGAGGGATACAAATTATGAACAGTTGTATGCCTACCTGCAACAACATGAAAAACATGCTGCTTATGATCGTTTGTTGAGAGAAAAACTCAATCCAACAGCACCAAGTGACCCACTTGCACTTGTTGCAAATGTTCAACCAATCAGCCAATCTCCATCTGAGCATGCTTATCATCATCCCTATTCATCATCATCTGCCATGAATCCACAACTGGACTCAGGTTACTCTCACACCGACAAAATGATTGATAACCTCACCAATCAAGTGTCCTTACTTGTTCAACAATTTAAAGCAACACTCCCTCAAACTAACAATCAACTCAGAACCTCATCAAACCCACGCAATCAGGCAACTGTGGAGGATGGAAGAATTGTGGTTCAGAATGTTCAGGGGAGGCAGAACTTGAATCAAAGGAACATGGGTCGAGGTAATGTGCAGATCAGAGTAGGGAATGCAAATCAGGGGCAGGGGAAGCAACCCAAGTGTTATAACTGTGGTGGACTTGGACACATTGCCAGAAACTGTAATCAACCAAAACGTCCACAGAACTCTGACTATTTCAAGGACAAGATGTTGTTGATGCAAGCTCAAGAGAATGGAGCTATGTTGGACGAAGAAGAATTGTTGTTTCTTGCTGGCGATGGGGGAAATACTTTTGATGCCGATGTGGACGAGCAGCCAGTTCAGGACCTTGCACTTAATGATCCCAACATTTTCAAAGCTGATGATTGTGATGCTTTTGACTCTGATGTGGATGATGAACCAACTGCTCAAACAATCTTCATGGCTAATCTGTCCTCTATTGTCTCATCACCTCAACAAGCTGGTCCCTCCAATGCATCTGTGATTTTTGAGGTACTAAAGCTTTATGACACATATAACGTGGTTGATAAACAAAAGATTCCCAACGAAGTACAATAGACAGATGTGGTTGATTCAGATACTGTTGACATGGGAAATAGTAATATTATTCCATATGAACAATATGTGAATCACAACAACGTGTCTGATGTACAAGGTGGTGCATCTTCTGTTGAAAATATTGCTTGTGTTGTAGATAATGCTTGTGAGTGGCATGAAAACACTGAGTTTATCCCTGATGACACCTTGACCACTAGACTAAACATATATAAAGATCAGGTGGCAATTTATGAACAACGTGCTAAATTTGAACTAACTGAACGTGAGCAGAAAATGGATAGTCAAATGCGTACACTTATAACTGAGCGTAATTTAAGGGAGGAAACGTTAAAACAAGAGTTGATTTCTTTGCAAAAACAGCTGGACCAGACTGTTAAACAAAAACAGGAGGCCCAAGAGCACGTAAATACACTAAAACAAGATTTCAAGGAAAAAGAAACACAACTCTTAAATGATTTCTCAAGACTTAAAACCTTAAAGAATAAGCTTGAAAACAAGTTGTACACACAAGACCAAACCAGACAGACTGCCCAAATGATTCAGAAGCACAAAAAGTTGTGTGACAAGCATAGTGAAAGTAATGTAGGTGAACCTAAATTAGCTCTCCTTAGGAAAGCTAAAGTAGCCCAACCTGCCTTATATGATGCCAATGTGATGATTATGCCTAGTCATGCCCCACCTGATGTTTCATCTTTAGAAGAGAGTAATGAGATAGATGTGAGAAATAGAGAAAGAATGAATGAGAAAATGAAGGATCCCAAATGCATAGCCAATCGAATAATAGTCAAACCCCATGATTATTATGAGGAGAATCGATTGACTGTGTTTGCACCTCAAAAGAAGTTAATGCCTGAACAAATATTTTGGTCTTTAGATATAGAAAAAAGAAAGGCCGATGAGCTTGAAGCCAAAACTCCATCCCTTAGGAAAATTGCAGCTGCGACGGTGTATCCTCCCAATACACCTAGGCATTTGGTTCCTTTGACTCTTCCTACTGAATGTAAAACCTTAATTATCATATATGTACTTTGTCAACTATTCGCTGATTTTGATAAAACATGTAAGAAGAGAATTACACCAACCGGAATTACTGAGGGGGAAAGGGGTTTTGAACAAACAAAAAGGTGTTACTTAACCGAGGTCATTCCATTCTTTAAATTACTCAAGGAACAGTTTGAAGGAATGCAAAACACCCTTAAAACTGAAATAAATGAAATGAAAGTAGTGTTTAAAGATATGGAAAATGAGGTAGCTCAAAATGCGATAGAACTTAAGAGCCGTGAGATCGAGAGAAAGAACATTCTCATCACCAATGAGAATTTGATTGCTAGATGTATTGCACAGGATATATTTTATACTGCCACTGATTCTGCTTTAACTGCCTGTCAATTTCATGAGTATTCTATTGCATTGAATGTTACCCAGAATCGTGTTGTTGAGCTTGAGGGGGAGAATTTGAAACTGCAAGAGAAAATTCAAAATGATGACCATGATAACATGGTCAAGCATTTTTCAAAACTAGAAGTTGATCATCTTAATATACAATTAAAATATCAACACTTAGAAGAAAAATGTAAAATATCAAATGCCAAGACATCTCTGGATGCTCCTGAATTTGATACATATTTTGAATTGAGTAAACGTGATGAAAAATTCAAGCTCACACTAACACGATTCGACTGTTGAGGGCTCAAATTGCCCAATTAAAGTCAAATAAGAGTGAAGCAATTGGCACCAATAAACCATCGTCTTTGGATTCTCAGAATTTTCACTATCAGGACACTATCAATAAGTTACACTATGAAAATGAGTGTTTTTGAGCTGAAAATTCAAAAATCAAACAACATTACAAAGAGTTATATGACTCAATTAAAGTCACACGAAAAAGTCATAATGAAAAAATAACTTCTTTGTTAAATGAGATTGAGAATCTTAAGACTCAGGTGAAAGGGAAAATGCCAATTGGCACTTGTGATAATGTTGCTCCAAAGGCTTCTGTTGTTAGGAAGTATGATGTTGATGTTGTGCCTATTCCAATTCCCCTTAGGAACAATAGGTCTGCCCATCAAATTTATCTCAATCACCTTAAGGATAGCCTGGATACACTTCGTGAGATTGTAGAGGAGGATAGGATAGAAAAACCACTTGATAAAGCAGTTGTGTATGCCTGCTTCCTCACTAAAAGGTCTCAGGAATTTTTAGAGTACGTCATTGGCACTGACCCTAAGATTGATAACAAAAAGGATAGATTTGTTGCATCATCATCTACGACTAAAAACAAGCACGTAACCTTTGATCTACCACTGAGAACATCAGAACCCAGCACATCAAAGTCAGGAAAGCAAATGACAGTAAAACAAACTAATGTTCCCATCATTACTTCTACAGGAGTAAAATGTGACACCAAATCTAGCGGGTCAAAGCCAAGAGGCAATGCAAGGAAAGATAGGACTGTGCCGGCTAAGAGTGGTCACGAGAAGAAAGTAGAAGCCCAACTTAGGAACAATAAGTTTGCAAAGAATAGAATGAATCGTGTTGATTCTAGTATCAAAAGTACTGTAATTGATTCGAATTCTATTGCTATCTGTAAAACATGTAACGAATGTTTAATTTCTGCTAATCATGATGATTGTGTTGTGTCATTTTTGATGTCTCCTGTACAACCTCATGTTAAGTGTAACACCCCAACCCGGCAAGGGTAAAGGTGTCACGTTAATGGTTTCATATCAGATCAAACAAAGCATACTTCAATAGTAATACAATAAAATATCAAAGGTTACAAATGAGATACTAACATTATAAGGTTAAGAATGAAACAAAACTAAATACTAAGTCTGCAAATGCAATCCTTCTAATGACTTCTACTTCAGAATAACTATCAAGGTCTTCTAAGTCCAAAAGTCTCTTCACTCATACCCAAACCCGTCGTCCTGCTTATAACCTGCCGCACACGAAAAGAAAACGTGCGGCTGAGCTTAAAAAGCCCAGTGAACAGATATAACGATAACAAGCAGTAACGGTAAAGTAGTGAAGTAAATGAACGAGTACCAGGTATCACGATAGTCAAGAACAGGAACATGAAGACTATACAGATATAACAGGATTAGAACTAGTTACAGAAGATAGGTGAAAAGGAAACCGTAACCCATACAACCCAAGTCAAATCATGTCAAGCTCAGTATTAAGTCATGTATCATACGATAGGGTAGTAGTAACAGTAATGGAAAGTAAAGGTTATACAGATATAACATTATTAAAACTAGTTGCAGAAATAGTATAAAATGTAATCCGTAATTCTACCACATACCAGATCAGATCCAGTCAAGTCAAGTGTTAAGTCATATATCAGGTTACAGGGTGACAGTAATAATAATGGTGAGTAAAGTTATAAGGTCACAAGGTGCAGGGTAACAGAAATCCTCTACGAGCCCAGAAACAGTAACAGTAACAGTAACAGTATCAGTATAATCATGTAGAGGGGAGACCTCTCAGTAGTCAGTAATTATGAGGGGAGTCCTCAATCAGTAAATGGAGTGATCAGCTCCCAGTATATGAAAGACGTGTATCGCACACACCATCAGTCACCAGTAATACAGAAATCAGTAATCAGTAACAGTAACAGTTCTAGGATGCATCCATGCGCCCCCGGTGGCCAGAAACTCCTCAACACACCAGATAAAATAAAGTCAGGGACGGAACAGGTCATCACTCTCCTGCCCTAGAGTCATGCCATCGGTGCGTCAATGACATGGACATGAAACCCTCATGCCTAGTTATGGCTCGTAGTATCAAACTGTGGGTCAGGGTCAGGTATCATGTATCATGTGTCAGGTGTCATGCCTTAGAAATCAGTATCATGTATCAAGTATCATGTATCAGAGATCAGTAACGTGTATCAGATATCATGTATCAGGAATCAGTATCATGTATCAGAAATCAGTATCATGTATCAGAATCAGTATCATGTATCAGAATCAGTATCGTGTATCAGGTGTCGGATTCAAGTATCAGGTGTCAAGTATTCCGGTGTCCGGTTCAAGTATTAAGTGTTAGGTTCAAGTATTTAAAGGTCAGGTAGTCCAGGTCATGTTTTATATAAGAGTTCAAGACAAGGTTCAGAACAAAGGATCAGAACAAGAGTTCAAATAAAGGTTCAAGTCGAATGGTTCATATCAAGTGAATCAGGGTTCAAGTTAAGTTTATAGCAAGGTATCAAGTATTTAAGTTAGTTGCATAAGTCAATTTCCATTTCAAAATATCAGAAGTTCATATCAGAGGTTCATATCAGAGATTCATATCAGAAAGGTCATACCAGTAGGTCAATACCAGAAATGTTCAATATCAGACAAGTTTAATATCAAAAGATCATATACCAGAAAAATCATACATCAGAAAGATCATATATCAGAAGGATCATGTATCAGAAAGATCATGCCAAACGCTCATAATATCATGAAAGAAGCAAGCAAGGTTCACAGAACAAGGAAACATAGCAATAAATCAGGAATCAGAAAGTAGGTTCAATATCAAAAGGTCCAATGTCAGAAGGGTCAAGTATCAGGGAGTCCGAAATCAGAAGGTTCATATCAATTTGTTTCAAGGTTCATAACAAGGTTCAATTTAAAGGTTTATATTAAAAGTTCCCATCATAGTTCAAAAAGTAATCTCTTACAATGGCTTTCATGAAAGTAAACCTTAAAACAGTCTTCATAAAGTAGGTCCTTTAAAGAAAGTTTTCAAAACATTTTCACATGTAATTAAGGAGAGTTTTTACATTTAGTTATAAAATCCTATGAACCTTCAAAATATTCCAGGGTCATAAATATTCACATTACAGGGTGATGGACAGGTCATATCATGTATCAAAAGAAATAAAGCAAGGTTCATGAATTATGGAAAACATAACAAAGGCATAGATTCAAATAGGAAAGCCCCATATAAAAGGCTCAGATCATAACCAACTGATATGCATAATGAAGAACCAATCAGAGTATGAGACGACATAACAACGGCTCAAAGAAATACTAAGATGAATCATAGATACTGAATGAAATAAGCAAGAGGGCACCCTTACTGAAAAAGGGCAGAATATCTGTACCTTAAACCGCCAGGGAAACACACACTAGAAACATAAGGATCGGAATAACTCCTTCTTCAGCGAATCTACACGAATTAATGATCGGCTTATTAATAATAACTTATTCAATTCAGATTTCTCATTTTAGCCGGCTTTCCAGTTTTAGTAACTTTCCATTTTAAGTAAGTCTCACAAGTTTTAGGGCTTAAGTACGAGTTTACTTATTTCACACATTACCCTTTAAGTTTCATTATTTACAACTTAGTCCCATAAGTTAAATTAATTACAAAATGTCCCCTTAAGTTTAATTATGTTCAAAACCTTCCTTAATGTCAAATTAATTGGAAAATCATAGCTTATGATCAATTTCACCCTCCACGACCAAGTTATAACCTTAATTAGTCTTTTAGTTGTATTTTCAGCTTTTATTCATAAACAGGTCACCACTTTCCGAATTTTTAAACCACATCAGAACTCAAAATAAAAATTCACTAAAATTCAAACCTGTACTTCAATGTATTTATAACCCACACGAATTTTCCCAGAATTTATTTCTAAGTATAAATACCCAAAGAAAAATCGTTTACCCAGACCTACCCAGAAAATGAACTGCAGAAACACCCCGAAAGTTGGCTCTTGATTTACCCATTTAAACACTTTAGAAAAATTTACAAAAATTCCAGAAGGTCACACATATACCAAATATCACTCCTGTAAAAGGAGAGCCCATAACTCTTTATGGTTTGAAAATTAAAAATCCCCTACTCCAACTGATTTTATGTTTCCAAAACTCAGGTTTGACACACGATCTCATAAAATTTAAAAAGCTTACCTCCCGACTTCCAATCACCATGAAACTTATATTTCCAGAAAGTAAACAAGTAGTACTTATGTTTAGACTCAAGAATCGTTCAAAAACACATCTTTATCATTAATTTATACCCACTTCAATCCGACACAAAATTCTGCACTGCAGAAAGTTCACAAATTCGTAACAAACCCTAACCTAATAAACCCTAATCGAACCCTCACTAATCCTAGGGTTTCCCTCATTTAATTCCATCAATTTTACCATGACTTCTAGGGTTATATATCAGATTAAACCTTCCAATATCATATGTTCACAATTACAAATACATGGGCCGATTTATATAGGATACAAGATCGTTATTTCATGTGGTTTTTCTATGATTTTATGTGATACGTGTAACATGTTATCTTTTAATCCAATTCTTAACAAAACAAAGCATGAATTAAAGGATCAACTAGGAAGAGTTTAGAGCAAGGATGATAGGATACCTTGGTGTGGATCGAATGGACAAAAGAAAGCACCAGGAGAAATAAGTCGCTACATTTGTTTATCAAAAATCGGTTTAGGGTTTCCTCTTTTTTTTTTTTTTTTTTTTTTTTGAAGCGTACACTAGTTGTGGGGAAGGAAAAGAACACCGGCCTCCCTTCTTATTCTTGTGGTAATTTCGAAATGGGCTAGGCCTAGGAGGTCATGGGCTCAAGTTTCGTGGGTTATGGGTTGAGCTAAAGTGGGTTTTAGTAGCGTAACAAAAGGAAACGGCCCAAAACAATGTCCATGAAGTGTAATTAGTTGTTCTCGTATTTTATTTATGTCACGAAATTATTTTGGAGTTCAAAAATGTTCAAGATTTCTAATATGATGTTTCATTAAAATTTTATGGACTTATTGTTAATTCGTTAAATTATATTCGCGTTTTTAATTATTTGTATCGTTATTTAGAAATTTTAAAATTATACGTAATTTAGGTATTCGAGATTTAGGGTTTTACATTAAGAATGTTAGGAAAACTGAAACAAGTAATAAAGTTTGGAAAGCAACAGGAAAAACGTTTGCAAATGTCGGGTATCGATGGAGACCCACTGGAAGGAAGCTCACTTTAGGAGATCAGTGCCCCTTAACTAAATTGAAGAACCATAAAGTAGTGAAGGTTAAGGAATGGAAACCAACTGGTCGAATGTTGCCTTTAGTGACACAATGCCCTGCTACTAGGTCAATTGCTTCTTTTAGTGTAGTTTCCACAGTAAATACAGTAACATCTGTGAAACCTGTAGTTCCAAAATTTGTGTTTGCTAACCAAACGGACCCCAGCTGTACGTGGGGATCCACATTTTTCAGTTTTCCATCGTTGTCTGTTTTCAAATGCAGGTCGTACAAATCGTCCTTTGGTATTTGGACTCAGGCTGCTCAAAACATATGACTGGGGATCGCTCACGGCTCAAGAATTTCGTGAAAAAGTTTATCGGGACAGTTAGATTTGGGAACGACCATTTTGGGGCAATTATGGGTTACGGAGATTATGTGTTTGGCGACAGTGTAATTTCCCGGGTATACTATGTGGAAGGACTAGGACATAACTTGTTTTCTGTTGGTCAATTTTGTGATTCCGATCTTGAAGTTGCTTTCAGAAAACACACTTGTTTCGTCAGAGAGTTGGATGGTGTTGATCTTCTTAAAGGCAGTCGTGGCACCAAAGAAATGATCTTGTACGAGGCATGCCCAGACTAAAGTTTGAATCACTTGAACTTCGGCACCATAAATGACTTGTCTCGCAAGGATCTTGTACGAGGCATGCCCAGACTAAAGTTTGAGAAAGATCATCTTTGTTCTGCATGTCAATTGGGCAAAAGCAAGAAACATACTCACAAACCCAAAACCATCAATACCATCATGGAAGTTCTTCACACCCTTCACATGGATCTGTGCGGACCAATGAGAGTGCAGAGTATCAATGGAAAGAAATATGTTCTTGTGGTGGTCGACGACTACTCTCGGTTTACATGGGTAAAGTTTTTGAGAACCAAGGATGAAACTCCAGAGGTTGTCATAAACTAATCAAGCAGTTACAAGTAAGGCTGAACAAAACTGTCAGAATCATCTGGACGGACAATGGAACTGAGTTTGTTAACCAACAACTCACTCAATTTTATGAAAGTATTGGCATAACTCATCAGAAGAGTGTTGCACGCACTCCTCAGCAGAACGACGTTGTTGAAAGACGAAATCGTACCCTTGTGGAAGTTGAAAGAACTATGCTAATATATTCTAAGGCCCAGATGTTTCTTTGGGCAGAAGCAATTGCTACTGCGTGTTACACCCAAAACCGTTCCTTGATACATACTCTTCACAACAAAACTCCCTACGAGCTGATACATGGCAAGAAACCAAATCTTTCCTTTCTTCGAGTGTTCGGTGCTTTGTGCTATCCGACAAATGACGGTCAAGACTTGGGAAAGCTAAAGGCTAAAGCAGACGTAGGTTTCTTCATTGGGTATGCACCAGATCGCAAGGGATATAGAGTTTACAAAAAAAGAACCCGACAAATCATGGAAACTATTCACGTGACATTCGATGAGCTGACTGAGCAAATGGCTCCTGGACAAACCAGTTCTGGACCCACACCTAATCTATTGACACCTGGACCAATTAGCTCAGGTCTTGTACAGAATCCCACGCCTGTAGTTCCTTATGTACCTCCCACCTGTGACGAGTTAAAAAAGTTATTTGATCCGATGTTTGACGAATATTTTGAGCCACCAACAGCTAACACTACAACGGAAGCTCCACCTGTACCTCCTGTTGCTGATGCTCAAACTCCACAAAACTCAGAAGGTTCATCTGTATCTGTCACAATTTGTCAAGATGCACCATCTGCCAGTCAATCGCCTTCATCATCAAATATTCAATCTTCTTCGGTGCAGCAAGGTTCTGCAGATGACAATTCTTTTGAAGTGAATCCTTTCGCTCTTGTTGATGATGCTCCATTTGAAAATGTATTTGCTCCTGAGTATTCCACTAATACATCTTCTTCAGGAGATCTCAACACGGAAACATCTGTTCAATACCCTCAACCACATGATCATCTCAGAAAATGGACCAATGATCATCCAATTGACAACATCATTGGTAACCCTTCTCGTCCGGTATCCACTCGAAAGCAACTTGCCACCGATGCACTGTGGTGCTTCTTCAATTCCGTACTATCCAAAGTTGAGCCAAAAGACGTCAAAGAAGCCATGTCCAAAGACTGTTGGTTTACTGCTATGCAAGATGAAATTCATGAGTTTGATCGACTTGAAGTGTGGGAATTAGTGCCTCCTCCAGAGTGTGCAATGATTATTGCTCTAAAGTGGATCTTCAAAGTGAAACTCGATGAGCACGGTGATGTTTTAAAGAATAAGGCATGACTTGTTGCAAAGGGGTATCAACAAGAAGAGGGCATAGAGTTTGAAGAATCATTTGCTCTGGTGGCTAGAATTGAAGCCATCAGAATCTTTCTAGCCAATGCTGCCAGTCAGAATATGATTGTCTACCAAATGGACGTAAAGACAGCATTTCTGAATGGTGATCTGAAAGAGGAAGTCTATGTCAGTCAACCAGAAGGCTTTGTGGATCCTGATCATCCTACTCACGTCTATCGTTTGAAGAAGGCTCTATATGGGCTAAAGCAAGCACCCAGGGCGTGGTATGATACTTTATCGAAGTTTCTTCTGGCTAGTGGTTTCTCCAAAGGTGTTGTTGATCCTACACTATTCACTAGGAAATTAGGCAAACATCTGCTTCTTGTTCAGATTTATGTAGATGACATCATCTTTTCCTCTTCTGATCCTAGGGAATGTGATAGGTTTTCTAATGAGATGAGTTCTAAGTTTCAAATGTCTATGATGGGACAAATGTCGTTCTTCTTGGGTTTGCAAATATCTCAAAGTCCCGGAGGCATCTTTATTAATCAATCCAAATATGCAAATGAAATATTGAAGAAATTTGGATTTGAATCAAGTGATGCTGTTGACACTCCTATGGTTGAGAGATCTAAGTTGGATGAAGACCTCTCTGGGATCCCGGTTGATCAAACTAAGTTTAGAAGCATGATTGGATCCTTAATGTACCTTACCGCCAGCCGGCCAGATCTCTTGTTCGCCGTATGTATGTGTGCTCGGTATCAGTCCAAGCCCACCAAGAAGCATCTGGAAGCGGTAAAACGGGTCTTCAGATATCTTCAAGGCACTGTTCACATGGGTCTCTGGTATCCTAAGGACACCGCAATGGAACTCACGGCTTATGCAGATGCGGATCATGCGGGGTGTCAAGATACTCGTCGAAGCACATCGGGAGGTGCTCAGTTTCTTGGGGAAAAGTTGGTCAGCTGGTCTTCTAAAAAGCAAATGAGTACTTCAATATCTTCCACAGAGGCTGAATACATTGCCATGTCCGCGTGTTGTGCTCAAATTCTTTGGATGCGATCACAACTATCAGACTATGGATTTGCATATAACAAGATTCCTCTGTATTGTGATAACAAAAGTGCTATCGCTCTTTGCTGCAACAATGTCCAACATTCCCGTTCAAAGCACATCGACATCAGGCATCACTTCATAAGGGAACAGGTTGAGAAATGGATCGTTGAACTCTACTTCGTGAGGACGGAGTTTCAATTAGCAGATATCTTCACTAAGGCACTTCCGAGAGAACGGTTTCAATTTATTCTCCCGCGTCTTGGCATGAAGAGTTTGACTCCAGAAACACTTAAGGGTCTTCAAGAAGAAAACGAGGAGTAAAGGATTTACTTCACATATCCTTGTATATACTTGTATATATCTTAAAATCAAAAAGAAAATAGAAAAATATAAAACCTTTGAAAACCCTAAAAATCAGAAAAGCAAAAAAATACCAAAAATAGTTCTTATAGGCATGTCTTCTGTTTATCGATAACATTTATGGCCCTAGAAATGTCATTCAATAATGACACGGGACTTTAAATGAAGCTCGAGCAGAAGTTATATTAACCGGTTAAAACATGTCTAATCGGCTTGCAGTTACTTCAGACTGCAACCCGTGCTCTACTATGGGGAAAACATGTCGCCAAAAAGACAGCTGTTCCTCCAACTGGGTGATGTTCACCTGGGCATGGATTACTTTATATCCATGTTTCTTCGATCTGATGTACGATTCAGTGCATCATTTCTTGTATACGAAAAGAAGTCTTCTTTACACCACAAACTATTTATCTTCTATGATTCTTTAGGAGAGTTTTGGTGTTTCACAAGGTGGTAACTAGACTTAAATTTTCACAAATACTTGACGCTCAATTGAATGACCACAACTCTTTAAATAGAATACGGGTCATTAATTGAGGGGGAGAGTATTTGTTCAAAATTTTGACACCTTTTTAAGCATTGTGCAACATCAGTAGTGACACTCTCTCATAGTTTAAGGGGGAGCATAGTATGCTTCATAATCAGAATATATATTAAAACCTGACCACATTTTCTCCCAAATTTTCTAAACATATTTAAATCAATTGGGATCACAAATCTCAAATGGTTTGAAATTTTTGATCAGGGGAGAGAATGTGATTTAAATATGAAATCTGATAAAAATGTGATGTTTTGGACTCAAGTGTAGGCTCTCCCATATGTGCTAAACTCTTTCGTATATCGATGTACATATTGAGGGGGAGCGAATGGATGAAAATGGATGTGGCATCTCATGTGAGCACGACTCAGACTTCACGAATGAATTGACGAAACAAAAACTGTCATTAATCGAAAGGTATAACACCCCCATTTTCGCAACGCAGCGGAATACAACATGGGGTGTTATCTATTAGTTACATAGTACAAGTCATAGGAAACATCAAAACAATTGAAGATGTTTTTAAACAAAGTTCACATTTGATATAATCAGAGCTTAACAAAGTTAGGTCCCAAAAGTTTTAACCAGGACAAGAGTCCAAAAGATATATAATTTAAACACAAAATAAGTTTTGTGTTATTAAAAGTTCCATCAAGTGTGAAATAACACGTGTCCATCCATCCATGTCCTTGCACGCCCATCCAAGCGTTAAACATCTACAGACCTGAGATAAAACATGCTAAAAAAGTCAACACAAAGGTTGAGTGAATTCATAGAGTTTAATAAACAATAAGTTGAATACAAGCATTATTCATAAGTTGACATGTAACGAATACAAGTCGGGAAAATAAGATTATAGCATCGAGCTCATGACACCGAACCTTGACCTAGATATAATAATGCCCCTCAAAGGTAAGATTTTCCATTTACCTTGATCTCTCAATATTATGCTACCGGTTTCAATATGAGCGATACTCATTCAGGCAGACTTGTCAAGTCCAATATGCATATTCATAATATTAGCGTTTCCCACGGAATTAACGGTTCATGAAATTAGGGACTTGAATGGCAAAGTTACTCAATGTCTATAATCATGTAATCAGGTCAAGCATACCAAAAACTACTTGTATTCAGTTTGTAAAACTAGCATGTATCTCCCCCAATGGGTTTATAAACAGTTTAAGAGTTAAAGTGGGGCTATGAACTCACCGAATTCGAAAGTGAACAATCAAGTGAAGAAGTCAAGTAATAACCGCAAGAACCTTACGAGCAACCTAGAATATACGCGCGTGTCTTAGCCTTTATGAATAATGATACAATCATTACTATATGTTATATAAATTACGATCTCAATTATGCTTGGTACATAATGTTTAAATAAACATCAAGATTTAGTTTGGTAATTAAAAATGATTTACAAGTATAAATCTTAACTTTCTTACAAAATTTCATGTTTCTAGTTCATTTTTATTCCTAAGTCCAAAATAAGTTATGAAGGTTCAAGATTAGCCTAAGGTTCAAATTTAGCCCAATGGTCAACTTTTAGTCAAAAAGGTTCAAATTAAGTCTAAAGGTTCAAATTATATTAGATGGTTCAACAATATACTTAGAGGTCCAATTTTTATAAAGTGTAAACATTTTTATACTTTTTAACCTAATGCTGATGGAAATTTTAATAACTTGTTCACTTTCAAAAATCCGTTATTTACAAACCGTAAGTCGAAAAATTAACTTCTTTATATCCCCGGAAAGGTATTCATCTGTACTAACAAGTTTTGTGGGGCCCACTAATTTAGAAGTTACGTAACAATAGTGAATTTATTATTTTTCCCCTTACTACCCAGTTCTGAAATCACCAATATCACAACAGTCCCACTAAAAATACAATATCTTGAGTTCTACAAGCCTGATTAATTCCCTGTTTCCGGCCACGTTTAAGTTAAGATGTTAGTTACAACTTTTATGTTTTGAGTAATAGTGGGTTATTCACGAAAAAAATGACCTTTATACGTTTCAAATCTGTTACTCAGAATGTAACATGTTTCACTAAAATATTTCTAGTTTAATCATCGTAATGAGTTATTCAATGAAATACCCGTCAAAACGACCGCAAGACATTGATCTACAACTAAATATTTTTAGTTTATGTCCAAAGTTCACTGATAAAATCAGTTTATTACGTCTTTACCCCTGATCAGAAACAACTGTTGCATGTCTAGTCCTTTAGTGTTTTTATTGTTTTCTAAGCTATGTACCAAGCCTAACCAAGCATAATAATTTATATAATATTCAACTACATCAAGATTTATAAGATTTATAGAAGTGAAAATAAAATAAAATGAAGAGTTAGTGAGGAGCTTCTTACAAAAGTGATGAACAAGCAAAAATTATCAAGAACAAAGATCAAGGATCTATCCAATGACACCACCGAGGAGAACTCTTGTAAGCTAGAAGGAAGGTCTTTATGGGATCGTGGGAGGCTTCAACCTACAGCCACAAAAACATTTTGTGAGCCCTAAAATTATAGGAAGAAGAATAGTTCAAGAAAACCTCCAAAAACATCAATAAAACCTTCAAAAACGTGATTCAAACCACCATCTTTTGTGAGTATCTTCAAGATGATGTTGTAGAGATGAATTTGTGATAAAAATCAAGATGATATGAGTGTGTTGTGTGATGATTTTCGGCAGCAAATGGAAGAGGAGAAGGGAAAATGGATGGTTTTTAGGTTTTTGGTGAGATTTGCATGGAAGAGAAAATGATGAGATTTCTTGGGAATTATAAAAGTAAAGAGTGTGTGTGTGGGTTGAGTGTATGGCCGGCCTAAGGCTTTAATGGGGAGGGTTATCTTTTATTATTTCATAAAAATACATTTTATATATGTTTTGTACAAGTATCATAAGTCACGGAGTGAGTTTGAAGGCCAACGGGGCTAAATCGGTAACGTGTTATGCATAGTTTGTGAGAATAAATGTCATGAAGATAATATTATCATAAAAATGTCATATTTAACTTAAAATGACCAAAATTGATGTTTCATATATTTCCCGAGCCTTCCGGAGTGTTAATATGTCTTTAAAGCTTAAACCGTGAGCCGAAAATGCGAATTACGCAGTACTGGGTGACTTGAAAACGTGAATTTTAGAAAAATGTTATAAAAACATTATGAAATTGTTATGAAGTGTTAAAATGACAAATTTTAATATTTCATGAGAGACTTGGGTTTTTCAAAGTGTTAAAACGAAATTAAAAATAAAATACGCTGACTGAAAACGCGAGTTGTTACCAAAATCGTGAAACGAAACAGAAGATGTGAAATATAGAAGTTTTGAGTATTAGGAGTATATGATGGAATATTAAATCACTTATGACATGAAAACGGATAGGAATCCTAAACACGGCTCATGAATGGCTAGAAACGCGAAAGTCGCTAAATCGGTGAAAAGTAAAAATGAAATTTTTACTCAAGTGAAAAATAGAAATAGAATATGAATTAGATATTGACCTTGAAATTACGAAATGTCACAGTACGTACCCCTTAAGAGAGCGACGTCCCGGCGCTCAATTCGTCTTAATCGCTGTATGGTTTAATTGTGAAGAGATGACAATATAGACAAGTCATCGTCGAGGTTTCTAACGAAAGTTGAATGATCAAAAGCCAAAGCATCAGATATGTTCGATGAACAAGAGTGAATGGATTGAAGAATTCTAATAAGTCATCAATTCTTGGAAGCGGATAATAGCACATTACTATTAGCTTATCAAGCTCGCGATGGTCGATACAAAATCGGAATAATCCACATAACAAATTACGATTCGAGAGGAGTTCATAGCCCAAAGAATGATTCGTACGCACGCTATGGAGGATACACATAAGCCCACTCATTTTTAATTCGTCACTTACATAAAGAGGCGTCCCAATCCATGTAAGTAAGGATTTATAAACTTATGGTTCGGCGGTTTATAATTTTCTTATTCAAATGAAGAGGCGTCCCAATCCATTTTAATAAGATGATAATAAATCATCCTACTTATATATTGCCGACACTAAACACAATAAAAACAACACCAAATGCTATTCTTCAAAATCATAAGAAGTAACGAGAAAAGAATGAGACGTTAGTCAATCACGTTTCAAAGGTAAGTGTCAAAAGACAACACGATCCGAGGTAACAAATTTAAAGGCATACTCCCATCAACAGGAAGAGTTCAAAACGATGGATTACGAAGCAATATACGCTACTTTATTTAATTCCTTTCGATGATATTGAAATTCGGTGTGGTTTGTCAATTTCACTGGTTATCTTATCATTCGAGTCCACTCGGGGATTAAGATATAATACTTATATGGCCTAAGTCAAAAAACTGATGGAAAGTTTTATAAAATTGTCGCACTAATCGGGTTGTGGGAAACTAGAAGGGGGGTTGAATAGTTTACCGGTTTAAAAACTTCTTTTAAAAATCTTGTTTTAAAAGTATGCTATTGGAAACTTTGATTTGAACTCTATGTGTAATCAATCAACACCAATATGAACTACACACTAAGCTAAGTAATAATAACAAATAAAAGTAAAGAGTAGAGTTGGAAAGATCAAACCGAGACAGAGGATTTATAGTGGTTCGGCTACGAAGCTCTTCTTCGCCCTACTCCACTCCCCGAGTACCACACTCGAGAGTTTCAAACACTATATCAACAACCTCCCTTCAGGCGGAGAAAACCGTACACGTCGCTTATCCTATTACCGACACTAAGCTAGATGTCGAGTGCTAATCTTAGCTAGCACCAATCTACCAAGGTCCACGTGACCAAACACACAAGCCCAATGGCTTCAAGAGATCACCAAGATCTCAACACGATCACAATGATCAACACTCACTTCACTCTACTCAACTAACACTAACCTAATGACCCTTGATCTTCTTGATCAATCACACAAGCCCAATGGCTTCAAGAGATGTTCACTATCTCTATAGATCACACTTGATCTTCACTCTCACTCACAAAAAGGAAATAAACTTGATGTATGCTAAGACACAACAAGGTTGTAACAAGTGTTACAAAAACCTATCAACTATAACTCTAGTATCTTCTTGATTACTTGAGTTCTTCTCTTGCTAATGAAGAGGGATGACAACACCTTGTATCAACTTGGATACTTGTGTTCTTCTCTTGCTAGTGAAGAGGTATGAAGAGGATCACTTGAAGGATGATTGGATCACTCTTGAAACAAAGAAAAACTAATCTAAATGAACCTAAGAAGTGAAAGGTGTGAGAGGATTTAGCTAAGGGATTTTTCTGTGTGTGAAGGGTGCCTAAAACTGTGAAAGAGGTGGGTATTTATAGGCAAAGAAAATCTGAACGTTACAAAGAAATTCTGTACGGACGACTCCTTTAAATAACCCACGGCTCCGTTAAATTTAACGGTACCGTGGAGCCGTGGTAGACTAGGACGCTCCAAATTTTGTCTTTTCTGGTGAAAACTTATTTGGGGAAGGTTGGAGCTGATTTTGGGGGGAAAAATAGCTGTTGTGATTTTCAAACTAATTTTTCCATTAAAACATTTCTTAATATTTCAAAAATAATTTGTCATGTATATTTTTGAAAAAATGTTTTGTCCCATTTAAAATGTGAATTTTCAAAACATAAATTCACTTCTTTGATCACTAGTTCAAGTTGTAACTTTGTTCAAGAGTGATTTGCATAGAAACGGGATCTTCCGATTAAAAACTTGTTAACGTTAATTTTAACGTAACGTGAGTTCACATTTTGTCATCCTCAAAACGTGAAGTAATCGAAAGATATAAATAACGTTTTTAGAACATTATTTGCATCAACAATCTCCCCCTTTTTGATGATGACAAAATATAAACTCATTTTAGGTTAAAGTTAGTTTTAACAAGTTTTTAATGAGTTTACTCCCATTTCTCCCCCTTTTTGTCAAATAAAAAAGGTGGTTAAGGCTCCCCCTTGATGTGTACTCCCCCTCATTTGGAGAACACAAAGGAATCGAGCAATGGTTCGTGCTACAAAACAGGGTTAGACGGCAAATAAACAATATCTAACAAGTAGCACATAAGACAAATATCCAACCACAATAAAAGAATTATGGCTAAGTAGCCAAAATGAAAAGCCCATTTCATAAATATAAAATAAATGTCATACATAAGTATGACTACAATAGGAAAGCAAATTAGACTAACAAGAAGACACATAAACATCTAAAGTAACATGAGGCTTCTAGATTTGATTCCAACTTCAAAAGGTTCCTAATCATTTATTTAGGGAGACTAAACATAACCATGTTTAGTTTGGGCTATTGTGTGGTGGAGGTGGTGGAAGGATGATGGGTCCAATGGGTGGTGTGAGGAGGTGTTCAAGGTATGAAAACCTAAAGCTAAGCTCATCTCTAAGGTTCATAATGAGCTCAAAGTTGTGATGACAACAAGCACAACTCAAGGTGTGTGAGTGAAGGGGATACATGATGGGATAACCCATTAAGGGTTGAGGTGATGGTGATAGTGAAGGTGATGATGTGTTGCTCCCAAATTCAAAGGGAGTGTTTGGTGAAAGGGTGAGGGTGAGAGTTAGAGGTTGTGGTGATGTTGAAAGTGATAAGGGTGTTGTGTTAGTTCCCAATTCAAGGGAAGTTGATGGTGATGAGTTGAGTGTCAAGGCTAAAGGGTGAATGGGACTAGGTTGAGATGAGTGTGTGTTGATTCTTGTTGTGGAGGATGAGGATGTAGGTTGGATAGAGGTTGCCTTGGATGGAGCTTGGGGTGTAGTGAAGGAAGATGATGATTTGGTAGAGGTTATAGGTGTATGGGTTTCATCTTCATCATCCAAGGTGAGATCAATGAGGGGAATTGATGAAGCGAAAAGTGTACCGCTTTTAGGGGGTCATTTAAGCCCTAAATCGTATTTATTTGATCAAATATTGCCCTAAATCGTTCCTTTTGTCATTTTAGGTACTTTGGAGGAGAAAATGGGAAAAGGAAGCATTTTGGACGTTTTTGGAGCATAAAAGTGAAGAAAACGACAAAGTCTCCAAAGCTGCTGGAAAAGTACACATGACGGCGTCAAGGATTGCTCCTGACGGCGTCATGGCTTGGCAAAAGAGGTGGATATGACAAAATACACGTGACGCTCCAGAGAGTTTTACAATGGAAATTTTGACGGCGTCACCCTTTAAGGTGATCAAGGTCGTCACGGTTTAAGTTAAAGAGAGACGGCGTCAAGCACAATTTTGACGGCGTCAACCCTTGACGCGCCAGAGCGGATTTTGGAGGATTAAAGAGGGACGGCATCAGGAAGACCATCCGGGAACCCTAGCCGCGGCGAGGTGACGACGTCACCTCCTACAACGTGACGCCGTCAGCCCCTAAATTCTATATATAGTTTTGCAATTTTTATTCATAGTGTGCAACTTTGTGAGGAGAAACCCTAAGACAAATCTTCTGCCATTTTTAAGGGTTTTATACCCTTGGATCTCCCGTGTTTAATTGAAGATAAGTAATCATTTAATCATTCAATATGTCTATGTGTTGTTTGATTATATCTTGTTCTTGTCTTTTAATTAACATGCTAGGCTAGATTTATCTTGTGTTTGCTTAGATCTAATGAAACCTAACTATTGATTATTGGTTGTTGGTGTGTTATTAATTGTATTGGATGATTGTTTATCGATGTTAGACTTAAGAAAACTGGCTAACCTCCTATACGGTAACTTGCTTGAACGTCTTAAGAAACATGAACCAATGCGTACTAAGGTTATTATGGTTGTATTTAATGCATGAGCGAATTCTAGTGATCCCATGTTAGGAGCTTCTTAGCCGGCTCGACATAGGAGTGAAGTAGGAGCTTATAGAGTTGGGGAAGTACGTACGCCACCCCACGATTGGTATTAAGGAATACACCCGTCATCCACGCAATTAATACACACTAATCAACCGTAAAAGATAGTTAGGGAGTAAGGAAATCTAAGTAAACACATTTCTCCCCATATAAGTTCCACAACCTTTTTATTTTCAGTCATTTTATTTTATTTGCAATTGTAGTTATTTGGGTTAGTTGACTAGCAACTAATTCCGCCCACTCCTTCAAACCCGAGATTTTACTTGCTTTTATAAAAAATATAAAAATACAAAAAGAATCTTCTCTCACCCTTAGACCTATTAGAGTAGTTTTTCAATCCTAACGACACTATTCCCCTAGAGAATGATCAATCCCCCGGTACTTGCCACTACACTATACTACATCGGTCAGGTACACTGCCTGGTAGGGATTGCAAGCCTCTTGAGATCCCTCGAGAGGTAAAACCTGTTGTAAGGTCGCAAAACCACGCATCAAGTTTTTGGCGCCGCTGCCGGGGAATAGTTATTGTTTAGGTTGAATTTTTATTTTATTAGGTCTACTCACTAGATTCCTTTCTAGTGAGATTTTTTTTTTATTTTTCTAGGATTTCTTGTAGTCTATCTTTTTCTTTGTGCCCTTTGTTTGTAAAACCATTTTCATTTGTCACTATGATGGATGAAATTCCATTTAGATCATTGACAATAGAGGAACAATTATATTTCACCAATAGATTTGTTTCCTATCATTCCTATGAATTTTTGTGTGATCTTTGTGATTTCCAAAAGGAGTTAGGGGTAAGGTTAGATGGGTTTAATGAATTCTATGCATGTGAGATTTCTATTAGACGAGCATTATCTGGATCAATTCCTTTTAGTCAGGCCCTTTGGATGAATTTTGAGGAAAGCTTCCTAACCATGACCCATAAGTGGAACGAATTGGTGGATTCGTATGAGCAAAGAGACCTAGTTTCTAAGAACATGGACTTAGAATCAAACCAAGATTCTGGGATGGTTAGGTGCATGCTTGGATTAGATTTCACCAAGACATATGATGAGTATGAGGAATCCTTTAGGCAAATGGAACATAGTGATCAAGTTATTGAGAATGATTCTTATGAATCGGACCAAGAATTTGAGATGAATAGAAAAGGATTTGAGATACCTAGGTGCATGTTGGGGATAGACTTCAACAAATCACATAATAAGCACATAGGTAATCAAGATAAGATGGAGGATAAAGTAGAAAATCCAAGTCCACCAAGTACTCCACAAAACCCACCATCATTCGAGGCACCCACACCGCCCGTGACTTACCCGGAAGAAGTTGAGGAGACTATAGGAACCCCAATAAAGGTAGAGCCCTTGGACCAAACACAACTAGAAGAAATAGGTTTGAATGATTTTAGTGATCACAACCTTTCTTTTAGTCCTATGGAAGTTCCTAGTTTTGATAAGCCGGAGCCTCAACCAAAACCATTACCTAATCTTCCATCCTTGGATGAAAATTTAGGAATTGAATTAGGTCCCGATCCACCCATCAAAACATATAGTCCGGGTAGTCTTAAGTTTAAGGCAGTAGACATTAAGCCTTGTAGTGAGGAAGACAATATAGGAGTGAAAAATGACCTTACATGTTTACATCACCCATTCATGATTGATCACAAGAAACATTATGGGTTTAAACCGGGTTTATTAGGTCAAGATGGATTCCCAACTAGGAATCTCTCGAAGTTGATAGAAGATGATCCCTTTTTAGGAGAAAACTTTAATTCACCCATTGACCAAATTGAATTAGGTAAGGTTATGATGATAGGATCCCGCACCTTTGAGCATATAATTCACCCGTCACTCTTTCCTCACGTGGCATATTTCCACCCTAAGGGTGTGTATCGCTACTTTCACCCACACTTAATCCTAAGTGTAGGGAAAACCTCCCCTATTTCCGTTAAATAAGGGTAGAGTCAGGCTCGTGACTCGAACAAAAACAAGCGCTTCTTGGGAGGCAACCCAAGCTTTATTTGCTTTGTGTGTTTATTTATTTGTTTGTTTGATTTTATTTGCTTCCGTATGTATGTTTAATTTTTATTATTATTAATTCATGTTCAAAACTAAATTGTGAAAATGCTTTATCTTGTTTTTTAACTTCGTCTTAACTACATATAAAGGTATTTTGCAAAAGATAAGTGTAAGGGAAATCCAAATCGGTTTATTAGAACAAATGAACATGAATCGTAACAATAATAAATTAACATACATATTAGTAATTGTTTGAGTCAAATGCTTGTATCGAGTCATAATGATGTTTTGCAGGAATTCCAGGAAGTAAGGAATAGGTTTTTCCAGAAATTTTTCGAAAACTTAACATGAGAATTCTGTCAGATCATTTCTGACGGCGTCAGGCATTACAACCTGACGGCGTCAGGTTTTAATTTTCTGAAATTTTTGAAAGTTTTGTTTTTCTACCGGAATCATAAAAAGTTTTTAGTAAATCTATAACTTATAAACTCCAGGAATCTGCAAAATAATCATTCCACAAGCATTATATCCTTATATAGATTTATCCCGCCGATGTTATGCAGGTTTTCGTGTTTGTTTTCTCAGGTTTAACAGGTTATTTTGGACAAGGAGATGTATGTGGAATCAAGCTTTTGGCGATGCTTTAGTCTTGAAGCTTCAACATTACCTTGGAAGAAGATCTAACCATGTTACCTCTTTATCCACCGAGCGAATCAGGGGAGTATTTGATTTCATTCTTTTACCTTATTTACTTTTACATCTTGTTATTTGAACATTGGGGACAATGTTCATCTTAAGTGTAAGGGGGGGGGGTTAAAGTACGATACTTTAGAGAATGCTATTTGTTTAATGGTAGATGTGTAATAAAAACTGAGAGAAATACCTGTTAAGGCAATTTTAGTGCCAAATTTAAAATTTTTTACAACATATAGGAGTGAAACTTTGGTCTTAATGAGCGTCTCACGGATAGGAGTTATATGACTAGCACAAAACCGTACCACTAAAAAATTTTCCACCCCCAAATATGTGAGGTTCGCCCCTAGAATTGGTAGGAAAAGCATTTATGCTATGATGTGTGTACCGGTAGCACTTAGATTCTAGAACTTGCGTTAGGACCATTCCGAGGCCACAAGTGAGACTACATTCGTGTAGTTAGATTTACTACATGATAAGAGGCATTAGGATTAACCCATTGTTTGACACCTGTGTTTTTGTTATAATTACATTGGCTACATTGGTCAAGTAATTCTCCCACACCCTTTGCGTTGTACTCATTTTTAGTACACGATACCCCTAGTACACCCCTCAGAGCCTATCTTTTCGTTTCTAACTTTAAGCATTTTACTTAAAGGAAGAATTTGTTTACACCCCACTTAAATGTACACCCAAATCGCCTTAGCCTACCTTGTATGCACTCATTTTTAGTGCATTATTGTGACAACATTTGTTTAAACCCTTAGTTAATTATCTAATTGATTACATGGTTGCTAAGTCGAGTCATATCCTTGTACATATTGTTTTGGGACGATTGGGACTCATGGGTAAAGTACTAGTGTAATGGAGTAATGGGGAAGAACAACATTATTACCCCCATATGTGCTAAATATTTTAAAAGTACTCCAAGTGTTTCGATTATCTTAATTCGAGTCATTAGAATAGTTAATTGTAAAGTTATGTAAAAGTTCAAGTGTAAGGGGAGAACCAAGGCCCCTATGATGTATTATTTTGGATGGTAGGGCAAGAGTGTATGAAAAAAAAATCGAAAAAAAATCAAGAAAAATAAAAAAAAAAATGAGAAAAAGAAAAGTAGAAAAAACATACGGACTACCATCCCGTTTCATTTTATGTTTATTTTATGTTTTTGTTATTTTTTTTAGCTTAAGTCGAGTCTAGTCTTGGCTTAGCAACGCCATATTGTACATGTAATTAACCATGATCTTTAACTCGCCACCAGTAAAATATCCCTTATCCAACAAAACCGTGTTTATCATATCCCTACACCTAACGTTATAACCCGTTTAAAAGCCCTCTTTGATAGTTTATCTTAGGTGCTTACGCCTAGTGGAGGAGGTTTTTGATCCTTTCCCAAGCCTATGGTAATCTATTTGCTATGACAGGTAGTGAGAGATATTATCCATTTTCATTTATGAGATATACTTTTATGACACCTGAGAGATGTGAGTATCTAAACACTACTTGTGAGGTGCTAGTTTGTAATCTCCGTGCTTTTTTTGATTAAAGTGGAACGACTATTTGTTGTAATTACTTTTATATTAGCGTTAAATGACCCCTAACTTGTATTTTGATTAGAATAAAAGCACATTTGCTTGAGGACAAGCAAATCTCAAGTGTAAGGGTATTTGATGAAGCGAAAAGTGTACCGCTTTTAGGGGGTCATTTAAGCCCTAAATCGTATTTATTTGATCAAATATTGCCCTAAATCGTTCCTTTTGTCATTTTAGGTACTTTGGAGGAGAAAATTGGAAAAGGAAGCATTTTGGACGTTTTTGGAGCATAAAAGTGAAGAAAATGACAAAGTCTCCAAAGCTGCTGGAAAAGTACACATGACGGCGTCAAGGATTGCTCCTGACGGCGTCACGGCTTGGCAAAAGAGGTGGATATGACAAAATACACGTGACGCGCCAGAGAGTTTTACAATGGAAATTTTGACGGCGTCACCCTTTAAGGTGATCAAGGTCGTCACGGTTTAAGTTAAAGAGAGACGGCGTCAAGCACAATTTTGACGGCGTCAACCCTTGACGCGCCAGAGCGGATTTTGGAGGATTAAAGAGGGACGACGTCAGGAAGACCATCCGAGAACCCTAGCCGCGGCGAGGTGACGGTGTCACCTCCTACAACGTGACGCCGTCAGCCCCTAAATTCTATATATAGTTTTGCAATTTTTATTCATAGTGTGCAACTTTGTGAGGAGAAACCCTAAGACGAATTTTTTGCCATTTTTAAGGGTTTTATACCCTTGGATCTCCCATGTTTAATTGAAGATAAGTAATCATTTAATCATTCAATATGTCTATGTGTTGTTTGATTATATCTTGTTCTTGTCTTTTAATTAACATGCTAGGCTAGATTTATCTTGGGTTTGCTTAGATCTAATGAAACCTAACTATTGATTATTGGTTGTTGGTGTGTTATTAATTGTATTGGATGATTGTTTATCGATGTTAGGCTTAAGAAAACTGGCTAACCTCCTATACGGTAACTTGCTTGAACGTCTTAAGAAACATGAACCAATGCGTACTAAGGTTATTATGGTTGTATTTAATGCATGAGCGAATTCTAGTGATCCCATGTTAGGAGCTTCTTAGCCGGCTCGACATAGGAGTGAAGTAGGAGCTTATAGAGTTGGGGAAGTACGTACGCCACCCCACGATTGGTATTAAGGAATACACCCGTCATCCACGCAATTAATACACACTAATCAACCGGTAAAAGATAGTTAGGGAGTAAGGAAATCTAAGTAAACACATTTCTCCCCATATAAGTTCCACAACCTTTTTATTTTCAGTCATTTTATTTTATTTGAAATTGTAGTTATTTGGGTTAGTTGACTAGCAACTAATTCCGCCCACTCCTTCAAACCCGAGATTTTACTTGCTTTTATAAAAAATATAAAAATACAAAAAGAATCTTCTCTCACCCTTAGACCTATTAGAGTAGTTTTTCAATCCTAATGACACTATTCCCCTAGAGAACGATCAATCCCCCGGTACTTGCCACTACACTATACTACATCGGTCAGGTACACTGCCTGGTGGGGATTGCAAGCCTCTTGAGATCCCTCGAGAGGTAAAACCTGTTGTAAGGTCGCAAAACCAGGCATCAGGAATGTCATTGGTGATAGGTTTAGTTGATGATTGGGGTGTGTTGACATTCTTGATCCATTGATCAACTAGAGTGGTTTGGTTGGTTGGTTTGATGTTGAATCTAGGTTTCTTGAATATCCTTGATCCCATGATGGTTGTGTGGTGAGTGTGAAGGTGTAAGGATGACAATGCATAATTTTAGCTTAAATAGCCAAATCATAAGCATGCAAGTTTGAAATGTTGGATTTGGGTGCATGGGAATCAGGTTATGGTTGCAGTTTTTCAGGGAAAAGAAGTCAAAAAGTGGAAGAGAATAGCAGTTTTCGTCTTCCAGAGGCACGGCACCATTAAAGGTGCTACGGCACCACTAAATTTAGTGGAGCCGTAGCCTATTTAATGGAGCCGTGGGCTCTTTTGACCTTCTTTCCAGGTCTGCAGGTTTTAGGCAGCCTAAATGGGGAAATTTCTGGGGAATCCATTGGCTGCAAATCTCAAAGCCTCAAATCACTAAACACATAGAATTACTAAAGCTAGTTTCAACTAGCAACTAACATGATCATGTGATCATCTATGTATTTAGGCAACTATTAAGCATGCATGAATTCAAGCATTTTTAACATCTAGTGCATGTACTAAAATAAGCTAACATGCATGATTTAGGCAAGATAAACCAACATGAGGATTAATTAACAAGAGAATTAATCATGTTCAAGTGTTAAAAGGAAACACATCAAGCTAGTTAATGTATTAAGCAACAATGCCACAAACTATTAGTAGTATTTTAATCATAATACTTATATTAATAATACTACTTAAGTTATTTCCATCTAATCCTTTCTTTTCCCCAACTTCTTAATTTTGTTCCCAAGCCCTTTGATCGCCTTGCCGATGGACTTGAATCCCCTGATAGTTTGCTCATGCATCTCCACTTGTCTATTGTACATTGTGGTTTGCCTTCTCATCACGTGGGATAGGTTGACCATCCCGTTTTCGAGGTTGGTTGTACGTCGAAATGATGAGGTATCAAGGTTGTCAAAGAAGGTGTCGGGAGAGGGAGTATTAGGACGAGACGTTCCTTCTTCGTTCACCTCATCATCATCCTCATCCATGGGTTGAGATGACGAACTGTGACCGAATGAGGAGGAAGAATGGGGAATATCGGAAGTGGATTTACGACCACGTTTGGACCCTTTGTCCTTACGTTGCTTTGTGCGACGTTGTGGTCCACCAAGTGGTTTCATAACCGGATTGACTAGGACATAGTCGACATCATTGAGAGATGGGTAGGTTTGTATAAACCACTTGAATAAACGAGTAAGCAACATGCCGTATGGCATGAGCTCATTGGAACGACGATGAATACTGGCCATCCGTTTGACAATGTAGTATGCGAGGTTGTAAGGTTCCTCGATACTAAGACAGTAGAGCATGTGGGCAAGACTTGCCGGAACGTGATCACGGTTGCCTGCAAGGCTTAACGCGTTTTCACGCAGAAGAAGTTCCCAATTTCTAATATCGGGACAGAGCTCTTTGAGGTATATTTTGTTTGGGTCGAGGTAGACAATGGAACCATCACATTTTTGATACGTGTTGGTGACTCGAGGAATTTGGATTACTTGTTTAATTACTTCAATGTCGGGAACTTCGGTACAATAGGCACCTTCGTTCTCAAGATTGTAGTAAAGAGACTCTAGAGAATGGTCTTTAGTGAATGCACACTGACCATATGAGGGAATACCTAGAATGTGACCAATCTCGGTGACAGACAATATGATATTTTGGTGTCGAATCCAAAAATCAAGAAAGACGTTTCCGTCAAGATCGGTGTAGGTACGGACATGACTATAGAACTCGAGAATAAAACGAGGACAGACTTGATCATTTATTTTGTATAAACAATCAAACTCGATAGAAGGGAAAAAGACACTGATGTTGTCTGTCGTGACATAGAGTGCATCGACTACACGCCCTTCGTGTATGTATCGATTTTGGACTTTTGCGAGATAAGCTCTTTGCTCATCAGGAATGTTTAGATTTTCAAGAGTACTAAGAATGTATGGTTTGGTATCTTGATAATCATTTCGAGGCATTGTTTATCTACAAAAAAAATATTTTTGTATATGTTAGTTCGTTACATTTTAATGATTACACTTCTAATGTGTGTGCCTAAATGCAAACAATGTGGAGGTGCGGCAATCTCGACTCTAAAACTATCCTAAAGAGATTACCCAAACGCTCCTAACTTCACTTTTGCTCAATCAAATATGTCGAATAATACATATCAATTATGTACTTCGAGTCATATTTGAGAGTTCATGTATGCATGCAAAAACGTTTTTAATTTGCATCAACAATGCATGAAAAAAATTTCATGATCCTAGACTTGTGAAGTTTTTCGAAAAATGATCGAATTGGGGTGTTTGGCAAATGCCTCAACATGGCGCCAACAAGCTTTAAGATTGAAAAGCTTTAATGCAGAACGTTCCTAATCCAATTTTAATCATCCTAAACATGATTCCACTACAAGCAATCAACCATAATCCGATTTTAGTTGTTAATTTCGGATTAGGTTTTGCAACACAAATGGGTTTTTGGAAATCCTAGGTTTAGGGAATCATGTGAATGCTACATTGTCTAATCCTAGTCTTAATTTCACAAGGGTTTAACTAATTTTGAAAATTCCCAATTCGGATTTATAATCAAGAACAAACCCTAGACTCAATTTAAAAGAAATTAAGAGTGAATTACTTACAATTGATGATGTTGTGGTTAGGATTTGTTAATTTCAATGCCTCAATCTTGATTTGCAAAAGATTAATTGAATTATGGTGTTATGGTTCGGTTTTGACAGCAAGTGGAAGTGGTTTTGTGTGTTTGGAAAATTTGTGCAGAAGAAAAGAGTAACTGGGCGCGTTTATCAGATGCACGGCTCCACGGTTCCACTAAACATTAGTGGAGCCGTGGCTCTTTAGTGGAGCCGTATGTCTGATGGTCCAGTTTTTCTTCTGTTTTGACTTTTGGCTGATTAATCTTACTTATTTAGTAAGTCTTTTTGACACGAGGAAAAAGTTTATACCTAATAAACTTTTTGACGAAAGATGATTAAATGGGATGACCGGAAATGACCTTAGTGTTTCTGAGGAAATTGACTAAGTTGTCATTGGATGAGGATTTACTTCTAGTATTTCCCGTGAAGTAAATAGAAGTTATGAGTTGTGTTTAGGAGGATGACTATAATATTTCCCATGAAATATTTAATTAGTCAGAGTACGCGACATAAGGAATGACTTGATATTTCCCGTGAAATATTCATGAGTCATGTGACGAGTGAAAAATATGACTTAAAAGGTCATGGGCGATTTGTAGAGAATGACTTCAATGTTTCCCGCGAAACTTTCGAGAGGTCATAGAAGGGATGAAAGGTTATGAGGTATGACGTGACAGATGACTTTAATATTTCCGAAGGAATATTCAAATAGTCATGAGCGGAATGAGAGGAATGACTTGAAAAGTCATATGACGAGATGCGAGGAATGACGTTAATATTTCCAGTGAAATATTAAGAAGTCATGAGATGAGGCTTAGGGAATGACTTGACATTTCCAATGAAATATTCAAGGGTTGTGAGTCGAGAATAAGATGGATGTGTGAGATGACTTCAATATTTCTGGAGAAATATTCAAATAGTCATAAGAGGGGATGAAAGGTTATAAGGTATGACGCGAGGGATGACTTTAATATTTCCATAGAAATATTGAAATAGTCATGAGCGGGATATGAGGAATGACTTGAAAATTCATATGATGGGACGTGAGAGATGACATTAATATTTCCAATGGAGTATTAAGAGGTCATTTGACGAGAATGTAAAGGTTAAGGTGAGAAGAGATACTTTTCAAAGGAAAGATTTCTCTTTCGACGTTATCATGACGGAGGAGATGTCTTTCCGCGGGGAGATGACGTACTTCGACGAGCTTCGTTCATGAGCAAACTATAGGGTTCCCGGACAAGTCTAATGGCATCTTGACTACTACTCTTCACAGGGAGTTTTCTCATCTATAGTGTTTGTTGTCATGCCTTTCCGGTGCTTGCGTACTCGGCTTCGGTCGTGGAAATAGCAAGAGTAGTTTGTTTCTTGGGGAACCAAGAAGTTTGTTAACAAACCTATGAAGGTACAAACATTGCTCTTTATGTCTCAATCCACATCAACTCTCGCATTATCAGAGTTGGTATAGAAACATTTTCTACAACCGTCTCCTTGAGATATCGTAGTCTCAAGTGTGTAGTATCTTCAATGCATCGTATGATACATTGAACACTTTGATGTAAGAAGTTTTGGGACACTTCTTACAAGTGGGCACAAAGCCAACACTATTCATGATAATGGACCTACTTGCTGTTAGGTAGACTACTTTACCTATTGTGCCCCTAACCTAGTTATATCCGTGTACTCACCTTCTTCGTCTCTTGTGAGATTCGTATTCACGGATATGGGCATTAGTATAGATTAGTATTTGTCTAATCTAAGTATCTTATACATATATAGTATACATAGATTTATGTGGATACTTTCTTTAGGTTGAGTTATCTATGGGCTAGGGAAGAAACTTAATTCACTCATCATTTTCGTTTCAAACTTGTCACGCATGATCTTGAAGCGATCATCGAATATTTCTAGACAAGTTGAGTTCGTAATGATGAATTGTGAATTTCTGTTTCTTTATGACAGTGCCTACCAAGTTAGATTCTAACACTACTACATGCTTAGCATTTCTATCAACAAGGGTGTTTTAAGAAAGCGTACCTGTGCCTGAGGTGTTTGCTCTTAAAACTAGAAGACTAGGGTACCTTTGTTGAATGTTAAGCATGAAAGACACGACTTGACTATTGCGTCACCGGATTTGCTTGATAACGCATCATACTCCTTTTGTTAGACTCCAAAGTTTATTTACACTCACGTTTTCCTAGCAAAACAAATATTCAAACATCTGGTCCCCAATATCTCATGGGTCCAAAGTTGTTAGAGTTAAACATCCTACGCATTTGTTGCGTTAGTTTAGGATGTGAGAATGGAGGACACATTTCCCATGGTAAGTAACTTTGTGGTGGACGATCATTCCAAGTTACGGGAAAGTTACTTGGATGATTTTGTCTTCTAAAGTTACCTCTCGATAGAGGAGTTCTAGACCGAGGTTTGGGAGAGTTTACCTTTCTAGGTGGAGGAGTAGTTGACCTAGTGTCACGCTTTACAAATCCATGTTCGGGAGATGACAATGGTTTGTTAAAGCCTTTGGTTTCCTCTCTACTTAGAGTAGACACTTTAGTTCTATTTACAACTACGTGACTTGGTTTAGGACTTAAGTTACTTTTCAGAATTGACCCAGTTTTGTCCTTAGCACCACACGGTACCACGGTACCACTAAATTTAGTGGTGCCGTCTGTACCTTTAATGGTGCCGTCACCTTCAGACATGGACTTTTCAGGCATTACAAATTTTACTTGTTTAGTACCACTTGTAGAAGCCTGATTTGGGTCAAATCCTAAACCCGAACGGTCATGTTCACTATATCTAATATTTTCAAGTATATCATTAAGCTTTTTAGTTCCTTCATCAAACTTAATGATTCTTAAAGAATTTTCTTTAAGTTTTTCATTTTCTACTTGAAGACTTATACATGACCCGCATCCTAAGTCTACTTCCTTGTTTTTGTCAAGTCTCTTGACTTGATCTTTTAGTTCTAAGACTTGTAGTTCTAGTTCTTTTAATTTAAATTTTAGCTTTGTGTTTCTACCTAAGATCTTAGTACTAACTACGCATAGTTTGTTGTATTCGTCATGTAATTCACTGTCATCTATTGACGAATTATTATCACTATAATAAGAAGAGTCGGAATGTACCTCGTTAGAAGCTTGAGCCATTAGGCAATTTTCATCGTTAGGCTTCTTCTCTTCTTCTTCACCGCTATCACTCCAATAACCTCCAACAAAGGCTCTTTGGTTGTTGGATTTTGGTGGCTTAGGACATTCTCCTATGAAGTGATTAGGATCTCCGCATCTATAGCATCTCCTATCACTTGTCCCTTTTATTTCATCATGATTTCTTTGGGATGACTTCTTCTCATCGCAAGATTGTCTAGGAAATCTACCTTTCCTCCTAAAGAACTTTCTAAAGTTCCTAACGCCTAGTGCGTAATCTTCATCTTCACTACCGGAACTCGAACATTCCTCATCACTAGACTCATTCTTGGCTTTTAATGCTAGAGATCTAACTCTCTCACTTTTGCCTTTGACAATGTCAGAGTCTTTCTTGATGATCATCTCGTGAACTTTCAAGTTTCCTATAAGTTCATCGAGTGACAATGTCGCCAAGTCCTTTGACTCTTCTATGGCGGTGACCTTTGCTCTCCATTTAGGATTTAGAGCTCTAAGAAACTTCCTAACATAGTTCTTACTAGAATAACCATCATCAAGAGCTTTAAGACTAGTGATAATAGTATTAAATCTAGCAAAAGCATTATTTATTGACTCATCCTCCGAAATGGAGAATTGTTCATATTGTTGAACAAGAAGATCTATCTTGTTCTCTTTGACTTGGTTATTACCTTGGTGAGTGACTAACAAGGTTTTCCAAATATCTTTTGCCGTATTACACATGAAAATTCTTTCAAACTCCTTTTTAGGCAAAACATTATAAATCATCATTTTAGCCTCATTATTTTTGGCTAATTTCCTTTTTAGTTCATCACTTTGTTTATCATAAGAAACTATTTCATCCTTTTTAGTTTCCGGATTCTTTTGAATAGGTTGAAAGTCACCCTCGGTAATAACATGCCAAAGATCAATGTCTTTTGATTTCACATACGTTTCGAATCTTGTTTTCCAATAAATAAAACAATCGGTTTCGAAAAGTGGTGGTCTTTGCATAGATTGCCCTTCTAGATATTTGTCGGAATCCATTGATCGATTCAAGTTTTAAAATACAATATACTTTAAAATCTTGACTGACCTGGCTCTTGATACCAATTGTGGGAAACTAGAAGGGGGGTTGAATAGTTTACCGGTTTAAAAACTTCTTTTAAAAATCTTGTTTTAAAAGTATGCTATTGGAAACTTTGATTCGAACTCTATGTGTAATCAATCAACACCAATATGAACTACACACTAAGCTAAGTAATAATAACAAATAAAAGTAAAGAGTAGAGTTGGAAAGATCAAATCGAGACAGAGGATTTATAGTGGTTTGGCTACGAAGCTCTTCTTCGCCCTACTCCACTCCCCGAGTACCACACTCGAGAGTTTCAAACACTATATCAACAACCTCCCTTCAGGCGGAGAAAACCGTACACGTCGCTTATCCTATTACCGACACTAAGCTAGATGTCGAGTGCTAATATTAGCTAGCACCAATCTACCAAGGTCCACATGACCAAACACATAAGCCCAATGGCTTCAAGAGATCACCAAGATCTCAACACGATCACAATGATCAACACTCACTTCACTCTACTCAACTAACACTAACCTAATGACCCTTGATCTTCTTGATCAATCACACAAGCCCAATGGCTTCAAGAGATGTTCACTATCTCTATAGATCACACTTGATCTTCACTCTCACTCACAAAAAGGAAATAAACTTGATGTATGCTAAGACACAACAAGGTTGTAACAAGTGTTACAAAAACCTATCAACTATAACTTTAGTATCTTCTTGATTACTTGAGTTCTTCTCTTGCTAATGAAGAGGGATGACAACACCTTGTATCAACTTGGATACTTGTGTTCTTCTCTTGCTAGTGAAGAGGTATGAAGAGGATCACTTGAAGGATGATTGGATCACTCTTGAAACAAAGAAAAACTAATCTAAATGAACCTAAGAAGTGAAAGGTGTGAGAGGATTTAGCTAAGGGATTTTTCTGTGTATGAAGGGTGCCTAAAACTGTGAAAGAGGTGGGTATTTATAGGCAAAGAAAATCTGAACGTTACAAAGAAATTCTGTACGGACGGCTCCTTTAAATAACCCACGGCTCCGTTAAATTTAACGGTACCGTGGAGCCGTGGTAGACTAGGACGCTCCAAATTTTGTCTTTTCTAGTGAAAACTTATTTGGGGAAGGTTGGAGCTGATTTTGGGGGGGAAAATAGCTGTTGTGATTTTCAATCTAATTTTTCCATTAAAACATTTCTTAATATTTCAAAAATAATTTGTCATGTGTATTTTTGAAAAAATGTTTTGTCCCATTTAAAATGTGAATTTTCAAAACATAAATTCACTTCTTTGATCACTAGTTTCAAGTTGTAACTTTGTTCAAGAGTGATTTGCGTAGAAACGAGATCTTCCGATTAAAAACTTGTTAACGTTAATTTTAACGTAACGTGAGTTCACATTTTGTCATCCTCAAAACGTGAAGTAATCGAAAGATATAAATAACGTTTTTAGAACATTATTTGCATCAACACGGCTCACCATTTCTAAACCATGAAGGCTATAATTATGAACTTTATATGCTTAGAAAGGTATGACTCTGTACTATATGAAAATCTAGGCCTCACTTAGCTGAGAATCTCAGAACATGGGTGAAATTACTAATTTACTCCTGTGTCCCTATGCAGTTGCTTCCAGCATCCAAATAAGTTTAGAAAAATGAGTGTATCTTTTTATCTACAGGTCCTATGGGCATGAATCCAATTGGAGAAGTTTGGTTTATGTCTTTGCTAAATTTAATTCAAAAGGTCCAGGTAGTAGAAATGCCTAAATCTAGGAGTTTTTGGCCTTAGAAAACTGACAGGTAACTTCCGGACAAGTTTTAGTGTGGATTTTCTCCAAAAATCATTGGGATGAATTTGGACATGAGGTTTTCGGAAAAATGACCCTGAGATATAGATCTACATCCCTATATTTTTATTTTATGTTCAAAACTTACTGAGGTAAAATGGGTGAGTCGTTTTCCAATAGATACTAATTTGGACAGATTCACCTTTCAAAGTCATGTCTTTCTAGTGCTCCTAAGCTAGGTTTTGTGGTTCAAATATAAAAACCAATTATGAAAAACTCTTAAGTGGATCAAATATTAATATGTCCAGGAAACAAAGTGGTTTTTGAAGAAAGCTTGAGGTGTTTTCAAAAGTAAAACAAAATGGAAGCAAGACTAGTAATCAAAACGTAGCTAGAAACTCTTGCATTTCACAACTCAATCAAACCTAATTACCTATTTAACTCTTATATTCCTTTGAAAACTTGGTCAATTCTTCCAACATAATTCATGCTAGAGTGGTTTAATCTATCCTAGAAATTGCTATAAATAAATCAAAGTATAAAGGGTTTTGATGAAAAGAAAAAGGTTAGGAAAAATTACTTGTACTGCAGGGCTTCAAGTCTTACACCAATGTGACTAGAAAATCAAACTCCAAAAGGGTTGTTTGGTCTTGAAGGTTCACGACAATAACAACAATGGTAGGGGTAGTATGCAGAATTCTCAAAAAATACGAGTTCACGAGGAGTAAGACAACCAATAGAAATTGATAAACTGCAACATGTTTCGATGTTATATGAAATGATATTACATACGGTTATGAAAGAGTTTAGAGACCATTGTAATCACCTACAATGTCTGATAAATAAGAGAGACCATTGTAATCACATACAATGTCTGATGAATAAGAGAGACCATTGTAATCGCATACAATATCTGAGAAATAAGAGAGACCATTGTAATCACAAACAATGTCTGAGAAATAAGAGAGACCATTGTAATCGCATACAATGTCTGATAAATAAGAGAGACCATTGTAATCACCTACAATGTCTGATAAATAAGAGAGACCATTGTAATCACCTACAATGTCTGATAAATAAGAGAGACCATTGTAATCGCATACAATGTCTAGAAGATTTTAGTATTCACATGGAGAAACTTCATAAAAAAAAATATATATATATATAGCGATGCTTTAGGAACAAGCAAGATAGTCGAACAATATCTTAAGTACATATAGTAATATTCATTATACATATATGTATAGCAAGGGTGCACTTGAAGATGTGTATAAATTTCTGGATGGAAATTTATAATGCTCATGGATAGAATAAAATACAACAAGGAAGTTTAGTGCACAAAAGATTACATATATAAAGAGTGATACTTTCGCGGATTATCGGACAAGTTAAGAAATAATTATAGTGCTCCTATAATTATCCTTAGTATAATATAATAAAGATATATACTCAATGGAGTAATAGGAAATTTAGGAAGTAGGCGCGCATGGATATCGGACAAGATGATGGAACTCATGACTTTTGAAAAATTAAAGGTTATAGTCTAGGTTTTTAAAAGAAAACGACCTAGTTCACTATAACTTATGCTCTGGTACCAATCTATAACACCCCCATTTTCGCAACGCTGCGGAATACAACTTGGGGTGTTATCTATTAGTTACATAGTACAAGTCATAGGAAACATCGAAACAATTGAAGATGTTTTTAAACAAAGTTCACATTTGATATAATCAGAGCTTAACAAAGTTAGGTCCCAAAAGTTTTAACCAGGACAAGAGTCCAAAAGATATATAATTTAAACACAAAATAAGTTTTGAGTTACTAAAAGTTCCATCAAGTGTGAAATAACACGTGTCCATCCATCCGTGTCCTTGCACGCCCATCCAAGCGTTAAACATCTACAGACCTGAGATAAAACATGCTAAAAAAGTCAACACAAAGGTTGAGTGAATTCATAGAGTTTAATAAACAATAAGTTGAATACAAGCATTATTCATAAGTTGACATGTAATGAATACAAGTCGGGAAAATAAGATTATAGCATCGAGCTCATGACACCGAACCTTGACCTAGATATAATAATGCCCCTCAAAGGTAAGATTTGCCATTTACCTTGATCTCTCAATATTATGCTACCGGTTTCAATATGAGCGATACTCATTCAGGCAGACTTGTCAAGTCCAATATGCATATTCATAATATTAGCGTTTCCCACGGAATTAACGGTTCATGAAATTAGGGACTTGCATGGCAAAGTTACTCAATGTCTATAATCATGTAATCAGGTCAAGCATAACAAAAACTACTTGTATTCAGTTTGTAAAACTAGCATGTATCTCCCCCAATGGGTTTATAAACAGTTTAAGAGTTAAAGTGGGGCTATGAACTCACCGAATTCGAAAGTGAACAATCAAGTGAAGAAGTCAAGTAATAACCGCAAGAACCTTACGAGCAACCTAGAATATACGCGCGTGTCTTAGCCTTTATGAATAATGATACAATCATTACTATATGCTATATAAATTACGATCTCAATTATGCTTGGTACATAATGTTTAAATAAACATCAAGATTTAGTTTGGTAATTAAAAATGATTTACAATTATAAATCTTAACTTTCTTACAAAATTTCATGTTTCTAGTTCATTTTTATTCCTAAGTCCAAAATAAGTTATGAAGGTTCAAGATTAGCCTAAGGTTCAAATTTAGCCCAATGGTCAACTTTTAGTCAAAAAGGTTCAAATTAAGTCTAAAGGTTCAAATTATATTAGATGGTTCAACAATATACTTAGAGGTCCAATTTTTATAAAGTGTAAACATTTTTATACTTTTTAACTTAATGCTGATGGAAATTTTAATAACTTGTTCACTTTCAAAAATCCGTTATTTGCAAACCGTAAGTCAAAAAATTAACTTCTTTATATCCCCGGAAAGATATTCATCTGTACTAACAAGTTTTGTGGGGCCCACTAATTTAGAAGTTACGTAACAGTAGTGAATTTATTATTTTTCCCCTTACTACCCAGTTCTGAAATCACCAATATCACAACAGTCCCACTAAAAATACAATATCTTGAGTTTTACAAGCCCGATTAATACCCCGTTTGCGGCCACGTTTAAGTTAAGATGTTATCTACAACTTTTATGTTTTGAGTAACAGTGTGTTATTCACAAAAAAAATGACTTTTATACGTTTCAAATCTGTTACTCAGAATGTAACATGTTTCACTAAAATATTTCTAGTTTAATCATCGTAATGAGTTATTCAATGAAATACCCATCAAAACGACCGCAAGACATTGATATACAACTAAATATTTTTATTTTATGTCCAAAGTTCACTGATAAAATCAGTTTATTACGTCTTTACCCCTGATCAGAAACAACTGTTGCATGTCTAGTCCTTTAGTGTTTTTATTGTTTTCTAAGCTATGTACCAAGCCTAACCAAGCATAATAATTTATATAATATTCAAATACATCAAGATTTATAAGATTTACAGAAGTGAAAATAAAATAAAATGAAGAGTTAGTGAGGAGCTTCTTACAAAAGTGATGAACAAGCAAAAATTATCAAGAACAAAGATCAAGGATCTATCCAATGACACCACCGAGGAGAACTCTTGTAAGCTAGAAGGAAGGTCTTTATGGGATCGTGGGAGGCTTCAACCTACAGCCACAAAAACATTTTGTGAGCTCTAAAATTATAGGAAGAAGAATAGTTCAAGAAAACCTCCAAAAACATCAATAAAACCTTCAAAAACGTGATTCAAACCACCATCTTTTGTGAGTATCTTCAAGATGATGTTGTAGAGATGAATTTGTGATAAAAATCAAGATGATATGAGTGTTTTGTGTGATGATTTTCGGCAAAAAATGGAAGAGGAGAAGGGAAAATGGATGGTTTTTAGGTTTTTGGTGAGATTTGCATGGAAGAGAAAATGATGAGATTTCTTGGGAATTATAAAAGTAAAGAGTGTGTGTGTGGGTTGAGTGTATGGACGGCCTAAGGCTTTAATGGGGAGGGTTATCTTTTATTATTTCATAAAAATACATTTTATATATGTTTTGTACAAGTATCATAAGTCACGGAGTGAGTTTGAAGGCCAACGGGGCTAAATCAGTAACGTTTTATGCATAGTTTGTGAGAATAAATGTCATGAAGATAATATTTTCATAAAAATGTCATATTTAACTTAAAATGACCCAAATTGATGTTTCATATATTTTCCGAGCCTTCCGGAGTGTTAATATGTCTTTAAAGCTTAAACCGTGAGCCGAAAACGCGAATTACGCAGTACCGGGTGACTTGAAAACGTGAATTTTAGAAAAATGTTATAAAAACATTATGAAATTGTTATGAAGTGTTAAAATGACAAATTTTAATATTTCATGAGAGACTTGGGTTTTTCAAAGTGTTAAAACGAAATTAAAAATAAAATACGCTGACTGAAAACGCGAGTTGTTACCAAAATCGTGAAACGAAACAGAAGATGTGAAATATAGAAGTTTTGAGTATTAGGAGTATATGATGGAATATTAAATCACTTATGACATGAAAACGGATAGGAATCCTAAACACGGCTCATGAATGGCTAGAAACGCGAAAGTCGCTAAATCGGTGAAAAGTAAAAATGAAATTTTTACTCAAGTGAAAAATAGAAATAGAATATGAATTAGATATTGACCTTGAAATTACGAAATGTCACAAAAGGACATATCCTGGCCGGGTAATAATTTCAAGCTGGTCTAACCAGTGATGTAAGCGTGTCTCGAAAAGGATGTGTCTGAGTAGAGTGTACCGTTTCGAGAAACTTTCTGTGAATTTGACCAGGCCGGGTAATAATTTCAAGCTAGTCTAACTAGTGATGTAAGCGTGTCTCGAATCGGTCATGTTCACTGAAAGTGGATCAATTCAAAAAGTGCAAGCTCTACCCAACATATGCAAATTTTAAATTAAAACATATGAGCACATGTTAAGGGGGAGCATTTGAAAAATATAAAACTCTCAAAGTGTTAGCAAAATGTGTTTCATAATCGTAAACACTTTGAGAGATTTTTCAAGGATTTGGTTAATGGCAACATAGGATAGTCATGAAGTTATAAGGTGGCTAAGGTTAGGAAAACCGTCCTATGATCCACCAGAGCCGGAGGGATCTACCCAAGGACAATACCAAATAGTTAGTAGTAGAAAGTCCTTAGGTATGATTATGAAAAAGGAGTAATATGAGAAAGGAGAAAGAAGGGGTTGAAGAATTAAAAAGAAAAGTAACGTGAAAGGGTGAAAAGAAATAGCCCTCCAAATTATTCAAACTTAGGGCAGAAACCGGGTTCAATTCATATGCTACTGGTTGTTACTAAGGTGACTCCGGTATTGAAGACAAGACGTCATGGACCCAGTGACGCACTGCACTAAACCTTCTAAGTCACTCAAGTTCTCTTAAAAGGACTTGTTTCATTCTCACGGGGAACCCTGCATTATCTATCGACCGCTCATTACGAGATATGTTGATATTGAAACAGGAGACACCGCTCCAGTTTTCGACTACCAAAATTGCACTTATCGAGTCTAGAGCCACGAGATGCATCATAAGATCTCATAGGAACATGTGTTACTTCTACACTGGTTGTTCAATATTAAGGACACCAGTTGTAAACTTATGAGTCCTACGCAGATCTTAGCAATCTGCCAGAACATTTATGAGGGAATTTACAAATGTAATTCTCAGTGATTGAATGGAAATTCCTGCCAGGGTCAACATCAAACAGCCTTGAAAGCAGGTCACTTCGGTAATTCCTTGTGGATTATGCTTCGTGGCCTCGGCGGTTTCAAACGGTTTACAATCGTGGAGTGAACTCCAGTGACTCACCTAATCATTGATTTACTACGGTAGATCTTGTAAGCCCTTTGTGGGTTTCCAATTAGGAACGGCCTTGGTAAGGATTAGAGAGAGTTTTCACACTATGCTGTTAACAATCTCGAAGTCCGAACCTGTAAGTACCGGACATTTTATTGCTAACTGTCGTATGCAGGAATTCCTGGCGGTTGTAGCTGATTGCAGAAAAGATGCCAATCCATTACCACATGCTCACACTACACCATCATCGTATTCAAAGAAGTCATGATAAACTAAAAGACCTTCAACACTGCTTCTGCAAACTCTGATGCTGAAAATCATGACCCAGAATAGTGTGAGCATGTCGGCTCAAAGAGTACCACATCACATGGAGACATACTGCTAAAAGATGACTTGGAGACATACGTTGGATGAAGATATCAAAGAATCACCAAAGATCATCCAAGACAGAAGAACGGTCATCAAAAGTTCACTGCTGAATGTACAAAGACTAATGAATTTGAAGAATCAAAGACTACGAGCTATGAAGTCAAGTTCAGAGGATAGAATGCTAGAATTCATAATATTATTTCCGGGGTGACCTCCCTTAGGGGGAGATTGTTAGGAATATAAATATTCATCTGAAGACTCGGTCACCCCGAGTACTCATTAGCATTTAATAGCTCGTAGGAATATTAGTACTATTAGTAATAGTTTAGTTATCTTAGTATTTGTGGAGTGGGTCGGGTCTTTACCCACTGTCAGCTCGCTCCACAGCCCACACGGGGCACTAATATTTGTAACTATAAATACCCCTCTCCACCTAGGGAGAGGGTTGGAACTTCTCATACTTTTAATACAATATTCTCTTCACTTTCTCTCACTAAGTTCCCAACTCACTTTCTCTCTCTAAATCTCTTAACTCATTCGGCCAAATCCACACGATTTATGTGTTTAAGTGTTATGAATATGCTACACTTACAACGATCTTAATGAGGAGGAAAAGAAGCGTTATGTTGCTGACATTAGAGCTTCTAACATTGTGATTCAAGGACTTCCCAAAGACGTTTACAAGCTTATCAACTTCAACACTGAAGCCAAAGCTGTTTGGGACAATGTCAAAATGCTTCTGGCTGGATCTGAACTGACCAAAAAAGATCGTGAATCTCAGTTGTATGATGAGTTTGAGCATTTCAAGATGAATCCTGGTGAAAACATCACTGACTATTATGTGAGATTTCACAAGCTAGTGAATGACATGAGGATCATCAGGATGACAATGCCATATATCCAGCTCAATTCTAAGTTTGTGAACAACATGTCACCTAAGTGGGATAGATTTGTCATTGCCGTGAAGCTCAACAAAGGATTGAGACAGACCAACTATGAACAACTGTATGCTTACTTACAACAACATGATAAGCATGCTGTCTATGATCATCAATTGAGGGAAAAACTTAATCCAAACAACATCTAATGATCCTCTTGCATTTGTCTCAAATGTTCAGCCGCTCAATCAATCCTCACTTGATCAAGTTTATCACCATCCCTTTTCATCACAAAATCAGACATCATTTTCCCAATCATCATTACACCCACCATCTGCTGTGAACTCCCAGCTGGATTCAGGATATTCTCATACTAACAAGATGATTGATAGTCTCTCCAACCAAGTTTCTTTACTTGTCCAATAGTTCAGAGCAACACTCCCTCAAACCAACAACCAACTTCGAACTTCATCAAACCCACGTAATCAAGCAACTGTGGAGGATGGAAGGGTTGTGGTTCAGAATGTTCAGGGAAGGCAGAATGTGAATCAAAGGAACATTGGTCGGGGTAATATACAGAACAGAGTTGGGAATGCTAATCAGGGACAGGGAAGGTAAACCAAGTGTTACAACTGTGGTGGACTAGGACACATAGCAAGGAACTACACTCAACCAAAGCGTCCACAGAACTCTGACTACTTCAAAGATAAGATGCTGTTGATGCAAGCTCAAGAGAATGGAGCAGCTTTGGACGAAGAAGAGTTATTGTTTCTTGCTGGTAATGAGGGGAGCACGTTTGATGCTGATGTGGATGATTAACCAGTTCAGGACTTGGCACTAAATGATCCCAACATCTTCCAAGCTGATGACTGCGATGCTTTTGACTCAGACGTTGATGATGAACCCACTACTCAAACCATCTTCATGGCTTATCTGTCTTCTGCAGTCTCATCACCACAACAAGCTGGTCCTTCCAATGCATCTATCATATCTGAGGTACTAAAGCTATATGACACATATAACATGGTAGATGAATAGAAGATTCCTAACAAAGTACAACAGACAGATGTTGTTGAATCAGATAATGTTGATATGGGAAATAGTAATGTTATCCCATATGAACAATATGTGAATCACAACAACGTGTCTGATGTACCAAGTTGTGCATCGTCTGCTGTAGATAATGCTTGTGAGTTGCATGAGAATACTGTGTTTATCCCTGATGATTCACTGACCACTAGACTTAATATCTATAAAGATCAGGTGGCCATATATGAACAACGTGCAAAATTTGAGCTAACTGACCGTGAGCAGAAAATGGATAGTCAAATGCGTACATTCATAATAGAACGCAATTTAAGGGAGGAAACATTGAAAAAGGAGTTATATTATTTACAAAAACAACTAGATCAGACTGTTAAACAAAAACAGGAGATTCAAGAAAGTGTAAATACACTAAAACAAGATTTCAAAGAAAAAGAAACAAAACTCTTAAATGATTTTTCCAGACTTAAAACGTTAAAGAATAAGATTGAAAACAAGTTGTACACACAAGACCAAACCAGAAAAACTGCTCAAATGATTCAAAAGCATAAAAGGTTGTGTGATGAAAATAGTGAAAAGGATGTAGGTGAACCTAGATCAACCTTACTTAAGAGTGTTAAAGTTGCCCAACCTGCCTTATATGATGCAAATGTAATGCTTAAGCCTGGTCATGCCCCTCCCGATGTGTCATCATTTGAGGAGAGTAATGAGATAGAAGTAACAAGTAGAGAAAGAATGGCTGAAAAAATGAAGGATCCCAAATGTATAGCAAATCGAGTCATAATCAAACCCCATGATTACTATGAGGAGAACCGATTGACTGTTTTTGCGCCTCAAACTAAGTTGATGCCAGAATAGATATTTTGGTCTTTGGATTTAGAAAAGAGAAAGGCCAAAGAACTTAAAGCCAAACTCCACCCCTTAGAAAAATAGCGGCTGCAACGGTGTACCAACCCAATAAACCCAGGCACTTAGTTCCTTTAACTCTTCCCACAGAATGTAAAACTCTAATTAGCATATATGTTCTTTGTCAATTATTTGCTGATTTTGATAAAACATGTAAGAAGAGAATTACGCCAACGGGAATTACTGAAGGGGCAAGGGGTTTTGAACTAACAAAACAGTGATGCTTAACTAAGGTTATTGCATTTTTTAAACTTCTCAAACAACATTTTGAGGGCATGCAAAAAACCCTTGAAACTGAAGTAAAAGAAATGAAAGAAGTGTTTAAAGATATGGAAAACATGGGAAAACAAAAAGCTATTGATCTTAAATGTTGTGAGATTGACAAAAAGAACATTCTCATCATCTATGAGAATATGATTGCTAGATGTATTGCACAGGATGTATTTTATACTGCTACTGATTCTGCATTAACTGCTTGTCAATTTCATGAGTTGTCTACTGCATTGAATGTTACCCAGAATCGTGTTGTTGAGCTTGAGGGGGAGAATTTAGAATTGTATGAGAAAATTCAAAACGATGACCATGATAACATGGTCAGACATTTGTCAAAACTAGAGGTTGATAATCTTTATTTGCAATTAAAATATCAACATTTAGAAGAAAGAATTAAAATCTCAAATGCTAAGACATCTTTGGATGCTCCTGATTTTGATGCATATTTTGAATTAAGCAAACGAGATGAAAAAATTCAAGCTCACACTAACATGATTCGAAAATTGAGGGCTCAAATTGCCCAATTAAAATCAAATAAGAGTGATGTGACTGGCATCCATAAACCATCGTCTTTAGATTCTCAGAATTTTCACTATCAAGACATCATCAATAAATTACAACATGAAAATGATTGTTTTCAAGCTGAAAATTCAAAAATCAAACAACATTACAAAGAGTTATATGATTCGATTAAAATCACACGTGATAAAACAAATGAAAAAATAACTTCTTTGCTTAATGAGATTGAGAATCTAAAGGCACAGGTGAAAGGGAAAATGCCAGTCATCACCAGTGGTAATATTGTTCCAAAGGTTTCTGCTTGTAGTAAGTATGCAATTGATGTTGTGCCTATTCCGCTTCCCCTTAGGAACAATAGGTCTGCTCATCAAGTAAACCGTTTTGCATTTTTTCAGACCACTCTAATATTTATTACAACATGTTTTCAATTATTGTTTTACAGCATGGATTACTGATGACACTAGAAGGAACCCTAATATCATTCTGTTCCACAAGTCGACTCTCTCTCTCTCTCTTTTATGAAAACCCTAATATGTTTATGTTTCCACTAGACCAACATCTTTTCTGTTCTCATGATCCAGCCATTGGAGTTGATGTTATTGCAACCATTGTTTTCGTTCATTACATAGGATAGCCCACACGTATTTTACACATTTTTTCCCATTATGGGTATTGTGTCGCCACTTGTTTTAGATGCACGTATGTAAACTATATATAAGTCTGTTCATGTCTGACGAATTTTGGAATTTTTCTAATCCTTTTCAGATGTGAATTTAAACCAATCATGAAGATTGTATTAATACAGTGAAGCACATGTTAGGGTCTGTCATGTTTGATAGTATTAATGCAACAATCAGAGCTACACGTGAAAATAAGAAAGCTTACTACCAAGTCAGGACTGAAATGCGAGCAGCTCTACGCAGTCTCTTAAAGGTACTTTACATAACTGACTGAAAGAGCATATGATCATGTCAATAGTAGGCTTATTACTTAGGGGATAGCTTGGCTACAATTTTTGAAGCCAATTGGCTACAATCCTCCACTAAAATACATAAGCAAATGAATTAGGGACCCACAGAAAGAAGTCAGGGATCCACAGAAGTACTCAAGGACCCACAATTTGTAGCGCAAATTGTAGGGAATTGGCTACAATGCAATTGTAGCTAATTTATTCCCTATTACTTATGGTATCACACATTTACACTGTTTGCTGCCAAATAGCAAGCCTAAAAGACCAAGGCTGCTGAGTAACTCCACGATATTTGATGAGCTATTTTGATATTTTTGATAAAAAAAATTAGGTTCTAATATTTTAATTTATGTTGTTTCAGATTTGGTGTACAACTTGGGTACCATTGCTAGACCCGAAACCAAGGAGTTCATGGAAGCCATCATGTTCTGATATTTTTATTTATCTGCTATTACTAATTGATTTTCATTTTTTAATTTGTTGGACATTATTCCACATATATCAAATCAATGGATAGTATTGAAGTGAGTAAATTTTTAGTCATGAAGGATGATCTTATGATCATATATTACGCATGAACTACATACCAACAATAGCAGTTCAGTGATTACTGCCAAGTGTAGCTGCTGGTCTAAATCAGAAGAGGGCAATCCCTATATATCGGGAGAATGCCAAGGTATTTTTTCTTCTCCTTTTCTGGTAGTTTTGGTGTGAGTTTCACAATGGTGGGAGCAAATCATCATCCCGGGCTGTCTTTATAGGTAAATGAAAAAAATTAATACTCACTTTACTCATGAGTCATGAGTCTTCTTGCACTACAATAATTAAGATTCATGGTAAGTTATAGAGAAGCTTCAAAGCTTGCATTGCAATTGCTTGATTCTAATTTATACATGGTTACTTTACATTGACAATATAGGATGATGGTAGACTTGCGGTCCAGGACAGCCATCCAATGAATATGTAAGGTTTTTATTTAATACAAAGTCAAGTATGTATCTGTTTAATCTCCGGATCAAACTGTAGTTTGTTTAAAATTTGGTTTCAACCAAGGTTCTAACCTGATACTTACCTATTTTCATAATACCAAGAACATCTAACTGACAACATATATATTTTAACTGCAGTACATCATGATGAAAGATATTGTCATTATACCTTCCTCAATAATTATAAAAGACCCACCAATGATTCAGAGGCATCTCCTCAATCAGTGACCCTGTAAAACTTTCAACCTTGGTACTTATTTATATAGAATATGATCTCAGTAACTGTATTACTCTTTATTGTGTTTTTAACAAACTTTTAAAATTACAGACGGACCCCTTCAATCATTCACATCTAACTACTGATATGTTGATTCCAGACACATAACTAAAGTGATCTCTTTTTGCAGACAAACAAGCCAGATGTTACTCCACTCACCTCATAGATGGAGATGGCATTTTCAATGGAGTTGCACTGAATAACTTTATCAAGCATGTCAAAATGCGATAGCTGGGACTTTCTTATGTTGTTGTTACGATCATGGGTCCACAAAGCAGCGGTATATGTCCCTTACGTTATCAAAAATTAAAAGTGATGTTTTCTCATGTGGCAAGTGGTCTTAGATTTAAATATGTCATTGATGAGTGCCTATTTACTCATCATTTTATACCCATATAAAACACAAAAATGACAAAAAACACCCAAATAGATCAAATATTGTTGCAAATATTCTTGGTTTGTGTTTTTATGTGTTTCAGGTACAAAAGGATTGAAAACAAGGCAAAATGGACAAAAACCGAGCACAAGATTGGAAAGTTGTGAAAAGCCGAGGCCGGGGATGGAATTTCAAGTTAGGATCGCTTTTATGATCAAAAAGTCAAAGTCAACCTTCAAAGAAAATCAAAATGGGAGAATTGGCCCTTGGATATATTTTTCATATTTGGCAAGTTTGGCCCCTCAAAATCAAAACAATTCCATTAATTATCCTAAAGTAAAACCCTAAACCATTTTTTTACCCTTTAACCTTTTTAACTAAACCTAACAACCCTAACCCAACCTAAAAAGCCCAATCCTAAATAATTAACCCACCCCGTCTTTTGTTAGTTAAAAACCAGTTTGACAAAGTCAAAACCACTTTCTTCCTAAACCATTATCGCCAAAACCACTCTGACAATCCACCATGTCCTCCCCGACAACAATGTCTCCCCATACCTTTCCTGAAATACTCCACCCCCCCCCCATAGATAGCCAAGTACCACTTTCATACGTGCCTGCAAAAAGCCTGGAAAGCTATCTAACCGTTTTCCCGCCAAAACCAATTCAAGGGCTAGGATTGATTTAAAGCTAATCCTATGGTTGGGATTTGATGAGAGAAGACCAGAGAAGCTATTTGAAGGGTATAAAAGCCTCCTCACATAGACATAAGAGAGTATCTAGATTTTTAGTAGAGTTTAGTAGATAATGTAGTCGAAATTTAAATATTATTGTTTAAGCTTACAGGGTTTTATAATTTTGTAATTGTATCTTTAAATTCAGCTTTGTAATTTACTTATTTTGAAATTAAGACTCAGAATTTACTTCGAATTAGAATCCCCTCCATTTTCTCCAATTTTCAATTGTTGTCAAATTTATGATTATAAGGTTAGATTACTGTACCTTTAAGCTCATATAAGCTTAATAGTGCTTTTGTAAGTCCAGTAGTGATTAATTGTAAATTAAGTGCAAAAATTGGGAAAAGTCAACAAAAGTCAACCATAAGCCAAAATAAGCTCATTGAGGAAGATAAGCTGGTATGGATAAGCTATTGGGGTTCCTATCTTGTTGTTGATAAGCTCAACTTGTTTACTGTTCACTACCTCTTATTTTAAGCTCAATGCAATTGTAAGTGATTTTTCTAAGTTTTGCATTTTTCTTTATGTTACTGTTCAACTGCTTATTCAGATTATTATATGCTTTTTCTTGTTATTATTAGTTTAAAATTGTTCTTTGTTTGTTTTCTGTAGTTTAAACACACTTGCTTTAGTTTCCTTAAAAATATCATTAAAAAAGCAAAAATTAGCTTAATATAGGTCTTAGCTTATCTCAGTGCTTATTGTTATTGGAAATATACTTTTTAGAGCTTAATAAACCTAATATATCCTTAGTATGACAGATACATAGCTTAAATTATCCACTGCTAGTTAGAAACTCAATTCAGTCCCTATGAAGGGGTGTTTGGGTCAAGACCTCAAACGGGTCAAAAGGGTGATTCACTGTTCACTGGTCATTTGTCCAACTTTGATTAGCTTTATTTGAGTCATAGCAGCTGAGGTTTAGAAGGTTTGAGCTTATTTAAGTGCTTTGGTAGTTTTAAATTGAATGTTTAAGTTTTGGTGGTTCATCACTGCCAATTTGGACAATTCGTGGTTTAGAGTTTAATTTTGGTAGTTTTTAAGTTAAATCAAGTTTATTAAGTTATTTTCACAGGTCTGTAGTCATGCCATAGGAATGTGTAGTCATTTGAGTTAAATTTCACAAAATGAATTTGCACAGAACCATGTAGCAGACTGCATTTTTCCTTTTTTTTTTTTCTATTTTTAGCCTTTGTTTTTTATTTTTAAATTCTTAGAGATAAGTTGTTATAAGCTAAAATTTTGCACACTTATAATTTGGTTGCTAATCTAGTTAATCATATTTTTTTTAGATTTAAATTTTTTTTTTAGCTAGCTTTTTATCAGCTTAAAATGCCCTTTTTTCCCCTGCACCCTAGGCATATCAGTAGGCTTTTGCTTATTTGATTTGGTTTAAGTGCTTATTTGTTGGTATTTGTAGCTTTTTAAGTTCCCTTTTAGCTTATTATTAGTTTTCCAGCTTGTTTCAGTTCTGCTTTAGCTTAACTTGTAGCTTATCAGCTTTTTCCCCTTAAGCCTAGCTTATTTTCATTTTTCCTTACTGAGCAGTCTTTTAAAGCTTATTTTTAGCTTATTTATTAGTATTCAGTAAAAGTTGTAGTTTTGAAAATTTCTTATTTCCATGTTTCTAAAAATCCAAAAATATTCTTCTTATCCCTTCTATTCGTTTAATTCTTTATCTCACCCTCTATCCGTTTAATTCTTTTTATGTCTTCATCTTACCATTATGGTTGTGAATGGTGTGGGGGACCTCTAAATGGTGGAAATTGCCCCGGTTGTAGCATTGTAAATTCGAAAAAACGGGTTTGTCTATGACCAAAATCCCTACAACGAGACAACCAATTTCCTTAACCAACCCCCGCACCATGAGATGGAAACATATTATTGTGAATATTGTGGAGGTCCGCACCAAGGTTTTGACTGTCAAACAAGGAACACGCTTGTCTATGAGCAGGTTTCGTGTAACGATCAAAATTATGGTCATGACCAATATCCATATGATTCACTGAGTCAGTCACAACAGTTTTACTGTTGTGAATTCTGTGGTGGTCCGCATTATGAATCCGATTGTCAAACGAGGAGCCCGCTTGTCTATGAGCATGGTCCTTGTAACAATTATGATTGTTCTTATCAAAACCAACCTCCACAGTACCAAATGACTCAACTTCAGCCACTTCCTCAAGAACTTCTCCATGTTCTAAATTTAATAGAAGAAGTTAAGGATTTGGCTAATAAAATTCCCCAAGATGATCGTCATGGTAAATCTATGGAAGATTTACTCGCCGAAGAACGAGCAGCACAAAGGCGTTTCTTATTTAATAAGGCTGCCATGCTCGATGACGAAGATGAAAACGATGAGGAGAGTGTTATTCCTTTGAACGATATCATTTCTCAACTCCCTCAGTCTATTGCAATCACATCATTCTTTCCATCTATGAACTCCGAAGACTCTCTCATTATGGGGGATGAGCATCTTAGCACTATTCCTGAAAAGGAATCGGACGAATTCATAAAGTCTAGTGTTGAGAACCTTTTCCCAATCCCAAGTGAGTCTGAGGATATCTCCGACAATGAATGTGATGAGACTTTTCGTAGTGATTATCCTCTTGACACTACGGAAGATTTTTCCAGGATTTTCTCTAACCCTTTTTTCAATTCAAACGATGATTTTTCCTCTAGTGATGACGAATCACTTTCTGATGAGGATGTTTCAAATGAAAGTCTCAAAGTCTATTCGAACTCTTTGTTTGAATTTGATGACGAGTACTTTTCAAGCAACGTAAATCCTCTTTTTGATAAAGTGTTAGAGAACGATGAGGTCAAGGACTCTATTATTTCTAATCTTGATGATATGACCTCAATCCTTAATCCCGAGATTCAAAAGGACATTCTTTCTCCGACATATGTGACATTTCCGTCTGAGGATCACCATTATATTGACTTCACATATGTCGTTCGAGTTTTTCTACCTTTTTGTGCTTATAAGGTAGCTTGTCCTTTCCTTCACTCGTTTGGAAATGAGGACAAAGTTTTTGACCCCGGCATCTCCATTTATCATTCTTTTGAGCCGGGTGTATCTCATCGGTGTGGAACTTTCAAGAACTTCAATGTTTATCCAAACATTTCGAATAAAAGTCCGATGGAGATTTTCTTTTCCACATGCTTCCCCAAGAACAAATGAATTCGGGGTCGAGTCAAGCTAGTGACTCGGTTAACAAAAACATTAGCACTTCATGGGTGACAACCCATGTTTCTGACTTCTTTCTATTTTCTGATACTAAGTGTGGGGGGATTCCTCTGCTGTGCTTTGCTTTGTGTGTTGTTTGCTCTTGTTTGCAGGTTTCCCATAGATCGTGATGATTGATGCGCCTGTTTTCAATCCAGCCGCCCAATATCCGATCTTTTTGCTAACGATTATCTAGGGATATCTTTTTAATCCTGTTTGTGAAAATGAGATTTCTGTCACACACTTGCCTATTAGTATTACCTTTTTACGTTCTAAGTGTCAGCATAATAGCCGGTACTTTGAATATTGAGGGAAATATTCAATTCTAAGTGTGGGGGGGAATTCTCGCGATTTTTGTCACATATGTACCTTCTAGTGCCCTAGTACCCCCGTTTTGGCCAAAATTTTAATTTTTTTTTTTTCGTTTTTAGATAAGAAATTGCAATAAAAAAAGAAGTGTTTAGTCTTGATTAGGTTAGAACAAAGGGAATCCCGACTCTGCCAGAGTGTTGATCTGGCTGCTTCCTTTACGGTTAGACTAAGGTTTTACGATATGTGCAAATGAAAATGCCAAGCGTAGAATAGTTGATTTTCTTTAGAGCTTATATAAGTAATCTATGGCTTTTCCTCCCAGGAGATAACTAATCTGACTTAATAAGTGCTTATTTTCAAACATTTGAACACACAAAATCATTTTTTTATACGATTTTGAAAAATACTAGTTCAAAGCTTTATTTAAATTTCGGAACAAGCATATGTCATAATAATGCAAAATGAAAGTGATACGTTGCTTGAAAGTTGCAAAAGTTAAGTAATAAATGTATGTGCTAAAAAAGCTACAGTTCAAGATCGGCCCTTGGATCCTTATTTTCGGAAGGCGTTTAGGTCTTGGCTACCCTCTTACACCGGCCCTTGGACCTCTAATTCAGGAATGTGGGAGGTCTTGGTCTAACACCCTTGGATCCTCATTTCAGGAATGTTTAGAGTCTTGGAACTCTCCGTTGTAACGGCCCTTGGATCTTTTATTCCGGAAGGTGTAAGGTCTTGGTTCCCGTGAAACTCCGTTAGTTTATGTTGCACAAGTAAAAAAAAATGAAAAAAATGAGAAAATGAAAAGAAAAGAAAATGGAATGATATTGCAAAATGCAATAAGTTTTGATGTTACAAAAATAAAGATGTATGTGTTGAATAAAGTTTTGAAACTTGCTTGTTGTAAATTTTAAATCTATCTTTCAACTAGTATTAGTCAAGATCTTATAAAAATGTCGATTTTTGTGATCAAAATTTTGAAAATGAGCACAGTCACCTAACTTGAATAAATTGTGGGAGTGAAAAGTTAAGTTTTGGCCTACATAGATTATTAGTATAAGTAGTGTTGGCATTTTACAAAAACATTTGCACAATGAGTTTAAGCTTAGTTGGGAGTATAAAAAAGAGGATGACGATTACAATTCCCTGGAGACACCCATTTTGTGTGAATCCCGTTCCATGATACCATTTTTGGAAATCAAGCAGTTTATCTATTTTTGTTCTAGTTTAAATTTCGTGCATTGAATAAAAAGTCAAAACGGGGTATACTTGGTATTCTTTTGATCCTTTCATTACTTCACATGATCGGATTGCTAGGGACTAGCAATAGCTTAGTGTGGGGGGATGATGAGTGCCTATTTACTCATCATTTTATACCCATATAAGACACAAAAATGACCAAAAACAACCAAATAGATCAAATATTGTTGCAAATATTCTTGGTTTGTGTTTTTATGTGTTTCAGGTACAAAAGGATTGAAAACTAGGCAAAACGGACAAAAACCGAGCACAAGATTGGAAAGTTGTGAAAAGCCGAGGCTGGGGATGGAATTTCAAGTTAGGATCGCTTTTATGATCAAAAAGTCAAAGTCAACCTTCAAAGAAAATCAAAATGGGAGAATTGGCCCTTGGATATATTTTTCATATTTGGCAAGTTTGGCCCCTCAAAATCAAAACAATTCCATTAATTATCCTAAAGTAAAACCCTAAACCATTTTTTTTACCCTTTAACCTTTTTAACTAAATCTAACAACCCTAACCCAACCTAAAAAGCCCAATCCTAAATAATTAACCCACCCCGTCTTTTGTTAGTTAAAAACCAGTTTGACAAAGTCAAAACCACTTTCTTCCTAAACCATTACCGCCAAAACCACTCTGACAATCCACCATGTCCTCCCCGACAACAATGTCTCCCCATACCTTTCCTGAAACACTCCACCCTCCCCTAGATAGCCAAGTACCACTTTCCTACGTGCCTGCAAAAAGCCTGGAAAGCTATCTAACCGTTTTCCCGCCAAAACCAATTCAAGGGCTAGGATTGATTTAAAGCTAATCCTATGGCTGGGATTTGATGAGAGAAGACCAGAGAAGCTATTTGAAGGGTATAAAAGCCTCCTCACACAGACATAAGAGAGTATCTAGATTTTTAGTATAGTTTAGTAGATAATGTAGTCGAAATTTAAATATTGTTGTTTAAGCTTACTGGGTTTTATAATTTTGTAATTGTATCTTTAAATTCAGTTTTGAAATTTACTTATTTTGAAATTAAGACTCAGAATTTACTTCGAATTAGAATTCCCTCCATTTTCTCCAATTTTCAATTGTTGTCAAATTTATGATTATAAGGTTAGATTACTGTACCTTTAAGCTCATATAAGCTTAATAGAGCTTTTGTAAGTCCAGTAGTGATTAATTCTGAATTAAGTGCAAAAATTGGGAAAAGTCAACAAAAGTCAACCATATGGATAAGCTATTGGGGTTCCTATCTTGTTGTTGATAAGCTCAACTTGTTTACTGTTCACTACCTCTTATTTTAAGCTCAATGCAATTGTAAGTGATTTTTCTAATTTTTGCATTTTTCTTTATGTTACTGTTCAACTGCTTATTTCAGATTATTATATGCTTTTTCCTGTTATTATTAGTTTAAAATTGTTCTTTGTTTGTTTTCTGTAGTTTAAACACACTTGCTTTAGTTTCCTTAAAAATATCATTAAAAAAGCAAAAATTAGCTTAATATAGGTCTTAGCTTATCTCAGTGCTTATTGTTATTGGAAATATACTTTTTAGAGCTTAATAAACCTAATATATCCTTAGTATGATAGATACATAGCTTAAATTATCCACTGCTAGTTAGAAACTCAATTCAGTCCTTATGAAGGGGTGTTTGGGTCAAGACCTCAAACGGGTCAAAAGGGTGATTCACTGTTCACTGGTCATTTGTCCAACTTTGATTAGCTTTATTTGAGTCATAGCAGCTGAGGTTTAGAAGGTTTGAGCTTATTTAAGTGCTTTGGTGGTTTTAAATTGAATGTTCAAGTTTTGGTGGTTCATCACTGCCAATTTGGACAATTCATGGTTTAGAGTTTAATTTTGGTAGTTTTTAAGTTAAATCAAGTTTATTAAGTTATTTTCACAGGTCTGTAGTCATGCCATAGGAATGTGTAGTCATTTGAGTTAAATTTCACAAAATGAATTTGCACAGAACCATGTAGCAGACTGCATTTTTCCTTCTTTTTTTTTTTCTATTTTCAGCCTTTGTTTTTTATTTTTAAATTCTTAGAGATAAGTTGTTATAAGCTAAAATTTTGCACACTTATAATTTGGTAGCTAATCTAGTTAATCATATTTTTTTTAGATCTTAAAAAAAAATTTAGCTAGCTTTTTATCAGCTTAAAATGCCCTTTTTTCCCCTGCACCCTAGGCATATCAGTAGGCTTTTGCTTATTTGATTTGGTTTAAGTGCTTATTTGTTGGTATTTGTAGCTTTTTAAGTTCCCTTTTAGCTTATTATTAGTTTTCCAGCTTGTTTCAGTTCTGCTTTAGCTTAACTTGTAGCTTATCAGCTTTTTCCCCTTAAGCCTAGCTTATTTTCATTTTTCCTTATTGAGCAGTCTTTTAAAGCTTATTTCTAGCTTATTTATTAGTATTCAGTAAAAGTTGTAGTTTTGAAAATTGCTTATTTCCATGTGCTTTTTCAAAGAAAAATTAAAAAAAAAATAATAATAAAAAAAAAATAAAAAAAATAATCAAGTCTCTTATAACGGCCACCTTAATCCGCTCTTTCTGTGCTTATTTCAAGTTTTCATAAATAGTTGTTTTTGTAAAAGTTGCTTATTTTCTTGTGCTTATGTTTAATGAAAATTGATGTTTATAATAATAATAATAATAATAATAATAATAATAATAATAATAATAATAATAATAATAATAATAATAATAATAATAATAATAATAATAATAAATAAATAGTTTTTAAATCATATTAAATTAAATAATTATCAGAAAAATATAATTCTTTTTTTTTTAAAATTTTCTTTTATTATTTAGAATTTAGGAAAAATAGATTTGTACCCGTAGAGTTAATATTTCATCGTTTTGACGTTTAGGCTCGGGATTTCCCAGTTTAAACGTGCTTTTAGATTTCCTTTACGTTTTTAATTACGAGCACTTTAGATTATCGTTTTCCTTACTTTTAAAACCGTTTTAGTTCATGTTCACTTATCTTAGCTTAAAAACCCAAAATCTCTTTGTTTCCACTATTCAAACACGTTTCACGAATCGAGATCACAAATTCCATTCAAACCTTCGTTGGGGAAACGACTCGGGTTTACATATTTTCTTTGTAAATCCTTGGAGAAAAATACGTGTTGATTCCATCGGATCAGTCATTACAACCACAGTTAGGCATTATGCATAAAATAGTTAATCGAGAAATAGCCATTGCATTATACGGAGTATGCAGGTTCTGACATTTATGTATTTGTTATAGGGAAGAGCACACTTCTGAATCATCTTTTTCATACCAACTTTACTGAGATGAATGCTGAAAATGGATGGCATGTTCATATTTGCTAATTATATATCTTTTTTTCTTGATTTGCAATTTTATCAGTTTTAGTTTTCAGGTCTCAGACCACTCTAGGTATATGGACGGCAAGGTGTGCTGGCATTGAACCTTGCACTATTGTAATGGATCAGGGTAGTGATGGAAGAGAGCGGGGAGAGGTTACTTTAAATAATAGTTTTGTTTCTTTTTGTTATCTTTATGAATATGAAATGTCGTTTGTCGTTTACTGATACTTTATAAGCTATTAGGATGATACGACATTCGAAAGACAAATCTCACTTTTTGTACTTAATGTTGCAGATGTAGTGCTTATAAACATGTAAGTTTGCTGGTAAGGGCAGTGTAATTTTAGCATTTCAATAGTACAAGAAATATAAAAAACAACTCATTACGATATCAACACCCTATACTCAACTTCCGGCTATTTTTGTTCCGGTTCTCTTCCGGTGCTAATCAACCACTGATTTCATTTTTCTTCTTTAACCAGGTATAAACGAACATCTTGAGCTAATGAGGAATCATGGTAGCGCTGAGATTGCGGCTGATTTTAGTCATGCATCAAAAAATGCCCCTTTGTGTGAATCAATTGGGGATTTATACCTGTAACACCCCCAAAAATGGGTCGCAGCGGAAGATGATGTCGTTGGGGTGCTACTAAATTGGATCACAACACAAAGTAAAGAGAACGGATTTACCTTATACATTTAGAAAAATAGTTACATTATAATAGTAAATAAGTTTACAACATTTAATTTGATGCGGAAATAAGGCCCATATAAGTAAACAAGTGGTCCCAAATATATCAGAGTAGTCTATGACCGTGCCAATGGCAAGCGCCTCCAACAATAGATTGTGTTGTAGTTAAGATCAACACCTAATACATGCTAAAAGGGTTAGCATAAAGCTTGTGAGTTCATAAGTTTAAGTAAACAACAAGTTATGTATGGACCACAAGATTTCAACGACAATGTATTCCAAATATGTTCATGAAAAGTATTACTGTTGCACTAAGCTCATGACACCGAAGCCTTAACAGTTAGTTCATGTTATCACCCCAAACAGGTGCTTTGCCAAACACCTGTACGACATCAAATGAAATGCGTCTGTTTGACAAGTTGGAGCGACCAACCCGGACGGGGGAGTTTACCCCCAATAGATCTATTCACAACATTCGCGCTTACAAAGTAATTAACGGTTCATGATTGTGGGGAATTTATGGCAAATGACAATAACTTAGGCAATCAATAAATGTTTAATGCACTTGTGTTCATATGTAAAAACAAGCAATGTATTCCCACCCTAAGTATTCCAAATCAAATAGTTAAACAAGTAAAAGTGGGGCTATGAAACTCACCTCAAGCAATTATTATAACCGGAAAATAGTAAGTTCAATGTGCAACGAAACTTTAACCGCGACCTAGATAATAATGGTTCGACTTAGTATCATGCTAAATGAAATGAAATGATGCAAATGTGTTCTCAAAACTTTGTATCACCAATGTACGTTTGCGTTTTAGTTTTGTAAGTCAAAATACACTTTTCGACAAAGTTTACTCATTATGATTGTGTTTTAATAAAAATTTCCAAGTGTCCTAATTTAAAAGTCCGTATCTCTTTCAATATTTACTATTTTAGAAACTTTCGACTCGTATAAAAAGTACTTAGACCATACTACAATATTTCTTAAGGACTCTATGCCTCATTCGGACTCTAAAACGCTAAAAAACAACCCCAAAAGTTACCAATCAGCTCTAAAATTAAGTCTAAAGTGTTGCTGAATTATTTATAAAAAGTGTATTTTTCGTCAACTTTGAGAGGCCGTATCTTTATCGTTACAAGGTTTCACGAAAAGTGCATGTACAATTTGGAAACGAAAGTGTGAGGACTACAACTTTCATGCTTTGAGTGTTTAAAAATTCGGCCATCTAAAGAGTCAAAACAGGGCTTGAACTTGCGACCTCAGCATCGTTTTGAGCAGAATTTCAGCTTTTGTAAACTTTTAGTGATTTTCAAATGGACGTAACTTCTTCGTTATAAGTCTGATTTTGTTCGTTCGACTTCCTAAATTTAGCTAATAATGTCTAGTCGCAAAATATATTTGCCAAAGCTACCGAGGACACGTTTTTCGAGACCGTTTGTGTCAATTACGAGGGCTGCTGTACATAAATTTTGGGACAGAAAATGTATAACTTAATGGGTTTGTATCTCATTCATTATTTTTCATTACGGTTCCTTCCAAGTCCCTAGGTTTAACTTAGAGTGCCCTCTACAAGTTTCATGTTGGGTGTTTTTACTCGCGAGGTCTCGATCTACTTTATTTTCTTTATTAAAGTCCGTTACTCGAAAATGGGTAGTAAATTTTGTGTCAGTTATTAAAATAGTAAACGATATCATAAAATTTCAAGAGTAATCGTGACACACCCTAACATATGTATTTAAGTGTATGTTTACTGATTTTGAAAGAAAAAGAGTAGGTATTTTTGTTGGGCTCATTTGTGTGTCGACGGGAGTGTGGACAACAAGGTATTTTGTTGTTTCAAGTTCTAATCCAAAATACATCTAAAAAATAAAACATATAAATGAGATGTATGATTATGTAATAAGTAGTAGAAATGTATTGAAAGAGATGTTTATGCTTACAAAATGAATGATGAGGAGATGTAAAAAAATTATGAAAATGATAATGGTGCTTACTTGATGTGTGTGTATGTTGTGAGACAAGGACACTAAAATAAGCTAACTAGTAACCCAAATAAGCTTCCAAATAAGCAAGAACCAAACTTTTTCTTCCTCTTTCTTAGTTCACAGTTGCCGAAAACCACAAGAGAGTCAAAGAAGAATTTGTGTGTGTTTGTTTGTAACTTGTGAGAAATGAACTGAAGCTCTAAGGGTGCGTTTGGTTTGTTGCTATGAATCACAATGGATATGTGTGTTGGTATAAGGTGGAATGATAATGGAGGGTATGATGAAACCACCCACACACATAAGATATGAGGAAACCTTCACATTTAGGTATCCTCAATCCATTGTGGTGGGCCACATAACCAACCAAACAACATTAATGACTTTCAAAGTCATAGATTCATACTCATACACCCTAACCAAATGGGCCCTTAGGGATGGTATTTAAATTATAAAATACACACTAGAAGTCTAGATGAAATAAAAAAATACAAAGGAGGTGTTGTTTTGGTGGTCTCAGACGAATGGGAGGGGAAAGAGGGGACAAGAACAACTGTGTTGGTGGCTAGGAGGTTTGGTATAAGCTTGGTCAAAAACTTCAAATGTAGGTTACTATTATTAGGGGGGAGGTCGGCTAATGTTAAAAAAAGAAGATTTTATGTGTTAATTTTATATAAAATGTATTTTGTGAGTGTAATGGGTATTAAAAATAGGTATTGGTTAATAGTTTTTGCGATTAAAGTTAAATATGTATAATTAAGTGGGCTTAGTAAAAGAATTATAAAAGTGTAAGAAAATAATTTTTTTGCACTTTTGTATTAATTTAGGGAATGTGAGAATGTATTAAAAATAATCATTGGGAGTGTCGGGTACGTTGGGTGTTCAGTTAAATTGTGAAAAGTGTTTATTAATTTAATACTTGCGAGTAAGAAAAATGCAAAACCTTAGCAATTAAATTATGAATTGGAGTAGTGGCAATGTACTTTAATGTCGTAGACTAAATATAGTCTAAAGTCGTAGTGCACAAGAGGGTTATTTCTAGTTTTACGTTTATTTAAATAAAAAGTTATACGTAAATCGTTCTCGGGTAAACGTCAAAATAAATAGTTTGAGTTTAGCAAATAGTATTGACCTGTAAAAGGAAACTCGCCCGCGAGATTCAGTCAGTGTTGGTCGTTGGAGTGGTGTCAGTGAAGAGGTGCGGATACTTTTGACGGATCTGGTCTTCTCGTTCCCAAGTGAACTCGGGACCTCGTTGAGAATTCCAGCGAACCTTGACGATAGGAATTCGACTTTGTTGCCTTGGAACGTGGTATGAAATGGGGCTAGCCTTTCAAGACAGGGTTGAGTTAAAGTTTACTTGGTTACGGTGCTTTTTGAGGCGAGTGCCAATGAATGGCTTATAAGTTTTGCCCATCAAAAGTTTATTTTTAGGTAGGGTTTAAGGGTTACTATTCCAATCATAACATGATTCTTCCGAAATTAGACATAGGTGGCCAGGCTATGTATAATTGAGGACTAATGATGTAATGCTTGGTTTAGCCAAAATAGCATTATGTTTCTTAAAGTTTAATAGTGTTAATCATTATACTAATAAAATGGTGGTCAAAATAGTTTCCAAAGAACTACTATAGCTTGTAGGGCGATAGCGAAAGTATTTTGTAGGACGGTTGTAAAATAGTTTGCAAAATGGTTATAAAAATAGATTTATACGGTAATTAGCAAAACATTTTATAAGGTGGCAAGAGTCTATAGGATAAAATTCAGACATTTTACAGGATGTAAATAAATTAGTTTATAACAGAGTAGTATCGTATTCTTGTAAAACAGTTGAGAAAAGGTAGTGTAATAATACATGGACGAGAGTTGTCGTATTGAGGTGATAATAAAAGATAGAACATTCATTAGACAGAAATTCGTAATAATACATGAAACTTATACGAAAGCACTTAATGTAAAACGCAAAAGAAATACAACCCTAGAGGGTTTAGACTTCGGTTTTATTATACAAGCAGAAACTTTTCCTTAAACATTATTTTCGCCCGTAACATCGACAGGATCATGGCAAGCTTATCCTCCTATTAATGCGTATGCTCCCCCACGAGTTCTTCCTCCATTTTGATTCCTCAGCTTTGGGCAATGACTCCTGAGGTGTCTTTTTTCACCACATTCAAAGCAAGTTACCGGGGTAGGGACCCTACAATGTTTAGCTTGATGACCGGCCCTTTTATAATTCCAACATGTAGCGGGGCAAGGTCCAGTGTGGTGATACTTACATTCGTTGCACTCAGGTAGGGTTCCAGCATACCTTTTCTTATCACCTGGCCCAGCAGCATAGGCTTTCACCACTTCTTTTCTCTTATCTTGTTGCAGAGTATGATTGTCTCCCTGGTCATCATGCCTCTTCCTTTTGTTGCTATTGTTGTCGTTGACATCTCGAGCAGCCCTTGCTCGAACAACTTGGTCCATCAGATTGTGAGACATTCGAATTATCTCCTCGAGAGTGTTGGGTTTAGAGGAGGTGACATTTCCCTGGATACTGGGTGGGAGCCCCTAGATTTACCTCTAAATCTTTTCCGTGTAGTAGAAACCATCTCAGGACAGAAAGTAGCCAGTTCATGGTATCGCTTAGTATAAGCTGCAATGTCGACTCCCTTCACTGCTAAGTTCCAAAACTCGACTTCCATCTTTTGAACCTCATTTCTTGGACAATACTCTGCTATTACCATTTCCTTGAAATCAGCCCATGGTGTTTCAAAAGCAGTATCAATTCCCACTGACTGAGCATAATCATTCCACCATGATAAGGCACCATCCAGCAAGGTACCCGTAGCATATTTCACCTTACAGTCCTCCACGCAGTTACACATGCGAAAAACCGATTCCAACTTCTCAAACCATCGTACCAAGCCGAAAACTCCTTCAATGCCACTGAAAGTCTGCGGCTGGTAACCCGAAAATTCCTTGTAAGTACACCCACGAGCCGCGGGTTCAACCCTGGTTGCCGTTCCATTGGCTTCCCTGCCGTTACCACTGTTGCGGTGGGTCTCGTATTCAGCCATAGCAGCAGCAACTTGTGCAGTAACTCGTTGAGCAACAAGTCGATCGATTGCAGCTGCACTCATGCTTTGTTTCCTTGGTGGCATTTTCTTCAAAACAAGAAAAGAAGAGTGAGACGTAATAAAGACGTTTCCTAAAAGTAGGTGCTCTAAGGTGGCATGTCATAAGATGAAAGCTTGAGGTCGTGTTATGATTAGTTGGCGTACTTCTGGGCGGTGGTTTACGAGGTGATGTAGATGTTCTAAAGTATGGGACGAGTGTTCAAACTAGTCTTCAGAAATGGTTAATAAGGTGATCAGGGAAATTGGTAGACTATAACGGGTTTTAATTTCATGTAAAACGATGTCACATATGATTGTGAATTTTTTTAGAGACCATTTGTATTAATCATGATATCTCGGAAGGTTTAGAGGACCTTCAAAAAGTACAAGTGTGTATGTTAGTTTAGTTACACTAGTAATACGTCTCTAGCTTTTAAAAGTTGTTTTGAAAGACCAAGATGGGTGTCCCAACTCGAAGTCAAGTAGTGATATTACGTAGGGAAAAAGATGTAACGTTGTGATAGGTACGGTATGTATGTATAAGTATACAGAAAATACTTATAGTAGATAGTGGAAGTCAAATCAGTATAAGTCACCAAATAGTAAGGTGTAATGCATAGTTATGACAAGCAAACAGTAGTAAGGCAGCAGGCTTGGCAAGCGAGCACGTGGCTGTCATAGGGTTTTGTTTTTGTAAAAAGTGGTTATAGTCTAGGTTTTAAAAATATACCCAGTTCTCTATAACCAAGGCTCTGATACCAATCTGTAGCACCCCAGCAACATCATCTTCCGCTGTAACCCATTTTTAGGGGTGTTACAATACCCTTAAGTAAAAAGTTACACAACCATACCCTGCACTCTCAAACCTAGCAGTAGAAACCTAGCAGCACTAAGTTAGACTTAGCAGCACTAAGTTTATGCTTAGCAGCACTAACTTTTAAACAAAAAAAAAAAAAAAAAAAAAAAAAATTCTTAGCAGTACTTTCCAATTATTTTTAAAAACAATACTGCACCCAGATATTTTGAAGGGATTAAGTGTAAAGGAAGACACTTAATCATTTTCAGTTGCATTTAACCTCTGGTTGTGTGAGAACCATTGATATCAGTATAAATACTGCCTATGATCAGATAGACTCATTAAAAGAGCCTTCTTGACAGGGTTTCCAGCTCGTGGCAGGTGTTGCCTCTAACACAAATGCATTAGATTCACTTTTGCTCGATGTTCTCTATACCAGATGTCCTTGGACTAACTCATTATACTAATAAAAGTATAAAATGGTAAAGAGTGAGTTAGCTCAGTTACTATCTGACTAACTATGACCATTAATTCATGTTCAAAATAGATTGATTTCAAGAAAAGACTTTAAAGAACTTCCTAACTCAGGTGTAAACCTTTGTCAAGAGATTCCCAAATCCATTCTATCATTAATCAGATGCACAACAGCAAACAAATTACCACTTTGCTTCTCACACACCATCAACACCAATCATATTGCTTGCTTAACCTGCAAATGTTAGTCCAAAACCAAGAAAAATACAAGCAATAACATTTTACACCATCTAATTATACTCAGTAGTTGTTCAGAAAAACTAGCAGTATTAACTAGCAGTTCTAAGTATGACAAGCAGTTCTAAGTATAACTAGCAGCATTAACACAACAGCTTACTTAGCAGCAAAATCAATTTATTGACCTAATAACAATACTAATCCTTTCAAAACTTTACAAAAACACAAAAAGATAAGAATTTTCAAAGATTTATCATTCCAATACTGACAACCAAAAATTGAAATCTACCCACATCAAAAGCTTTTGTGAGCAAATCTGCAACATTATTATCAGTATGGATTTTAACAATTTGAATTAACTTCTTTTCATAACAATCTCTTATAAAATGATGTCTTATCTCAATATGTTTTGTTTTTGAGTGATAAACAGGATTTCTAATAATGCACATAATACTGCTATTATCAATATATATTTTTGTATGCATAAAATTGTACCCATAATCCAACAATTGATTCTGAATCCAGAGCACTTGTCCACAACAACTTGAACCAGCCACATACTCAACTTCATTTGTGGAATTTGCTACCACAGTTTGTTTTTGCACTGCCATGAAATCAACCTACATCCCAAAAACTGACAACCTCCTGTTGTTGATTTTCTATCCAAGCTAGCTCCAGCATAGTCACTATCAGTGTATGCAACCAAGTCAAAAGGTGAATCTTTTGGATACCAAAGGCCCAATTTAGGTTGACCTTTCAAATATCTAAATATTATTTTCACAGCATTAAGATGCGAAACTTTTGGTGTGACTTGATATCTTGCACAGGCACACACTGCAAACATAATGTGAGGTCTTGAAACTGTAAGATACATCAATGAGCCAATCATTGATCTATATAAATAAACATCAACTTCTTCACCATCTTCATCTTTGAGCAAGGGCTTGGAAGTTTCCATAGTTGTCTTTGCAGGCTTCACATCACTAAACCCAAACTTCTTCAAAATTTCAGTCACATACTTATCTTGACTGATAAATATGCCATCCTCCTTTTGCTTAACTTGTAACCCTAAGAAGAATGTAAGTTCACCCATTGAACTCATCTGAAATCTTTCATGCATAAGCTTTTCAAATTCAACACATAAAACCTTGTTTGTTGATCCAAAGATGATATCATCAACATAAACTTGAACTAACAAGATATCATCTTTGTGTCTTCTGATAAACAAAGTTTTATCAATCTTCCCTCTATTAAAACCATTGTTCAACAAGTATGTTGACAAAGTGTCATACCAAGCTCTGTGAGCTTGATGTAAACCATATAGTGCCTTCTCCACCTTGTAAACCTTGTCAGGAAAATTAGGATCTTCAAAACCAGGTGGGCGTGAGACATAAACTTCTTCTTCAATAGTCCCATACAGAAATCAATTTTCACATCCATTTGATACACTACAAAGTCTTTGTATGAAGCATAAGCCAGAAATAATCTTATAGCTTCAATTCTTGCAACTGGAGCAAATACTTCATCGTAATCAATACTTTCTTCTTGAGTGTATCCTTGAGCTAATAACCTTGCCTTTTTTCTAATCACAATGCCTCTTTCATCCTTTTTGCATCTAAAAACCCACTTAGTACCAATTGCCCTCTTCCTATTAGGTAAATCTACCAGTGTCCAAACTTCTTGAAGCTTGAATTGTAGAAGCTCTTCTTGCATAGCTTCCACCCAGCTTGGATCTTGTAATGCTTTATGAGCATTCTTGGGTTCTATTTGTGATAGAAAACAAGCAAATAAACAGTTTTGAAGGTCTTTGTGACTGTTTCTTTGATGAAGGGATCTAGCAAAGAAACCTTGTTCCTTCAAATCCTTTATCATTTTTCTTGTTTAAACAGCAGATTTTGGCTCTCCAATGATTTGTTCCTTAGGATGATTCTTGTGAACTCTTGTAGTTGGAATAGGACTGACAGGAACTACATCTTCCATATTGGTTAAGTCAGCCTCTTCACCAAGTACATCATCATCAGTATCAGGATATATTTCTTCCAATGCAGGCATGTTTGGATCATATGGATATTCATCATCAGCAAAAGATATGTCTTCCTTGTCAGCAACATTAACACTCGACTTAGCAGTATTAACAAAGTTAGTACTGCTAGTGTTAATTTCTTCATTGGCAGCATTAACACTTGGCTTAGCTGTATTAACAGAGTTAGTATTGCTAGTGTTAATTTCTGATACATCATCATTTTATTGTTCATCAGTCTGCTTTTCTTCATTAATCACTTTATCATCATCAGAAGATTTTACATCATCTTATTTATCATCTTTTGGATCTCCAGCAAGATCATCTTCTTGTGAACTCTTTGACTCTTGGGTTGAGAAGCGTGGATCAACAGTCTAAATAGGCAGCAAAATATATCCTTTGTCAGGTCTTGTCTCCTTACCAGCTTGACCTGCATCATTACTTACTTTTGTACCTGCAAAATTGTTAGTGTTGACATAAATAATGCCTAAAAACATTATCAATATTTATTCATATCTCTATGTTTTGATGATCACAAAATGTAAACTCATTAAAACATAAACTTATAAAATAAACAAGTACTTAGTTGTAAATATTCACTTCTATAACTAAAATCACTTAAGGTATGAATGAACTAATGCTTAGTGCATTATATGATCAAAGGAACATTTTCTTAAACACTAGATTTTTTATAAAATGTCAAAAACATTTTATAACTTTTAGAAAAACATTTTTGGTAATAAATAAAAAGGTTTAATTCATTATAAATTTATGAATTCAAATTTTTAACCAAAATCAGTAAAAATATTCCAGAAAAACCTTTTCCACAAAAAGACAAAACTGGGCAACGGCTAGCATGGGCGGCCCCCTTAATTTTGTTAGGCGGCCCCCTTAAAATTAAGGGGACCGCCCCCTATTTAAGGGGGCCGGCCACGCTCCAGTAGCTCCTAGCTGTCCAGTTTTTCTGCCTATAAATACCAGCCTTTCCCTGGATTTTTACTCACCCTTTTGCACTAACACTTTCTGTTGTAAATCTCATTTCATATCTTCAAAAACCCTTTGATCATGTAATCTTAAGCATTGGTTTCCAAGTGATCCAAGCTTCCACCATCCAAGTGCAAAAGAAGAATACTTCTATCAATCAAGACTAGAAGTATTACAACTTAGTATCATCTTGTTACTCAAGTTGTTTGTTTTGTATATTTTGTAAATCATTCATTCATTTGTGTAAAGTGTGTATATAAGTTGTAAACATAAGTGATTAGGCTAGAGTAGTGTGTAAGTAGTGAAGAAGGTGGATAAGTAGTTGTGGAGTAAAGATGTAGAGTAGAAGCCTTGTAAAGTTGTGAAGTAGAGAAGTCTTGAAGCCGTTGTGAAGCCATAGCCTAGAAGTCGTGAAGCCGTAGCATAGAGGTTGTGTAGCGGTCGTATTGAAGCCGTGAATTCCTAGTCATGAAGTCCTAGTGTTGAAGTCGTGAAGCCGTAGCATAGAGGTTGTGTAGCGGTCGTGTTGAAGCAGTGAAGTCCTAGTCATGAAGTCCTAGTGTTGAAGTCGTGAAGCCGTAGCATAGAGGTTGTGTAGCGGTCGTGTTGAAGTCGTGAAGTCTTAGTCGTGAAGACATAGTGTTGAAGTCGTGAAGCCGCAGCATAGAGGTTGTGTAGCGGTCGTGTTGAAGTCGTGAAGTTCTAGTCGTGAAGTCCTAGTGTTGAAGTAGTGAAGAAGTCGTGAAGCCGTTGTGAAGTAGTCGTGAATAAGTTGTGAAGAAGTTGTGTTGTGAAGTTGTGAGATTGGTTCTAGCTACGATTAGAACTCGACATTTAGCTTTGTGTCGTTAAACCCGTGTAAGCCAAAGTTGTGTACGGTTTTCTCCGCCATAAGGGAGATTATTGAAGTTGTGAAGAAAACTCTCGAGCTTGGTGCTCGGGGAGTGGAGTAGGGCAAGGAAGGTGTCCTTGTAGCCGAACCACTATAAATCCCTCGTGTCTCGGTTAGATCTTTCCATCTCTTACTTACATCTTTATTTATATCATCATTACTTTTATAACATATAGGCATATATAACTGTTAGTAATAATTAGAAGTTGACTTCACATATAGATCAAATTGAAACTCCATTCAAGAAACCAAAACTTTTACAATCAATTTAAAAGAATACATATATAACTAATAATAAGGTTCAAGTTTTATTTTTCATACAAACTTGAATCTAAGTGTTTTAAAAATAAACAAAGGTTTTCATAATAAAATTAAAAAGACAGAAAACTATTCAACCCCCCCTTCTAGTTTTCCACAATTGGTATCAAGAGCCACGTCAATCAAGATCTTTAAAATATACTGTATTTTAAAACTTGAATCGATCTATGGAATCCGAAAAATATTTAGAAGGGGAATTTATGCAAACACCACCGCTATTTGAAAACTATACTTTTCTTGAATGGAAAAATAAATTTGAAAATTATGTGAAATCAATTGATCTAGATCTTTGGCATGTCATTTCGATTGGTGATTTTCAACCAACAAAAACGGATTTTGAAAGTCAAACAAAAACGGATTTTGAAGCTAAAATAATTATTTACAAAACCTTGCCGAAAGTTGAATATGAAAGAATATCTTTCTGTAAAACGGAAATGATATTTGGAAAAATCTCTTAAACTTTCATCAAGAAAAATGTCAAGCCAAAGATGAGGATTTTGATCTTGTACATGAATTAGTCATCTTAGAAAATTTAATAGATAAACATTTAGATAAAATAGATACATGTGCTACTAGTTCAAATGTTGTTAATGAAGGTATTAACGACGAAGACTACATGAATCAACTCCAAAGTGAACTCAATCCAATATCATGGAGTGACACAGACGAAGGAGAAGATCACCATCCGGTATGTGACGAATGCAAATTAGATAAAACTCCAAATAAGACTCACCTATCATTCACACGTCGATTATTATCTGAGACATTACAAAGAAAAGCTAGGACGTGAGGTAAGTTTTCTTTTTAAATTTCATAAGTAATTACTTCATGCATATAATCTTATTAATGCCTTAGGATACGCTTAGTCTGATAGGTTGCTTTGCCTCTACACTTTAGTTATATTCATTCTGTGGCATAATGAACTAGAAACCCTTTAGTTAGCCCCCCTAAGTATTAGTAAACCAAGCAATCTTCATATTTGGTACTCTTTGATAGGTAAATTTAGGAACTTAATTTCTTCTAAAAAGAGAATGACTACTGGAGAATCTATTGACTAGAAACTCAATTTGACCTAACGGTTGAATTGCTTCTATGTGAGAAGTTGGGTGTGTGTAACCCGTAAAAACGGTCGTATTTAGCCTGAATTGAGCACCACTAGTAATAGTCTCATACTCATTCTCCAACTTGAATACATTATTCTTCCTAAATATACCTAACGATAGTTTACTGTTATGAACTTTGCTTTTCACTAGAGCTTTTCATTCCTAGATTTATGTCATCTTGCATATATAAAATTTCTAGATGTTTACTTGCTCCTATGTGATTTGACTGCATGCCTTCGTAATTATTTGTTTAGTTGTTGAATGCATTGTCATTATAATAGCTTTTGTTTTTCTCTAACTACTCTGACATGATGTATTTTTGTATTTAGTCATAATACATGTTTAAATGCCATAGGATATGTAGAAAGAGGTAACATGTGACAATAGACTTAACCAATACCCTTGAGCATGAGATCTTTTATAAACCACTATTTTTAAACCTATAATTAATGGGACTTATTTTTAAATTTGCAAAAACTTCACATTTTGGAAAAATGATTTTTCAAAAGATTATGACACATTTTTATTTTACATGTTTCACCATCCTACCTTTCTTCCAAACTTGTGTCCATAATTACGTGTTTATCAAAACCAAAGATTGGAAAAATATGTTTTCTTTCCTCATAAAAACATTTTGAAATAAAACCAAAACTATTTCATTAAAATATTTTTCACATCCACATAAAAACCCACTTTCAAACATTGTTGAATAATGCCAAAAACATTTCTTTAAATCATGCATGGTGATCTCATATCTGTCATCTATATTTATGTATGTGACATTTATAAGTGAACTAAATTTGAAAATAACCATAATTTATTCACTAAGACCTCACTTGGTACAAGTCTAGAAGTCCATGCTATCACAACTCTACATTCTCATGCACATAGATATTCATTAGGATTATTTAACTAGCTTATTAATCTTCCTAAATATGATACTATGAATTACTTGGTGCTATGTAGTGTTTTCTTGTCTAACATATATATGTTACATGCTAAATGAGTTGTTTGCATGCTAGATAATAATGTCTAATGAATATGCTTAGCATACATAAGTTATTAAATCCTAAATTGCCTCAAAAGAAGTTGGACTTGCTTGAAACTAAACCCAAAAACACAACCCTTTCAACAATTTTCTGCGAAAAACCATTTCCAGTAACCTGGAAATCAGCAGATGGGCGGCCCCCTTAATTCATTAGGCGGCCCCCTTAATATTTAAGGGGACCGGCCATCTGATGGTCTAAGGTTCTGCTCCCTTTTTCTATTTTTTAGCCCATTTTATCCTATACTTTCCAAAATTCACAAACACATTTTGTCACAAACCACCCACCAAAATTTAACTTCCACAATCACATCATCACTACACCATAAATACCCAACTTCATCATAAATGCTCATCCATATCATCCATCCAAACATGTCATCATCTAACCACCCAAGATCCAAGCCTTCAAGAGTTGCTAAAATCTCAGTGAGGCCCATTTGGAGGAGGAAGCTTGACATTTGCCATAACCCAACAAATGATGTTGTTCAAATACAACCAACACCAAAACCTCATCCTAATGAACCCTTTCACACACATAACCAATCATCCATATGTCCACCTTCATTCACTCATAATTACCCAAGTTCACAAATGTCTCCACCACCAAGAGTGTCACCACCACTTCCACCAAATAACAACCACTCTCCATTATCATCACCTTCCACTCAACACTTGAAGTTCATTGAAGAACTCAAGGAAGCCCATGAGCTTAATGCTCTCCTTGCTTTGCACCTTGCTCAAAGCAACTTAGACCCATCACCATCCATCTCACCATCATTACCATCATCACCACATCACTTGAGTCAAATTGAGAAACTTGTCAACAATTGTCCTTGTTGCATCTTTCTCCAAAATCAAACCATCGCCTTAAATGAGCGTCTCACTTGGATTGAGTATCTTCTCACTAGATCTAATCCAACACCACCACATGAACAACATCAAAACCCTCATTCAACATGGTCAAGTCCAAGCTCTCCACCTCCAATTCCTCCATAAACACTCTCTCCAACATCCATACACCCAAACTTACAACCCCATTAATCCAACATTTTTACCCCCTCTTTACCATCATCCATCCAAAATAATTCAAATTTTTCATGTCTCAAGCAAGTCAAATGGATCTCTTAGGCAATTTAAAATTTTCTACTTATTGTATGCTATAAGCAAAATATGTGTTGTGTCAATAATTATGTTTTTAACATAATTATTTTCAACTAATGAATGCTTTATTTCTTGTCTTTAATATATGATTGTTATGCTTATTGCTTGTATACTCAATATCATGATATATATACATGCTTGATGATTAATAACATGCTTATTCCATAATATGTTTTAAATGTATGCATGCGTATTTAACATGTTTATGCCACTATTTAATCATTCTTGATGTACATGATTCAAATGGAGCTTGCTGCAAAAACACCCTAAAAATGACCCTTTTCTAGAAATTTTTAAAATTTGGTCGCCTGGGAAAACACCAGATGGGCGGCCCCCTTAATTCCCTGGGCGGTCCCCTTAATTTTAAGGGGGGCGGCCTACAATTAAAGGGACCGGCCATCTGGGCAGTAAAATTTACTGTTTTCTTTTGCATCTTGCGACCCCTTTTATCTAGCCCCAGCTACCATTTCTCTTAAAGGACGAACTGGTATTGGAATTTTACCACAAAACCTCCAAACCTTACCTAAATCAACCATCACCTCCATCAAACACCCATTTTCATTCACCATGCTATCACCAAAATCATCTCTAAGACACCAAAACTCCGTCACCACCACCTCAATGTTCATCCCCAAGTGCACCAAATGCACCATCAAAAACACCCTCCACTCATGGCACATCATCTTCATCCATACCTTCCACTTCATCCATCAATAACTACATCAACTCACACCTATCATCACCACCATCAAGAGCATCAACTCCACCTCCTACTCAAGAACCTCTATTCACCCAACTTGTCATCTCCATATCACCAATAACACCTCTTGATGCTCATTTCTCATCATCACCAATACCACCACCATGCTTTCCCATCCCTTGGGCTTTACTTGAAGCCCATGGAGACAATTGCCTTTGTTGCATCCACAACCGAACCATCATCTTTGGTCTTAGAGATGAGATACACTACATGTTTTCATCCCTTGAACACACGCTTAACAACCAACCTAGACCACAACCTCCATCATTTTCACCCACTACACCACCACCACCTTCATTCTCACCAAATTAAGCATATGCATTGCTTAATCAAAAATAATTTTTCAAACCATTTTGTGTGCAAGCCCCATGGAAGATCATGTACTCCTAGAATGATTATGTAGATTACATTACTTACTAGCTAATGTAGGATTGAATATAATCTTGGATGGTTGTGTATTGATACACAACATTTTTAATGAATGTCTTTATATGCATGCTTATTTTTGCTATATATATGCTTGTGCTTCTAATATTTTTCTTGCAAGTATTCCATATATCGATTCCTAGGTGCCCTCAAACGAGGGGGAGCACACATCAAGGGGGAGTTCTCGTTCCGACAAATTTTGTCTCTAAAACTTGTCGGCTCAACCTTTTTGATGCTACAAAAAGGGGGAGAAGTGAATATAAACTCACTAAATACTTGTCCAAAAATAACTTTTTTGATTTAATGAGTTTTAGTTTTGTAATCATCAAAAAGGGGGAGATTGTTGACATAAATAATGCCTAAAAACATTATCAATATTTATTCATATCTCTATGTTTTGATGATCACAAAATGTAAACTCATTAAATCATAAACTTATAAAATAAACAAGTACTTAGTTGTAAATATTCACTTCTACAACTAAAATCACTTAAGGTATGAATGAACTAATGCTTAATGCATTATATGATCAAAGGAACATTTTCTTAAACACTAGATTTTTTATAAAATGTCAAAAACATTTTATAACTTTTAGAAAAACATTTTTGGTAATAAATAAAAAGGTTTAATTCATTATAAATTTATGAATTCAAATTTTTAACCAAAATCAGTAAAATATTCCAGAAAAACCTTTCCCACAAAAAGACAAAACTGGGCAACAGCTAGCATGGGCGGCCCCCTTAATTTTGTTAGGCGGCCCCCTTAAAATTAAGGGGACCGCCCCCCCTATTTAAGGGGGCCGGCCACGCTCCAGTAGCTCCCAGCTGTCCAGTTTTTCTGCCTATAAATACCAGCCTTCCCCTGGATTTTTACTCACCCTTTTGCACTAAAACTTTCTGTTGTAAATCTCATTTCATATATTCAAAAAACCTTTGATCATGTAATCTTAAGAATTGGTTTCCAAGTGATCCAAGCTTCCACCATCCAAGTGCAAAAGAAGAATCCTTCTATCAATCAAGACTAGAAGTATTACAACTTAGTATCATCTTGTTACTCAAGTTGTTTGTTTTGTATATTTTGTAAATCATTCATTCATTCGTGTAAAGTGTGTATATAAGTTGTCAACATTAGTGATTAGGCTAGAGTAGTGTGTAAGTAGTGAATAAGGTGGATAAGTAGTTGTGGAGTAAAGAAGTAGAGTAGAAGCCTTGTAAAGTTGTGAAGTAGAGAAGTCTTGAAGCCGTTGTGAAGCCATAGCCTAGAAGTCGTGAAGCCGTAGCATAGAGGTTGTGTAGCGGTCGTATTGAAGCCGTGAAGTCCTAGTCGTGAAGTCCTAGTGTTGAAGTCGTGAAGCCGTAGCATAGAGGTTGTGTAGCGGTCGTGTTGAAGCAGTGAAGTCCTAGTCATGAATTCCTAGTGTTGAAGTCGTGAAGCCGTAGCATAGAGGTTGTGTAGCGGTCGTGTTGAAGTCGTGAAGTCTTAGTCGTGAAGACATAGTGTTGAAGTCGTGAAGCCGCAGCATAGAGGTTGTGTAGCGGTCGTGTTGAAGTCGTGAAGTTCTAGTTGTGAAGTCCTAGTGTTGAAGTAGTGAAGAAGTCGTGAAGCAGTCGTGAAGCCGTTGTGAAGTAGTCGTGAATAAGTTGTGAAGAATTTGTGTTGTGAAGTTGTGAGATTGGTTCTAGCTACGATTAGAACTCGACATTTAGCTTTGTGTCGTTAAACCCGTGTAAGCCAAAGTTGTGTACGGTTTTCTCCGCCATAAGGGAGCTTATTGAAGTTGTGAAGAAAACTCTCGAGCTTGGTGCTCGGGGAGTGGAGTAGGGCAAGGAAGGTGTCCTTGTAGCCGAACCACTATAAATCCCTCGTGTCACGGTTAGATCTTTCCATCTCTTACTTACATCTTTATTTATATCGTCATTACTTTTATAACATATAGGCATATATAACTGTTAGTAATAATTAGAAGTTGACTTCACATATAGATCAAATTGAAACTCCATTCAAGAAACCAAAACTTTTACAATCAATTTAAAAGAATACATATATAACTAATAATAAGGTTCAAGTTTTATTTTTCATACAAACTTGAATCTAAGTGTTTTAAAAATAAAGAAAGGTTTTCATAATAAAATTAAAAAGACAGAAAACTATTCAACCCCCCCCCCCTTCTAGTTTTCCACAGTTAGACTCTGTACCTGCAACAACTGGCTCATAATTCATAGTCTTGGTTAGTGAAGCAATATCAAACAGCCAGTTTGGTCCACTCCCTGCAACATTAGGTGTACTCTCACTAAACCTAAAATGCAAGTTCTCTTCCACTTTCCTGGTCCTACTATTGAACACTCTAAAAGCTTTGCTATTCATTGAGTATCCAACAAAGAATCCTTCATCAGCCTTGCCATCAAACTTGCCTAAGTGATCTATGGTATTCAAGATAGTAACAGGACACCCAAATGGTCTTAAGAAATCTAGCAATGGTTTTCTACCATGTAAAAGTTCATAAGGGGTCTTGTTGTGAGGTTTAACAACTTTACTTCTATTATGCACATAACAAGCAATATTAACTACTTCAGCCCAAAAAGTAGTAGGTAATTTAGAATCAGCTAACATTGTTCTAGTAGCCTCAATAAGTGTCCTATTCCTCCTTTCAACAACTCCAATTTGTTGAGGAGTTCTAGCTACACTATAATGTCTCTCAATACCTTTCATCTCACAAAACTGGTTCATATCCCTATTCTTGAACTCAGTTCCATTGTCACATCTTATCACTTTAACCTTATGGTTAACTAGGTTTTCTATCTTGGTTATAAAAGCCTTAAGAATGCTACTGGTTTCATCCTTAGTTGCTAAAAAGAAAACCCAAATAAACCTACTATAATCATCTATGACAACTAGGCAATACATCTTTTTCATTAAACTTTTTACAAATGTTGGTCCAAATAAATCCATGTGCAACATATGTAAAAGCTGACATATAGAGTTCACTACTTTGGTCTTACAAGAAGTTCTATGTTGTTTTCCCTTCTGAAAAGCAACACAGATTTCAGTATTTTCAAAAACTTTTGAAGGTAAACCTCTTACAAGGTTTCCCTTAACCAATTTATTCATTGCTTTAAAATTTAAATGTCCAAGTCTTCTATGCCAAAGCTTAGATTTATCAGATGTGGCCTTTGCAAAGAAACAAGTCAAACCTCCTTTGGGAACCATATTCTTTAAATCAACACTGTATATGTTGTTTGTTCTAGGAACTTCAAGTAAAACATGACTTTCATCAGTCAACTTAAAGTTAAGAGATAAGACAAAACATTCAGTGTCAGTAAAAAGAACACTATTCTTTTTGTCACACATTTGTGAGATACTAAAGAGATTAAACTTAAGCTCTTTTACAAAGTACACATTATCAAAATCTAATTTACCAGTTTTTATTGTACCTTTGCCAGTGATTTTCCCTCCTTTGGGATTACTCCCAAAAGCAACATATCCTTCATCAATTGCTTCAAAATCTTCAAGATAGGACATGTTTTCAGTCATGTGCCTTGAGCATCCACTGTCAAATACTCCTTTATCTTCTCATTCCACCTGTGGATTGCCCTGCACATAAAGTAAGAAAATCAGTTCATTTTGGGGACCCAAGCCATTATTGACTTGGATCTGCGTTGTGCATCAACATAATCATACCTCTTTAAAACTATGGATGCACTGCTGTTTCTGGAAACATGATTGAAAACTGTAACTTTTGGTTTCCAGACCCAACAAGCTGAGGCCTTAACAACATAAAAGTGATTTCCCAAAACAGTATCAGTTATTTCTTTTGGCTTAGAAGTAGTAACTAATGCTTTGGCCTTAGCAGCACTAATTACTGTATTCTTTTGAATGGGCCTTTTTATAGTTGAATGTGCTTTATTTGAAAACTTTGACAATTGTTTAGCACCATTCACTGTTCTTTTTGTGTTAGCAATACTAACTGATCTAGCAGTATTAGTTACTACTGCTGGTTTAGAAACATTTTGTTTGGTAGTTTTAACTGTTACTAAACCAGATCTCATTTGTACTGCTGTTGGAACCATGTTTCTTTTAGCATGTGGGTGAGTATTTTTAGAAAAACTTTGATGATTCACCCTCCTAGCATAGTTCCAAATAGGCTTTTGGTAGTAAAAACAATTTTTCATTAAATGCTCAAATCTACCACAGTGAAAACAAGCCTTATTAAACATCACAAAGTCACTGCCTAATCTTTGTGACATCATTCCATTCCAATTCCTCTGGTTACCTCTAGGCCTGTTAGTGTAAACCCTAGGTTGCTCAGTGTTTTCAACAATTTTCCTAGACTCCTTATCACCAAAACTAGGTTTGACAAACTTAACTTGTGCAACACTAGGTTTAACTGTTATACTTTCAACCTTAGGTTTAGTCTTCACCTGTTCCTCATCATCATTAGACACCCAATCTTCAATGATAGGTGCATCAGAATATGTCTTTTCAGCCTTAGATTTATCCTCATTAGACTTACTATTTTCTCCTAAAGGCTTAGCATTAGACTCACCTAAACAAGACAATTCAGGTATAGGAGGTACATACTTTCCTGTTATTGAGGGAGGAACTTCATTATAACCTATACCACTACCTCTCCTCATTAATTGACACTCAATTGTGTTATTTACACTTTCAGATGCAAATTCAAGCTTATTTACCTTAACTTGATGTTTTTCTTTTTCCTGATAAGCTGCATCTTTTTCTTTTTGAGCCTTTTCTAACCTTTTAGTAAGTCCTTTACTTTCATGCTCTTTAACATAAAGCTTACCTTCAAGCACATTAACTTTTTCTACATACTCTGACTCATTTTGTTTAAAAAATTCAAGTCTTTCCTCAACAGATTTTAAGCCTACTTTATAGCCTAAATTATCTAACTTTAACATCTTTACCTCTTCTATTAGCTTTTCATTCCTAGCCTTAAGTTCCTAAATAGTATCTAAACAAGATTTAAATGAACAACCAGAATCATTAGATACCTCAAAATCAGAACTTGATGAAGAAGAGTAGGCCATAAGTGCAAAGTTTGGTCCTTCAGCTGCTTGGTCACTCCAATCATAGCCACCAAGACCATCACATTGAGACACTAAAGCTATAGAATTTGTAGTTTCCACAGGCACGGTTCTCCTTGAAACTTCATTACTCTTGTTGTCTTGGTTCCTTGGTGCCCTACACTCTCTAACAAAGTGACCCTTCCTGTGACAGTTGTAGCATTCTATATTGGATTTATCAAAACCCATGTTATCCTGCCCATTGACCTTGAGGTTTCTTCCAGTCTTCTTTAAAAATCTTCTTGCCCTCATTGTCAACATTGCCATCTGCCACTTCAAGTCCATCTCTTCAAGATCATCTGGATGAATCTGTTCCAAATCTTCATGCATAATCTGAGGACTAGTAGATTGACCAGCTAAGAAAGCATAGATAACAACATCACTCAAGTTATCAAGGGTTGTAGACCCAGCAACATTAACTTGTGTGCCAGCAGTACTAACTCCATGAGCAGTATTAACTGATTCATTAGTACTGCTAGAACTATTATTGGAGGAGGACACAAAAGCTAAGTTTTGTGTGTTTGAGGATGAGCTAGATGACCCTTTGACTTCAGGTTCATAAACTTTAAGATTGTTATACAGATCATCTAAACTCATGGTATCAAGATCAACCTTGTTTCTCCATACTATAGTATGTGTATTCCACTCTGGTGACAAGCTTCTCAGAAACTTTTGATTTATATCTTCTTGAGGAATTGAGACTTCCATAAGTGCTAGTTGACTAATAAGTTTCTAAAGTCTGTCAAAAGTCTGATCAAGATTCTCATAACTTGGAGTAGCAAAATTCTCATATTGTTGCTTCAAAAGGTTCTTCCTGGTCTTCTTGGTAGCAGCATTCCCTCCAAACCTTTTCTCAATAGCTTCTAACAACAATTTAGCATCCTTGATGTGATTGAAAGTCAACTGATGGTCATTAGGAATGCCCATCATGAGAGTGCTTCTTGCCTTTACTTCCAGTCTTCTTTGTGCCTTTTCTTCAGCAGTTTTAATAGGCAAGGTAACTTGTTCACCATCAGCATTAGTTTCTGTTTTAGGTAAAGAATTTCCTGTCTCTATGACTTCCCACATTGAGTAATCAACCATTTGGATATATTGCGCTATTCTCATACTCTCCAGACTTGAGCATTGGCACCTTAGATGCAGTAATCATGTGTGTAGACTCTGACTCCATGTCTTCAGTAAGATGAGTTTAAACAGGTTCTTCTTGATTCACAGTTTCTAGATCACAAGCTCTGATACCACTTGTTGATCCCAGTTGAACACTTGATCGAATTCCCTTAGCTTGTAAAGGTTAAGTAATATTGAATAAATCCAATACAACTTATGTAGAAACTGTCTTTGAGTATATTAAAGTTTATGCAGAATCTAAACTTTAATCTTAAGAAGAACTTAACAATGAATATCAAACAAAACACTTCAATATTATTAATAATACGAATACTCAAAAGTATTAGGGTTTACAACCTTGAAGTTTTCTAAAGAATCACGTATATTCATATCTATCTCTATGCCCTAGGACCTCTTTTTATAGACTAAGGAGTCCTAGTCGGCTTACAATTACTTGCTATACAAGATATATCTTAAAAGAATCTTGTCTATATTAATATAACCGACTATACAAGTTTATCTCATAAGCAGTACTAACTAAACACTCTAGGAGTTGTATCTTTAACTCTAGCAACTTTAACTCTTCAGCAGTAGTAAGTTTAGTACTAGCAGTACTAACTTTTCTTCAAGCAGCACTAACTACTTAGAATATTTTCCTTCAAGTTCAGCAGCAGTTGTAACTCTGATAGCAGTTGTAACTCTGAACTGGCAGCAGTAACATTTACTATAGCAGTAGTAACCACTTGGTGTATTTTCTTGAACATCTTCAGCAACACTAGAAGTAGTAAAATACACAAGCAGTTGTAACCTTTTTACCCAGCAGCAGCAATGACTTAGAGCATCTCCCATTAGCAGTCTTAACCATGCAAGCAGCAGTAACTCTAAAACCCAACACAATGGTTTTAGTAGATGGAAGATTGACAAGACCTTGTTTATCAGAAGACACAAAGATGATATTATGCTAGTTCAAGTTTATGTTGATGATGTTATCTTTGGATCCACAAACAAGGTGTTATGCATTGAGTTTGAGACATTGATGCATGAAAGGTTTCAGATGAGTTCTATGGGAGAACTCACATTCTTCTTAGGGTTACAAGTCAAGCAAAAGGAGGATGGCATATTTATCAGTCAAGATAAGTATGTGGCTGAAATTTTGAAGAAGTTTGGGTTTACTGATGTGAAGCCTGCAAAGACAACAATGAAAACTTCCAAGCCTTTGCTCAAGGATGAAGATGGTGAAGAAGTTAATGTACACTTATATAGATCAATGATTGGTTCATTTATGTATCTTACAGCTTCAAGACCTGACATTATGTTTGTAGTGTGTGCCTGTGCTAGATACCAAGTTACACCAAAAGTTTCACATCTTAATGTTGTGAAAAGAATTTTTAGATACTTGAAAGGTCAACCTAAATTGGGCCTTTGGTATCCAAAAGATTCACCTTTTGATTTGGTAACATACACTGATAGTGATTATGCTGGAGCAAGCTTAGATAGGAAATCCACAACAGGAGGTTATCAATTTCTAGGATGTAGGTTAATTTCATGGCAATGCAAGAAACAAACTGTGGTTGCTAACTCCACAACATAAGCTGAGTATGTGGCTACTTCAAGTTGCTGTGGACAAGTGCTCTGGATTTAGAATCAATTGCTGGATTATGGGTACAATTTTATGCATACCAAAATATTTATTGATAATAGCAGTACTATGTGCATAATTAGAAATCTTGTTTATCACTCAAAAACAAAGCATATAGAGATAAGACACCATTTTATAAGAGATTGTTATGAAAAGAAGTTAATTCAAATAGTTAAAAATCCATACTGACAATAATGTTGCAGATTTGCTCACAAAAGCTTTTGATGTGGGTAGATTTCAATTTTTGATTGCTAGTATTGGAATGTTAAATCTTTAAAATCTCTTATCTCTTTGTGGTTTTGTAAAGTTTTGTAAGGATTGGTACTGTTATTAAGTCAATAAATTGTTTCTGCTGCTAAGTATAATTGATGCTGCTAGTTATACTTAGAACTGCTATGTTATTGCTGCTAGTTATATTTAAAACTGCTAAGTATAATTGATGATGTGATTATTGTGAATTATGTTATTGGTTGTGTTTTGGTGTTTTTGGACTAATCTTTTGCAGGATAAGCAAAGAAATGTGTTGGAGTGTTGATAATTAAGTTGTTTGGAGTGGAAACTGACTTAGTGCTGCTAGGCATACATTAGTGCTGCTAAGCCTAACATAATGCTGCTAGGTTTCTGCTGCTAAGCCTGAGAGTACAGAGACAGTTATGTAACTTCTTTGATGAAGGGTTTATATCCCCAAATTAGTCATTCAATTGGATTTACGCAAACATATTATTCTCTCAATTGAAACCCTAACTTTTTTTTTATCATCAATTTTCAAAAACCCATTTCAATCAAAACAAAATCATGTCGACTTTTTCTTTTGCCAACCAACACAACATGGTTGCATTTTTGCAAAAACCCAAAGAGTCTGAAGAGTTTACTGAAATCATTGATTTTCTTAATGCTACCCATATAAGGTATGCATTAACAGTCAACCCTACTATATATATTTCCCAAATCAAACAGTTTTGGTCTACTGCAAAGGTCAAAACTATTGATAGGGAAAAATAGATACATGCCTTTGTAGATGGGCAGGAAATTCTCATTACTGAGTCATCTGCTAGGCAAGTTCTTAACCTAGCAGATGCAAATGGAATTGAGAATCTTCCTAATTCTATAATTTTTGAAAACCTTGCATAGATGGGGTATGTAAGGAAAAATGATTCTCTAAAATTTTCAAAAGGATCCTTCTCCCCTTAGTGAAAATTCTTGATTCATACCATCTTACAGTGTCTTAGTCCAAAGACAACTGGCTGGAATGAGTTTAGCAGCAATGTGGCTTCTGCCATAGTCTGCTTGGCTACAAACCAAAAATATAATTTTTCAAAAATGATTTTTAGTGGTATGGTCAAGAACTTGGATAAATCTGCAAGCAAATCTTTCTTAAATCCAAGGTTTTTACAATTACTTATGGACAAAGAGTTTTCTGAAAAGAAAACTCACAAAAAGGTTTATGAGGCTCCTTTTCATACAAGAAAACTTTTTGCAAACATGAAAAGGGAGGGAAAAGATTTTTCAGTCATAGTAACACCATTGTTTCAAACAATGTTGGAACTAAGTCAGGGTGAAGGTTCAGTAATCCCAACTGAGACCCATCACACACCCACAATTTTACCATCCACATCTCAACCACAAAAGACCTATACCCGTAGGATCACAAAGAAAAAGGGCACTAAGCTTCCTCAGGCTAGTTCTGGTATGGATGTAGATGAGGCTACCAATAAGGAGAGGGAAGGTAGTTTGGAAAGGGCTGCTACTACTGCTACTGGCTTAGATGCAGAGCAAGACAGTAGTAACATAGCTAAGACCCAATCCAAGGCAACATCTAATGGGTCAAGTTCCCATAGAACTGACTCAGGTGATGTAAACCCCAGGCGCCAAGAAACTATGGGGGGCTCAGAAGCTCAAACTAGGTTTGAGGCTGAGTCTAACATTCCCAATGATGCACCACTCGGAGAGGTAACACACTCCGAAGTGCTGAGGGTAGTATGCAACTAACCAATGAATTGATGGCTATGTGTACCACACTTCATAAAGATGTCTTTGATCTGAAGGAACTCACCACCACTCAGCAAAAAGAAATTTCAGCCTTGAAGAAGATCACTTCTTCTCAATAAATCACTATTACAAAGTTGAGAAAGAAGGTCAAGCAACTTGAAGGGCAAAGAAAGGCAAAAATTCACAAGTTGAAGAGGTTATTCAAAGTGGGTACAGCTGCTAGGGTAGAGTCCTCTGACTCTGATGATGTTCTCAACATGGCTACAAATGAGGATGCTCCCAAATAGGGGTGAATAATGAGAGCATGGTTTCAGGGGAGGCTATGGTGGATGAGTAGATGGATGAGCAGGTTGTGTATGAGAGTGATGAATTTGTGGTAGCTGGTCAACAAGGAAATGAAGTGGTTTTGGATGATGCTGCTAAGTCTGTTAAGACTGATGGGTTAGTTGTTGAGAAGGTGATTGAAGTGGCTAAGTTAATGGTTGATGCTGCTGATGTTAATGTTGCTGATGTATCAGTTAGTGCTGCCAGTTCTAAAATTACTGCTGCTGGGCAACAAGTTAGTACTGTTGTACCAGAAGTTAGTGTTGTTGCTCAAGATACAGATGCTAGTGTCGCTGAATCAACTGATATTGATGATGAAACCAGTTTAGCTGAGGTTCTTACCAATGTGAAGAGTATAAGACCCAAAGAAAAAGGTATAACAATCAGGGAACCATCATCAACAACAACAACAACAACAACCATCACACAAAAATCACAGGGTAAAGACAAGGGTAAAAGTATTTTGGTTGAAGCTAAAAAAGATCATGTTCTGCTTTCAAGAAAAGAGCAACTTAAACTGGGAAAAGAAGCTGCTAAGAAATTACAAGAAGAATATGATGCTGAGCATCAAAGAATCTTAGCAGAAAGAGCTCAAAAAGAAGAAGAAGCCAGTCTCAGTCTTATTCAACAATGGGATGAATGGGATGATATTCAAGCCAAGATTGAGGCAGATGGTTTATGTAGGACCTTAGATCTAACTTATCACACTAAACAGTAAGCTCGTATGGTGGATTGGTGACTTGATATGTATGCGTTTTAGAGAGAGAGTAGTGAGATAAAGAGAGAATATTATTACTAAAACACACACAATACACACTCAAGCACATACCTCAAATGTGTCATTTGAAGTGCTTTTATACATGGAAAGTGACGCCCTAAGGGGCTTGGATTGGGTTGGATTGGACTTTACATAAGAGACTAACTTATATATAAATACTAACCTATTAGATTAATCCAATCCACAAGCCCTTTGACTATTCTACTATATTTTCTGTAACACGTTTACAAAGTTCTTATGACTAGAATGACCGCCACTTTTCTTTAATGCTAACAATCTCCCCCTAAGGGATGGTCATTCAAATGATGCTCCACGTGATTAGGTCGTTAGTCTTCTTGTTCTTGAACTTTGTGTGTCGTCATAGAATAGTCTTGATTCTTTGTTCCTTCATGCTTTGTGATCTTTGAAGTAACGTCTTTTAATCTTTCTTTCCTTTGATCAACATCTTCACAGGTTTGCCATGTTGTCTTTTCCAGCATACTCATACTTCTTGATAAGACTTTGAACTTCATGCTTATGTCTTCCACACTTGATACTTGGAATATTTCTTGACTTTCTTGATTAGCTCTTGACTTTGTCGTAACTCATTGTCTTAACCTGATCTTTTGTCTTTGAACAATCTTTGATTTGAGCTTGTTGAGGATGAACTTCATAAGTATGAGTGTGTAGAGGTGAAGATGTTGATGTATATGATGGTGTACGGTCTTTCTCCAAGGGGACTTACATCAGTACCTGCATAGATATTGTTAGTTGAAATTACCAATCGATCACGGTGAACTTTTCTTAGAGAATATATCACTACGATTGTTTTACTGATGAATGTCTTGATTCCATTCACCTTGGTCGGGCACATCAGCCGTCCTAATCCCGTTGAGGGACAGTTATCAATACTATGGATAAATCCAAGTAGATACCCACGTCTTAAGGACTCAATTCGTGAAAGGAATCTCCTTGGCGGGATTTTCAGCACTTACAGGCTCAGACTTAGAGAGAATTAACAACATAGTGTGAAAACCCTCTCTAATCCTTACAAAGGCTGTTCCTGAATTGGATACCCTCAAGAAGGTTTACAACAGATATACCAAAGTATACCCATAATTCAGGTGAGCCGAAGTATACCAGAGTATCACTCCACGACTGTTGACCGTTTGAAACAAGTAACCATCACGATAGATAAGGCAAGAACCGTAGATCTTATAAAGACTCTTATACACCTTGTGTCCTTTTTGGCGAACACAAGTGTATTATATTGGAAGTGTATAAGAGATCTTTTAATGAATCTCATGGCTCTAGACTCGATTATGTGCGTTTTGGTTTTAGTTGTCGGAGGCATGGAGCAGAGGGCCTCCTTTTCAATATCAATACATCTCGGAGTGAGAGGTCGATAGATTATGCAAGGTTTTAAGTGAGAAATGAAACAAATATCTTTTAAGAGATACCTGAGTGGCTAGGAGGGGTTGTGCAGCGCGTCACTGGGTCCATGACGTCTTGTCTTCAATACCGGTATCATATTTGTGATAACCGATAGTAGATGTATTGACCCAGTTTCTGCCCTAAGTTTATTGGAGGGCTATTTCTTTTCACCATTTTCACAAACTTTTCTTTTTAATTATTCAACCCTTTCTTTCTCCTTTCTTATTTACTCCTCTCTTTTTTTTCAACCAAGTCTAAGGACTTCTAATTCTAATCTATTGGAATTGTCCTTGGGTAGATCCCTCCGGCTCTAGCGGATCATAAGACATAAACCTAACCATAATCACCTTATTACTCCATGATTATCCTAGGTTCATAGATCACATGCCATAAAACCTTTTGTGAAAATCTCTCAAAGTGTTTATGATTATAAAACACATTTTTGTTAACACTTCGAGAGTTTTGCATTTTTCAGAAATACTCCCCTTACACATGTGCTTGTACGTTTTTTAAGATATGTTTGCACATGTTGGGTAGAGTTTGCACTTTTGAATTGATCGATTTTCAGTGAACATGACCGATTCGAGACACGCTTACATCACTAGTTAGACTAGCTTGAAATTATTACCCGTCCTGGTCAAGTTCAAAGAAAGTCTCTCAAGACGGTACACTCTACTTAGACAAGTCCTATTCGAGATACGCTTACATCACTGGTTAGACCAACTTGAAGTTATTACCCATCCAGGTCAAGTCTTTTCGACTGCAGACAACTAAGCTTCGTCAATTCGTTGGTTATATCTGAGTCGAGCTCTTTTGAGATTCAACTACGATCTTTAAACATTTTGATCACATTTAATCACGTCTTCTCCCCCTTAAAAATAGCATATCGTGATATTTTTGATATCAACTGATTCAGAGAAAAGCTTTTGGAGAGATAGACGGATTTTTTTTTTGCATGAAATCGGAACATTTTGATTTTGATTTTTATACTCCCCCTTAAAGAAAGCATGTTTTTAAACATAGAGTTTAAAATCAATTTTAAGGGTTTGGAGGGAGTTATATTTTTAAAATGCGAGTTATGTACTGAAATGTACACAAGTCTTTTTGTAAAAATGAGTTTTTGTTTGAAACCTTTTCGTTTGTTTAGACTCGAACTTTTTGAAAATGATTTCATCTTTGAAATTACGAGTCCTGATCTGAAATAATCAGAAGTCATCATTTTAGCTCGGGTTTCGTACTGAAGTATACGAAAGCCATTGAGAAGAAATTTTGAGAAACGACATGTTTTAGAAAACATTTTAGAGAACTCTCGCTCAAGCATCTATACATGTCCGTATCATTGTTTGAATGACATTTCTAGATACGTACTGAATATCGATTATACGAGAGACATGTCGTGAGAATAATATTTTTGGTTTTTTGATTTTATATTGTTTTTGTATTTTTGATTTTTTTTAATGTTTTTGGATTTTTGAAATTTATATTTTTGTATTTTGTTTTTGTTGGTTTTTCAAATTTTGTAATTGGTTTTTCAAAAATATTTACAGCGAAGCTATTTTGAAAATATTTTCAAGAAGATTCGAGAAGACGTTCTAGCTCCTCAGGAGTTAGGCTTCGCATGCCAATTCGTCGAACTAAATCGTCAAACCTTTCTTTTGGAAGGGCTTTAGTAAATAGATCGGCGAATTGGTAATCCGTCTTCACGAAAAATAATTCAACATTACCCTCTTCTACGTGCTCTTTGATGAAGTGATAGCAGACTCTAATATGCTTGGTCTTTGAGTGTTGTACGGGATTGCACGAGATGGCTATGGCATTTTTCGAGTCGCAATACAAAGGTATTTTGTCGAAAGTAAAGCCATAATCTGTGAGTTGTGTCCTCATCCATAGAACTTGGGCACAACATGCAGATAGAGACACATACTCAGCTTCTGCGGTTGATAATCCAGTACAATCTTGTTTTCTTGATGACCAGCCTACTAGCTTTCCACCCAAAAATTGTGCTCCACCTGATGTACTTTTTGTTGTAACTTGACAACCTGCATGGTCGGCATCTGAAAATGCTATTAGTTTAAACTCATAATCCTTCGGATACCAAAGTCCCATGTTAATGGTTCTTCGTAGGTACCAAAAGATCCGTTTGACCTCTTGGAGGTGAAGTTCGGTAGGCCTTGCCTGAAACCGTGCTAATAAGAAAACAACAAAATGAATATCGGGTCGACTAGCAGTAAGGTACATGAGAGAACCAATCATGCTCTGATATTTCTTTGGATCGATGGGTTTCCCAAATAAATCAGCACCGATTTTTGGTGAAGTGCCATTGGTTTACCAACAGAATCACAATTTTCCATACCATATTTTTTCAAAATCTCAATTGTATATTTAGCTTGATTAATAAAAATACCACGAGGGGATTGGTGTATTTGTAAACCAAGAAAGAATTTTAGTTCCCCATCATGGACATTTCAAATTTGCTTTTCATGAAATTTTCAAAATGTTTTGATTGATTCAGATTAGTGGACCCAAAAATAATGTCGTCCACATAAATCTGAACAATCAAAATGTCTTCTTTGTATTTTCTTGTAAATAAGGTAGGATCAACAGTTCCTTTGGTGAAATTGTTTTTGATCAGGAAAGATGATAGTTCATCATACTACGCTCTAGGAGCTTGTTTTAAACCATAAATGGCTTTCTTTAGCTTGTAGACGTAATCTGGATGTTCTTTGTCAACGAATCCTTCTGGCTGACTCACATACACTTCTTCTTTCAAAGTTCCATTCAAGAATGCAGTTTTGATGTCCATCTGATATACAGTGATGTTTTTGTGACCTGCATAGGCTAAGAAAATCATGACTGCCTCAAGTCTAGCTACTGGCGCGAATGATTATTCGAAATCTATCCCTTCTTCCTGTCGGAATCCTTTAGCCACGAGTCGAGCTTTGTTGCGAATTACAGTCATTTCTTCATCTTTTTTGTTCTTCCATAACCATTTGAGATCAATGACAAGTTTGTCAAATGGTCTTGGAACTAATTCCCAACTATCATGTAGCTGATATTGAAGAAGTTCTTCCTGCATCACTTCTATCCATGCATTTTCTGCCATTTCCTCCGGAATGTTCTTTGGTTCTTTTAGGCTTATTGTGCAAATGTAGATGCGATCGTTGGTGAGTCGTCATCTCGTCTGAATTGGCCTTGAAGGTTCACCAACAACTTGTTCAATTGGATGGTCTTTTGTCCATTGGAGTGTAGAAGGGTACCTTGGGTTTAACGTATGTGTGTTAGATGGTTTGTAACAAATCGTAATTTCAGGTCCTTTTCAAACTTCGAAATTCTACTATTCATCTCAGAAATTTACTATTCATCATTCAATATTCATCATTCACTATTTATCATTTTTTAAGTCAGTTTTTGAGACTTTGAGATGTTTTCAAAAATTTCACTATTCACAAAACACTATTCATCACCGGAGGAAAATCACTATTCATGCTCATCATTCATCATTTCATAAACTAGGTTTACGGGTATCTAAAATTCGTGTAACTGTTAGGGTTTAGCTGCGAATTCATGAAACAACATTTAGGACACGTCATATAGACTAGAGTAGTCTATAAATCATCAGTAACATCATCTGCATATTAGGTCATGCACGAGTTTGCGTAATTTCCATTAACGTATGGCTAATTATTTAATAAACGTTACCACTCAGTCATTGCTACTAACATTGTACCCGACACTCCCGTCTATGATTCTAATATATTTTCATACTCATTATAATGATATAAGAATTATATTATTAGTCTACCCGGTGTTTTTAAATTAATTGTTATATTTTCCGGTAAACGCTTATAACTACGTCGGTTTGCGAAATTTCCACCCAATAACTATTCTAACACCCGATTCATGCAAGGAAATGTAATTTTATAATTTTGACAACTTCGTCATATTTTATTTTATCTCGTCAAGATTTATTTCTAGTTAACTCGGTACCCGGTAACACCTAATGCACAACTTAAACAAACTAATACTTGTACCTAAGGGGACAAGAACATTAATGAGCCACAAACCCCTTTTTCTTCCCCATTTTCACGCCACATTGCCCCCCTAGGTCCAATTTAGCTTTTGATTATATTGACCAAGATTTTTATTACTAATAGATATATACTTACATATTATTTCATTTAACACAAAAACACTTCAAGTAAACTAGCCAATTTCTCTCATCCTCTCCATTTGGTGGATCGGCCAAGGCATGAAACAATAGAAGATTTCACCAAAATTCAAGATCAAGCATTATCCAATCTCTATTAGTATTCCTAGTTAAGGTTTTGAAATAAAAACCCCAAGGATAATTAAGCGTTTATCTCCAAAACACCTCAAAACTTCAAGTAAGTGTCTCATATAATTTTTCAATCTTTTATACTTCCATTTGATGTATTTTCAAGTTATATTAGCAAATCATGCAATGTACATATGTTATATATACCACTTAACACAAATATTCTCTCTAAACATAGATCTAAAGGTTTTTAGTTGTAATCTCATGAAATCCACCATTTTTTATGAAGATTAGGAACCCATGACACCTTAGGAAGGTGTATGGTAGGCTTAGACTAGTTGTGGTGTTGATTGGAAGTGATTAGAACAAGTATTGAACTAGAAAATTGATTTTTACAACAATAGAAGGAGGTTCTGTCCATTTTCACGAAATCTGTAAAAATCAGTAAATATTGAGTCATTTTGGCTTTCACTTTTAGAAAATAATTTCAAAAACGAAACCGTGGGCGTTGGAATGAGTAAAAACGAGCTTACGACGAGAAAGATACGTTAATTCTAAGTTTGACGACGAAAACTATTTTTCTGAAAATTACGTGCTGTTTACACGAATTTCAATGGGTAAAATGAGGTGTTGGATGCAACCTAGACAAGCCGACAAATCAAAAAGCTATTAGTTCGCTGTGAGACGAGACCGTGGATATAAAGAACGTAGAAAACGAGCTTATAACGACCGAGATACACACGTTTGAAACCCGACGATTCATTAAACATTTTGACAGCTTTTAATAGAAATATATTTCTAAGTCTAAAAACAGTTTTTGTAAGTAATCATGTTGAGAGACGTTTTTCTCATTGAATGAGACGCGTATGGACAAAAGTTAAATGATAGTACTTTAAGATATTGTTGCAAGGTTTCTAAAAACGTCAAGCTTATTTCCTAAAACTTAACGTACACTATTTCGCGACTAGTTTTGCGAGGCCATTTAGCCATCTTTACAAGTTGAGAAAAATATTAAATTGCGACGAAAACTCTATATTTACCAATAAATCACCAAACGACAATCGAGGGATATTGTTGCAACGTATTAATACAAAAAGTGTTTTATAACTTAACGAGACGTCAAAAATATATTTTTCGACGATAACCATTATTTCCGAAATTCACGAGTGGTATCGATAACATACGTATTTGCATGTGTAGCATCATTTCATTGCTTACATTAGATCATAACATTCATATTAGGTTGCGGCTAGGGATCGCGCCTCATTTCAGTATATTCACTATTGTTATCCTAGCTATTGCATCAGGTGAGTTCATGGCCCCTACTTTTACTTGTTTTGTAACTGTTTTGGGGGAGAATACATGCTCATTTTCAATTAAACTCTATGCTCGTTTTACATTTAAACTCTATGATCGTTTTACATTTAAACTCCAAGCTTGTTTTACTTGAAACGTGATTTGTCTTTCAAACATTATTGATTGGCTAAAATACTTGATTTGTTACTCGAAAGTAGTTTGTGTTTACATTTTTTCACCCTTGATTATTTTCTTATGGACACTAGTACATTAAGCTATTTCATATTGCCTATGTTATGACCCGTTAAGCGCGAATGTTGTGGATAGATCTATTAGGATTGAACTCCCCGTCCGGGTGGTTTCCCCACTTGACTGATATGTCAAACGTATTGTGGTTTCCCCACTTGACTGAGATGTCAAACGTATTGTGGTTTCCCCACTTGACTGATATGTCAAACGGACTGTGGTTTCCCCACTTGACTGTTATGTCAAAAGTATGCCCAAACTAGAATCTTAAGGCTTCGGTGTCATGAAATTTAGTTGTCAATAACTCCATATATATTGGGAATATATTGTTCATTTAATTTTTGTGGTCCATAAATCATTTGACGTTCACTTAAACCAGATCTTATTTGGCAGTGGGTTGTAAACACACAGGTTGCAAGTCTTGTATGGGCGGGGCTTGGAACTGGGTGGATTTATAACGCCTTTGCTGGGAAATCTTCATTCAAACACTTTACATTTTACACTAAACTCTATGAACTCACCAACCTCGTGTTGACACTTTTAGCATGTATTTTCAGGTTAAGGCGATAAACTAGTTGTGGAGGCTCTTGGCAGGGCATCGGATGGTCATAGAAGACTCTGATATATTCGAGACCAATTGAAATCTTTATGGGCTTACATTTCCACACCATTTTGAAATGTTGTAAACGAATCACTTTTAAATATGAAATCTAATTTAAATGGTTGAGATAAAAAAAATTTTCTTTATTCAGTGTTGTGGTACCAATTAAGTAGCACCCCAGCGACATGTATGCTTTCGCTGGACCTGATTTTGGGGGTGTTACAGATTGGTATCTGATGCGCGTGCGTGTCGTTGCGGTTTAGCAGTATTAATGCCTACTCAAGTTTTAAATTTATATTTAGCCGACTTATCAATAACACACACACTTAACGAGCAGTGTACCCGGTCAGTATGAATATAATGGTAAGTAGAGTGTTGATCACTAAGAGTGGAACGTATTATCTAGTTATTCTAATCAGTATTTTAATATCCTAAGTTAGCTATACAACCTGATCTAACGCAAGGGGGTTTCAGCCTGAGAGACTGGCACGGTTTGGTTATAATTAAGTAGAAAACTAAACTAATGAGCACGAATCAGCGATTAGCACACACGTACACAGATAGATACTCGAGACAATAAGAAGACCTGTCCTGATAATTAAGTAGCTTATCACTTGTTTTATTGCTAGTTTTATATGAAGTGTATATAATTAAACCTTTCTCGTTGGCTCTAATCTTATCGGCGAGTAAACCCTTAATGATTACTTATGTCTATCCTATTTATTCAAGCGTCTCTAATAAATAGGCGAGGAAGGGGCATGGCGACCCAAGCAAGACTCAGCTAGACACAGAGGTTATCAATGCACTAATAAAAGTCACCAAAGACATCAACATATAAACTTTAATTAATGGGAAAGCAATATTAAGGGGAGTGCATGATCTTCCGTAGTCACATGACACAAGCCCATCAATCCTGATGAATTAAAGCGTACTAATACAATAAAAAAAACTACTTAATGAATTGAATACATGCAGGACCTTCTTACAGCTCTTGTATCTTCGTTTTAAGGTGTGTCTTGTGCTGCTTGGTCGTCTGAATTCGGCTCTAGGGTTATTTCTTCACACTGTCCAAGACTCTCAAATTCGTCTGACCTTGGGGTATTTATAGTTTCTGTCTGAGGGATAGATGCGGCGCATTGAGTTGTTAGATGCGGCGCATTGACTTAACTTCGCGTGGGGTCCAAGATTAATATATTCTGGAATATTCGTACACCGTCTTCAGATGCGGCGTAACTTGATCTTTGTATGCGGCGCATGTACTTGGATTGTAACTTGTGAAATCTTGATAGTGATACGCCGTATGTTAGAAGTATATTGCGGCGTATCTGAAGTAGAACGAGCTTGATCTTCTGGATTTCAGTAGACTTTTAACATCTCGCTTGTTTTGCTCCATAATTAGTCCAAAATCGCCAAGTTTCACGTAATGCTTGTTTTTACCTGAGAATTACTAAAGTAAAAATTAATGTATCGATTCTCATAGATAATATAATAAAACAAGTCAAATAAATAGGATAAATGATGATAATAAAATGTACTTATTTGAGTTCATCAAATATCCCCCCACTTGTACTTTACTTGTCCCCAAGTAAACCTTAGAATTAATCGTATGAAAAATGTATCCTAAAAGATATTAGGATTTATTTTTATATTTAAGCATGTATTCGTTTTGTCATAATCACACAACCAAACACTTAACGAAGTAGAAACCAAAATAATTTTTAATGTAAAACAATTCTAAATCATTTAGTTGCTTAGTCGTGACGAATATTCTATCATAGGCTTGGCAAGTATACGCATCTCCCCCACTAAAGCCACGGTGTAACAAGTCTAAAGCGGTAAAAAGGGTTTGTTGGTTAAGGGTTGACCATCCTTTTTAATCTCTATCGATCTCATATTCCAGAAAAAGCGACAAAACTACAAATACATGATCGAATCCACGACCACGATACTTGCAATTGCTCAAATCCTTAACTCGAATAGGCTAAAGATAGGACCAAGTAATCTTCACCAATAATATTATATCAAAAAGGGCAACAAAATCATAAATACATAGCCGAATCCACGACTACGATACTTAAGATTGCTCAAATCCCTAATCTCAATAAATCAAAGGTTTGGATGAAGAATGATATAGGGTATGGATAATATTTGGGATACAAATTGGTGTAAAATGAAAAATAAACAAAACAGATAAATTAAAATCCTAAGTGTGATTAATCACTTTCCCAACCATCCCATGAATAAGACTCATATCATTGAATAACTCACACTTTAACACTTGAAACACACGCTTTAGGTAGACACGAATTATACTCAAGAAAATCTCAATCAAAGAATAACCTTAGTTGGCGTTCCCATAACAGCCAACTCCCATTCAATCCATAAATATAATATACAACAACAAATAGTGGTGATATCTCCCACTTAATACAAAACTTTACATAAGTTGGTTAAAACAAACTTCCAACTTTTCCTTTTTTTTTTTTTTTTTTTTTTTTTTTTTTTTTTTTTTTTTTTGACATCGACATATATGTGTAAAATTTCACAACTTTTCTATCACTATTTTTCCGGATAATTTTTTCATACTCTTCATACTTTCAGAAATAACTATAATAGTGAAAGTAGCAAACACACGAAAAATAAACTAAAAGGTATATAATATTTACTTTCATACCAATTGCATTGTGCAATTTCCCGACCTAACCAAAGATAATGAATTACGCACGCGAACACAGGTAATGTAAGGAAACACACTTTGCCTAAAGCAATTAACCACGGATTTTAATCTACAGGGTAGGCTAAGGTGTAAGGGTGTATCGAAACATTATAACAAAGGTGTAAGAAGCGAAAGGAATGGCTCTGAGGGTTTTTCTAGGGGTATCTTACTCTAAAAGTGAGAGTAAAAAAGGGTTTATACGGGGGTTAACTAACTAGTGTAGTTAGTTAATATCACATAACATATAAAGGCTATTTGGGTGTAATCCTAGAAATTTACCAATTTAGACAAGTCACTCCAATTATATAGATAATACTCATTATGGTGGTCTCGAATAGTATACAAGCCAAGTTCTAAAGTTTACAAGTCACCGGCACACTAAAGTTTTAATATTTTTGAAAGAATAGAGTTATGTATGCGGTTATGTAATTTAGACTTTAAACAAAAACATGCTAGAAAAAATTTTAAATTTTGATATATTAAGCACATTTTAAGCATATTTTGAAAAAGTTTAGGACAAGTAAGTGTTCTAATTCTCCATCCCCCCACTTAAGTTAAACTACGTCCTCGTTGTTTGTGTCAAAGGTTAAAAACTGGAAAATAAAAGAATTAGAACAGAAAAACTCCCCTGAGATTTGCTCGGTATGATCCTCCATTATTCGTATAAGAGCAAAAATCAACTTTCTTGTGGATGAGAATGTTTAAGCTTCATAGATGATGTATCCACAAAAAAATGCAGGAATCTATAATACCATTTAGACTTTAACACACCTGAGTTAAGAAGGTTCAAACTTGCATAATACATTAGTAGTTAGTAAAAAATAAAACCTAAAAAAAATTAAACCGTAAATCATCAGGTCAGTCGATACGCCGTATCTTATGGAAGAAGATACGCCGTATCGAGCCTGGAATAAATACGAATCAGAATAAAAGATGTGTCGCATCCTTAACCAGGGATGCGCCGCATTAAATAAACTGACAGAAAGTTTTAAAGTCAAAAATAAAAATGCAGAAAATGAAATAAGATATGACCAGTGCAGGTGATGCGTCGCATCTTATGATGGAGATGCGCCGCATTAAATAAACTGACAGAAAGTTTTAAAGTCAAAAGTAAAAATGCAGACAATGAAATAAGATATGACCAGTGCGGGTGATGCGTCGCATCTTATGATGGAGATGCGCCGCATCTTCTGCAGGTCTGACAGACTCGACACAGAACAGAAAAGTAAAAAAAAAAATTCATCGGGTTGTCTCCCGGTCAGCACTTGTCTTTATTCCAGAGTCTTCAAGTTAGACTCACGTTCAGCTCCTTATTTTGTTCTTGTTACGTGCCATCCTTCTTCTTTCATCCAAAAGATGTTACCGTATAACTCCGCAACACATTTCTTTTATCGTCAAATATTCGGGAGAGGTTTCGTAGAGAACTCTCCTTAAGGCTAGGTGAATTATTGTAAAGGATACCTGGAATTTTATTTCAAGAATTTAAGATACTCAATGTTACCAGTACTGAGTTTTCCTCTACTCTTGTCGTCTTATTACAACCTTCCAGTCATCGAAAGTTTGATCACTCCAGCTAGCATCTCTTGGTTAGGTTCAGAATGTAATCTTCCATAGTGATGCTTAAGCCATCATTTATTCTGTAAGTAAACTAACTTGTGCACGAGAGTAGTGAAACGATCAAAGTGAATATCAAAAATCAACTATATTTATTAAATTAAATGCGTCGTATTAACAAAAGCTAATGCGCCGTATTTTCGTTACGTTTCAAAATACAAGATTTTTGATTTAGCAGATGCGCCGTATCGATAAAGATCGATGCGTCGCTTCTGTTTAATAATTCGAAAAAACTGTTTTTAATTTAAATAGAAAATACGCCGTATCTGTTAAAACAGATGCGCCGTATGACGTTAGGGTTTAGAAAAATTTCTTATTAAAAACAGAATACGCCGTATCTTGGGGAAAGATGCGTCGTACTAGAATTTATTAAACGCGTTGTATTTTATAAAAATTAAACGCAATACGCCGTATCTGTGAAAACAGATGCGCCGTATCGTTTGTATCAGCACAATACAACGACAGCAGAATGCAGAAAAATAAAAAAAAGAAAAACAAAAATAAGAACAAACAAAAAGAAAAAAAATTACAGAAAACAAAAACACACAAAAACATAAAATATGCAAATTATACAATGAATGTAATCTATCTAATATATAACAGGGTTAGTGGTTAGAATCTAAAAATAAACTAAAAAGAAAAACCTAATTAAAATACTAATCAAATTAACAGATAATAACAATTCACTCCCCGGCAACGGCGCCAAAAACTTGATGCGCGTGCGTGTCGTTGCGGTTTAGCAGTATTAATGCCTACTCAAGTTTTAAATTTATATTTAGCCGACTTATCAATAACACACACACTTAACGAGCAGTGTACCCGGTCAGTATGAATATAATGGTAAGTAGAGTGTCGATCACTAAGAGTGGAACGTATTATCTAGTTATTCTAATCAGTATTTTAATATCCTAAGTTAGCTATACAACCTAATCTAACGCAAGGGGGTTTCAGCCTGAGAGACTGGCACGGTTTGGTTATAATTAAGTAGAAAACTAAACTAATGAGCACGAATCAGCGATTAGCACACACGTACACAGATAGATACTCGAGACAATAAGAAGACCTGTCCTGATAATTAAGTAGCTTGTCACTTGTTTTATTGCTAGTTTTATATGATGTGTATATAATTAAACCTTTCTCGTTGGCTCTAATCTTATCGGCGAGTAAACCCTTAATGATTACTTATGTCTATCCTATTTATTCAAGCGTCTCTAATAAATAGGCGAGGAAGGGGCATGGCGACCCAAGCAAGACTCAGCTAGACACAGAGGTTATTGATGCGTGGTTTTGCAACCTTACAACAGGTTTTACCTCTCGAGGGATCTCAAGAGGCTTACAACCCCACCAGGCAGTGTACCTGACCGATGTAGTATAGTGTAGTGGTAAGTACGGGGGATTGATCGTTCTCCACAGGGAATAGTGTTCGTTAGGTTTGAAAAACTACTCTAATAGGTCTAAGGGTGAGAGAAGATTCTTTTTATGTTTTTATAATTTTATGAAAGCAAGTAAAATCTCGGGTTTGAAAGAGTGGGCGGAATTAGTTGCTAGTCAACTAACCCAAGTTACTACGAATGCAAATAAAATAAAATGACAGAAAATGAAAATGTTGATGAAACTTATGTGGAGAGAAATGTGTTTACTTAGATTTCCTTATTCCCTAACTATCTTTTACCGGTTGATTAGTGTGTATTAATTGCGTGGATGACGGGTGTATTCCTTAATACCATTCGTGGGGTGGCGTACGTACTTCCCCAACTCTATGAACTCCTACTTCACTCCTATGTCGAGCCGGCTAAGAAGCTCCTAACATGGGATCACTAGAATTCGCTCATGCATTAAATACAACCATAAAAACCTTAGTACGCATTGGTTCATGTTTCTTAAGACGTTCAAGCAAGTTACCATATAGGAAGTTAGCCAGTTTTCTTAAGCCTAACATAGATGAACAATCATCCAATACAACTAATAACACACTAATAACCAATAATCAATAGCTAGGTTTCATTAGATCTAAGCAAACACAAGATAAATCTAGCCTAGCATGTTAAACAAAAGACAAGAACAAGATAGAATCAAACAACACATAGACATATTGAATGATTAATTGATAACTTATCTTCAATGTAACATGGAAGATCTCAAGGCAAAAAGCCTTGAAAAAGCTGCTAAAATCGTCTTAGGGTTTTTCACACACAAAGTTCCACACTAATGACAAAAAATTGCAAAACTATATATAGAGATTAAGGTCTGACGGCGTCACGTTATGGATCCTGACGCCGTCACCTCGCCGCTTTTAGGGTTCCCGGATGGCCTTCCTGACGCCGTCCCTCTTTAGACCTCCAAAATCCATTCTGGCTTATCAAGGCTTGACGCCGTCAGAAATAAGCTTGATGCCGTCCCTCTTTAAATTAAGCCGTGACGACCTTGATCACTTCAAAGGGTGACGCCGTCAGATTTTTCATGCAAAATTCTCTGGCTTATCATGAGTAATTTTCATATCCACCTTTTTCTTGCCAAGCCGTGACGCCGTCTGGGGAAATTCCTGACGCCGTCAAAGGTACTTTTCAGCCGATTTTGAGACTTTGTCGTTTTCTTCACTTTTATGCTCCAAAAACGTCCAAAATACTTCCTTTTCCAGATTTCTTCTCAAAAGTACCTAAAATGACAAAAGGAACGATTTAGGGCAATATTTGATCAAATAAATACGATTTAGGGCTTAAATGACCCCTTAAAAGCGGTACACTTTTCGCTTCATCAAATACCCTTACACTTGAGATTTGCTTGTCCTCAAGCAAATGCGCTTTTATTCTAATCAAAATACAAGTTAGGGGTCATTTAACGCTAATATAAAAGTAATTACAACAAATAGTCGTTCCACTTTAATCATAATAAGCACGGAGATTACATACTAGCACCTCACAAGTAGTGTTTAGATACTCACGTCTCTCAAGTGTCATCAAAATAAATCTCATAAATGAAAACGGATATTATCTCTCACTACCTGTCATAGCAAATAGATTACCATAGGCTTGGGAAAGGATCAAAAACCTCCTCCACTAGGCGTAAGCACCTAAGATAAACTATCAAAGAGGGCTTTTACATGGGTTATAATGTTAGGTGTAGGAAAAAGGAAAACACGGTTTTGTTGGATAAAGGATATTTTACTGGTGGCGAGTTAAATATCTTGATTAATTACATGTACTATACAATGTTGCTAAGCCAAGACTCGACTCAATCTTAAGCTAAAAACAAAATAACAAAAACATAAAATAAACATAAAATGAAACGGGATGGTAGTCCGTATGTTTTTTCTACTTTTCCTTTTCTCATTTTTTTGTATTTTTCTTGATTTTTTTTTTTTTTTTTTTTTTTTTTGGTATTTTTCTTGATTTTTTTTTTTTTTTTTTTTTTTTTTTTTTTTTTTTTTTTTTTTGCATACACTCTTGCCCTACCATCCAAAATAATACATCATAGGGGCGTTGCATTCCCCTTACACTTGAACTTTTACATAACTTTACAAATAACTATTCTAATGACTCGAATTAAGATAATTGAAAAACTTGGAGTACTTTTAAAATATTTAGCACATATGGGGGTAATAAATAATGTTCTTCCCCATTACTCCATTACACTAGTACTTTACCCATGAGTCCCAATCGTCCCAAAACAATATGTACAAGGATATGACTCGACTTAGCAACCATGTAATCAACTAGATAATTAACTTGGGTTTAAACAAATGTTGTAACAATAATGCACTAAAAATGAGTGCATACAAGGTAGGCTAAGGCGATTTGGGTGTACATTTAAGTGGGGTGTAACAAATTCTTCCGTTAAGTAAAATGCTTAAAGGTCGAAACGAAAAGATAGGCTCTGAGGGGTGTACTAGGGGTATCGTGTACTAAAAATGAGTACAACGCAAAGGGTGTGGGAGAATTACTTGACCAATGTAGCCAAAGTAATTATAACAAAAACACAGGTGTAAAACAATGGGTTAATCCTAATGCCTCTTATCATGTAGTAAATCTAACTACACGAATATAGTCTCACTTGTGGCCTCGGAATGGTCCTAACGCAAGTTCTAGAATCTAAGTGCTACCGGTACACACATCATAGCATAAATGCTTTTCCTACCAATTCTAGGGGCGAACCTCACATATTTGGGGTGGAAAATTTTTTTAGTGGTACGGTTTTTTTTGTGCTAGTCATATAACTCCTATCCGTGAGACGCTTATTAGAACTAAAGTTTCACTCCTAAATGTTGTAAAAAATTTTAAATTTGGCACTAAAATTGCCCTAACAGGTATTTATCTCAGTTTTATTACACATCTACCATCAAACAAACAAAAATCAAGTGCACTTGTATTCTCTAAAGTGTCGTATTTTACCCCCCCTTACACTTAAGATGAACATTGTCCCCAATGTTCAAATAACAAGATGTAAAAGTGAAAAGGTAAAAGAATGAAATCAAATACTCCCCTGATTCGCTCGGTGGATAATGTGGTAACATGGTTAGATCTTCTTCCAAGAGAATGTAGAAGCTCCAAGACTAAAGCATCGCCAAAAGCTTGATTCCACATACATCTCCTTGTCCAAAATAACCTGTTAAACCTGAGAAAACAAACACGAAAACCTGCATAACATCGGCGGGATAAATTCTATATAAGGATATAATGCTTGTGGAATGATTATTTTGCAGATTCCTGGAGTTTATAAGTTAGAGATTTAATAAAAACTTTTTATGAAAACAAAACTTTCAAAAATTTCAGAAAATTAAAACCTGACGCCGTCAGAAATGATCTGACAGAATTCTCATGTTAAGTTTCCGGAAAATTTCTGGAAAAACCTATACCTTACTTCCTGGAAATCCTGCAAAACATCATTATGACTCGATACAAGCATTTGACTCAAACTATACTAATATGTATGTTAATTTAATATTGTTATGATTCATGTTCATTTGTTCTAATAAACCGATTTGGATTTCCCTTACACTTATCTTTTGCAAAATACCTTTATATGTAGTTAAGACGAAGTTAAAAACAAGATAAAGCATTTTCACAATTTAGTTTTGAACATGAATCAATAATAATAAAAATTAAACACACATACGGAAACAAATAAAATCAAACAAACAAACAAATAAACACACAAAGCAAATAAAGCTTGGGTTGCCTCCCAAGAAGCGCTTGTTTTTGTTCGAGTCACGAGCCTGACTCTACCCTTATTTAACGGAAATAGGGGAGGTTTTCCCTACACTTAGGATTAAGTGTGGGTGAAAGTAGCGATACACACCCTTAGGGTGGAAATATGCCACGTGAGGAAAGAGTGACGGGTGAATTATATGCTCAAAGGTGCGGGATCCTATCATCATAACCTTACCTAATTCAATTGGGTTAGTGGGCGGATTAAGATTTTCTCCTAGAAAGGGATCATCTTCTATCAACTTCGAGAGACTCCAAGTTAAGAATCCACTTTGACCTAATAAACCCGGTTTAAACCCATAATGTTTCTTGTGATCAATCATAAATGGGTGATGTAAGTATGTAAGGTCATGGTTCACTCCTATGTTAGCTTCCTCTCTACAAGGCTTAGAGTCTACTACCTTTATCATAAAACTACCCGGACTATATGGTTTGATGGGTGGATCGGGACCTATTTTAATTCCTAACTTTTCATCCAAGGATGGAAAATTGGGTAAGGGTCTCGGTTGAGGCTCCGGTTCATCAAAACTAGGAACTTCCATAGAACTAAAAGAAAGGTTGTGACTACAAGTATTCAAACCTATTTCTTCTAGTTGTGTTTGGTCCAAGGGCTCTACCTCTATTGGGGTTCCTATAGTCTCTTCTACTTTTTCCGAGTAAGTTACGGGCGGTGTGTTAACCTCAAATGATGGTAGGATTTGTGGGGTATTTAGTGGTCTTGCATTTCTAACCTCATTCTCCATAGTATCTAAATCACCTATATGTTCATCATGTGTTTTGGTAGGATCTAACCCAAACACATTCCTAAGTATCTCAAATCCTTCTCTAGCCATTTGAAATTCTAAGTCCGATTCATAGTAATATTCAATTTGATTACTATGTTCCAATTCCCTAAAGGATTCCTCATACGTGTCATATGTTTTGGTGAAATCTATCCCACTCATGCAACTAGGTAGTTCAACACTAACCATCTCACAATCTTGGTCCAATTCAAGGTCCATGTTCTTAAAAACTAGGTCTTCTTGCTCATGGTACCTATAGTCGGATAAATCCTCTTCATTTGTTTCCTCAAGTTGTGATGTATATAAACCCATCAATTCATTCAACTTATGGTTCACGGTTAGGAAGCTTTCCTCAAATTTTTTCCAAAGGGTTTCACTAAAAGGAGTTGATCCTAACAATGATTGTTTAATAGAAGCCGCACATGCACATAATTCATCAAACCTATCAAACTTTACACCCATCTCCTCCTGTATATATCTAAGATCACTTAAAAATTCATTGGAACAACAGGAAGCAAATCTATCCGTGTAAAGTAATTGTTCCTCTATTGTTAATGATCTAAATGGAATTTCATCCGCCATAGTGACAAATGAAAAATGGTTTTACAAACAAAGGGCACAAAGAAAAAGATAGACTAAAGAAATCCTAGAAAAATAAAATAAAAATCCAACTAGAAAGGAATCTAGTGAGTAGACCTAATAAAATAAAAATTCAACCTAAACAATAACTATTCCCCGGCAGCGGCGCCAAAAACTTGATGCGTGGTTTTGCAACCTTACAACAGGTTTTACCTCTCGAGGGATCTCAAGAGGCTTACAACCCCACCAGGCAGTGTACCTGACCGATGTAGTATAGTGTAGTGGTAAGTACGGGGGATTGATCGTTCTCCACAGGGAATAATGTTCGTTAGGTATGAAAAACTACTCTAATAGGTCTAAGGGTGAGAGAAGATTCTTTTTATGTTTTTATAATTTTATGAAAGCAAGTAAAATCTCGGGTTTGAAAGAGTGGGCGGAATTAGTTGCTAGTCAACTAACCCAAGTTACTACGAATGCAAATAAAATAAAATGACAGAAAATGAAAATGTTGATGAAACTTATGTGGAGAGAAATGTGTTTACTTAGATTTCCTTACTCCCTAACTATCTTTTACCGGTTGATTAGTGTGTATTAATTGCGTGGATGACGGGTGTATTCCTTAATACCATTCGTGGGGTGGCGTACGTACTTCCCCAACTCTATGAACTCCTACTTCACTCCTATGTCGAGCCGGCTAAGAAGCTCCTAACATGGGATCACTAGAATTCGCTCATGCATTAAATACAACCATAAAAACCTTAGTACGCATTGGTTCATGTTTCTTAAGACGTTCAAGCAAGTTACCGTATAGGAAGTTAGCCAGTTTTCTTAAGCCTAACATAGATGAACAATCATCCAATACAACTAATAACACACTAATAACCAATAATCAATAGCTAGGTTTCATTAGATCTAAGCAAACACAAGATAAATCTAGCCTAGCATGTTAAACAAAAGACAAGAACAAGATAGAATCAAACAACACATAGACATATTGAATGATTAATTGATAACTTATCTTCAATGTAACATGGAAGATCTCAAGGCAAAAAGCCTTGAAAAAGCTGCTAAAATCGTCTTAGGGTTTTTCACACACAAAGTTCCACACTAATGACAAAAAATTGCAAAACTATATATAGAGATTAAGGTCTGACGGCGTCACGTTATGGATCCTGACGCCGTCACCTCGCCGCTTTTAGGGTTCCCGGATGGCCTTCCTGACGCCGTCCCTCTTTAGACCTCCAAAATCCGTTCTGGCTTATCAAGGCTTGACGCCGTCAGAAATAAGCTTGACGCCGTCCCTCTTTAAATTAAGCCATGACGACCTTGATCACTTCAAAGGGTGACGCCGTCAGATTTTTCATGCAAAATTCTCTGGCTTATCATGAGTAATTTTCATATCCACCTTTTTCTTGCCAAGCCGTGACGCCGTCTGGGGAAATTCCTGACGCCGTCAAAGGTACTTTTCAGCCGATTTTGAGACTTTGTCGTTTTCTTCACTTTTATGCTCCAAAAACGTCCAAAATACTTCCTTTTCCAGAGTTCTTCTCAAAAGTACCTAAAATGACAAAAGGAACGATTTAGGGCAATATTTGATCAAATAAATACGATTTAGGGCTTAAATGACCCCTTAAAAGCGGTACACTTTTCGCTTCATCAGTTATCAATGCACTAATAAAAGTCACCAAAGACATCAACATATAAACTTTAATTAATGGGAAAGCAATATTAAGGGAAGTGCATGATCTTCCGTAGTCACATGACACAAGCCCATCAATCCTAATGAATTAAAGCGTACTAATACAATAAAACAAAACTACTTAATGAATTGAATACATGCAGGACCTTCTTACAGCTCTTGTATCTTCGTTTAAGGTGTGTCTTGTGCTGCTTGGTCGTCTGAATTCGGCTCTAGGGTTATTTCTTCACACTGTCCAAGACTCTCAAATTCGTCTGACCTTGGGGTATTTATAGTTTCTGTCTGAGGGATAGATGCGGCGCATTGAGTTGATAGATGCGGCGCATTGACTTAACTTCGCGTGGGGTCCAAGATTAATATATTCTGGAATATTCGTACACCGTCTTCAGATGCGGCGTAACTTGATCTCTGTATGCAGCGCATGTACTTGGATTGTAACTTGTGAAATCTTGATAGTGATACGCCGTATGTTAGAAGTATATTGCGGCGTATCTGGAGTAGAACGAGCTTGATCTTCTGGATTTCAGTAGACTTTTGACATCTCACTTGTTTTGCTCCATAATTAATCCAAAATCGCCAAGTTTCACATAATGCTTGTTTTTACCTGAGAATTACTAAAGTAAATATTAATGTATCGATTCTCATAGATAATATAATAAAACAAGTCAAATAAATAGGATAAATGATGATAATAAAATGTACTTATTTGAGTTCATCAGTATCAGAGCCTTGGCTATAGAGAACTGGGTGATTTTAAAACCTAGACTATAGCTACTTTCACGAAAACTTAACCCTATGACCGCCACGTGCCTGCCTGCCAAGCTGATGCCTCATTTGTGGTTTGTTGCTGACATATTTGATGAGATTTGTAACTTATTATCAGATTGATTATACTCACTTATTCTCATTGATTACTATAATTGTCTTCCATATAAGCATGCTCATGTATCGTACATGTCACCGCGTTACACCTTTCCTCACGTAACCTCATCATTCGACCTCGAGTTTGGTCACTTGCCTTAGTCTTTCAAAACGACTTTCAAATGTGAGGGACATATTATTAGTATAACTGAGCCGAGTATTTCAAAATTCATTGAACCTCGGTGGAATATAGGCTGGTCATCTATATTCGACCAGGGACAGTGGGACACAGGCTGACCACCTATGTCCGACTCAGAGATGAATTTTGCAATACTGGGAATAGTTATAATTGAATTATGTCCGGGTTGAATCTCTACTCGATTTCTAAAGGTTTCAAAAATTCCTGTGTGTGTACTCAATCGTTGCAAGAACATTCACATCTACATCACCTCGTGAACCGCCGCCTAGAAGCATGTCAGCTAATCATAACCCAACCTCAAGCTTTCATTTTATGGCAAGCCACTTAGAGCACCTACTTTTCGGAAACGTCTTCATTACGTCTTACTCTTCTTTTCTTGTTTTGAAGAGTTATGCCGCCAAAGAGATCTACTTCAGCGATGACACCAGCTGAGATCAGAAAACTCGTTGCCGACAGTATAGAGGTAGCACTAGTAACTGAAAGAAAGGCCGTAGCTGCTCGGGCTGCCGAAGCCGCTTCTCGGGCAGAAACCGCAGAAGCTGCCGGAATGGCTACTAATGGTACCAATGGTCGCAAATGTACATACAAGGACTTTAAGAGCAGAGATCCCCCAAAATTCAAGGGCACTAAAGGAGCCACTGCTATGATCCGTTGGTTTGAGAAGATAGAATCTGTAATTCTTCTATGCAATTGTCCAGAGGATTGCAAGGTAAAGTTCGCTACCAGTACACTCGTTGAGGAAGCTATGTCATGGTGGAATTCTTATGCAAAGCCTATGGGGATGGAAAACGCTTACAAGCTCACTTGGGAAGAATTCAAGAAGCTACTGTCTAAGAAGTTTTGTCCACGCACCGAGGTGAAGAAGTTAGAAACAGAATTTTATGAGTTGGTAACTGTGGGTAATGATATCGAAACCTACATCAGGAGATTTCAAGAGTTGGCCGCACTTTGTCCTAATATGGTTCCAGATAATGAGAAGTTGTTGGAAAACTTCATTGGTGGTGTAACACCCCGACCCGACAAGGGTAAAGATGTCACAAGTACATGGTTTCACATCAGATCATACATAACATCCATAATTAAACAGCGGAAATACAATGTAACATGAGACAGAAAATACATGAAATACAAAACATAATACAAATGAAGAATAATCCAACAAAACAAAGCTTCACTCGTGAACACTCTTCCCAAATCCATAACCCAGCTCCTAGCTTAATACCTGCCGCGGGAAAAGAAACGCGGCTGAGCTACACGAGCTCAGTGAACAGATATAACGGTAACAAATAATAATCATGAAATAGGGAAACACGAAAGAAACCATACGTGATATAATGATGAGATAAATAAAGGCAGAACAGATCATGATATAATGATGAAGTAAAATAAATGAAAGAAACAAAACGTGACATAGTAGCAGATAAGAAAAGATAGGAAGGTCATACAGAGATATTAGAAGGTATAGAAAAGTACCATGAATACTGATGAGTAGAATTAAAAGTCCCAACTAGCCCAAATATAACCAACCCAGTACAGGATAAGTCCAAGATTCCATAAAGCCCAACATGCCCAAGCCCAGTCCAGAATTCCATGAGTCCCAACATACCATGCCCATACAGAAATAAGTCCAGAAACATATCATGGGTGTCATGAGGGTAAGGGTCAGAAGTCCATGAGGTCTAGTGATACAGAAATCCTCTACGAGCCCAGAAACATGAACATGAAATCATAATCATACCGCCATGCCGAGAGATGTTCCTCTCGCTAATCCCAGAAATCATGAATGGAGTAGCTAGCTCCCAGAGTGTGAAAGACGTGTATCGCACACACCATCAGTCACCATGAATAACATAACATAACTTGACATAACTTGTACATGAACAAATCTAGGATGCATCCATACGCCCCAGGTGGCCATAATCTGCCTCTACGTAAACATGACATGCAGGGACGGGACAGGTCATCACTCTCCTGCCCTAGAGTCATGCCATCGGTGCATCGACTGACATGGACATGAAACCCTCATGCCTAGTGAGTGGCTCGTAGTATCAAACTGTGGGTCAAGGTCAAGTATCATGAATCATATTTTAAGTTTACTTGCATAGGTCATTATCTTGTTTCATAAGTTAATAATCATGGTTCATAATCATGGTTCATAAGCATGGTTCATAAGTAAGGGTTCATAAGCAAGGTTCATACATGAAAGGTTCAAAATCATAAATGGTTCCATATCAGAAAGGTTATCATCAGAAATGTTTAATATCAGAAAGGTTCATAACAAAAAGGTCATGTCAAAGGTTCATAATATCATGAAAGAACAAGCAAGGTTCACAGAATCAAAGAACATAGTAATGAATCAGAAATCAGAAATGAGACGAAGGCTCCTTACTAAGAAGGGCAGAATATATGTACCTTAGTGATCAAGTAAGCAAGTGAAACGGCAGACACAGATAAAACTTCTCCTCCTTGACACCTAGAGGAGTAGAGACAGAATTACTAAGGATCCCATGTTCATATCAAGTACTTTTTATTTTTAGCAGGTTTCCATTTTTAGAAAGTTTCCATATTTAGAAAGTTACCATATTTAGCCATTAGGTCATGTTAATATTAGCATATCCAAAATTTACACTTTACACCCTTGAGGTTTCATGATTTTACATGTTTAGTCCCTTAACTTAATAAAGTTACATATTAAACCTTAAATATTCATGTTAACATGTTAAGCCCCTCAGTTTTACAAATTTTCATATTGTACCCTTAATTTAAATGTTGTACGATTCAAAACCCTTAGAATATAAGTTTTACAATTCAAGTCCCCCAAGTTACAAAGTTTACATATTTAGTCCTTACTTTATATAAATCAATCTTTAATTTATAATAATTTCATAATAGCCCCTTAAATTATCAAAATGACACATGGCACTTTAAATATGATTAAATACATGAATGACCCATAAGTTTCCCAAAATTACAAGTTTAGTCCCTCTAGAATAATTATTTTACAATTCGAACCATAATAAAACCCTAAAAACATTTTAACCCTCTAAAATACAAAAATGGCATTAGACCCCTTCCTTTTATATTTTTCCCTGCAAGTACATGATCTAAATTAAGTTTTAAAACTGACCCACAAGTTTTAGAAATTACAAAACACACCCTTAACTTATTATTTCCAAATCGTTACACATAAAATCTTGTCTAAATCGAACCCTATTAATCCAAATCATTATACCATCATTCTATCATCATTATACCATGTTAATTTCCAGGTTTCATTACTTAAAAACCCTAGCTCGATCGGTTTGATAATTTTCCCAAAATTTTTCTTTTATTCTTTTTAATTTCTTTAAAATCGGTAAAACTAAATAAATCAAGAATAATTATTTTAGGCCTTAACAATTCGAAACATAATTTTTCCCAGATTAGTATGATCATATGGAGTCTAAATAAAATAAATATGAAGCCTCAAAAATTCGAATTGAATTATTTAGGGTTTATACACGTTTTTAAGATTTAATTCACAAATAATTGTTAGATCATGCATGGATCGACTTTTACATTTTATTTGGTGTTCATAACATATATAGGGTCTGAGAAAAATACCAAATCAAGATTCGAACGTGTAGAACGAGACGCACGATTTAATATGTACGCGAATAGCCAAAATGCACCATAAATCACCACGACTTCAAAAACGATCTAAAAATCATGAAACCAATTTTCACAGGTCACATATGATGTGAGGAACACACTAAAAATAAGAAACGAATTTTCCAAGATCGAATGAATCAAAAATGGAATTATTACCTTTCGGGTTGAATTAAACAAGAATTTTCGAAAACCTTTGAATCCGGCCACCACAATTCGAAGTATTATTTTTCTAGGACTCCTTGGATGATGATTTAACACAGAAAAATAGCTTGGGAATTTTAGAGTGTCGATTGGAGGCAAAAGGGATTTATTTGTGTGTTTTTATTTCACTCGGTAATTAGGGTTTGATAAGAAAAAAATGTGGTGATTGGATTTTAATAATGAGGACCAGTCAAAAGGGAGGTTACATGGCCTAAATTTCGGGATTATTGATTAGGAGCATTAATGCTTTGATTATCCCTTAAATTGTACTTAATTTTCCTTTAATTACTATAATTAAATCATAGATTTTGAATTTAAATTAATTTAGGCGCCCAAGGGCATTTTGGTAATTTTCATGGCTTGAATAAATGTTAAATGAAGTTGTTAAAATTATTTGGGATCATAACTTGTTCATTGCTAGAAGTTTGGAATTTATTTTGTGCTTTACATATGTTTTATTCATATTTTAAATTCTCAGGGGCAATTTGGTCATTTTACATGTTTAGGATTTTCGGGTATTACAACTTCTTCCCCACTAACAAAAAAATTTCGTCCTTGAAATTTGCAGGGACATAGAGGAGCGAACATGACAGAAATGAGACAGAACATGCCGGATCAGATAAGCGTTACTTGCAGCAGATTTGGAATAGTTAAGCAGAATGGATCTTAACGTAAGATGACGGAGATAAACGGATGGAGTAAATTCTCTTAAGGTAGAGCAGAATGAAGTACATACTTGGTTTCTTCCATCGGATCATGATTATAAAATACTCAAACAAATCAAGCCAAAAATCTCAGAATTCAACTTGGAATGGAATTATTAGGTCAAAATCCAAAATATTCGTACGAAAATCAAGAGAAGGTCACTGCGTCATACACGGAAAGGAAACATGCGTATCAAATTATTCAAACAACAGAAGGAACAAATCATGCAGGCGATCTCTTCAGGCTGAGGCAGGAGTCGCATCGTCAGGGTCCTTCTTGTCATTCTCGAGGTTGTCCACATTGCGGGGCTGGATTCGTACCACTCCACTCTCCTCAATGAAGTTGGGGCACTTGCCTGCGTACCGAATGACCGTTCCATCTTTGTAGATCACCTGGGTGGAGTACTCTAGCACTTCTGCTCCATCTTTGTTCACTATGGTCAGCTCCTCCTCGATATAACACGGCCATATACTAGCAGGAATTAACTTCTTCCTTGCCGTTCTCCATATCTTCCCAATCTTCCTGTTGCCGGTAGGATAAACGATGGTCCATCGTTGCTTTTTCCGTGCGGAGTACTCTCGAGCGCGCGTGGACACCATCTACACGATTAGCAGAACGATCAGAAGGAGTATATTGATGATAAAATAGAATACGAAAGGTGTCGACATGAGCAAGTAGGATAACAGAAACAACGGAAGAGAGTGCGCGGACGGAAACCTAATGTCTACCCAGATCCTCACAGGTCAAATGGCCTAAGCCGAAGGTTTTCGGGTGCCTGTATTCTCTGATACCAAAAATTGTAACACCCCGACCCGACAAGGGTAAAGATGTCACAAGTACATGGTTTCACATCAGATCATACATAACATCCATAATTAAACAGCGGAAATACAATGTAACATGAGACAGAAAATACATGAAATACAAAACATAATACAAATGAAGAATAATCCAACAAAACAAGGCTTCACTCGTGGACACTCTTCCCAAATCCATAACCCAGCTCCTAGCTTAAAACCTGCCGCGGGAAAAGAAACGCGGCTGAGCTACACGAGCTCAGTGAACAGATATAACGGTAACAAATAATAATCATGAAATAGGGAAACACGAAAGAAACCATACGTGATATAATGATGAGATAAATAAAGGCAGAACAGATCATGATATAATGATGAAGTAAAATAAATGAAAGAAACAAAACGTGACATAGTAGCAGATAAGAAAAGATAGGAAGGTCATACAGAGATATTAGAAGGTATAGAAAAGTACCATGAATAATAATGAGTAGAATTAAAAGTCCCAACTAGCCCAAATATAACCAACCCAGTACAGGATAAGTCCAAGATTCCATAAAGCCCAACATGCCCAAGCCCAGTCCAGAATTCCATGAGTCCCAACATACCATGCCCATACAGAAATAAGTCCAGAAACATATCATGGGTGTCATGAGGGTAAGGGTCAGAAGTCACTGAGGTCTAGTGATACAGAAATCCTCTACGAGCCCAGAAACATGAACATGAAATCATAATCATACCGCCATGCCGAGAGATGTTCCTCTCGCTAATCCCAGAAATCATGAATGGAGTAGCTAGCTCCCAGAGTGTGAAAGACGTGTATCGCACACACCATCAGTCACCATGAATAACATAACATAACTTGACATAACTTGTACATGAACAAATCTAGGATGCATCCATACGCCCCAGGTGGCCATAATCTGCCTCTACGTAAACATGACATGCAGGGACGGGACAGGTCATCACTCTCCTGCCCTAGAGTCATGCCATCGGTGCATCGACTGACATGGACATGAAACCCTCATGCCTAGTGAGTGGCTCGTAGTATCAAACTGTGGGTCAAGGTCAAGTATCATGAATCATATTTTAAGTTTACTTGCATAGGTCATTATCTTGTTTCATAAGTTAATAATCATGGTTCATAATCATGGTTCATAAGCATGGTTCATAAGTAAGGGTTCATAAGCAAGGTTCATACATGAAAGGTTCAAAATCATAAATGGTTCCATATCAGAAAGGTTATCATCAGAAATGTTTAATATCAGAAAGGTTCATAACAAAAAGGTCATGTCAAAGGTTCATAATATCATGAAAGAACAAGCAAGGTTCACAGAATCAAAGAACATAGTAATGAATCAGAAATCAGAAATGAGACGAAGGCTCCTTACTAAGAAGGGCAGAATATCTGTACCTTAGTGATCAAGTAAGCAAGTGAAACGGCAGACACAGATAAAACTTCTCCTCCTTGACACCTAGAGGAGTAGAGACAGAATTACTAAGGATCCCATGTTCATATCAAGTACTTTTTATTTTTAGCAGGTTTCCATTTTTAGAAAGTTTCCATATTTAGAAAGTTACCATATTTAGCCATTAGGTCATGTTAATATTAGCATATCCAAAATTTACACTTTACACCCTTGAGGTTTCATTATTTTACATGTTTAGTCCCTTAACTTAATAAAGTTACATATTAAACCTTAAATATTCATGTTAACATGTTAAGCCCCTCAGTTTTACAAATTTTCATATTGTACCCTTAATTTAAATGTTGTACGATTCAAAACCCTTAGAATATAAGTTTTACAATTCAAGTCCCCCAAGTTACAAAGTTTACATATTTAGTCCTTACTTTATATAAATCAATCTTTAATTTATAATAATTCCATAATAGCCCCTTAAATTATCAAAATGACACATGGCACTTTAAATATGATTAAATACATGAATGACCCATAAGTTTCCCAAAATTACAAGTTTAGTCCCTCTAGAATAATTATTTTACAATTCGAACCATAATAAAACCCTAAAAACATTTTAACCCTCTAAAATACAAAAATGGCATTAGACCCCTTCCTTTTATATTTTTCCCTGCAAGTACATGATCTAAATTAAGTTTTAAAACTGACCCACAAGTTTTAGAAATTACAAAACACACCCTTAACTTATTATTTCCAAATCGTTACACATAAAATCTTGTCTAAATCGAACCCTATTAATCCAAATCATTATACCATCATTCTATCATCATTATACCATGTTAATTTCCAGGTTTCATTACTTAAAAACCCTAGCTCGATCGGTTTGATAATTTTCCCAAAATTTTTCTTTTATTCTTTTTAATTTCTTTAAAATCGGTAAAACTAAATAAATCAAGAATAATTATTTTAGGCCTTAACAATTCGAAATATAATTTTTCCCAGATTAGTATGATCATATGGAGTCCAAATAAAATAAATATGAAGCCTCAAAAATTCGAATTGAATTATTTAGGGTTTATACACGTTTTTAAGATTTAATTCACAAATAATTGTTAGATCATGCATGGATTGACTTTTACATTTTATTTGGTGTTCATAACATATATAGGGTCTGATAAAAATACCAAATCAAGATTCGAACGTGTAGAACGAGACGCACGATTTAATATGTACGCGAATAGCCAAAATGCACCATAAATCACCACGACTTCAAAAACGATCTAAAAATCATGAAACCAATTTTCACAGGTCACATATGATGTGAGGAACACACTAAAAATAAGAAACGAATTTTCCAAGATCGAATGAATCAAAAATGGAATTATTACCTTTCGGGTTGAATTAAACAAGAATTTTCGAAAACCTTTGAATCCGGCCACCACAATTCGAAGTATTATTTTTCTAGGACTCCTTGGATGATGATTTAACACAGAAAAATAGCTTGGGAATTTTAGAGTGTCGATTGGAGGCAAAAGGGATTTATTTGTGTGTTTTTATTTCACTCGGTAATTAGGGTTTGATAAGAAAAAAATGTGGTGATTGGATTTTAATAATGAGGACCAGTCAAAAGGGAGGTTACATGGCCTAAATTTCGGGATTATTGATTAGGAGCATTAATGCTTTGATTATCCCCTTAAATTGTACTTAATTTTCCTTTAATTACTATAATTAAATCATAGATTTTGAATTTAAATTAATTTAGGCGCCCAAGGGCATTTTGGTAATTTTCATGGCTTGAATAAATGTTAAATGAAGTTGTTAAAATTATTTGGGATCATAACTTGTTCATTGCTAGAAGTTTGGAATTTATTTTGTGCTTTACATATGTTTTATTCATATTTTAAATTCTCAGGGGCAATTTGGTCATTTTACATGTTTAGGATTTTCGGGTATTACAGGTGGGCTACCACACAGCATCCAAGGGGATGTAACTTCTTTTGATCCACTCACACTGGACGAAGCTATCAGAATGTCTCAAAAGCTTATGGCTCAGGTGGTGAAGCAGGAAACTACTGTCAACAACAACAACCACAGCAACAACGACAACAAGAGGAAAAAGGGATGACGACCAAGGAAACGATCAAGTACAGCAGCCAAACAAAGGACAAAAAGTGGTTAGAGTCTATACCGCAGGACCACGCACCAAGAAAAGATATACTGGGAATTTACCCTACTGCAACACATGCAATCTTCATCACCTAGGTCACTGCAGCGAACCGTGTGGGTTGTGCAAGAAACGTGGTCACCAGACCAAGGACTGTAGGAAGCCTGCAAATCAGAGGATCCCGGGGAGTTGCTTCAAATGTGGAAACTTATGACACCTCAGAAAGGACTGCCCGGAGCTAAGGAACAAGAAAACCAAAGCCTAAACTCTCTAGTGTTGTATTTCTTTTGCGCTTTACTTTAAGTTCTGTCGTATAAACTTCATGTACTATTACGAATTCCTATCTAATGAATGTTTTATCTTTTATCATCGCAATGCGACTCAAATATCCACGTCTCTTCACCGAGTCCACTCCAGAGGCCAACACTAACTGAATTCCTTTAACAGGTGGAGACTATGACAAATCGTAATTTCAGGTCCTCTTCAAACTTCAAAATTCTACTATTCATCTCAGGAATTTACTATTCATCATTCACTATTCATCATTTTTGAAGTCAGTTTTTGAGACTTTGAGATGTTTTCAAGAATTTCACTATTCATGAAACACTATTCATCCCTAGAGGAAAATCACTATTCATGCTCATCATTCATCATTTCGTAAACTAGGTTTACGGGTATCTAAAATTCGTGTAACTGTTAGGGTTTAGCTGCGAATTCACAAAACATCATTTAGGACACGTCATATAGACTAGAGTAGTCTATAAATCATCAGTAACATCATCTGCATATTAGGTCATGCACGAGTTTGCGTAATTTCCATTAACGTATGGCTAATTATTTAATAAACGTTACCACTCAGTCATTGCTACTAACATTGTACCCGACACTCCCGTCTATGATTCTAATATATTTTCATACTCATTATAATGATATAAGAATTATATTATTAGTCTACCCGGTGTTTTTAAATTAATTGTTATATTTTCCGGTAAACGCTTATAACTACGTCGGTTTGCGAAATTTCCACCCAATAACTATTCTAACACCCGATTCATGCAAGGAATTTAATTTTATAATTTTTATAACTTCGTCATATTTTATTTTATCTCGTCAAGATTTATTTCTAGTTAACTCGGTACCCGGTAACACCTAATGCACAACTTAAACAAACTAATACTTGCACCTTAGGGGACAAGAACATTAATGAGCCACAAACCCCTTTTTCTTCCCCATTTTCACGCCACATTGCCCCCCTAGGTCCAATTTAGCTTTTGATTATATTGACCAAGATTTTTATTACTAATAGATATATACTTCAATATTATTTCATTTAACAGAAAAGCACTTCAAGTAAACTAGCCAATTTCTCTCATCCTCTCCATTTGGTGGATCGGCCAAGGCATGAAACAAGAGAAGATTTCACCAAAATTCAAGATCAAGCATTATCCAATCTCTATTAGTATTCCTAGTTAAGGCTTTGAAATAAAAACCCCAAGGATAATTAAGCGTTTATCTCCAAAACACCTCAAAACTTCAAGTAAGTGTCTCATATAATTTTCAATCTTTTATACTTCCATTTGATGTATTTTCAAGTTATATTAGCAAATCATGCAATGTACACATGTTATATATACCACTTAACACAAATATTCTCTCTAAATATAGATCTAAAGGTTTTTAGATGTAATCTCATGAGATCCACCATTTTTGGTGAAGATTAGGAAGCCATGACACCTTAGGAAGGTGTATGGTAGGCTTAGACTAGTTGTGGTGTTGATTGGAAGTGATTAGAACAAGTATTGAACTAGAAAATTGATTTTTACAACAATAGAAGGAGGTTCTGTCCATTTTCACGAAATCTGTAAAAATCAGTAAACATTGAGTCATTTTGGCTTTCATTTTTAGAAAATAATTTCAAAAACGAAACCGTGGGCGTTGTAATGAGTAAAAACGAGCTTACGACGAGAAAGATACGTTAATTCTAAGTTTGACGACGAAAACTATTTTTCTGAAAATTACGTGCTGTTTACACTAATTTCAACGGGTAAAACGAGGTGTTGGACATGACCTAGACAAGCCGACATATCAAAAATCTATTAGTTCGCTGTGAGACGAGACCGTGGATATAAAGAACGTAGAAAACGAGCTTAATACGACCGAGATACACACGTTTGAAACCCGACAATTCATTAAACATTTTGACAGCTTTTAATAGAAATATATTTCAAAGTCTAAAAACAGTTTTTGTAAGTAATCATGTTGAGAGACGTTTTTCTCATTGAACGAGACGCGTATGGACAAAAGTTAAATGATACGACTTTAAGATATTGTTGCAAGGTTTCTAAAAACGTCAAGCTTATTTCCTAACACTTAACGTACACTATTTCGCGACTAGTTTTGCGAGGCCATTTAGCCATCTTTACAAGTTGAGAAAAATATTAAATTGCGATGAAAACTCTATATTTACCAATAAATCGCCAAATGACGATCGAGGGATATCGTTGCAACGTATTTATACGAAAAGTGTTTTATAACTTAACGAGACGTCAAAAATATATTTTTCGACGATAACCATTATTTTTGAAATTCACGAGTGGTATCGATAACATATGTATTTGCATGTGTAGCATCATTTCATTGCTTACATAAGATCATATCATTCATATTAGGTTGCGGCTAGGGATCGCGTCTCATTTCAGTATATTCACTATTTTTATCGTAGCTATTGCATTAGGTGAATTCATGGCCCCTACTTTTACTTGTTTTGTAACTGTTTTGGGGGAGAATACATGCTCGTTTTTAATTAAACTCTATGCTCGTTTTACATTTAAACTCTATGATCGTTTTACATTTAAACTCCAAGCTTGTTTTACTTGAAACGTGATTTGTCTTTCAAACATTATTGATTGGCTAAAATACTTGATTTGTTACTCGAAAGTAGTTTGTGTTTACATTTTTTCACCCTTGATTATTTTCTTATGGACACTAGTACATTAATCCATTAATTGCCTACGTTATGACCCGTTAAGCGCGAATGTTGTGGATAGATCTATTAGGATTGAATTCCCCGTCCGGGTGGTTTCCCCACTTGACTGATATGTCAAACGTATTGTGGTTTCCCCACTTGACTGATATGTCAAACGTATTGTGGTTTCCCCACTTGACTGATATGTCAAACGTATTGTGGTTTCCCCACTTGACTGATATGTCAAACGGACTGTGGTTTCCCCACTTGACTGTTATGTCATAAGTATGCCCAAACTAGAATCTTAAGGCTTCGGTGTCATGAAATTTAGTTGTCAATAACTCCATATATATTGGGAATATATTGTTCATTTAATTTTTGTGGTCCATAAATCATTTGACGTTCACTTAAACCAGATCTTATTTGGCAGTGGGTTGTAAACACACAGGTTGCAAGTCTTGTATGGGCTGGGCTTGGAACTGGGTGGATTTATAACGCCTTTGCTGGGAAATTTTCATTCAAACGCTTTACATTTTACACTAAACTCTATGAACTCACCAACCTCGTGTTGACACTTTTAGCATGTATTTTCACGTTAAGGCAATAAACTAGTTGTGGAGGCTCTTGGCAGGGCATAGCATGGTCATAGAAGACTCTGATATATTCGGGACCAATTGAAATCTTTATGGGCTTACATTTCCGCACCATTTTGAAATGTTGTAAACGAATCACTTTTAAATATGAAATCTAATTGAAATGGTTGAGATAAAATTTGTTTTCTTTATTCAATGTTGTGGTACCAATTGAGTAGCACCCCAGCGACATGTATGCTTCCGCTGGACCCGATTTTGGGTTTGTTACATGGTTCTTGTAACCTTGAAGAAGATTCAGCTGAGTCCATTGCAAATGGGTTTTCGAACACTTCTTCTTCTAACGCAACATCATTTTGGTTATGTGTTTGTTCTTCTTGAAATGGTGTACTTTGGTTTTGCTCATCAACTCTTGGTAGAACAATTTCAAATACTGGAGTTGCTGGAGTAGATGTAGATGATGTTGAGGGAGTTGGTGCATCTGCTTCGATTGTTGTTGATGCATCTAGTGGTGGTTGATGGTTTTGAGCGGGTGCAGCGGAATGATGTTGTGATGCATTTGTCGAAGTTCCACCATAGTATTCATCAAACATTAACTCGAAGAAATTTTCCAGTTCTTGTTCTGAAGGTTTTTCAGTGGTTGTTGATTGAGCTCCTTGAGGTACGAGTCCTGAACTAATGTGTCCAGAAGTCTGCGGGTTTGGTGCGGGTCCTAATCTGTTTTGATTAGAAGCCATCGGGTTAAGCGCGGGTTCTAGAGAAAGTCTCTCAGAAGCCATTTGTGAAATTTCGTCAAACTTCACATTCATCGTCTCCATTATCTTTTTTATCCTTCTATTATACACCCTGAATGCCCTCGAGTTTTTTGAGTATCCAATGAAGATTCCATTATCAACCTTAGCTTTCAGCTTCCATAGATCTTCTCTGTCGTTCGTTGGATAGCACAAAGCGCCAAACACGTGAAGGTAAGAGATATCGGGTTTTCTGTTGTTCACTAGTTGATATGGGGTTTTATTGAATCTTGGATGGATTAGAGAACGGTTCTGAGTGAAACAAGCAGTGGCAACAGCATCGGCCCATAAGAATAAAGGTGCACTAGAATAAATTAGCATAGTGCGAGCAGCTTCCACAAGAGTTCGATTTCTTTTTTCAACTACCACATTCTGCTATGGAGTTCTAACAACAGATGTCTAATGTGTGATTCCAGCATCTTCAAAATAAGTACTTAACTCCTGATTTGTGAATTTTGTGCCGTTGTCTGTTCCTACAATCCTTACTGGAGCTTGAAGTAGGACTTGAATACGCTTCAGAAAGGTGATGATGATGCCTAGTGCTTCATCTTATGATCTCAGAAACTTTACCCATGTATATCTTGAATAGTCATCGACGATAACAAGAATATACTTCTTCCCATTTATGCTTTCAACTCTCATTAGGCCACATAAGTCCATGTGCAACATATGCAACTTTGCTTCCGAACTGGGTACGGTTTTAGGTTTATATGATGCCCTTTTGCTTTTTCCTTGTTCGCAGATGGGCATAAGTGATCCTTGGTGTATTTGAACTTAGGAAGTCCGTTGACGATGTTGTATTTGGCTAATTTGTTAATGGTGTCAAAATTGAGATGGGATAATCTTCTATGCCACAGCCAGGACTTTGTTCCGCATGCTCTTGTCATAAGACAAATTGGTGATGAAGAGGCCATTTGGTTGATGTCAATAGCATATAGGTTGGTGCCACGATTCCCAGTTAAGAGATCATCGCCAACCAAATTTCTAACAAAGCACGTGTTTCTCCTAAATGCAACCTCTAAATCTGCATCACAAAACTGCTCAACTGAAAACAAGTTGTGTCCCAACCCTTTGACGTAGTAAACTCGAGTGATCAAATAATTTCCAAATTGAAGATCTCCATAACCCAGAATAGCTGCTACATGATCATTTCCAAAGCATACAGTTCCCATGAATTTCGAGACGAAATTGATTAGTAGCTTTAGATTCCCGGTCATGTGCTTGGAGCAACCCGAGTCGACGATCCAAAGACATATTTTGATAACCTACGAAGAATAGAAGAGTTTGTTTTTGGAAACCGTTTTGATTGTGGTTCCTTTTGGTTAGAGGAAAAATCATCACTACACTCATAGAATTTTTGTTCTGGAGGAGGGGTAATGGCTTTCCAAAATCCATTTTTGTTTCTGAACACTCTACCAGTTGGTTTCCACTTAAGGCAAGTACTAGGCATGTTATCACTACTGGGTGACCTAGATTTAGCAACTAGTCTTCCTACTGTTTTAGCACTGGTTCCTTTTGGAACAATCTTCTGTTCAGGCGTAACATTCACATTTTTAGAAACATAATCATCACAAACATCATTAGATAAACATTTCTTGCACATTAGAAACAGTACTTTTGACATTACATTTAGATGACATATATCTCTTATTACAAAGCGATAAATTCCTAGGGTGTTCTTCTACTTCTTCAACTTTATTCTGGCATCTACTCTTAGAGACAGGCGAGACTCTATTGTTCCTTGTATTGCTCCTAGGCTGTAGTCTGCTGCTCCTAGAGGTGCTTTCTAATCCTGTAGAAGGTAAGGCACACGCATTAGGATTCACATTGTTGTCCTTAAAAGTTGTTTTAGCTTTCCTAGTCTCTTTAGGATTATCTTTTAAGCGCATGTCTTTTGTCCCAGATGTTTTAGATGTGGAGGCAGACGCAATAGTGGGACTAATCCTATAAAGGCCAGGTGCTATCACTTTTGGTGTTTCGACAACCGTTTTTCCTTTATCAACAATATTTTCTTTTTCATTTTGCTTGGGCAAGGGTGATGGAGTGACTGGTTTTGTCAAATCATTTTTCACATCGACTTTTGGAACAAATTGAGAAATCGACATTTTTGGTTTAACAACCGGTTTTGAAGTATTTGGTTTGTTCGAAGTCGATGGTTTTGCAAACTTATTATCCACACCCTTCCCTTTTTGACTTTCTAGCTGAGCCCTCAAAAGATCATTTTGCTCTTTCATGTCCTTGTAGGCACGCTCATATGACAGCTTGTCATACTTGCATTCCTCGGTTTTTCTATCAAGTTGTTTAAAATATGACACGTTTTCTTTTTCAAGTTTAATAAGAGCATTTTCATATTTTGAAACAATTGCAGAGGTCTCAGCTCGCAGTCTTTCATCGTCTTCAACATAATATGTTTGTAAAATGATGGACATAATATCGGTCGACATAACTGCTTCGAAGAGAGAGTCATTTAGGTTTTCCAAAACTTTGATGTTTGCAATATTTTCATTAGCTTCCTTCACTAGGGATTTGTGGTCCTTGACAAAGTCGGCTGTTTCTTTCAAAAATGCTTGTTCAATATGAATTACTCTTGCATGGATGTTATTCAGTGGAGTAGTAATTTCTGTCTCAAACACCTTTTTCATTTCTGCATGAAAACTTGAATGCCAGTTGTTGATACTGATAGTAGTTTTGGATGCAACAATATTTTGAAGTGTTTCAATTCTCTTTTTAAAATCATCTAAATATCCTCTAGTAGCACTTGTGTTAAAAGGATTGTTTGAGGACATTTGTTCCAAGTTTGAAAGAGTTTTAGAAACAACTTTTTGTTTTGCAACTGGTGTTGTAACAACTGGTTTTTTGGAAAACTTTGGTGTTTGTTTTTGTGGAACAAAAGGAATTCCAGAAAGTTTGTTAAGTTTATTGTAATCAATTGGTTTTATCTCTGGGTTCTTTTGTTTCATTTTAATTCAACTCTCTTCAACAAGCTCAATCATTTCGTCAGTATCCCAAACAGCGGGAGGATCATGTTTAGCATATATTATATTTCCATTGTACAAAACATTCTGTTCTTTCTGAGCTTTCTTGAGAGTATAAGGATTTTCACAACCGATAGCCATTTTCTTCATTGTATGTAAAAACGGATTTGGATCTTGAATTAGCATATGAATGGATTGAGCGGAATGACCCGTTTTAACAAGCAAATCTTCCAACTTTTTGATTGTTTCTTGTTTTTCAATGATTTCATCAAGAAGATTATTTTCACGTTTTGAAAAATCTGCTTTTAACTGTTTCTTTTCTTTTTCAAGATCAGCCCAAGTTGATTTTTGTTCAGAAAGTTGGTTTTTCAAATCCGAAATTTTCGCGTTTAAGGATTTTATTTTTATGTGTAAATTAACATCAAGTGTGTCAAACTTGATTTGCAATTTTTTTTCTCTTAAAACGGAATTTTGATAACCAGTTTCTAATTCTGATTGTCGTTTTATATGAAACTCAAAAGCTTTTTCGTTTTCCTTATACCTTTCAAGCTCAGCGGTCATTTTCTCATTCGCGGCCTTAACGTCGCGATTGACCTTTTTCACTTTCTCAATTTCAATGCTACAATTATGCAATAATGATTCAAAGAGAGCACGTGTTGCTTCATCATTCTCAGCATGTTGTGAAACTGAGCCTCCACTATGATTCATATCTAGAGTTGCTGAATGAATATTGCTACTACTCGGCGTATCCAGGTATATATCATAAATGGGTGCTGGAGTCTCAGAATGCTATTCCTCATGAGGAGATATATCAAATATATCATTATTGTGGCATGTATTGAATAATGGTACCTCAGATACTGCATTGGTGTCATAAACAGGAGGTGTGTCAGAATTCGTGTCGTACTTAGCCTCCTGAAGATTTGCCATGAATATGCAGTTTGCATCGATGTCATCTCGATCTTCCATGTCATCCATGAGAGCCATAAAATCATTTTCCTCAGCATTCAACTGAAACCTGCTTCTTCCTTCTGTGCCAACAGCAATGCTTTCTACAGATAAGCTGGATCTTTCTTTTTCAGCTTAGTAGGACAGTTCCTTGCCATATGACCTATACCATGACAGTTGAAAAACTTTATCGGATTTCCCTGATTCATATTTCCATAATTCCCAGCAACTGGAGCTGCAACATTCCCAATATGATTACCCACTGTCTGATTCCTAACATTCTGACCCCTCTGATTTCCAACAAATTGACCCATCTGATTCCCTGCATACTGACACAACTGATTTCCTGCATACTACCCTACATTCTGCATATTCTGATTACCCATCTGAAATCTAGTAGCATATCCCTGCTGATTCCTAATAACTCCAACCATTTGTCCTCCTTGACCCATATTGAAACTCGGCTGTGCAATATGCCTGTTGCGAGTATTCGATGAAATCCTTTGGTTGTTGTTGGTTGGTGTAGAATAGCGTCCTTGGAATGCCTTTGTCAAATAAGCAAATGCTTGTGTCAAAGCAGCAGTAGACTCATCATTGTCAGTGAACTCTGGTTCTGGGAATTGTGGATATTGTTGTTGTGGAATAACATTTTGGTGTTGTGGGTAGAATTGTTGTTGTGGGATTACAGCAGTTTGTTGTTGTGGAATGTATTGTTGTTGCATGTAGTTGTAAGTGGAAGATGATGATGGTTGATGTTGTGTGTTCACTGGTAAAGGTGTTGGTGTTTGAGCAATGAATGCAAGAGGATCATGATTCTTTGCCAATCTTTCTTTCCTAACTTCATTAGCCTTAGCTTGGTTTTGCTTCAGAAAATCATAGAGCTTATCATAATTCACTTGATGTAGATCCTTGGTTTGGTTGACAATAGTGACATATCGTCCCCATTCTTCTTGAAGATTGTTGATGAACTTGATGTTGCTGGTTATTGGTCTTCGTGTCAACTTGTTTCTAATTAGCTCATTCATTAAAGTGCAGAACCTGGTATAGTAGGATTCAATGGATTCTCCAGGAGGTGGATGTAAACTTCTCCCATTCAGTTAGTAGCTTGTTTTCTACATCTTGTTTCCCAATTTCTGTTCCATGACATAGCCTTCTAACTCATTCCCACATGTCATAGGCAGTTTCACAGCTGTCGACAGCACCAAAGATCTCTCGTGGTAATCCTAGTTGGATTAAGTGTATTGCCATATTATCAGTGTCGATCTGCTTCTTGTCTTCTTCTGTGTATTCTGCTTTTGTTTGTTCATGAAAGAATGGTAGAACAGAAGGTGTTCCATTTGGATCTCTAGGGTCTTGAATTTTTCGAGGCTTGAAGGGTCCATTCTTAATAGATTGGAGCAGGAGTTTAGCATCAGGCTTGGTTTTGATGTAACGAAGCATGCGGCTTGTCCATGGAAGATACCACCTTTTTCAAGCATAGGAGGACGGTTTTCCGCACCGGCTGCATGAATGTCTTGATGAGTTTCCATTGATGAAGTTGTGTATGATAAATTTGATCTTGGATCGGTTCAATGATGTAGGAGTTGTGTTTGGTGAAAGTTAAGTTCAGTTGTCGTAGTGAAATTTTGGTCTTAAAACTTAAAGTCGTCGATAACTTCTTTCCAGAGCAATTTTAGACTTCAAAATTTTCGTTACTCGACAAAGTCTGGTAACCTCACAATATTCAGGCTGTTCCGGTCGTTTTGACAGGTGTTTCGCTGAAAACGGAGTTACGGTTCAAAAGTTATGGCCGTTTGAAGTTTGGTCCTTACTCGGAGGCTTACTCAAAGGTTCTAACTCGAAGGATTGCTTATTCGAAGGATTTTTTACTCGAAGGTTCTTACTCGAAGGATCTTACCCGAAGGATTGTAACTCGAAGGATCTTACTCGAAGACTCTAACTTGAAGACGCTTACTCGAAGTTTCTTACTCGAAGACTTAATTCCTTACTCGAAGAAAAACTGCTTATTCGAAGAATTTTCCTTACTCGAAGTATATAACCCCTTAGTCGAAGGACATAAGAGGAGAACTTGAATAAATTCCTTACTCGAAGGATTCCTTACTAGAAGGATTTCTAACTCGAAGAAACTCTTCTAACTCGAAGAAAATGCAACCTTACTCGAAGAAATTCATCCTAACTCGGAGAACTTCATACCTTACTCGAAGAATACCGTAACTTATCTTCAAAAATCACCCAAAAACACCACAAAACACGTTTTTTAATCCAAGTTTTCGACTAGATCTGACCAAATACAACCTAAACTATCATAAAGTCACAACCTTTAACATTTTTAACGCGTTTTTTAAGAATTTTAAAAACCCTAACTCGAAGAGCAAAAAAAATGTGAAAACACAACACACTCCTAGATCATTGTTTGGCGATTGATACCACTTGTAGGACCTTAGATCTAACTTATCACACTAAACAATAAGCTCGTATGGTGGATTGGTGACTTGATATGTATGCATTTTAGAGAGAGAGAGAGTAGTGAGATAAAGAGAGAATATTATTACTAAAACATACACAATACACACACCTCAAATGTGTCATTTGAGGTGCTTTTATACATGGAAAGTGACGCCCTAAAGGGATTGGATTGGGTTAAATTGGACTTTACATAAGAGACTAACTTATATATAAATACTAACCTATTAGATTAATCCAATCCACAAGCCCTTTGACTATTCTACTATATTTTCTATAACACGTTTACAAAGTTCCTATGACTAAAATGACTGCCACTTTTCTTTAATGCTAACAGTTTATTAGCTCAGAAAATGTTGCAAGAAGAGCTATCAATGGAAGAAAAGGCTAAGTTATTTATGGAGCTCTTGGAAGAAAGAAGAAAACATTTTCTAAGAAAGAAAGCTAAAGCCAAAAGGAATAAACCACCCACCAAAGCTAAACAAAGGAAAATAATGAGTACATATCTGAGAAACATGGATAGTTGGAAGCCTAGTCAGTTGAAGAATCTTAGTTTTGAGCAGCCAAAAGATCAGTTTGACAAGGTATTCAAAAGGGTAAATACATTCATTGCTATGGATACAGAGGTGGTGGGTAGTTCATTAAAAGAACTGGAGCAGAGTTAGAGTCTGAGGTTGTTAAGAAACAAAAGGCAGATGTGCCAATAGCAGAGCAAGAGCAAGAGATTGAGCAAACAGAGCAAGAGCAAGAAGGTGATTATCAAGCAACAGTTAATCTACAACAATTGACATAACTTGCAAGTGATCATGATGAAGAAATTGTTGATGTTGTTCCTTTGAAGACTAAGGTACCTATCATAGATTGGAAAACTGGTTATCATGGAAAGACTGCTTGGTGGGAGATAATCAGAGTTGGTGGACAGTCTCAAAGGTTCGTCACTTTTGCACAAATGCTCAGAAAATTTGATAGAGATAACTTAGAAACATTATGGAAGCTGGTAAAGGATAAGTATGGCTTAACAAGGCCAGAAGGCATTTTGGATAGAGTTCTCTGGGGTGATTTAAAAGTCATGATTGAATGGCATCATGAAGATAGTGTATGGCAGGATCAGAAACAAAATAAAGCTTTGCTTTGGAAGCTTTTTCAATCATGTGGAGTTCATACTGTGATGATGAGAGGACTTCAAATCTACATGTTAGTTGAGAAAGATTGTCCTTTAAGTAAGGCTACAGTCCATCAGATGCTAAATGGAACAGTCAAGCTTCAGATTGATGTTTTTGATGAAATGGTCTATAAGTTGCTCAAGAAGATGGAGAGAATACTTACTCCAAAAGAGAAGAAGTAGTAAGACGTTTGGAAGCATCCTCCTGGTGATGGTTTACACTTTGAAGGAAACTTGATGATTTTAGAAGGAAATATCAAGTTTAGGGGAGAATTATTGGGAATTAAAGCTTCCAAGGTGTTAATGTTGCTCATGATGTTAAAACTGCTCATGTGATTACAACTGCTCAAGTATTACAAGGAAAATGCTTAAGTTATTACTACTGCTGGTTATAAAAGTTACTGCTGCTTATGAAGATTAAGACTGCTAGTGTATATTATAACTGCTGAGAACTTCAAGAAAATATACACTAAGTAGTTAATGCTGCTAGAAGAAAACTTAGTACTGCTAGTACTAAGTTACAACTGCTGAAGACTTAATGCTGCCAGAGTAAAGATTAGTACTGCTGATTGTTTATTAGTGCTACTGGAGTATTAGAGTCGGTTAGATATGTATAGTATGTTTAGATAAGTATAGAAAAGATTCTAAAAAGATTTATCTTGCATAGAAAGTTGTAAGCTGACTAGGACTCCTTAGTCTATAAAAAGAGGTCCTAGGGCATAGAGATATGTACGTATTCATTGAGTCATAGAGTTATAGCTTCAAGGTTGTAAAACCCTAATACTGTTGAGTATTCGTATTATAGTCATTAATATTGAAGCGTTTTGTTTGATATAATTGTGTTCTTTATTTATTGTTACATTGATACAAAGTTCTTCTTAAGATCAAGTACAAGATTCCGCATTGTATTTGATAAACTCCAAGACAGTTTCTATACTTAGTTGTGTTGAATTTATTCAAGATAACTAAACCTTTACAAGCTAAGGGATTTGATCAAGTACATAACTAGGATCAACACATGGTCTATATTAAATTAACACATTATGACTATATTAGAGCTATTTTATGTGTCATGACATTTTATTTTACAAGTCTTACGATAAACGCGCATAAACTGCATTTTAGGTCACTCGTGCACGGTTTTAGTACCAAGCGACCAAGTAAATGACCAAGACTCACACCACTACTCATTATAAGAGTAAAATTACAAAAATTCGTCCCATGTGGAAGCTTAAAACCAGCCACCCTCTTTTAAATGCCATACCATGTGCCAATGTGGTCCAAACTTGTACTAATGCTTACATAAGAGTATAAATTCAACTAATATGCTAAGAATTGTGATCCCCCCTCCCATGACCTCACTTGTACGTTCACATGGTCCCAAAAAACAATTCAAAAACATTGCCTATTTTGGCTAAGGGCTTATATGTACTCATCTAGGTTTATTTTGGTCCTATACTTAAGTTTTGGTTATATAATGAAGTCAAATGCACACTTCTCATTTACCAAACACAAAATACACCAACACTTCTGCTTTCCTCCTCTTGTTTTTGTTCGTACGCCACCCAAAACACGCACACACTTCACTTTTTGTTGAATATTGAAAAGACTTGGATACCAGAATCTTGCATTTGGTGTTTTGAGTCATCATGATGAAGCGAAAAGTGTACCGCTTTTAAGGGGTCATTTAAGCCTTAAATCGTTATTTATTTGATCAAATATTGCCCTAAATCGTTCCTTTTGTCATTTTAGGTACTTTTGAGGAGAAATCTGGAAAAGGAGGCATTTTGGACGTTTTTGGAGCATAAAAGTGAAGAAAACGACAAAGTCTCAAAAATCGGCTAAAAGTTACTCTTGACGGCGTCACAATTTACTCTGGACGGCGTCATGCTTTGGCAAGAAAAGTTGGACGTGAAATTTACTCATGATAAGCCAGTGAAAATAGCATGTGAATTCTGACGGCGTCACGCTTTAACTTGATCAAGGGCGTCACGGCTTAAATCATAAGGGGACGGCGTCACGTTCACGATCTGACGGCGTCAAGCCTTGATAAGCCAGAATGGATTTTGGAAGAGCTAAAGAGGGACGGCGTCAAGAAGGTCATCCGGGAACCCTAGAAGCGGCGAGGTGACGGCGTCACACTCCATAAGGTGACGCCGTCAGATCCAAAAATCTATATATAGTTTTCTAATCTTTTGTCATTAGAGAGAGCTTAGTGTGTGGAGTTTTGGGAGAAAACCCTAAGACGATTTTAGCTACTTTTTCAGGGCTTTTTGCCTTGAGATCTTCCATGTTTCATTGAAAGATAAGTTATCAATTAATCATTCAATATGTCTATGTGTTGTTTGATTCTATCTTATTCTTGTCTTTTGTCTAACATGTTAGGCTAAATTTATCTTGTGTTTGCTTAGATCTAATGAAACTTAGCTATTGATTATTGGTTGTTAGTGTGTTGTTAGTTGTATTGGATGATTGTTTATCTATGTTAGGCTTAAGAAAACTGGCTAACTTCCTATTCGGTAACTTGCTTGAACGTCTTAAGAAACATGAACCAAACGCGTACTAAAGGTTTTTATGGTTGTATTTAATGCACAAGCGAATTCTAGTGATCCCATGTTAGGAGCTTCCTAGCCGGCTCGACATAGGAGTGAAGTAGGAGCTTGTAGAGTTGGGGAAGTAAGTACGCCACCCCACGAATGGTATTAAGGAATACACCCGTCATCCACGCGACTAATACACACTAATTAACCGGTAAAAGATAGTTAGGGAGTAAGGAAATCTAAGTAAACACATTTCTCTACACATAAGTTTCTCACCACATTTCATTTTTGTTATTTTATTTTATTTGCATTCGTAGTAATTTGGGTTAGTTGACTAGCAACTAATTCCGCCCACTCCTTCAAAACCGAGATTTTATTTGCTTTCATAAAATTATAAAAACATAAAAAAAGAATCTTCCTCAACCCTTAGACCTAATTAGAGTAGCCTTTCATACCTAACGAACACTATTCCCTGTGGAGAACGATCAATCCCCCGTACTTACCACTACACTATACTACATCGGTCAGGTACACTGCCTGGTGGGGTTGTAAGCCTCTTGAGATCCCTCGAGAGGTAAAACCTGTTGTAAGGTTACAAAACCACGCAATCACATCACACTAGAGTTTTCACACAAGATTTGAGTTGTTCTTGCACTAGATCTACTTTTTCTCACAAAAGTTTGTAAGTCTTCATTTTTGTAATTAACTTATACTTTCTTGTTAATTAAAACATGTAGTTTTGGAAAGTACAAATCGATTTTGTTAAACTACAAGTAAAACTTTTGAAACCCTAAGTGTATGTTTGTACACATACACGACCCACACACTATTTCTTTTCAAAATGAGTATCACCATGCTATGATTGTCTTGTTGTGCTTAAAATTATGTACTTAGTTAGCTTGTGCTAGATTTGCGACTTAATTAGGGTTTATTGATATATTTTGCTATAAGTTGGTGGATGAGATAAACTAGGCTAGTTTGAAGTTGTTGATTGTTGAGGAATTGACAAATATTGGTGGAAGAGATTTAGGATTAGTTCGGTGTTGTATTTGCGGCTAAACAAGTAGCTTGAAAGTCATAAAACGCACTTTTGGACATGGCTGTCCCAAAACAGAAAATCTGGACTAATGAGCTTATGTTTTTTAACAATAGGATAGAAAATGGAAAATAGACTTTATAATGAAAACGTGGCCGCTTGAATCACTAAAAACGGATTTAAAATGAGAAAGTTATGCTATTTTCAATGTTGCGGCGCAAACTATGTTTTTCATAGAAAACTCCACTAATAGTGAAACTATATTTTCTTAGACTATGAGAAGCCTTCAAAATCATTAGATTCGGAATAGGTAAAAATGGTTAAAATAAGAATTTACGAACGGGTAATGCTGAAATTTCGTCAAAACGATAACACTTAACCTATTTTTGTGAAAATAGTCATACTTAGGAATAATTGAGTATTTTTCCATAAATGTGTCAAATTAGTGAAGTTAGACTTTTAGAAGCTCATAAATGATAATTATTTGTAAACCCCGACTAAAAGACGAAAACCAAAAAAAAAGACAAAATATTTTCTTTTAGCTTAGGAGACACAAGCACAACGTGTCATGGTGATACAATGTTTTAAAAACATTCATTTGCATTCTCTCGTTTCATAAAAATGTCGTACTAAGTCAAACCCATACTTAACTAGGTCGCCCTTCGGAGTCGTTGTCTTTCATTGCTTGACTTACTCATTACAAGATTACTGTACTACTTGAGGTGAGTTTCTATAGCCCTGTTTTTACTCGTTTACAATATTTCTAAACTCTCGGGGTGAGAATACATTGCTTAATTACTTTTATGCGGACATAAGTACAAAAACTGTTACAATGCCTAAGTTACCTAGTACGCCTAAGTTACCTAGTACGCCAATTAAGTCCCCTACGAATCATGAACCGTTAATTACGTGTAAGCGCGGATTTTGTGAATAGATCTATTGGGTTGACACCCCCGTCTGGGTTGGTCGTGCCAACATGACCATAGTACCGGTCAAACAGAAGCATATCATAAGGATTATTACTGAATGTCTGGCAAACACTCTCAGGGGCACAGTTATTACCTATGCTTGATTGCATGTTATTACGTTGAGCTTCGGGGTCATGAGCTTAGGGTATTGTATGTATTATTTCTCTATCATGACGTTATGTTTGTCGTGTTAGGTCACTAAATAAGTATAACATAAGTTTAATAACACGTAAGAGATGATGGAGATGAGAGAAAAAGAGAGGAGAAAGGTCAGAATTAATCACACAATATAGTAAAAAAACCTTGCTTGCAATCGTGAATAAAACCTACAATAAGAGAGTAGTATTACATGAGTATTTATAGGCATTGCATTAGGGCAGCACCTTAAGCATTCTTTCTAGAATCAAAAGCTAGGCCACGGCCCATGGACCTTCTACAAGGGCCGTGGCATCATAACTAACTTAAAGGCCATATACTTAGCAAGCTGTTACAAATGAGATGACCAAGACTTGATATTAACTGAAATGTATTCCCAACAATCTCCCCCTAAGGATTGGTCATCAAGGTTGCTTGACGTCTTCTTTGCTTCTTAGGCTTTGACGTCTTTCGTATCTTTGTTCTTTGTTCTTGTTATGTGTGATATGGTAATATGTCTTGATCTGCCTTTCATCAACGTATTTTACTCCGGTGTCTTTACGTCTTTTCCACCATGCTCATACTTCTTTTGACTTTGATCTTCATGCTTTAAGTATTTCTCATTCTTTAGCTTCGATCTTTTGACTTTTGAATGTTTACTTTGCTTTGATCTTTGTGAGAACTTTCTTTGTGATGTTAGTATGAGCATGATGGTGATGGTGGTGGTGGAACTCCTGGTCTCCATAAATACCTGCATGTAAATAGTTAGCAATAAAGCATCCGGCACTTACAGGTTCGGACTTCGAGATCGTTAACAGCATAGTGTGAAAACTTTCTCTAATCCTTGCCAAGGCCGTTCCTGAATCGGATGCCCCCAAGAGAGCTAACACAGATACACCGAAGTGTATCAACGATTCAGAGTGAGTCGCTGAAGTATACCGAAGTATTACTCCACGACTGTAGACCGTTTGGAACCACCGTGAACACTAAGCGTAACCCACAAGGGATTACCGAAGTGACATGCTGTCAGGGCTGTTTGATGTTGACCCTGGCAGGAATTTCCACTCAATCACTGAGAATCTCAATTGTGAGTTCCCTCATGAATGTTCTTGGCAGATTACTAAGATCTGTGTAGGACTCTTGTTATTTACAACTGGTGTCCTTAATGTTGAACAACCAGTGTAGAAATATTAAGTGTTCTTAAGAGATCTTTTTGATGTATCTCGCGGCTCTAGACTCGATTTAGTGCATTTTGGTTTTAGTCGTCGGAGGCATGGAGCAGAGTGCCTCCTTTTCAATATCAACTCTTCTCGGAGTGAGAGGTCGATAGATTATGAAGGGTTCTCCGTGAGAAATGAAACAAGTATCTTTTGAGAGACACTTGAGTGGCTAGAAGGTTTAGTGCAGTGCGTCACTGGGTCCATGACGGCTTGTCTTCAATACCGGTGTCACCCTAGTGACATCCAGTAGCATATGAATTGAACCCGGTTTCTGCCCTAAGGTTGAACATTTGGAGGGCTATTTCTTTTCACCCTTTCATTTACTTTTCTTTTTAATTCTTCAACCCCTTCTTTCTCCTTTCATTTCTTTACTCTCTTTTTTTTTCAATCATACCTAAGGACTTTCTAGTTCTAAACTATTGGTATTTTCCATGGGTAGATCCCTCCGGTTCTGGCGGATCATAGGACGTATTTCCTATCCTTAGTTACCTTATAACTCCATGACTATCCTATGTTGCCATAAACCATTTATTTGAAAAACTCTCAAAGTGTTTATGATTATAAAACATATTTTGTTAACACTTTGAGAGTTTTGCATTTTCAGAAATATTCCCCCTTCACATGTGCTCATAAGTTTTTAAGATAAATTTACACATGTTGGGTGGAGTTAGCACTTTTGAATTGATTGATTTTCAGTGAATATGACCGACGCGAGACATGCTTACATCACTAGTTAGACTAGCTTGAAGTTATTGCCCGTCCTGGTCATATTCAAAGAGAATCTCTCGAAATGGTACATTCTACTCAGACAAGTCCTATTCGAGACACGCTTACATCACTGGATAAACCAGCTTGAAATTATTACCCATCCAGGACAAGTCCTTTCGATTAATGACATTTAGTTTTTGTCAATTCTTGGGTAAAATCTGAGTCGAGCTCATGCAGGATTTCATACTATTTGTTACCATATTTTAATCACATAGTTATTCTCCCCCTCAAAAATAGCATATCGATGTTGTTTTTGGAAAACATTTTGATTAAAATATGCTTTTTGAGGTTTACGGGAAGAATTCAACAAGAACTTTTGTTTTAGAACAAAGATTTGTTTCAAGTACTCCCCCTCAACAAGTGAAATCACTTTTTGAGGTTTGAAACACGAGGGGGAATACTTGTTCTTTTGAGTAGAATTTTGAAAAACTTATCAAAATTTTGATTAATTCTACTCAAAAGTAAGAAGCTTTCACTCCTTATCTTAGGATTGAGGCACTGAAGCGTACCTCAGGGTCCTTTCTTTACAAGTACGGGTTGTGCACTGTTATCTGTACACAAACCATAATATATATCAAGCAAGTGTTATCAATAAAAATTATCCAACTCTTACATCAATCCGTGCTTCTAAAGACAGTGAAGACTGGATCAGGTCTTTGAAAGTTCCTGAACAGGACAGATGGTCTTCCTCCAACGTAGCTTTCAAGTCTCCTCATCTGGTCTCTATGAACAAGCCTTTTCTCGTTCTTCAGAATAAATTGATGAACTTCTCTTAGTTGAGAAGCTGTCCACCTGCTGGTCTTGTAAAGTTCCCGATCTCTTACTCGAATCACTAACCCATCACGAACTTTCTTGGGTGTGTGGTCGCAGAACTTGTGAACCTCTTTGTATCCCATGAAGCAGTTGATGGAGAGATCACTCTTGTAGACAAACCCGAAGGTTGGTTCTTTCTTCATGGTATACTGGGGTTCTTGGTTGATCTCAGGAAGATGTAGGAGTGGTGCGGTTAAGTTAATCTTCCTTTGATAGCTCTCGACCCCAAGTTGCAAATCTTCGACGCGTTCTTGGATGATCTTTCTTCTGATGTAGTATAGCAGTGGAGTGCTGAATGCGTAAGTAAGTTCAGTGGAGAAATGATGCATCTTCCCTTGAACCTTGATGAGATACATGTCTTCAAGATCGTTGAGGTTCAAATCCGGGAAGTCTGCTTCTGAGAATGTGTACATCTTCTGATCTTGTCTTCTAACCCTGATTTTATGTAGAAAGGTATAATCATACCTCTTTTCCGCTTCAAGGCTAACCACAGCAATTATCCTGAGATCACTCATCACTGGAGTTGGAGACTTCTTCGTAAGTTTACTTTTGTACCATGTTCTCCTCTTCTCAATCCAGTGATATATTCCCAGTTGCGCATCTTGATCGTACTATACTCTGTTTGTAACGAAGAGTTAGTTTCTTTGATGGCAGGTTGTGGATAGCTTGCTATAGGAATCAGGGTTATAGAAGTTTCATACTTGGGTTGACACTTGATGTCGTGCACAAGAAGTTCGAGGTCGTTGTTGAAGAAGAATCTGTACGGGACAGCAGGTTGATCTGAAGTTCCAATCACCGGTAGAGGCTTTGTCCAATCCGTAATGTATGGTTGTTTGGGTTGAGAAGTGCTATCAACCACATGCATGTCCGGATTTGTCCAGCTGAACTCACTAGACATTGCTCGTGCAATGTTTTCCAGGTGATATTCAAGCTCAGCTGCACTAGAAGACCTATCTTTCAGCAGGTTAAAAGCATCATTCTTGATTCGACGAAGTTCTCTTTTTGTGAGCTTTTTGATGCGTTGGTCACGTTTGAGTTTTTGCGTGAACTCAAGTGTGCGACCTTCGATCATGGAGTCATCGTCGACATAAGGTTGAGCACTGACTAGTTGATCAAACCATTCATTCCCTTTCGTTGTGTCTTCGTCCAGCCATGAGACAACAGTTGGTCTTTTGGATGTTGTCTTCTTTCCAGGCTTAGACGTTGTTGCTTTTGACTTGGGTGGAGAGTCTGGTTGATCTTGGTGTTGTTGAAATTCTTCGTCTGCAGTGAACTCAAACTGATGCTCCATTGTAGTTGGTCTGGAGCTGGAAGCCTTAGGTGGTTGGGTGGCTATAGTGGTTGCTGAAGGTCCGACAGGTTCTTGTTGTTGAGAAGCAGATCCGCCGACACTCTTTGATTTCTTGGCTTGTGAGTTCGAGTCTGGGTCTTCGTCTTCTCTTGGATATTTACCTTTTTCGGCCTCAGCTTTACACAACTCTTTCAATATGTTAGCCTGTATAGCCTCTGAGATGGCAATTTGCTTGGGAGTTGGTGAGGTAAGACTTGTTAAGCTTTCAAATAGTTTAAGTTGAAGCTCTTCCAGAGTTGGTTCTTTTGGCTTCGTCGGTTGGGTTTGAAGGACAAGTGGGACTGTAGCCACAATATTCTTGAGAAGACCTTTAATGTTCAGCTCAAGATACTCATTCACCTTCTTAGATGTGATCTTAGGCAAGTACTTCTTCAAATATTCTTTAGTGTTGCCCTTGATCGCAGTGAGCATCCTTTCTTGAACGTCATCTGAAAGGAATTCATCGACTCGAGCTTTGGTGTTTTTAAGCTCGTTCACTTGTCCAGCAAGGTCGGTGACCATATTTGTTAAAGTTTTGATTTGGTCACGAAGCTTGTCATCTTTCTTAGCTCTTGCAAGCTTTACGGCCTACTTCACCCTTTTTGAAGCTTGGGAGATTGGTTTCTTTATTGATTTGCTTGTTGTTGTTTGTGTTGGTGGTGGTGAAGAGTGTGTGGATGATTCAGGAAGTTTTTTGTCTTTAGGTGGAGAAGCTTGCTTAGAGACCGGAGGTGTGTCATGGGTAATTGGAGGAAAGTGTGGAGGAGTGGTTGGAGGTGTTTGAATGTATTCATCAACTTCCTTCTCCTCAGCCCTTATCCTTGCCAACCTTTCTTCCTCCTCTTTTGTTTTATTTTCCAATTCCAGCTCTGTAGCAGCTTTTCTGATCACTTCCTCATCTAGAAGCACATTTTTTGTATCATCATCCTCATCCATGTCAAAATCTCTAGCCTGTTCATTGTCATCCTTTTCCTCATAATTACCGGGTTGATTAACCGAATTTGAACGAGGTGGAATAGCTCCTGCTGCAACTCCAGACCCACCGGGTTGATTAACCGGATTGACGAGGGTCTGGTCTTCATCAAAGTCTTTGGCGATTTCCTCATCCATTCTCATCTATTCTTCAAGCATCCTCTTTTTCCGCCTTTCTTCATCATCTTTAAAGCACTCACGACTTTCATTTAGAGCAATCTTGGTAGCTATTTCTTCCTTGTAGATTTTTGGTTCTTCATCGGTTTCCGTGTCAGAACTGGATTCCTCTTCTTCAACAATCTTTTCTTCTTCTGGCTCAGGCTTAGCAATCTTAACTGGAACTCTCCTCTTGGTGTATTTGGGAGGCCCTGGTTTAATCTTCTTTGAAGTGCTAGATGTGCTGCCTGTCTTGCTACCTTCCTTTGCTCGAGTCTTAGCTGGAGCTGGCTCATTATCATACTTGTCGAAGCCGACATGTCCCTTATTGAACGCTTTATCATATTTGATGTATGCTTGCGTTTTCTTTATCTTATCAGTCAGAAGAGATTCAGGTAGTCTCATCCCTTATTTGTGTGTGCTTCCTTTAGGGATGTAGACTTGACTAACGATCTTATCCATGGCAAATAAATGCTTCTCTTGGTCTTCAAGACGTCGAGGGATGTCTTCATTATTGTCAAGTAGATGATAGATGATAAGCTTTGTATATCTGACAAATGGGATTTTGGTGAGAGGTTTGAGGTAGTGACTTTGAATCTGAAAGACTATGTCCTCCCAGATAAGTTGAGCATAGTCTATTTGCTTCTGGTTCACTATGCCCCAGAAGATTTGTAGGTGAGACAGACGAGGGTTCTCATGTCCACTGTCCCTTCCGGAGACTGATCGAGCCAAGATATAATATATAGTTCTCAATGGTTGGGGAATTAGCTAGGCTTCAACCTTGGAGAATCTTTTCAATGGCTTGTCCGGTTGTACATCATAGCCAATCTCCATTAGGAAGTTGAGAACATCTTCTTCAGATGGTGTAGGATGGAATTTCTTGGCAGGTGCAGGAGCTTCTGGCAAGAGTAAGGCCTTGCGGAGATAGTTAACATCTACAGTCACTTCCTTTCGGTCTAATGTGCAAGTAAAAGATTCTTCTCCCAAGTCCAGCTTAATTGTGTGCCACATTTGATGAATGTAAAACTCGGGAATAGAAGCAGACTTGTCCAGCATGCTCCTACACTTATGCAATTTGAGAATCTCTATGGCTATTTGACAGGATGGTTCCGCACACTTGATCTTGTGAAATTCAACGCGTGCATTGTTCTTGCCAATTTCCACATCATAGTCTTGTGGAAAAGTGTTTTCCTTGGTGAGCATTGGGAGTGGTTGTTGTGCAGCAATTTGAGATATCTGAAACATCAATCAAAACAAATTTGCATGATACATGAAGGTTAGCAAATTGTTAATCTTGTTATCATTCATGTGACCGTATTGTTGTTTAATTGATTTAACATGTCTTAGTATTATGAATATAGCAATTTTCATCATTGGACATTGTGTCGATTACTAGTTAAAACTGATTTCCTTTAATTGTCCATTAATCAATTTCGACAACTTGTGATTCATTTGAATTTCGATAAGGTTAGATCCAATTGCAACAGTTTTAATGAATTGCGACGTATATCTATAATTGCTACAGTTTTGGCCAATTTTGATGGTTTTTTGAATTCCGACAGATTTTTTATCCAATTCCGAAGGATTTTTAATTACGATGACATTTGATCAATTGCGATGAAAAAATCTGAATTGCGATAAGCCATGTCCAATTGCGATGAAAATTTTGAATTGCGATAAACTTTGCCCAATTGCGATGAAAAATGTAAATTTCGATAAGTTTTGTGCAATTGCGACAAATTTATCCAATTCCGATGGATTTTGCAATTCCGACAAGGCTTATCCAATTCCGACGGATATTGCAATTTCGACAATTTCTTATACAAGAAATTTTGACAACACTGTAGACGTACATTTTCTTGAATCTTTATCGAAATTGGTTTTCCTGTCCAATTTAAATCAAATCACAAGTTATAATATGCTTATTAAGCTCATTTATACACCTCTAAACATCGTTTACCTAAATTGAATGCAAACTGTTGCAATTCCGACAAACCCTTAAACTCAGAATCATCATAATTCGTTTTAACATGTTAAATGTTTGATTGTTTGATTCCAATAGATTCCTATGATGTTTTAGAGTGTATTGGTCTATATTTTAACACTTTTTATCCATGAATCAATAAGACTGAACCTGGTCGAGTTCTTCTTAAACCCTATACATCGAAATCAATTCAAATGTGTTTCTGGGTATGATTCGATGGTCAAAATATGTTATACAACCCATTAGAGTACTATCCCAATCAATTAATTAGGCCAAAACACACTTATTAAATTTTCCCCAATTCATACGCAAGAACCCTAATTTGAAAATACATCAATTCAAGTTTCTGGGTATAATTAGGCTCTCATAGCATGTTCAGGACTTAATTCCGACCATATCCCACCATTCAATTTACTCTCAAACACTTAAAATCATTTTAACCCAATTCGACTTAAACCCTAAACCTATTTTAATCGATTTAGAAAAATTTGGCCGTTGGATCACAAAACCCTTGAAAACCATGTCTTATAATCATGTAAACATTGTATAAACACTCACAGTTTTGGGAATTCTTGAACGGATTGGCAGATTGATTTGAGGTCGTTGATTTAGGTGGGTGAGAAGTAAATATGGTTGGTGAAAGGTAATAACTGCAATTCAGATGCAGTTATTGCATTGTAATTTTTTTTTTTTTTTGTTAAAAAAATTTTAGTTTCCAATCTTGTCACAATAAGCCCCTTAACCACATTACTTTTCAATCAAAGTCCCTTACTCACAAACTTTAACAAGACTTGACGTAATTTTGACAAGAACAATTTTAATACACCCCTTGACTTATGAGTATTAGAAAACATTTTAAGATCAAGGATGGTATCACAAGGATAATATTACCAACACATTTTAAAACAACATTTTTTAAGAAAATATGCAAGTACAAATTTTAAAGAAAATTTGAATTTCATACTCCCCCTCAACACTTGTTCGGAAAGAATTGGTAATTTGTTTAAAAGAACAAAGTGTTGATAGAAATATTGTACTTGCATTTTTTTATTTTTATTTTTAACAAAAGAAAGAAAAGAAAATGAAAATCTTTTTGTGTTTTTTTTAATAAGATATTTACAAAAGAGGTTTTGGTGTTTGACTTTCTTAGTTATGTTTAAGAAAGTTTTGTAAATCATCTGGAGTCAAACACCTCATACCAATTTGGTGAACTAATTCCACAAATCTTGCATGGAGCAAGGCTTTGGTGAATAAGTCCACTAATTGGTATTCAGTACCTACAAAATATAATTCAATAGTACCCTTTTCAACATGCTCTTTGATGAAATGATATCGAAGTGCAATATGTTTAGACTTCGAGTGTTGAACTGTGTTGCATGAGATGGAAATGGCACTCTTGGAGTCTCAGTACATGGGAATCTTATTGAACATGTAACTGTAGTCCATCAGCTGTGATCGCATCCAAATGACTTGAGCACAACATGCTGACATGGCTAAATATTCTGATTTTGTAGATGACAATGAGGTACAATCATGCTTCTTTGACTGCCAAGATACAAGTTTGTCTCCTAGAAACTGCACTCCCCCATATGTACTTTTGCGTGTGTCTAAACATCCTGCATGATCAGCATCTAAAAAAGCTATTAGTTCAAAACCAGAATCCTTCGGATACCAGATCCCCAAATGGATGGTTCCCTTAATGTATCAAAGGATTCTTTTAACCTCAGAGAGGTGTCTTTCAGTTGGTCGTGACTGATAACGGGAGCATAGATATACAACAAAAACTATATCTGGTCTGCTGGATGTTAGATACATGAGGGACCCAATCATACTACGGTATTTTGTAGGGTCAACTAGTGTACCATGTAAATTAGCATCCAACATTGGGGATGATGCAGACATAGGTGTGTTATAGGTATCACAACTTGTCATGCCATGTTTCTTTAAAATTTCAAGAGCATACTTGGACTGACTTAGAAAAATTCCACGAGGTGATTGATGAACTTGAAGTCCTAAGAAGAACATAAGTTCACCCATCATGGACATTTCAAAATTTTGTTTCATTAATCTTGCTAAAGCATTTGAATATTTTTTGTTTGTTGATGCAAAAATAATGTCATCGACATAGATTTGAACAATTAAAATGTCCACCCGTGTTTTTGAATAAATAAAGTCGGATCCACTGAACCTTTAGTAAAATGATTGGCAAGCAAGAAAGCAGTCAGTTTATCGTACCATGCCCTTGGGGCTTGTTTAAGTCCGCAAAGGGCTTTCTTGAGTCTGTACACATGATTGGGATGGTCTGGATCAACGAATCCCTCTGGTTGACTCACATAAACTTCCTCACGTAATTGACCGTTCAGAAATGTTGTTTTCACATCCATTTGATAAACGACCATATTCTTGTGAGCAGCGTAAGCCAGAAAGATACGGACAGCCTCAAGCCTAGCAACTGGAGCAAAGGACTCTTCGAAATCAATTCCTTCTTGCTGAGTGAAACCTTTAGCTACCAGACGCGATTTGTTATGAATCACTGTGCCTTCTGCATCTAACTTGTTTTTCCAAATCCACTTTAGTCCGATGACATAGACCCCATCTGGTCTTTCTAGCAATTCCCGGACTTCAAGACGTTTGAATTGATCAAGTTCTTCTTGCATTGATTCAATCCGATTGTCATATGTCATTGCTTCTTTATTGTTCTTTGGTTCATCTTGACAAACGGTAAGAGCATAAATGCACATTTCACCATCTGTGTGAAGTCTTTTTCTTGTCATGACTGGATTGTCTGGATTACCAATTACATTAACTAAGGGATGATCTCTTGTCCATTTGTGTGTTGAAGGGTAATGTTGAGAAAGATTGTGCATATTAGACGGATCCAAGTTGCGTGTAGACGACTCTGCAATATCGGGAATGGTTGGAGCCGGGGCAAATGGATTAAAGAAGGCATTTCCGTCATAATGTGCAGGTGCGGGTACTTCTTGTTGTTGTAGATCTTCAGCTGCATTTTCAGTATTGGAAGCGATTTGTTCTGGTGTTGATGTAGATTCATGTAGAGGTGAATCTGTAGCAATAGTTGTTGTTGTAGTAGCAGGTGTATCAGGTACTGGATTATGATCAGGTTGTGCAGCGAAACTTGGTGATACATCTGGTGTACGACATGCAATTGAATCATCAAACAGTGGAGCAAACAAGGTTTCCAATTCCTTACGGTTGAGGGAAAGTGGTGCAGCTGATTGATCTGGAAAATTTAGACGGTTGGTTGCGGGTCCTAAGCTGTTTTGCTCAGAAGCCATTTCTGTAAGCTCATCGAAATTAGCATGAATAGTCTCCTGAATTTCTCTAGTACGACGATTCCAGATTCGAAAACCTTTGGAGTTCTCACAATATCCAATGAAGATACCAATGTCAGCTTTGGCTTTTAGTTTTCCAAAATCATCATGATCATTATTTGGGTAACAAAGGGCACCAAATACATGAAAGTAATTTATATTCGGTTTTCGGTTGTGAACAATCTCATAAGGAGTTTTGTGATGCCGTTTGGTGATCATGCAACGGTTTTGGGTATAACATGCAGTTGATACAGCTTCTGCCCATAGGTAATCTGGTAATTGAGCATTGATTAACATTGTTCTTGCAGCTTTCACTAGCGTCCTATTGCGTCTTTCGACAACCCCATTCTGTTATGGACTTCTTTCAATAGATGTTTGATGTTCAATTCCCACTTTCTCAAAATAATCTCGAAGAGTTTGGTTCTTGAATTCAATTCCATTGTCTGTTCTGACTTTTCTGACCATATTACGAAGCTGAACTTGAATTTTTGTGAGAAAGGTGATGATCTTTGAAGGAGCTTGATCTTTGCTTCGGAGAAAGTAGACCCAAGTCCATCTGGAGTAATAATCGACAATTACCAAAATGTAGTGTTTCCCGTTTATCGTTTGAACACGCATAGGGCCACACAAATCCATATGAAGTAGTTGAAGAACGTGATCAGTATTGTGTTCTGTTTTTGAAGGGAAATGTGCACGAGTACTTTTTCCTTGTTCACAGGCTGGACATAAGTGATCTTTTGCGTATCTAAACCTTGGAAGACCATCGACTAGTTTGTGACGTGCAAGTTCAGTCATGGTTTTGAAATTCAGATGAGACAGTCGTTTGTGCCATAACCAGGATTTTGTCAAATGTGCTTTGGAGAGTAGACATATAGGAGAAGAAGTGGTCATATCAGACATTGAGATGGCGTAAAGACTAGTTCCACGTTTGCCTGATATTAGATCGTTTCCTTCACTACAAAAAAACAGGCTTTCAGCGACTGAAAAATCAGTCTCTGATACACCATGATCAGTTACGAATGGTCTATCAAGGACTGATTTTGCTAGTCACTAATCAGTTACAACAGCTTAGTTACGGAAAGTGACGTTATCAACTGAAATTCAGTCCTTGTTGTATCGAACCAACGAGGACCAGAGATCAGTCTCCAAAATAAAAAAGTCAGTCCTTATTTCTATGGGTTGGTATCATGTTATTTCAGTCCCCAATGCATATTATCGGCGACTGAAAAGTCAGTCGCCAATACTATGTTAGATCAGTTACTAACACATGGATTTAGGGACTGAAAATTAGTCCATAAACATTGTTTATAGTCCCTAATACGTTTCGTTGTTTTGTAGATTACCGTACCAAATCAGTCTCTAATAATAGGATTTAAAAACTGATTAGTCTCCGATGAAAGGCTTTAAAGACTGATTGTTAGTCACAAAAAATAGATGAATTGGTCCTTAATTTGTTTTTCTAGTGACTGAAAATTAGTTTCAAAATATATGTTAATCGATACAAAATAACATTCAAATAATTCTCCAATATGATGGCGCTGTTCCATTATATTTCTATTATAAACTAAAAGTTAGTGGCAAATACAGTTTAATTCAGTCCCCATTCAGAATGCATACATGACCCCTTACAATAGTATATAAAACTCCAAACCATAAACAATAATAATAACAATATTTCTTTAAAGCATAATATTCACCAATCCAAATAACAAGAGTTTACAATTCAATATGTTTAAAAATAAAACCAAATTCAATAGAAATAAATTTGAACGTCCTATATATCACTATCGGTGAATGGATCATCGTTACCATCACCGTTACCATCACCTTTAGTAGTATTTGGTGAGTCTATTGTGCTCTCGAAGTCTGGAAATTTTTGGCTCAAGAATTTTGCCAATTTCTCATAATTACGTTTATACGGTTCAAGTTCACTAACCTTTGCTCTCAATTCATTAATCTCAGTCGAGTTTTGTTTAGGTGTTGAGTCAGCTTGTTGAGATGATTCAGCTGCTTCTTTCATCCAATGCCTACTCAATTCGCCTCGGTAGCGTTTCCAATGTTCACGTAGCCGAGCATCCACATAGTCCATAAATTTCATATCTGTTCGTAACAACTCGAACTTTCCCTAGATTTTATACATATCTTAGTAGTAGAACTGAAATTGTAACAAGTAACAATATATGGGGATTAGGTGCATCTGCAGAAACTAATTGAAATATTATCAAGGATCGACTTATAAGAATAAATGAAAAGAACCTCAATCATTGCATTAGCAGAAGGATCATCGAAAATCTCTAGACTGCAATCAGTGAAATAGTTAATCTGCACAAGTTTAGTGTAACGTATTAGAACATAATGATAATTTTGGATGACCAAACCAAAGGGATACACACACAGAGTTAAATCAGAACTTTCTCTTACACACTTTAAACAATAGTAAATATGAACCTTATCACGAACAGTATTCTTGTACGCATGGTGTAACACCCCAACCCAACAAGGGTAGAAGTATCACATTAATGGCTTCATATCAGATCAAACAAAGCATACATTCAATAGTAATACAAAGATTCTCAAAGGTTACAATTAAAATACTGAATACACAAGGATACAAAGGAAACAAAAGCTAAATACTAAGTCTGCAAACGCAATCCTTCTAATGACTCCTACTTCAGAATAACTATCAAGATCTTCTAAGTCCAAAAGTGTCTGCACTCTTACCCAGCTTCCAACTAAAACCTGCCGCGGGAAAAGAAACGCGGCTGAGCTTAAAAAGCCCAGTGAACAGATATATAATAAACGGAAACGAAAGTAAACGGAAATGAACAGAAGTAGCATAATGAATAAGATATAAGTAAAGGTATAAAGAGTAAAGGTTTAGGATAGTCATCCACCACGAGCCCAGAAACTCAAAGTCATAATCTCAAAGTCAACATCTCAAAATCATAGTCTCACAATCAGAGGGGATACCTCTCAGGCAACCAGATAATATGAGGGGTGTCCTCATGTATCAAAGGGGTGGAGTAGCTAGCTCCCAGAAATGTGAAAGGCGTGTATTGCACACAGCACCAGTCACCAGACAAGTCATATCATATCAGATTAAATCCACTAAACAGATCAGATCTAGGATTGCAATCCATACGCCCCCCAGAAACATATATAATCCATAGTCAAAGTAATGCGCATATCATAATCAGAATGGGGACGGTGTGAGGAATCACTCACCCACACATGAGTCATGCCAGTGGTGCATCACAGACACGGCCAGGTTACCTTCCTGGCTAGGTAACAAAAAAAAAGTGGCTTGGGTATCAAACTACGAGTCAGGTCTCAAGGTCATACCAAAAGGTGCATCTCAAAGTCATATCAGAAGGTCATATATCAGAAGTGCATCTCAAAGTCATATCAAAAGGTTCATACACAAGGGAACATAGCAATGGTCTGGGAAATCTTAACGGATTCATAACTCATAATCATAATCAAGGTTCATCTCAAAAGTTCATTTTAAAACTTTCATCAAAAGTCCATTCTAAACAATCCTTTATTCGTGATTTTCATAAAACGATCCTTTAAAGTAATTCTCATAAAAATATTCTTTCAAAACGGTTTTTCATAAAAATTAGTCTTCCAAAATAGCTTTTATAAAAGTTAGTAACATTTATATAAAAATGGTTTTGCCTCATTTATAAACATCCTTTTTAAAATAGTTTTTCTCAAAACATTTTCAAGATATAATTAGAAAAGGTTTTCATAGCATAGCTTCAGATCAGAAATCATATCCAATGGAACTCCACTGGGGAGGTTCAAGCAAAGGGGAATCATGGCAATCGAATCAGAAACTAATGGATTCAGAATACGAGAGAGATCATGAGAAACCTTAAAAGAAAGGTCAGAATATCTGTACCTTATACCGCAAATGAAAACACGACAGAAAATACAAAGGTCGGAAGCAAACTCCATCTTCAGCGAATCTACACAAATTCATGACTGTCTTATCAAAAGCTTATTTAATTCAGATTACTTATTTTAGTCGGCTTTCCATTTTTAGTAACTTTTCACTTTTAGCAAGCTTTCTGAATTAGCAATTAGTAATTTAATACTTTAAGGTTATAACTGACAATTGAATAATATTTAAGGATTAAAATGACAATTATAATAGTTTAGGGTTAAATACATCAATTTAGTAAAGTTTAGGGTCATAAATGTAAATTATCAAAATTAAATATTAAAAGTGTCAAATGAAATTATTTTAAGGTTTAACTATAATTTTATATTAAGATGATAACTTTAGACCCCGTCATTCATAATTTATTAGCGTACCCTCGACATTAATCTTAAACCGCGACGATCAAAATACGTTATTATCATATGCATAATCACACTACTCGTATATAAACCATACATTTTACATGAAATCTTATCATAACCAATTCTTATATCACTTATAACTACTTGCATGCTCTTTCTTAAATATTTACTTTATACTAAATTATATATCTCATTAGATATGCATGTTTTCTCAATCTCTTTTCACGTGATCAACATATACTCTTCACGTTTTAATTTCCTTAAGTTCCATTCCAGATCTTTATGGTTTATATATATATATTATACGCATGCATGATAACTTATTTCCAACAGAAAAGCACAAACAAAGATCACAGTGTATAGGTTTCATAACTCATGAATTCATGTGGCGTTTTTATAGGAGTATTCGGGTTGTCATATAACGAGATAAATATCATCATGCTAATAGGATTTCAAAAGCTTAGAAAGATATATTTTAAGAATAGATTATACACATCATTTTAACAAAACAATGAATCAGTTTTTTTTTAAACGTATCACACATGGGCTTTCTTGTTATATCATCTCATGCGACTTACGTCACAAAAACTTGGCTTGCAAACCAGATTTACGATTCTATAATAACGTTTTTATCTTTAGATTAGATGTTATATATGTGTGTCGCAGAAAAGATAAACGAAAGGCATATAGCGATACCTATGCGGCTGAAATAACGAAACCAAAGAGGACACAAACGACCCAAGAACCACCTCACGATCACGCCAAGCTACCACCATCAACGCCACTCCTTCGAACCTGGAAAACCACGACCAACACCTCTCCTTCGAACCTGGGAAACCACGACCAAGAAGCACCACCTCTTGAACCCGCAACTCACCCACGACCACAACCGAGCCTCTCTTTAAACCCTGATCGAACAGCAAGTAATGGGAGAATGAAAACGGCAGCCGACCCTTTCTTTGCACTCCCTTGGATCGAAACAGGAAAAAAAATAGAAAGCATCCAGTCGACACCCTTTGGTTTTTGAACGAGATGAAGCAGGAACAAAATGGCAGCCGGTTGTTTTTAGTTTAGGGTTTTTAGGTTTGTATTTGTGTGATATTCGGTAATAAATGGATAAGGGAAACCGTGTGATGGGATTGAATTAGGAAGAGAAAATACCGAGTATTATGGGATTGTGATAGCCTCATTCCATACTTAGATTAATAGTGTATTTAGATAAGTTTTTGGTTTCGGCCCATAGGTTTCGAACTCATAAAATTCGGCCCATTAGACACATATTAGGCGTGTACAAAAGTTTGACATATACATAATATATAGTTTTATTATTATCATAAGCATTATAGGTTCCAAATGTCGCGTACGTTCAAGTATTAGCATATAAATACTTTAAGTTATACGTTAATATACGTTCTTCAAAAGTTAAAAATTGAAGGGTATTTTAGGTATTTTATGCGTTCAGAAAATCTGGGTTTTACAACTCTTCCCCTCTAAAAAAAATTTTCGTCCTCGAAAATTGAAGCCGCAAGTTAAACGAAGTCGTAGCAAGTCGCAAAAGATCGTCACAAACATTCTCACGCCCGATGGGGTTCTTCCAAAAAGATCTTCAGACCAAATAGTTTCTCATGACTCAAATCAAAACGAGGTGGGTTCAAATTTCTCAGAAGGAGACAACTAAGTTGTTTCTGATCAAAAGACCATGCAACAAAATGGAGGATAGGTGAATCTCCCGGAAAGCTCATATGGAATACGAACAAGATTTCAAATCAAATTAATTGTGTCAACAAAAAAGAGCTTTACAAGAATTTAAGATTTATAGCTGAGGTCAACAGAATGCAAAACGAGATTCCAAACTCATCCAGATATCAAATGAACGAAAGTAGAGTCCACGCATAGGTAGAATGGACCTAAAGTCTCACTCATCACGGATAATCCAACAGAGATCAAATTCTAAACTTCTTAGGTACTCCCCAAGATATCCTATGGCCACAATGAGTGCACGTTATATGGTGTAAGTATTATCACGTTGATCAGGCGTCATAATACTAGCACCACATAAATATGCCTTCATGATGATCATACTTTATCTCGAGTCGTGAGTATAACAACCTATCTTAATCCACCTAGTACTTCTACAGTCTCAGAGTTAACAAAGATCAATGACATAGTCAAGAGGGCAACCAAAGCTATTTTCAAGAGTATCGGAATTTCCCAGATTGCCTAGCAGAGTAAGGCACGCCGTCACAAGCATCAGATTTTCCACAGTTCGCCAAAATTCCTCAGAATAAAACCATCATCGAACATACGAAAATAAGCACGGGGCTGAAATGCTTCTAGGAAACTTAAATCATTAGCGGATCTTATCATGATATAACGAAGCTTAAGGGAGTCAACGGAGATGAAAACTAATCGTCAATAACTTCGGTCTTCACAGAATCAATTCTTCCAAACATAAAAGGTCTGATTCAGAAATCCGTTCATTCAAAACATCTACTCTCTCCAAGTCCGGTTAATATGTCCTCGTTTTTCCATCCATCTGGAAGTGAAGCAAAATCGTCTGGTTCATCACGCCTCCTGCAGTTCTTCTTGGAATGTGATGGAGTAATGTGAATTTCTGGCACGATCTTTAAGTTTCTTCATCATCCAGTCTGCTTCCGCCCTCACTTCATCTTAGTACAACCAAGATGAATAGGGAAGTGAGACTGTACATCTTCGTCAGCTCCAGGGTCGCCATCTTCCTTCTGTATCGCCAACACTCCTGCCTTGTAAGGAATGTCTTCACTCTTCAGGGTAGTCACCGCTGTTGTCAACTCCAGGTCAGGTAGCGAAGTAATTCTTCTGATGCGTTTCTAGTTGTCTTGATGCATACGCGAAACCTTCTGTGTTGCAAGGGAGCATAACCGAGTCTCTTTCTGAAATGTCTCAAAATTTATTCCGTCTGAGGGTATGGAAACAAATTTCTATTTCAGCTTTCCAAAACTCCGTTCTCAATCAGACTAAGCTGTTTCTCTCTGGTCGTGAAATTATCAAGGGTAACGCAAGTTGTAAACGTCTTCAGAATTTTGATGCAAGGTTCAAAAGATTTCAGGTTACCATTTTGTTATCGGTCTTGACCGTTCGGTGATAGTTCAAAATTTGCGGGATTTAAAAAGGGATATTCTCAATCAAGAAAAAACCGTTGTCTCAACAGATATCAATCTCTCAGAATGCACAAGTGATCGTCAAATTTCTCACAAAGTTCAAAAATGAGTCTCATGTTCTTCTTCGTCTCCGAATGTACTATTAAGTCATACAATGACCATTTGCCCAAGTACTCACGAGAAAACATTCATTTATCAAATTTACAGAATAGTCAGAGCTTTAGCTAATACTATTAGCGTCACAAACCTTTATATCAGTCGTTACAAATGTGGACAGAGATCTCAAGAATAACCTCAATTCATATTTCCATCTGAAGGAAACTTCGCGCTCTGAAATTGAATAGATACAAAGTCGTTTCAGGGTGGAGAAATAAGGGTTCCAAATAGCAATACGGTTCAGCTTCCAGAATCAATACATGTCTCCTGTCATCATTCTTCTTTATCGCGAACAAAACTGAAATACTCCAAGAAAATACACTTAAGCGAACTTACTTCTCACTCTGGTGGAAAATTTGGTAGTTCAATCAGAAATCGTGTTCAGAAAATTCAGGGTGCCAAGTATTTCTCAAGATAAGGTTCATCCATTTTTGTACGAAATGGGTTCAAGGAAAACTTCATAATCGCGAACATAACACACGAGTCTTCAGAGTAATAATGATAGTCCAGAGTTTAACAATCGGTAATCATGGTAGGGAGTTCAAAATTGCTTCAAACGTCAACGGTGAGACATAGGAGGATAGTTGTCAAACAACCAATCCTTTATCAGAATAACATTAGAGTTAACAGTCCAAAGAAAGACAGATCAACAAGGCAAATCTTATCGTTCAAAAGGAGAGGGAAACATTCTTATACTCGTGGTTAAACACCACAAGACTTCTCATAGGGACATAGATGGTTAAGACGAAATCAAATGGTGTCAGAAAATTTATAGATGCCTATCAAGAGACAAGAGACAATTAACAGAAGGTATCAAATGCTTATCAAAAGCAAAAAAAACAAATAACAGAAGGTGTCAAGTACGTAATTGCCAAGGAAATCTTTAGAATGCCCGAAGAGGCATCAAAATGATTAACAGAAGGATCAGAGGTCAGAGTCGGACTCTGCAGACAAGGATCAAATAGTGTCAGGCCATATTATGCAGTTCTCAACGCCTTCCAGATTTAATTAATTCTCAAATCTTGGGTAGTGCAAAGCATAAGCTTTCAATTCTAAAAGTGATCTTTAACAGACTTAAATCAAAAGCAGGGCACGAATCAGAGTAATGCGGAAGCAAAATACTTAAACAAACGCCTTATAGTCTACCCGTTCCTCACTGGTCAAAACTTAAGTTCATATCTGGAAATCCTAAAGCAAGTTCTCAGGGTGTTCTCCTATGTTCTTACAGTGGAAGCCTAATGGTCCAGAACTCACAGGTCAAGGGTAAATTTATTACGAGTCACAACCTGGCTCTGATACCATAAATTGTAACACCCCAACCCAACAAGGGTAGAAGTATCACATTAATGGCTTCATATCAGATCAAACAAAGCATACATTCAATAGTAATACAAAGATTCTCAAAGGTTACAATTAAAATACTGAATACACAAGGATACAAAGGAAACAAAAGCTAAATACTAAGTCTGCAAACGCAATCCTTCTAATGACTCCTACTTCAGAATAACTATCAAGATCTTCTAAGTCCAAAAGTGTCTGCACTCTTACCCAGCTTCCAACTAAAACCTGCCGCGGGAAAAGAAACGCGGCTGAGCTTAAAAAGCCCAGTGAACAGATATATAATAAACGGAAACGAAAGTAAACGGAAATGAACAGAAGTAGCATAATGAATAAGATATAAGTAAAGGTATAAAGAGTAAAGGTTTAGGACAGTCATCCACCACGAGCCCAGAAACTCAAAGTCATAATCTCAAAGTCAACATCTCAAAATCATAGTCTCACAATCAGAGGGGATACCTCTCAGGCAACCAGATAATATGAGGGGTGTCCTCATGTATCAAAGGGGTGGAGTAGCTAGCTCCCAGAAATGTGAAAGGCGTGTATTGCACACAGCACCAGTCACCAGACAAGTCATATCATATCAGATTAAATCCACTAAACAGATCAGATCTAGGATTGCAATCCATACGCCCCCCAGAAACATATATAATCCATAGTCAAAGTAATGCGCATATCATAATCAGAATGGGGACGGTGTGAGGAATCACTCACCCACACATGAGTCATGCCAGTGGTGCATCACAGACACGGCCAGGTTACCTTCCTGGCTAGGTAACAAAAAAAAGTGGCTCGGGTATCAAACTACGAGTCAGGTCTCAAGGTCATACCAAAAGGTGCATCTCAAAGTCATATCAGAAGGTCATATATCAGAAGTGCATCTCAAAGTCATATCAAAAGGTTCATACACAAGGGAACATAGCAATGGTCTGGGAAATCTTAACGGATTCATAACTCATAATCATAATCAAGGTTCATCTCAAAAGTTCATTTTAAAACTTTCATCAAAAGTCCATTCTAAACAATCCTTTATTCGTGATTTTCATAAAACGATCCTTTAAAGTAATTCTCATAAAAATATTCTTTCAAAACGGTTTTTCATAAAAATTAGTCTTCCAAAATAGCTTTTATAAAAGTTAGTAACATTTATATAAAAATGGTTTTGCCTCATTTATAAACATCCTTTTTAAAATAGTTTTTCTCAAAACATTTTCAAGATATAATTAGAAAAGGTTTTCATAGCATAGCTTCAGATCAGAAATCATATCCAATGGAACTCCACTGGGGAGGTTCAAGCAAAGGGGAATCATGGCAATCGAATCAGAAACTAATGGATTCAGAATACGAGAGAGATCATGAGAAACCTTAAAAGAAAGGTCAGAATATCTGTACCTTATACCGCAAATGAAAACACGACAGAAAATACAAAGGTCGGAAGCAAACTCCATCTTCAGCGAATCTACACAAATTCATGACTGTCTTATCAAAAGCTTATTTAATTCAGATTACTTATTTTAGTCGGCTTTCCATTTTTAGTAACTTTTCACTTTTAGCAAGCTTTCTGAATTAGCAATTAGTAATTTAATACTTTAAGGTTATAACTGACAATTGAATAATATTTAAGGATTAAAATGACAATTATAATAGTTTAGGGTTAAATACGTCAATTTAGTAAAGTTTAGGGTCATAAATGTAAATTATCAAAATTAAATATTAAAAGTGTCAAATGAAATTATTTTAAGGTTTAACTATAATTTTATATTAAGATGATAACTTTAGACCCCGTCATTCATAATTTATTAGCGTACCCTCGACATTAATCTTAAACCGCGACGATCAAAATACGTTATTATCATATGCATAATCACACTACTCGTATATAAACCATACATTTTACATGAAATCTTATCATAACCAATTCTTATATCACTTATAACTACTTGCATGCTCTTTCTTAAATATTTACTTTATACTAAATTATATATCTCATTAGATATGCATGTTTTCTCAATCTCTTTTCACGTGATCAAAATATACTCTTCACGTTTTAATTTCCTTAAGTTCCATTCCAGATCTTTATGGTTTATATATATATATTATACGCATGCATGATAACTTATTTCCAACAGAAAAGCACAAACAAAGATCACAGTGTATAGGTTTCATAACTCATGAATTCATGTGGCGTTTTTATAGGAGTATTCGGGTTGTCATATAACGAGATAAATATCATCATGCTAATAGGATTTCAAAAGCTTAGAAAGATATATTTTAAGAATAGATTATAAACATCATTTTAACAAAACAATGAATCAGTTTTTTTTTAAACGTATCACACATGGGCTTTCTTGTTATATCATCTCATGCGACTTACGTCACAAAAACTTGGCTTGCAAACCAGATTTACGATTCTATAATAACGTTTTTATCTTTAGATTAGATGTTATATATGTGTGTCGCAGAAAAGATAAACGAAAGGCATATAGCGATACCTATGCGGCTGAAATAACGAAACCAAAGAGGACACAAACGACCCAAGAACCACCTCACGATCACGCCAAGCTACCACCATCAACGCCACTCCTTCGAACCTGGAAAACCACGACCAACACCTCTCCTTCGAACCTGGGAAACCACGACCAAGAAGCACCACCTCTTGAACCCGCAACTCACCCACGACCACAACCGAGCCTCTCCTTAAACCCTGATCGAACAGCAAGTAATGGGAGAATGAAAACGGCAGCCGACCCTTTCTTTGCACTCCCTTGGATCGAAACAGGAAAAAAAATAGAAAGCATCCAGTCGACACCCTTTGGTTTTTGAACGAGATGAAGCAGGAACAAAATGGCAGCCGGTTGTTTTTAGTTTAGGGTTTTTAGGTTTGTATTAGTGTGATATTCGGTAATAAATGGATAAGGGAAACCGTGTGATGGGATTGAATTAGGAAGAGAAAATACCGAGCATTATGGGATTGTGATAGCCTCATTCCATACTTAGATTAATAGTGTATTTAGATAAGTTTTTGGTTTCGGCCCATAGGTTTCGAACTCATAAAATTCGGCCCATTAGACACATATTAGGCGTGTACAAAAGTTTGACATATACATAATATATAGTTTTATTATTATCATAAGCATTATAGGTTCCAAATGTCGCGTACGTTCAAGTATTAGCATTAAAATACTTTAAGTTATACGTTAATATACGTTCTTCAAAAGTTAAAAATTGAAGGGTATTTTAGGTATTTTATGCTTTCAGAAAATCTGGGTTTTACACATGGCCATTAGACTTAAATAGTAAATACTGGTATTGTTTCTCTAGCATATTTTTTTAAAGGTGAACAGAAAATGACACTCCCTCCTTCCCAAAATAATTTCCACCTTTCTACTATAAAGTATATCAAACTAATCACCACTTCTATAATTATTTACTAAATTTCCCAATTTACCCTACATTATACCCAATCACAGAATTGCAGTGATAAAGGGTAAACTTGACAATAGACTAGTAATCAACGTAAAAATTGCATATTCCTAAAACCATGTACTCTTTGTCTAGTAGACACTCATTTAAAAAAGACTGAAGAATATGAAAGGGAAATGTACCCCGAACTCAGCATTGACAAAACATTGGATGAAATCCATTAGTTGAAGCTTAGCCCATTCTGAACGTAAAGAAGGGTCATCCTTATTTGGAGGGTACCTCCATGGAGCACCAAATCGTAATTTATCTTTGGGAATTTTCCCCTTTTGAGCATCAAGAGCAAAATTTTGCAAGAGTGATAGTGCTCTATCCATAGCAGGATTGACAACTGTTACCTGTCAAGTGGGGTCAGAACAATATTACGTATAATTGTCACAAGTGTCTAACAAAGCCTATATAATAGAAACAGGTCACAATCTTACTTGCAAATATGCCAGATATGCATCTATGATGTCCTCAAACGTGCTTTCTTTATCACTCATGAGCCTGCACAATGACATTAATGCTAATAAGTATATTTGCTTGGTGAAGTATACAAGACTCAGAGCTAAATTCGGTTACATGAAGGATCCAATAGATGAAGCATTTGAAAAGGAAAAACACATTACAGAAATTGAACAAGTAAATTGCTTAGCCCATTCCCTAAAAATGAGTACATCTGACCTTGATAACCAATCAAACTAATTTACAAGTTCAAATTGGAATAGTTGTTTAAATTTAGGTAGATAATGTAAATAAAGTCAGAGCAAATGTGAGGTCGTTTTGCTTCATGCCAGATGCCACAAAACAAAATCCCTAGAATGAAATTGATAGTATTTCGGAAATTGCATCTAATACTTACGCCTGCTAATAACTGCTCTGTTTAAGGGCGTATACCTCGAAAAGATGTCGCGCATTGGGCCCAAGCACCTCAACAATCAAATCCCACTACAATTTGACAAACAACATAGATTAGTTGTTAAAATCTAAATGAGCCAACAGCTGAAACTTTATATAATAGCACAAAAAATTATCATAAGAGATCAATATGCTTCACCTCTGACTGGCTAAAATAGTCCGGAACCATATGTACTTTAGCTTGTTGTGGAGTCCATCCAAATGTCTGCAAGGCGCAATGGATCACATATCTTATAAATCATGGCCATAAGCTCCTATAATCTCTAATAAAGTTACCCCTTTGCAGTAAATACTGCTACACTATTGATTTGAGAGATACTATTCAGATTCAGAAAGAGAAAAAATAAAAGCTTTATGGTTTTTTATATGCTTCAATTTTTTAGAAATTAGGAAAACGGAGCTTCAAAACAGGAAAGCAAAGCTGTAAAACTTAAGTTACCTCACGGGAAATGAAAATGTCAGGAAATCCAAAATCCATGTATGCTGAGTATGAATAATAGCTGTAAAATTTTGGTGAAAGTAAACATTAGAGGAAACAAAATGGGTGTCATTAATGGATGTTCAGCACTGTGCATGATTTAAAATTAAAATCCATAAAAATATGATAAGTAGATCTATGAACACTATGTGCCTTGACTTTGAAAACGATGCATGGCATTATTCTACTAGTTCGAGTGCATAGGCCACCACCTTCTAGTTACATTTCACAATAGTAATCGAGTACTTGACTAGGTCCAATCGAGTCAAAGTATTTCTTATGACAAACTATTTGCCAGCAGCACAGCAGGGCATAATTTATTCCATCTCTACTCTAAGTTCCATAGTTTGACCTTTCAACAGACATAAACCTCCATTTTAAAACGAGATGCTTTATGAACATCTAGAAGCCACATCTAATGCAAATCTGATGAAGTTATAATGGACAGGCCACAAATTAGTGTAATGCACCTTAAATCTTTTCCAAGACCAACACTAATCATTATTTGGAGAATTGGAGGGATGAATTTTGAACATCTCTGCCCTGCCCTGATGCAATAGGTAAGTACCTCCAAGTTGTGTACATATAGCTAATAAACGCAACTTATATAATATTCTCAATTATAAAAACGGTTATTCCTAGGTTTAAAGCTTCCATTCTGCGAACAAGGGTATAACCATTGTTGGTATGGTTGAACAAAGCAGGTAAAACTGGCAAGAGAGGATTGTTAAAAACAATGATGTATAGGCGCAAAGTGCTTTTCATTTACAGTACTTTTGGTGTCGTATAGTAGGCCTAGTTTAAACTGCACATTTGGCAATGGCGGATGTATAAATCAACAAAGGCAAAACTTTTCGTGCCACTAGTAGGTCACACTATGTAACTATATCAGTCTTTAAACATTTATGTGTTGCTACATGTATTTAAAGGGAATCATAACTATATTGTGAGACATCAAGTACAAAACTAAATACAGTAGTTCAATCAATCGGCACTGTGACATTCTACTGCACAAAGGTGTGATCTAGAAAAAAACAATCTATTTTCTAGCAAAAAAAGAAGGCTTGCATAATCGGGGCTAATGATGCTGTCATGAGATAGTATTACCTGTGAGAAGTTACGAAAATAACTGGCAAACACATCTCATTTGCACCTAGAGCTATTATTCTCCAAATCAGACTATCATGATACATCGGTGCAGAGACTGATGAATCATCCACCAAAGCAGCATGCTTCAAGAAAGGTGACCGTAACAAATAAATAACAAATACCTATAACAGTAGTACAAACACCTATAACAAATAAATAAATAAAGGTGACCGTAAATTTATCCATTTTATGTAAAATATGCCTTATCAAACTTTATTAAAACAAGATCTAAAAAATTCTATAAATAGATACATGTTCTTGGAAATTAAGCATTTAACAAGAATATATACACGAAAATACCTTGTGGTGAGCATCAATTGTATCAAAAAGCATGTTTCAAACTCATATAGATTCGGGTTTACATGAACCCTAATTCCTAAAAATCACCCAAACACGAAATTGACACATAAAGACCTCAAATTGATGATTAAATTAAATATATAACACGTTACAATACCTTATTTGTGGATATATGACATAAAATCGGGAGTGATGATTATGAATCGCCATGGTCTGGTGGCTGACTGGTGAGGATGTGACTGACGACTTTGGGTGGTGACTAGCAATGATCGATAACGGAGACGGTCAAGCGAATTTGGTTTGTTTGAAGACCAAAAGAGAGAACGTGGGAGGAAATGAAGATGATAAGTTTGTGGATGTGAGATGTGAGGTTGCTAATAGTTGGATAGTTGGATGGAGGGATAATTTGACTTTTGGGGAAAACTTAGAGCGGGACAACTGAAAATGAGAGAGGGAAATTATATTTTCATTGGATATATTTTGTAAAGACCCCAAAATGTGACAAGAGTCACGAGTTGGGGTAACGCTCACGAGTCGACTCAGTTGGTTTGTGTCAATTACCCTAGAGGATAATAGACTTGAATGTGGAGTTCCCAAGGCAGGATATGTTGCTTGGGATTAGCTTGATCCATTTCGAGAAAATGGTATAGTATTTATAAGGAGACCTTTAGGGGTGTGAGAACCCGTAAAGGCAATATGATGGTCCACGTGGTGTGTAAAGTAGAGTGCGTTGATTGGCTATATGCCTATATGCAACTTTCTTGTTATTATCTTGAATGGAAGTGGTGTGTATAGTATAGTGGATTGACGATTGCTATAGGCACCACGACTTATTATATATGGTAAGAACGTAATAGTCGTTTCTTTAAAAGGGATGTCGCGCTCGATGAAGCAACTGATTGATGTCATTATCCCGATTACACGTCTTAAATTGTCAACACTCAAAATGAAAGCCATCGGTGAATACTAAAGATGTTATGAACGTCTGAAACTTGAATTCTGCTCAAGTTCCTACGTCACGGGGGTATAAATCGAGGTTTCGTGCGTGAACCCCTAAGTGTTACACATAAATAGCAATCCGTAAATAGGTTTATATACAAACTTACAATTACTAACAACGATACAAATATATGTAGGTCTTAAAAACAAGTGTAGTACATTACAATATATAGAACCGTATATTCCGTCGGTAATCCATTTTCGTCCGTTTTTGTCAGTTTTTATCTGTTTTTGTCCGTTTTTATACGTTTTCGTCCGTTTTTTATGTTTTCGTCCATTTTTATACATTTTCGTCCCTTTTTTACGTTTTTATACATTTTTTTCCGTTTTTTACGTTTTCGTCCCTTTTTTTACGTTTTTATACGTTTTCATCCATTTTAATCCCTTCTTTTTACGTTTTTATATGTTTTCATCCGTTTTCGTCCGTTTGTATACGATTTCATCCGTATTTTTAGGTTTTCATCAGTTTTTGTCTGTTATATTTTAACGTTGTTATACGTTTTCATCCGTTTTAGTCCCTTTTTTTACGTTTACGTTCATTTTTATACGTTTTCGTCTGTTTTTTACGTTTTTGTCCGTTTTGATACGTTTTCGTCTAATTTTAAATGTTTTTGTTCATTTTTATAAGTTTTCGTCCGTTTTTAAACGTTTTAGTCCGTTTTAATCTATTTTTATACATTTTAGTCTTAGCTATGATGTCCATGTATTAGGGACTGAGTTGTGATTCAAATTCAGTCACTAATAAATTTCCCTCCAAACTTTTTTTATTGCGCAAACATATTTGTAACTGAATTTTAGTCTTAGGTATGATGTCCATGTAATAGGGACGCAGCTGTGACTGAAATTCAGTCACTAAAAAATTTCCCTCCAAACCTTTTTATTGTGTAGACATATTTGTAACTGAAACTTAGTCTTAGCTATGATCTCCATGTATTAGGGACCGAACTGTGACTATAATTCAGTCACTAACAAATTTTCCGCCAAAATTTTTTATTGAGCAAATATATTTGTAACTGAAATTTAGTGTTAGATATGATGTACATGTACTAGGGACTGAATTGTCACCCTTATTCAGTCACTAAAAATTTGCCTCCAAATGTTTTTCCCGTACAGGCATATTAGTAACTGAAATTTAGTCTCAGATATGGGGTCACTGAATCGAGGACTGATTTTTAGTCGCCGCAATCAGTCAATAAAAGGTCAGTCCTTAAAAGTATCAGTAACTGATGTTTCAGTTACCGATGCTATGTATCAGCGACTGATATATCAGTCCCTAGAAATTCAGTCTCTGAAAGCCTCTTTTTTTGTAGTGCTTGTAAATCACGAACGAAACAAGTTTTCTCCCAGAATGCTACTTCCAAATCCCCATCACAAAATTGACCAACTGAGAAAAGGTTGTGACCAAGGCCTTCGACATAGTATACATGACTAATTTCGATGTTGCCATTGACATAATCTCCATAGCCCATGATAGCATCAAAATGATCATTCCCGAATCAGACAGTGCCGATGAACTTTGCAACAAAGTTTACTAAAAGTTTGAGATTGCCTGTCATATGTCAGGAACAGCCGCTATCAACAATCCATAGAACAATTTGAACCACCTACATCACACGAAGACGACGAAGATGGAGTGATGGTAACGGTGGAACCCGTTGGGTTAGTAACACAGTTATTAATAACCTTAGGTAGCCATGTAAAACTAGGTTTTCTTTGTAATCAACGTTTCCATGTCCAACTAGTTTCAGATTTCTTCTTAGTGAATAAGCTAGGTGATTGGATTGTCTTAGGAGTTTTATTTGCAACTATGGTTTTGTCTAGGGCATTCTTAGAAACTACACTTGGCGGTTTTCCTAGTATAGACTTAGAAGCAATAGTGGACCTAGAGGGAATGCGAGATGTACATTTCTTGTTACGAGATAAAAGAGATTTTTCAAAACTTCATCGATTTCCTTTTCATATTTAAAAATCTGACTTTTTAAAACAGCATTTTCATTTTCAAGATTTTTAACTTTGGATGTGTGAATGTTATGAAAGGACATTGTTTCTTTTTGACTTTGCAATTTTAATTCAAAATCAAGACTCTGAGTTTGACACCATTGCAACTTCTGATTGAGTTGAAAATTTTCTTTTAAAAGTTTACTTTGCACATCATCATTGAGTTTAATGATTATCTCATTTTCTCTTTTTAAATTCATAATTTCATGTCTCAACGTTTCAGTGTCAGCAGTGTGATCATCAACAAGCATAGCATTGCAAGACACATAAATGGAATTCATAAACACAGAGATAATATCAGAACTTAGAACATCTTCCAAGAGTCGATCAGCTTCTTTTTGTAAAACTTTGTTTCGACGTTTTTATTTCGAGATCGCATTTTCTGTTGCATTGAAAGTGTTCATCATGGATGTTACTTCTGTTTGGAGTTCCTGTTCCCAGTGTGTAGCACAAAGACGCAAATGTTGAACATATGGTAAAAATTGTTTTTGAAAAATTTCTCTCTTTTCTTTTTCGTAAAGAGATAGAAAAGTGGAAACTGTTATTTCAGAATTATGTTCAATTGCTTGTTCCAAAAATTTGATGTCTTCCATAAACGTATCAAAATATCTAAGTACAAGACATCGTTTTGGTAATGGTGTAATTACACCAGAAGTTGGTAAAGGACCATTTTATTTGTGCCTCTGGTTTAACAGGACCAACCTCAGAGGAAGATTCATTAATTTGCATTACAAACCATGGTTGTTCTGCTTTATCTTGTTGGGGAACGAAGGTGTCGAAAATATGAGGCACTTTTGAATAATCAAATGGTTTATTAAACTTAACATTGCTCATTTTTTATCGACTCTCTTCTTCCTGTTCCTGTTCTTCCTCACAGTTATGTACAACAACACGCATAATAGAATCATCAAAGAGATGGTCTGCACTATACAACTTCGGATTTTCCTTGAGTGCTTTATGTAGAAAACGTGGTTTGTCATCACTAATAGAAAAACCATAACCTTGGGGATTTTGCTTAAGAGTAAACTTTTGAATTGTTGTTACAGACTCACCATTTTTATAAACAACTTTTTGAAACTCTTTTAATTTACATTCCAAATCTACAATTTCCTCAAGATAAGAATCAATCCATTTCCTAGACACTTGTTTATGTTCAGAAAAACTAGCTTGACAAGTTGAAAACTCTGTTTTTGTTTTTGAAAGTTCAGAATTGAGGTGTTCAACCTGTTGTTTGAACTCTAATTTTTCTTGTTCCATTTGAGAAATCAATTTATTTTTAGAAACAGTTAAGTCTCGTATTTGATGTTCTAAATCTTGTTCTTTGACATAAGCTTTTTGGAATGCAACTTCAAAACTTTGTTCGCATTTTTCTTGTGTTTTAAAATTTGTGAGTTGTATTTTATAGCACTCAAGATCCTTAGTTAATAATGCAACTTTTGCTTTTAAGTTTTTGTTGATCTCATTGCATTTATCAATCTGAGATTTTTGTGAGTCCAACTGGGTTTGCGTGGTCAATAGCAAGGTCATGAGTTCTGGATCTGGACCGAGCGAAAGATCATTTTGTTCAATTTTATCATTGTTATCGTCATCAATTGGATCATCAAATGTAACAATTGGGTTAATTTGATCATCATCAAATATAACAACTGTGTTCATTTGTTCATCTTCTTGATGAGATAATAATGAATCATTTTGAACAACTTGCTCCTCGTATGATGCAGATGCAGATGGTGATACAATTTTACGTATTAAACATGTTGAATCAGGTACCTGAGACAGACCGTCAGTATCATATACAGGGCATGTGTCACTCATGTGCAGTTCCTGCATGTTGGCCATTAGCATCATAGCTGCATTTGCTTCCAAGTCTTCCATGTCATCATCAGAATATGCATTTGCCATGAAGCTATTTTCTTTCTCAGTGAGAGTTCCCCTAGACAAGTGTGGCTGTCTTCAATTTTTTTTGGTAACAAATGTCGTACTACCCTTATAACTTCCACAATGTATTTTCCATAAACATTTTTCCACCACACAGCAGACATTAAATGTTTGAGGATTTGTTTTTTTAACTTTGTATGCATAACCATCTAAAAAACATTTTCCAGTGATTTTCAATACGCATTCATCTTTTAATTTAAACCAACATCCTAAAAAAACAAGTTTTGAAGAATCGTTATTTTTTGGGTTTCTTGGTTTGGATTCAAAAATTGGTGTTGCCAAAAAATCTCCTGGCATGTGCTTAAAAGTATCTTTTTGCTAGTCACTAAAACATTTGTCTCTCTTCTCACGTTGAACTTCACCAACATCCTCTTTGTAGAAACTAGAAGGGGGTGAATAGTTTCACTGTTTTAATTACGTTTTCATAAACCCTTTTTGAAGTTTGTTTTGAAAATCTTTTAGATTCGAAGTTTATGTGATATCAATATAATTATATATGAACACAACAATCAAAAGTAAGTAAAGGTAAAGGAAAGAAATGATCAAACCGGGACATGGAGATTTATCGTGGTTCGGCTACGAAGCTCACTCTTCGCCCTACTCCACTCCTCGAGTATCACACTCGAGAGTTTCACAAAAACTATGTCAACACGCTCCCTTATGGCGGAACAAACCGTACACCAACGCTTACACCAATTAACGACACTAAGCGGAATGTCGAGTCCTAATCCTAGCTAGAACCAATCTACACACCAACACATGGCACTACACAATTCGAACCAACACCAAGTCTGAATAAACACAATACACGATTCCGAGCTTACACGCGAGTCGGATCTTCCACAAGATTAGAGATACAAAGAATGGAGGTTGAGGAGAGAAACATAACAAAGGTTACGAGATGAAAGACTTTTCTTCAACACTTCGTTCCTTGACGATGCGAGCGTTCTTCTCTTGCACTTGGAGGTAGGATGAACGTGATCACTTGTAAACAACTTACAACACGTTAGTGTGATCAAAGAATAGGATTTAGAATGATTTAGGAAGACAGAAAGTTTTAGTGCCCAAGAGGTGATGATAACGCTCAAATTGAACATGTTTTTAGTCGCGTTATCATTAGTTTTGTGCATCATATTTGGTTATATTTGTGTGTATTTGTTACTAAATCGTGAAAAAATATATATGCAAGTAAATATAGCTAAGTACAGGAAAAAAATGATAAAAATATGAAGAATTGAAGTGATTACGCACATTGGAAGATTCCCGAGATGAAAACGAGAGAGAAACCACACGAGAACTCAAGGATTTGATAATGTCAAGATTTCTATGTTCAAATATCAAGAAAATATCAAGTTCTATGAAAGGAATTAGTGCCACAACAAAGGAACAAGCACGCGACGAGAAAAGAAAAGAAAAATAAAAAATGTGTGTGCATGAAGGCCCCATCCGATCGGATGGTGCCCGCATCCGATTCGGATGGGAGGAGATAAATTTACCGAGAGATCCAACCGATCGGTTAGACCCCAATACCGATCGGTTGGATGATGCTGCTGTTACAAAGTTCCATTTAATGACAAATTTAAGCCCCATAATCATGGTGGCTTATCATTTCCTGAATAATAACTAATAGAGGACGTTTTTGCTTGAGAAGAAAGGGTTCGTGTACTTATATATAGAATCCAAGGCTAGATACAAAGTGTGACACCCCAAACTTAGTAAAGGCTTACACCAAGTCCTTGCTAACTTATTATCATTGCCTGAAAGCTTGTAATTGCTGTGAAAACGTCCAGGGAACTTTTAGTTAGAGTCTCAAGAGTTGTGTTCGAGTGTGGAGTTGTTTACGTGTAATCATAGGCGATTGGAGGAGCACGGATTTCTATAGTTCCACAATTCTAGTTCTTGTAATTCCACAATTAGGTATTTCTTGTTTGAGTTATTATGAACTACTTTTACTTTAAGTTGAATGAAAGAATGGTTTGTTACTTGTGTTTGATTATAATTGTTATGGAGTGATTTTTGGGTATACTTGTGTGTATGATGTGACAATTGTTGGAGTATTCTTATTTTATAGTGATGCATGAAAACATGTATTGTTTTATGAGTTTGTTGAAATACAATCTAATCTTGCTTAATAGTTGGTAAAAACAATTCTAAAGAATAAAAAGGGCCGAAAGGATTTTCTTTATGTTTTTATTCCAAAAAGTTAATGCACGAATTAGTATGGGATATGGTGTGTGACAAGCACCACATTAACTCATTAAAATGGATTTGGAAACGATTTCATCACGAGAAAAGGCCGAAAGGATTCGTAAGAATTCTTAAGATAAGAAATGCTTTTCAAACAACAAAGAGTTTAATAGAATTGTCGTAATAGTTTAAAAGGCCGAAAGGAATAAACTAGGAGATTGAATTCTTAGAGATGATTTTTCATGATAAAAACCATTGATTGTGAATCACTCATATTAAGTTGTGCATCACTACAAGTTACACCCAACTTGGTAGATTACTCTATACAATTAGTTAAGGAATTACACACAAGTATATTTGTTTTTGATTGATTGGATTTTACTTGCTTTAGAATTTACACCAAATTGGATTGACAACCCTTTTTGTTAAAACTTATTTTACTAAATACAAACAACAATTCCCTTGGGACGATCTCAACTTACCCACCTTTACTACCACGGACGAGTATACTTGCTGGTATGTGTTGATTAGAGAATTGGATAAATCGTGTTTATAAATTTTTAAAACTTGCACACAACGTGACACATCAAGTTTTTGGCGCCGCTGCCGGGGAATTGGTTAATTTACTTGGTAGTTTGGTTTGGTAGTTTATAAGTTTTGTAGTAAAAAGAAGAAAAAAAAAGTTTGGTTCGGAGCCAACCGAATCGGATGGATGCCCATCCGATCAGTTGGTGGCCTCGGTAAAAAGTTTTTAGTTTTTATTATTTTTGTTATTTTCAGGTTTCAATGGTAGTTTAATGTTAGATTAAGTGTTAGTTTAATTAGATAATTAATAAGTGGTAATTAGCCTAGTTTAATGCTTTTAATGTTTTTATTAAACTTAGTTAATATAGTTAATTTTATGTTTAATGATTAGTAGCTTAAGAGTTTTTATTAATTGTGCTAGTTAATTAGTTTAATGATTATTAAAGTTAATAATTAGTTATTAGTTTAATGGTTAGCAAGTTATTAATTATGTGTTATTTTTCATTTTTATGAATTAGTTTAATTTTAGTTATTAGTTTTTATATTAAAGTTTTAACTCAGTTTTTTTTAATAAATATAAAATAAAATAAAAAAAGTTTAAAAAAAATTCGATCCAACCGATCGGATGTTGCCCGCATCCAATTCGGTTGGGTAAAACTGATTTTTAACGATTCAACCATCCGATCGGATGGAGTGTGTTGATGCAAATAATGTTCTAAAAATGTTATTTATATCTTTCGATTACTTCACGTTTTGAGGATGACAAAATGTGAACTCACGTTACGTTAAAATTAACGTTAACAAGTTTTTAATCGGAAGATCCCGTTTCTACGCAAATCACTCTTGAACAAAGTTACAACTTGAACTAGTGATCAAAGAAGTGAATTTATGTTCTGAAAATTCACATTTTAAATGGGACAAAACATTTTTTCAAAAATACACATGACAAATTATTTTTGAAATATTAAGAAATGTTTTAATGGAAAAATTAGTTTGAAAATCACAACAGCTATTTTTCCCCCCAAAATCAGCTCCAACCTTCCCAAATAAGTTTTCACCAGAAAAGACAAAATTTGGAGCGTCCTAGTCTACCACGGCTCCACGGTACCGTTAAATTTAACGGAGTCGTGGGTTATTTAAAGGAGCCGTCCGTACAGAATTTCTTTGTAACGTTCAGATTTTCTTTGCCTATAAATACCCACCTCTTTCACAGTTTTAGGCACCCTTCACACACAGAAAAATCCCTTAGCTAAATCCTCTCACACCTTTCACTTCTTAGGTTCATTTAGATTAGTTTTTCTTTGTTTCAAGAGTGATCCAATCATCCTTCAAGTGATCCTCTTCATACCTCTTCACTAGCAAGAGAAGAACACAAGTATCCAAGTTGATACAAGGTGTTGTCATCCCTCTTCATTAGCAAGAGAAGAACTCAAGTAATCAAGAAGATACTAGAGTTATAGTTGATAGGTTTTTGTAACACTTGTTACAACCTTGTTGTGTCTTAGCATACATCAAGTTTATTTCCTTTGTGTGAGTGAGAGTGAAGATCAAGTGTGATCTATAGAGATAGTGAACATCGCTTGAAGCCATTGGGCTTGTGTAATTGATCAAGAAGATCAAGGGTCATTAGGTTAGTGTTAGTTGAGTAGAGTGAAGTGAGTGTTGATCATTGTGATCGTGTTGAGATCTTGGTGATCTCTTGAAGCCACTGGGCTTGAGTGTTTGGTCACGTGGACCTTGGTAGATTGGTGCTAGCTAAGATTAGCACTCGACATCTAGCTTAGTGTCGGTAATAGGATAAGCGACGTGTACGGTTTTCTCCGCCTGAAGGGAGGTTGTTGATATAGTGTTTGAAACTCTCGAGTGTGGTACTCGGGGAGTGGAGTAGGGCGAAGAAGAGCTTCGTAGCCGAACCACTATAAATCCTCTGTCTCGGTTTGATCTTTCCAACTCTACTCTTTACTTTTATTTGTTATTATTACTTAGCTTAGTGTGTAGTTCATATTGGTGTTCATTGATTACACATAGAGTTCGAATCAAAGTTTCCAATAGCATACTTTTAAAACAAGATTTTTAAAATAAGTTTTTAAACCGGTAAACTATTCAACCCCCCTTCTAGTTTCCCACAGAGTGCAATACCGATCGGATGGATGCTTCGGAAAAGTTTTTGAAATTTTTAATTTTTAGATGTTTTGATATTTTAAGAGTTTGAAGTTGTTTGCTTGCTTGCTTTGGTTTCATTTTTACTATGTTTCGATTATAACTAACCCTCATGTTAATAGTTTGGATTTTTATTTTTGTGGTTATTTTATAGTTAGTTTTTAAGTATAATAGAGAGTTTGAGCAATATTTCGGAGTACTTGAGAAATTTGGAAGAGATGTTCAAAGACTCGGGTGATTCTTTGGAGTGTTTGGAAAATATTTTGGAAGAAGTTAAGGTTGATTTTGAAAGGAAAGAAGAAGTTGGAGAAAACCTGGTTTGTTTACCTAAGGAGAAGAGAGTTGTTGTGTTCATAAGAGCACCACCTAAAGAGTTTGATGCACCGTTCATGAGGTACTCTACACCTTGTGGTATGGAAGGTATAAAAGCTTGGGATGCTCAGCTTAATATAGAATATGGTGACAACTACATTATGGAAGATATGCTTGGTAAGCTTGGTTTTGTTAGACTTGACTATGAGGATTATGGAAGAAAGATGGTGAGAGATGTGCGTGTTAACATTCATGGTCACGTTTTCAAAGTTGATTTTATTGTTTTGGAATATGGGAATGCTGATGAACCGGAAGTTGTGTTTGGTAGAGATTTTATGGTTAAGACTAAATGTAGGATTGATTTTGCATTAGGAGAGATGAGGATTGATGTGGATGATATGGTAGAAGAGAAGGTAGGAAAGGGAGAGATTGTTAAAATGGGAAAAGCGAATAGAAAGAAAACACCACTTAACAAACTTACCCAACCCTCCACCCCTAAGAATGAAAGTTCTTCATCTAGTTCACCACCCAAATCACCACAAATAGTTAAACCATTAACTCAAGAGCAAAAGGAAGCGATTTTGGAAAATTTGGAAATGAAGTTTAAAGAGCTTATGGAAGAAAAGCCGGTTATTGATGTGTTGAACAATTACATGACTTATCGTAAGAAGTTGGATGCAGTCATGATGGCAAGGGCTAGGTTAGAAGATAAGAATTTTGATGAGGTTGAAAGAGAGAGGATAGTTGAGAATGGGTTGCCTAAGAAGATGAGCGATCCGGGAAATTTTGTGTTACCGATTAAAGTGAATGGAACAGATACGATGTGTGCATTGGCCGACACGGGATCAAGTGTGAATGTAATGCCGTATCCATTATATAAGAGATTAGGACTTGGTAATCCTCAACCAAATCAATATAATCTTACTATGGCTGATAATTCACGAGCAAAGGCGATGGGAGAAGTAAATAATGTTAGAGTCCAAATAGGGTATCAAGCTTTCTTGGCGGATTTTCTTGTACTTAACATTCCGGTGGATAAGGAGTTACCATTGTTGTTAGGTAGACCGTTTTTGAGAACGTGTGGAGCTATTATATATATGGGTCGAGGTACTATGACTATTAATGATGGGATCTTGAAGCATACTTATTATCCCAAACCTAGAGGCAAGATTGTGAAGGAAGTTCATGAAGAAGAAGATGAAGAAGACCACTTGGGTTGTTTTGAAGTGGGTAGAGACAAAGAAGGGAGGCCTAAATATGGGCCGGTTACTCCGAGTTACTTTGATATTGAAGATGAGATGGAAAGAGCTCTAGTGATGGAGGCTTTCTATAACCCCTTTAAAAATGTTTTTGAGTTTAATAAGTTGACAGATTTTCTTAGATCTTTACCGGTTCAACTAAAGAATTTGGAATGGGGACCCGAAGGATCTAGTGTTTACAAGAAGGAAGAAGGAGACGGAGATTGGCGTGTGAAGTTTGATATAGTTTGTCCGGATGGAAGAAACTTTGCAAGGAGATTTAAAACGCAAAAGACTAACCGGAAATTGTCCGGGAAGTTTCAAAATGAAGATATCTTGAGGCACGAGTATTTCCAAGGATGAAAGACAAGAGTTTGAAGAATAAAAGCACAAAGCTTGTGCTAGTGTTTGTTTGTTTTCTTTTTCATTTTTATGCATTTCTAGTAGTTTAATGTTTGCATTTAAGTTCAAGTTTAAGTTAAGACTCTTTGTTTCTCTTGGTTAATTAAGGTTTATTAAGTTATGAAGTTATGTTTTTAGTTGAGTTTAAGAGTTAAGTTTTGTTTTAGAAGTTGTAGAGTTAGACTTGGAAAACAAGTTGGGAAATTAAGTGTGTGGAGTATTTTTACATACAAAAGAAGCATGAGAAACACAATCCACCAAACTCAGAATTTCAAAAATCATAAAAACACACACACACACACAATCCACCAAACTTGGGTTTCAAAAATTCGACCATTAGAAGATTATTAAGTGTTGCAGGAGTGTTGAAGGATCATCTATGGCACCTAAACAAGTAAGTAACATCATCAATTTGTATTAATTAGGTTTTAATTCGGATTTCTTGAATTAGGTCAAAATTTGGGTATTTTTGATATAGTTCGAATTAAGATGTAATTTTTCTGGAATAGATGGGTAAAGGATTGAGGAAGAGATTGCAAAAAGAATTAGATAGATTGATTAAGTTTTGAAGAAGAATTGATTGATTGAATTTTCGGATTAAATGGGTCAAAACTTTGAATCGATTTAGGTTGCAATTGATGATTCCCAGATGTTGTTTAGTTGTTAATTAGTGTTTCTAGGATGATGCATTGTGGATTAGAACATAAAATAAGGGTTTTGATTTTGTAGTGTTCATGTGTTCTAAGATTGATTGAGAATCATGCGAAAATATTATGGAGATGAATGGGATATGTAGAAACCATGATAATTGATCAAATGCAGGATAGGAAAGAGTAGAATTTGATAGGATTGATTAGAAGTCGGAAAGAAAAAAATTTGGTTGACAGAAGGTCCCAACCGATTCGGTTGCGGGGCAATACCGATCGGTTGGGCTGGGACATTTACTCCATCCGATTCGGTTGGAGGAATACCGATCGGATGGAGGGCTCGATAAAAGAAAAAGGAAAATTTTTAAAACGAGTTTTGTGACTTCTAAATCATGTAGTCTTGGTTCTTATGCTCTTATACTAACAAATAATTGTGTTTTCTATAGAGAATTGTGTAGATCGTTGTAGCTCTTAGACTAGGTCTAATATTATATCTAGGAACACATAATAATGAAGGCGGAATATTCAAACATAGAATCAACATTATTATGAACAAGGTTTTACATTCATAATCTCTAATATTATTAACAGCCCCAATTCTACTTGATCAAGGTAGAACTTGTTAACCTTGAGGCTGCACTAACTAACTAACTAACTAACTACTAACCACTAACCCTAGACGTTTATAACTTACGTCTAGGTTACACACACACCCCTTTACTAATCGACTACATCTTGTAGTTTGTGCACGTCTAAACTAATGACCCATGTCTCTTTATATAATAGAGATCAAGGAGAATCATAATACAATAAGGAAACTAAATCTTTTAAGTAAATCTTCTAGAATCTTCAAAATTCTCCATCTTTTTGTAGTTTCCCTTCTTGTCACATTAAGTCCTTCAAGTTTCATTCTTCTTGTTTTGTATCATCAAATCAATAAACCCAACAATCTTCCCCTATTTGATGATGACAAAACAAAGACATTCTTGTACGAACTTCCCTAGACGAAGTAGAGAAGTTGAGATAATTAAATCTCACCATGAATGAAACAATCCTTGTCTTCCCCTTAAGCCATGCCATGCCACTCCAAATCTCTTCTAACATCTCTTCTAACATCTCTTCCCCTTTTTGTTATCAACAAATAGGGAACGTATGCAAAACTTCCCCTTGAGTGGTGCATGTAGATGGTTAAACATTCAATCAATAAGCTTCCCCTGAAACTAATATGTTTACCATCTCTTGAATCACGAACTCCATAGGCCTTATGAACTGATTACTGATGAAGAAAATTGAGTATAACGAACTTGATGAAGAAGTTGAATTTCCCAAACTTGCGTCTTATATCTTGCACTATCCACGTGACTCCAAACTTATCCCTAGAAGTAGGCTACCAGGACCTCTTGATAAATCCTCAACTATCTGAGACACTGAGCACTACAACGTAACTCCTTTAAGTGATAGCAAATGTGTGTATTCAGCACCCTAAGTTTATAGATCACACATCCTTGCTAGATTCATCAAGTCTTTGTCATCGCAATAACACACAAACATAAAAACGTGTACCTGTGAAACTCAACTACAACATCAAATAAATGATATTCAACCTTCTTCGTAATCAATTATTCCAATACGAACAAATACGAGCCTATTAAAAACCTTTAAGAACATAAACCAACTAACCATCTTGTGTGTGTGAAACTAATAACCTGTGTGTGTAATCTAACAAACTACTCATAATTAACCGAGAGCCAAAGTAGAACCAATCTAATAAAAACCCATCTCGGCTTCCCCTCACTGCTTGTAAATCATGCATTGTCTCCATAAATCATCTAAACGCAGCAGTACTTTGAATGAATAGTACCTTGGAGCATAGCAGTACTTTAGTCGAGCAGCAGTACTTTAGACGAACAGCAGTACTTTGGACGAATAGCAGTACTTTAGTACTTTGAAATTCTTGAGGGACTGAGCAGTACTTTAAAGAAGTACTTTAGACATAGCAGCAGAGTAATATATGCAGCAGCAGAATAAGAATAAGCGTAACAGCACTGTGTAATCCCAATTAAATACCAAATACTGATCTGCTACTTCTCGTGGAATCTTCATTCCTCACGTTTGACCACCGTCCCATGTGCCGTGAATAATCATTAACCATATGATCGACCCACTTTCAATTCTTGTTCTTTAATTGCAAAAGACGACAAACCAGTAACAATTTATATTAAATCCATTCTATCGAACAGAATAATATAAAATCTAATTTATAGCACCACCTCACGCCTCATAATTTGGGAACACATTAATTGACCAATCTGCTACTCTTCGACAGTATCATTAAACAATCAGTCAACATCATCAATTAATTTCCAAACTTGTTTGACCAATTCACGCTTCACAATAAACGAATTCACACCCCACATGCCGACATATAATAAACAAATATTCAATCGGTATGATATTAAATTCGATTCATGTGAACAAATTGTCCCCACAGATTAATTTAATCCAATTCGTACGAGGTAACAATTAAACAAATCAATCGATCTGCTCATATCGATACAAAAAATAAATCCGATTACCTCAAATTTTCAAAACCATCGAACATCACCAGATCTGCTCTTCCTTTGAATCTGCTCCATCTCCAACCTTGTAGATCCTAGATATCAAGAGCAACCCTCTCTGATACCAATTGTGTAGAATCGTTGTAGCTCTTAGACTAGGTCTAATATTATATCTAGGAACACATAATAATGAAGGCGGAATATTCAAACATAGAATCAACATTATTATGAACAAGGTTTTACATTCATAATCTCTAATATTATTAACAGCCCCAATTCTACTTGATCAAGGTAGAACTTGTTAACCTTGAGGCTGCACTAACTAACTAACTAACTAACTAACTACTAACCACTAACCCTAGACGTTTATAACTTACGTCTAGGTTACACACACACACCTTTACTAATCGACTACATCTTGTAGTTTGTGCACGTCTAAACTAATGACCCCTGTCTCTTTATATAATAGAGATCATCTAGGTTTACAAGGAGAATCATAATACAATAAGGAAACTAAATCTTTTAAGTAAATCTTCTAGAATCTTCAAAATTCTCCATCTTTTGTGTTTCCTTCTTGTCCATTAGTCCTTCAATGTCTTCATTCTTCTTCTTGTTTTGTATCATCAAATCAATAAACCCAACAGTTATCTTGCACGAGGATCAGGGATTGCGAAAAAAACTAGAGAAGCAACTAGGAAGAGAGAACAAATGCCAATTCCGGAATGTCATCCTAACCTCCTATGGCGAGGGGAAGATCTGATGGTTCGGAAATCCTTTAATGTTATTCTTCTTAAGATTGGCGGATGGGTGATTCATTCACCAAGGGTTATGAATTGGAATGCAATGAAAGAGCTTGGTTGTGATGAATTTTTGGAAGATATGTTTCTTGTTAGGGTTCTGTGGAATAAACAGATATTGACCTCAAACATGTGGATGAGGGCATTCAACATATAAGAAACCATTGTTGCAAGTGCTACACAGGGTTGTAGTACAATCATTGTTACATAGGACATCTAGTGTCGATTTGATTTATGAAGATGATTTATGGGTTCTTCAAGCCTTAGACGAGAAGCATCCCTGGAGGCATTTGAATGTAGCTTGGGTGATAGTGCAACATTTGCACCAACGCGCGGCTGTTGGGACAAGAAATTACATATGTGCCGGTCATTTTATTTCAAGAATAGCAAGGAATCTTGGGCTATTTACTGAGGAAGAGATGAGTCTTTTTAGCAAACCAGTTATTCCATTGAGCATTGACATCAAAGGGTTCACACACCTTCGAGAAAGTAGGAATGGGAAGATCAGAGGACTTCCAAAAGTTTTAGATGTGCAACCAATAACCACCTGGGATGGTTGATCAGTGGTTATGTTTTCAAAACAATGATGGGTCGAATAATTTCTGTTTCTACTACTTTAACTTAACTTTCTTAGGATTTTATTATTTATGGTTTGTTTTGAATTACTTTTGTTTGTTTTAGTGTTTTGTTTTGTTTGTTTCGCGTATAGTTTTTGCAGTTTTTGCAAGGGGAGAATTAACGGAAGCCTAGTGTTGATCAATATTTGGAGTTAGAAGAACTCATGTGCTTAATTATGATCAAATATGCGTATGCGAATTTTTCCCGGGTAGTACCTTTTTAACTAAATTTTTCCTATTTCCTTTACTGGAAAGTTCATTTTATTACATTGAGGACAATGCAAAACTTAAGTGCGGTGGAGGGAAGAAAATAGGAAAAATTGGTTTAATTTTTATTTTTTTAGGTTTAGTAGATTTTGGAATTGAGTAACTAGAATTAGTTCGCCCTTGATATTCTAGTTGTTTTCTCATATAGTTTATATAGTTTAAAGAACTAGATTGATTCAATGGTAAAAATGAGGCTATTTGAAAAAGTTTTGGAATTTAATCAAGTTATGAAGAGCTATTTCAGTTTTGGAAGCGATAACAGTTACTAGTACATGTTATAACCCACCTTAAATTGTGAGGATTTAAGCCTTTTTGTATAAAGCATTTCTTATGCTTTATATTTCGTTATGAGTGTGCCGGTGATTATGTTGATTCTAGAACTTGTACTTGTTATGCATTACGGTTAAAATTACTTTCGAGTAATAAAATATATTCAAATGATAAGAGGCAAATTAGGATTTACACCAAATGGCCATCCATTTACAGAAATATTTTTGCTAACCACATCGGTTAGTTAGCCTATGTAATTGGAACCCATTTGTTAGCGTGAATATTTTACGCTAGATACCCTTAGTTACACCTTCTGAGCCTTTCTTTTCTTTTGATTAAATCCAGAAAAATACAAAAAGATCTTACACCTTAGCCTTACCCGAATCAAGTTCAATTGAAGTTCAAAACTATTTATTTTTTTGATGATTGCATGTTGACCACACTTTGATATGTGTATGTGTTGTTTCAATGAAGAAGGAGGTCGCTACTCTTATTTGTATTTTTTGTAGCGTGTGCTCATCCAAAGTGTGGGGGTGACGAAAAAGAAGTTGAGTTCGAAAAAAAAAAGGTGAATAGCCAATGAGCTATGAATGTATGAATGAATGAGAATAAAATAGTCAATGAGCTATGAAGGAAGAAAGGAGTTAGTATGAGATTCGGAATAACAATCGAAGAAGTTTGGGAAGTGATCATTTGAGGTATAAAGAGTTGGGAATGGAATTTGGACTTGATTCTTATTTATTTTTCATTTTGTAGAACCAATCACAAATAATTCTCATGTCTTATCCTTACCTTTACCAATTACTTTATTCGTTGTTAGCTTTCGAGCATCCGGATTTAGTGATGGCTTTGTTTAGATATGTAGTGCATGGATGTTCTAGTGACCATCCGGGTTTTTGAATAGTTGAAATACGTTGTTAGCGAGCTAGTGCGTATTTTGGTGACCATCTGTTATGCAAGTAACGTTGTCAGCGAACCAAGGTACAATCTAGTGACCATCCGTTGCTTAGCTAATCAATAATTCGTTGTTAGCGAGCTATTATGTTCTTGTATGAAGTATTTGCAAATTAGCCAGGTAAACCGTAACCCTTAACCTTAAACCCGAATAAAAGACCTCTTTGATGTTTTATTTTGTTGTTTTGATACTTGTAAAAGCTTATGGTAAGAAACATGAATCATGACTGAGCATTGAGTGATGTACCATTAAATTTACCCTTGAGTGTTGAGTGAATTTAAAATTCCTTTGTGAGGTGCTTAGTTATGTTATCAAGCTCAAAATAACTTGTTTATGTTTCAAGAATTTTTCGCATTTAAAGTAAAATAACAATTGTTCCATTGGGATGGTTGTTGGATTTTTAGAATCATAATGAAGATGCCATTGATATCGATTTTCTAAAAGCTAGACTTGCTCGAGGGCGAGCAAAACTCAAGTGTGGGGGAATATGATAACACTCAAATTGAACATGTTTTTAGTCGCGTTATCGTTAGTTTTGTGCATCATATTTGGTTATATTTGTGTGTATTTGTTACTAAATCGTGAAAAAGTGTATATGCAAGTAAATATAGCCAAGTACAGGAAAAAATTATAAAAAGATGAAGAATTGAAGTGATTACGCATATTGGAAGATTCCCGAGATGAAAACGAGAGAGAAACCACACGAGAACTCAAGGATTTGATAATGTCAAGATTTCTATGTTCAAATATCAAGAAAAGATCAAGTTCTATGAAAGGAATTAGTGCCACAACAAAGGAACAAGCACGCGACGAGAAAAGAAAAGAAAAATAAAAAATGTGTGTGCATGAAGGCCCCATCCAATCGGATGGGAGGAGATGAATTTACCGAGAGATCCAACCGATCGGTTGGACCCCAATACCGATCGGTTGGATGATGCTGCTGTTACAAAGTTCCATTTAATGACGAATTTAAGCCCCATAATCATGGTGGCTTATCATTTCCTGAATAATAACTAATAGAGGACGTTTTTGCTTGAGGAGAAAGGGTTCTTGTACTTATATATAGAATCCAAGGCTAGATACAAAGTGTGACACCCCAAACTTAGTAAAGGCTTACACCAAGTCCTTGCTAACTTATTATCATTGCCCGAAAGCTTGTAATTGCTGTGAAAACGTCCAGGGAACTTTGAGTTAGAGTCTCAAGAGTTGTGTTCGAGTGTGGAGTTGTTTACGTGTAATCATAGGCGATTGGAGGAGCGTGGATTGCTATAGTTCCATAATTCTAGTTCTTGTAATTCCACAATTAGGTATTTCTTGTTTGAGTTATTATGAACTACTTTTACTTTAAGTTGAATGAAAGAATGGTTTGTTACTTGTGTTTGATTATAATTGTTATGGAGTGATTTTTGGGTATACTTGTGTGTATGATGTGACAATTGTTGGAGTATTATTATTTTATAGTGATGCATGAAAACATGTCTTGTTTTATGAGTTTGTTGAAATACAATCTAATCTTGCTTAATAGTTGGTAAAAACAGTTCTAAAGAATAAAAAGGCCGAAAGGATTTTCTTTATGTTTTTATTCCAAAAAGTTAATGCACGAATTAGTATGGGATATGGTGTGTGACAAGCACCACATTAACTCATTAAAATGGATTTGGAAACGATTTCATCACGAGAAAAGGCCGAAAGGATTCGTAAGAATTCTTAAGATAAGAAATGCTTTTCTATAGCATATTCAATAACATATAACACATATAAAGTTGAGATCTAGCCGATTATTTAAGAGAGAGAAATAAAGGATGGGAACTAGAGAGAGAAAGAGATGTTGTATTATGTGAAAATAATAAGAAGTTCCAACCCTCTCCCTAGGTAGAGAGGGGTATTTATAGTGCTAATATTTGTGCCCTTGAGTGGACTGTGGAGCTAGCTGACAGTGGGTAAAGACCCGACCCACTCCGCGAGTTCTATAATAACTAAACTATATTAACTTACTAATATAATCCTACGAACTATGTAATGCTAATGAGTACACGGGTGACCGAGTCTTCATTTGAATATTTATATTCCTAACAATCTCCCCCTAAGGGAGGTCACCCCGGAAAATACATTTTGAATTCTAGCATGCTATCCTCTGATCTTGACTTCATAGCTCGTAGTCCTTTGATTCTTCAAATTCAGCACTCTTTGCACTTTTAGCAGTAAACTCATTTGACGACTGATCTTTTGTCTCGGATGATCTTTGAAGATTCTTCGATGATATCATCCAACATATGTCTTCTAGTCATCTTGTTTCAGCATCGTCGCTGTGTGAAGTTGTGATCTTTGAGCATTCTTTGAGATCATCAGTCACCGTAAATCTCCAAGCTCATCCGTTGTAATATTGCCTTCATGTGATATGTTGTGACCATTGAACTCGCATGCTCACACTCTTCTGGATCATGATAACTATCATCAGAGTTATGGAAGCTGTGTTATAGGTATTTCTTCTATCATGATTTCTTTGATAATGATTTGTAAGAGTGATCATGGAGTGTGGATTGACACGTCTCTGCTGGAATCAGGAACCACCATCACCATCTTTATATGAATCTGAAATAAAACAGTTAGCAATAAAGTTGGAGAACGAATATGGATTTGTCATTCGTTCGGTGTGGTTGGATTAACCTTCGGTTCTGTGAAGACCGACCTGTGATCAGGTAGAATCCTCTTTAAAGACGGTTCTCCTTGACAAGAATTTCCAGCTTGTAGTAATGAGTCTTCTGATGAAGCGAAAAGTGTACCGCTTTTAGGGGGTCATTTAAGCCCTAAATCGTATTTATTTGATCAAATATTGCCCTAAATCGTTCCTTTTGTCATTTTAGGTACTTTGGAGAAGAAATCTGGAAAAGGAAGCATTTTGGACGTTTTTGGAGCATAAAAGTGAAGAAAACGACAAAGTCTCCAAAGCTGCTGGAAAAGTACACATGACAGCGTCAAGAATTGCTCCTGACGGCGTCACGGCTTGGCAAAAGAGGTGGATATGACAAAATACACGTGACGCGCCAGAGAGTTTTACAATGGAAATCTGACGGCGTCACCTTTTAAGGTGATCAAGGTCGTCACGGTTTAAGTTAAAGAGAGACGGCGTCAAGCACAATTTTGACGGCGTCAACCCTTGACGCGCCAGAGCGGATTTTGGAGGATTAAAGAGGGACGGCGTCAGGAAGACCATCCGGGAACCCTAGCCGCGGCGAGGTGACGGCGTCACCTCCTACAACGTGACGCCGTCAGACCCTAAATTCTATATATAGTTTTGCAATTTTTATTCATAGTGTGCAACTTTGTAAGGAGAAACCCTAAGACGAATTTTCTGCCATTTTTAAGGGTTTTATACCCTTAGATCTCCCATGTTTAATTGAAGATAAGTAATCAATTAATCATTCAATATGTCTATGTGTTGTTTGATTATATCTTGTTCTTGTCTTTTAATTAACATGCTAGGCTAGATTTATCTTGTGTTTGCTTAGATCTAATGAAACCTAACTATTGATTATTAGTTGTTGGTGTGTTATTAATTGTATTGGATGATTGTTTATCGATGTTAGGCTTAAGAAAACTGGCTAACCTCCTATACGGTAACTTGCTTGAACGTCTTAAGAAACATGAACCAATGCGTACTAAGGTTATTATGGTTGTATTTAATGCATGAGCGAATTCTAGTGATCCCATGTTAGGAGCTTCTTAGCCGGCTCGACATAGGAGTGAAGTAGGAGCTTATAGAGTTGGGGAAGTACGTACGCCACCCCACGATTGGTATTAAGGAATACACCCGTCATCCACGCAATTAATACACACTAATCAACCGGTAAAAGATAGTTAGGGAGTAAGGAAATCTAAGTAAACACATTTCTCCCCATATAAGTTCCACAACCTTTTTATTTTTTAGTTATTTATTTTATTTACAATTGTAGTTATTTGGGTTAGTTGACTAGCAACTAATTCCGCCCACTCCTTCAAACCCGAGATTTTACTTGCTTTTATAAAAAATATAAAAATACAAAAAGAATCTTCTCTCACCCTTAGACCTATTAGAGTAGTTTTTTCAATCCTAACGACACTATTCCCCTAGAGAACGATCAATCCCCCGGTACTTGCCACTACACTATACTACATCGGTCAGGTACACTGCCTGGTGGGGATTGCAAGCCTCTTGAGATCCCTCGAGAGGTAAAACCTGTTGTAAGGTCGCAAAACCACGCATCAAGTTTTTGGCGCAAGATCGACTAGCACATCCAGCTTACTCTATCGACAGCCCGGCCAGATGAAGGATCAAGGAAATCGCTGCCGGGGAATAGTTATTGTTTAGGTTGAATTTTTATTTTATTAGGTCTACTCACTAGATTCCTTTCTAGTGAGATTTTTATTTTATTTTTCTAGGTTTTTCTTTAGTCTATTCTTTTTTCTTCGTTTCTTTGTTCGTAACCATTACCATCCGACATCATGGAAGGTGGTAATATCCTTGATCCCAACAACCCACCACCACAACAACACCCACCTCCTAGAGCCCGTACCTTAGGAGACTACTCTCATCCTATCCACCATGGCTATCGAAACACCATTGAGCTCACTCAAGGAGCCAATGTCACTCCCTTGCGATCCGACACCATCCGGTTGGTGCAAAGCGGATGCGCATTTCATGGACTTCGTTCCGAAGATCCTAATCAACATCTCAAGGACTTTCTCAAAATTGTTGATTCCATAAACCTTGATGTTGCCACTCGAGAGACGACCCGACTACGTCTCTTTCAATTCTCTCTGCGGGACCAAGCTAGTCAATGGCTAGAGCGTCTACCCACAGGATCCATCACCTCTTGGGATGATCTCACCACTCGTTTCCTCGCCCAGTTTTTCCCACCAGGAAGAACTACCAAGCTAAGGAATGATATCTTGATGTTCCAACAACGTCAAGGCGAAACCCTCTACGAGGCATGGACTCGATTCAAGGACTTACTCCAAAAAGTCCCTCACCATGGCATAGAACTTTGGCTCCAAGTCCAAATCTTCTATGACCATATCAATCTCTCCACGAGGCAAACCATTGACCAATCGGCCGGTGGTAAGCTACGTGATCTAAGTGCGGAACAATCATGGGCTCTCCTGGAAGATCTTGCTCTTTATGACAACGAAAGTTGGAATGATCCCCGTGATTTGAATAAAACGGTCAAGGCAATATCTTTACCTTCGAACAATTCAAGCACTTCCGACCGTAGGATCATAGAACTTGAAGACTAAGTCAAGTTTCTTATGAAATCCTACGAGGCTCCTAAACCTTCAAGCCAAGTGAACAAAATCACGTCTTCATGTGAATTATGTAGTGGTCCCCACGACACTCGTGATTGCGTGGAACTCCCCGAACAAGCTTTTGCGGACTACGCATCCTCGCGTACCGACAGAGCGGGAGACAAGTGGTACACTTTCAAACCCGAGCCAAACCCCTACGGTGATTCATACAACCCCTCATGGAAAAATCACCCAAACCTTAGGTGGAAACAAAACCAAAACGCACAACAAACCAATTCTTCCAACCCACCTAATCGTTTCCAATCAAGCGGTTCCAACTCGAACCGTACTTTCAACAACAATCCTTCCAGCAATGGTAGTACCAATAACTTTGAAGGATTGATGTCCCAATTTATGGCATCTCAAGAAGCTCGTTTGGCCAAGTTTGAAGCCGATTTCAAACAAAAACAAAGCGAGATGACCAATAAGATTGACACTTTGTTGAAAGCCCTCAATGACCGAGAAATGGGAGCACTCCCTAGCAACACAGTCAAGAACCCGAAACTAAACGTCAACGCCATCTCGTCGGTTTCGTCTACTAGTTCTTGTCCACAATATTATTTGGTCAATTCCATGAGCTCGTGTTTCAAACAAACCCAAGTCGTTCAAAATGACCAAGAAGTTATGATATCCAAATTGGTCAACAACATAGTTGAAACACCTCCCACTCAAAACCTTGACAATGAATTCAAGGAGCTCCACCTTGAAAGTCCAGTTATTGATGTGTTGGATGAGAAGAAGCTCAAGTTAGGCGAAAAAGGGACCGCCTTCGTTCAAAACAAGCTACCTAAGAAGTTAGATGATCCGGGCTTATTTGTTCTACCTTGCAAGATCGGTAATTCGGAGGCTTATGACACATTAGCCGATCTGGATCAAGCCTTAACCTACTTCCGTTACCTCTCTACACCTCTCTAAAACTAGGAAAACTTGAAGAAACCGAGGTGATAATAGGCTTAGCGGATGGGAGTGTTGCTTACCCAGTTGGAGTAGTCAAGGACGTGTTAGTACACATAGGAAAACTAACCATTTTAGCCGATTTCCACGTCCTTGATATGGTTAGCGACCCTACATGCCCCTTGTTGATAGGTAGAGGATTTTTGGCGACCGCTAGTGCTATGATTGATTGTAAGGAATCTAAGATAGCGGTAGGAGAAGGTGATACATGGTCAGTCTATGATGTGAAGAAACATGCTTATGATACTAGTGATGAACCAACACCCCATTGGTTAGAATTAAATAGGAGACCATCTAGATATGGACCTTGGATCGATAGAGACTTCATAGGACCCCAACACCCATTTTACCTAGAAGAGGACTTTGTGAACCGAACACATACGGTAGAGCAACTCTTGGCTAGGGACACTGAATTGGATCCATTTGAAGACCCTCTAGTTTTTAGGAAGATGATTGATTTCCTAGGAGTTTTGCCAATTAACCTAGGGATGAATAAGTGGACTTGTGAGGACGATGATCATAAGTGGGATAGGGACAAACCACCCAAAGATGGAGATGGGTCATGGCATATTAAGATGACATTGTATGACCCGGATAGAGAGAAGTTTAAAAAGATATATTGTACTAAGCGGACCAATAGGAAACTTCAATACAAGCTTAACCCTAAAGACGTCCTCGATGACGAACTCACTTACATAGGGTAGAAGGACTTTGAGTCTAGCTACAAGACTCGTTAATAAAGAAAAGCGCTTCTGGGGAGGCAACCCAAGCTTTATTTGCTTTGTGTGTTTATTTATTTGTTTGTTTGATTTTATTTGCTTCCGTATGTATGTTTAACTTTTATTATTATTAATTCATGTTCAAAACTAAATTGTGAAAATGCTTTATCTTGTTTTTAACTTCGTCTTAACTACATATAAAGGTATTTTGCAAAAGATAAGTGTAAGGGAAATCCAAATCGGTTTATTAGAACAAATGAACATGAATCGTAACAATAATAAATTAACATACATATTAGTAATTGTTTGAGTCAATGCTTGTATCGAGTCATAATGATGTTTTGCAGGAATTCCAGGAAGTAAGGTATAGGTTTTTCCAGAAATTTTCCGGAAACTTAACATGAGAATTCTGTCAGATTATTTCTGACGGCGTCAGGCATTACAACCTGACGGCGTCAGCTTTTAATTTTCTGAAATTTTTGAAAGTTTTGTTTTTCTACCGGAATCATAAAAAGTTTTTATTAAATCTCTAACTTATAAACTCCAGGAATCTGCAAAATAATCATTCCACAAGCATTATATCCTTATATAGATTTATCCCGCCGATGTTATGCAGGTTTTCGTGTTTGTTTTCTCAGGTTTAACAAGTTATTTTGGACAAGGAGATGTATGTGGAATCTAGCTTTTGGCGATGCTTTAGTCTTGGAGCTTCTACATTCTCTTGGAAGAAGATCTAACCATGTTACCTCTTTATCCACCAAACGAATCTGGGGAGTATTTGATTTCATTCTTTTACCTTGTTACTTTTACATCTTGTTATTTGAACATTGGGGACAATGTTCATCTTAAGTGTAAGGGGGGGGGGGTAAAGTACGATACTTTAGAGAATGCTATTGCACTTGAGTTTGTTTGTTCAATAGTATGTGTGTAATAAAAACTGAGAGAAATACCTGTTAGGGCAATTTTAGTGCCAAATTTAAAATTTTTTACAACATATAGGAGTGAAACTTTGATCTTAATGAGCGTCTCATGGATAGAAGTTATATGACTAGCACAAAAAACCGTACCACTAAAAAAAATTTCCACCCCCAAATATGTGAGGTTCGCCCCTAGAATTGGTAGGAAAAGCATTTATGCTATGATGTGTGTACCGGTAGCACTTAGATTCTAGAACTTGCGTTAGGACCATTCCGAGGCCACAAGTGAGACTACATTCGTGTAGTTAGATTTACTACATGATAAGAGGCATTAGGATTAACCCATTGTTTTACACCTGTGTTTTTGTTATAATTACATTGGCTACATTGGTCAAGTAATTCTCCCATACCCTTTGCGTTGTACTCATTTTTAGTACACGATACCCCTAGTACACCCCTCAGAGCCTATCTTTTCGTTTCTAACTTTAAGCATTTTACTTAAAGGAAGAATTTGTTTACACCCCATTTAAATGTACACCCAAATCGCCTTAGCCTACCTTGTATGCACTCATTTTTAGTGCATTATTGTGACAACATTTGTTTAAACCCTTAGTTAATTATCTAATTGATTACATGGTTGCTAAGTCGAGTCATATCCTTGTACATATTGTTTTGGGACGATTGGGACTCATGGGTAAAGTACTAGTGTAATAGAGTAATGGGGAAGAACAACATTATTACCCCCATATGTGCTAAATATTTTAAAAGTACTCCAAGTGTTTCGATTATCTTAATTCGAGTCATTAGAATAGTTAATTGTAAAGTTATGTAAAAGTTCAAGTGTAAGGGGAGAACCGAGGCCCCTATGATGTATTATTTTGGATGGTAGGGCAAGAGTGTATGAAAAAAAAAAAAAAAAAAATCAAGAAAAATACAAAAAAAAAAAATGAGAAAAAGAAAAGTAGAAAAAACATACGGACTACCATCCCGTTTCATTTTATGTTTTTGTTATTTTGTTTTTAGCTTAAGTCGAGTCTAGTCTTGGCTTAGCAACGCCATATTGTACATGTAATTAATCAAGATCTTTAACTCGCCACCAGTAAAATATCCCTTATCCAACAAAACCGTGTTTATCATATCCCTACACCTAACGTTATAACCCGTTTAAAAGCCCTCTTTGATAGTTTATCTTAGGTGCTTACGCCTAGTGGAGGAGGTTTTTGATCCTTTCCCAAGCCTATGGTAATCTATTTGCTATGACAGGTAGTGAGAGATATTATCCATTTTCATTTATGAGATATACTTTTATGACACCTGAGAGATGTGAGTATCTAAACACTACTTGTGAGGTGCTAGTTTGTAATCTCCGTGCTTATTATGATTAAAGTGGAACGACTATTTGTTGTAATTACTTTTATATTAGCGTTAAATGACCCCTAACTTGTATTTTGATTAGAATAAAAGCACATTTGCTTGAGGACAAGCAAATCTCAAGTGTAAGGGTATTTGATGAAGCGAAAAGTGTACCGCTTTTAGGGGGTCATTTAAGCCCTAAATCGTATTTATTTGATCAAATATTGCCCTAAATCGTTCCTTTTGTCATTTTAGGTACTTTGGAGAAGAAATCTGGAAAAGGAAGCATTTTGGACGTTTTTGGAGCATAAAAGTGAAGAAAACGACAAAGTCTCCAAAGCTGCTGGAAAAGTACACATGACGGCGTCAAGAATTGCTCCTGACGGCGTCACGGCTTGGCAAAAGAGGTGGATATGACAAAATACACGTGACGCGCCAGAGAGTTTTACAATGGAAATCTGACGGCGTCACCTTTTAAGGTGATCAAGGTCGTCACGGTTTAAGTTAAAGAGAGACGGCGTCAAGCACAATTTTGACGGCGTCAACCCTTGACGCGCCAGAGCGGATTTTGGAGGATTAAAGAGGGACGGCGTCAGGAAGACCATCCGGGAACCCTAGCCGCGGCGAGGTGACGGCGTCACCTCCTACAACGTGACGCCGTCAGACCCTAAATTCTATATATAGTTTTGCAATTTTTATTCATAGTGTGCAACTTTGTGAGGAGAAACCCTAAGACGAATTTTCTGCCATTTTTAAGGGTTTTATACCCTTAGATCTCCCATGTTTAATTGAAGATAAGTAATCAATTAATCATTCAATATGTCTATGTGTTGTTTGATTATATCTTGTTCTTGTCTTTTAATTAACATGCTAGGCTAGATTTATCTTGTGTTTGCTTAGATCTAATGAAACCTAACTATTGATTATTAGTTGTTGGTGTGTTATTAATTGTATTGGATGATTGTTTATCGATGTTAGGCTTAAGAAAACTGGCTAACCTCCTATACGGTAACTTGCTTGAACGTCTTAAGAAACATGAACCAATGCGTACTAAGGTTATTATGGTTGTATTTAATGCATGAGCGAATTCTAGTGATCCCATGTTAGGAGCTTCTTAGCCGGCTCGACATAGGAGTGAAGTAGGAGCTTATAGAGTTAGGGAAGTACGTACGCCACCCCACGATTGGTATTAAGGAATACACCCGTCATCCACGCAATTAATACACACTAATCAACCGGTAAAAGATAGTTAGGGAGTAAGGAAATCTAAGTAAACACATTTCTCCCCATATAAGTTCCACAACCTTTTTATTTTTTAGTTATTTATTTTATTTACAATTGTAGTTATTTGGGTTAGTTGACTAGCAACTAATTCCGCCCACTCCTTCAAACCCGAGATTTTACTTGCTTTTATAAAAAATATAAAAATACAAAAAGAATCTTCTCTCACCCTTAGACCTATTAGAGTAGTTTTTCAATCCTAACGACACTATTCCCCTAGAGAATGATCAATCCCCCGGTACTTGCCACTACACTATACTACATCGGTCAGGTACACTGCCTGGTGGGGATTGCAAGCCTCTTGAGATCCCTCGAGAGGTAAAACCTGTTGTAAGGTCGCAAAACCACGCATCATCTTCCAACAAATTGATGTCAGAATCTTCATACTAAGCATGTTCTCATACCAGAACGTCTCAAAGCAGACAGCACGGTAGAGTGAATCAGTGAAATAAATACCCACTGATTGATGAAAATTTGATTTAGAAAAATCACTCGCGTGTCACTGGATAAACATTTTATGCAACACGACAAGAGTTTTATAAATTGTCTCACATTTTCATCATATACACTTTAGTTTGAAAATTTTCACTATCAATGTGCTCGAAACTCAGTTTGGTGAGCACATTGAAAGGTTTTCCATAAGCATCCGTCAATCCATTTCCTGGAACAAGGTTGATTCAAATGAGAATCGCCCCATCGTTTCTTTCCAGTTGTCACAAGCTTGATCCATGACGGATCTCACACGTCACCCACCAAGAGCTTGTTTGATGTTCGCTCTAGAAGGATTTCCATCTTCATTGTGAATACTTTACGTATCACTCGGATGTTCTGGCAATACCACGAGGATAATGCATAGGACTCTTCATATACATTTTCTTGCTTTTCACGATGTATGAAACAACAAGCATATTGAAAGTGTGTCCTAATGAGATTTATTAATGATCTCTTGGCTCTAGACTCAATAGTGCGTTTTTGATTTAGTGAACGGAGGCTGGAGAGGACTGCTACCTTTTCAATATCATCTAACTCGGAGTGAGAGAGACGATAGACATGTATTGATCTCCGTGACAAATGAAACAAGAGTCCTTTGAGGGACCTTGAGTGGCTAGGGAGGGTTGTGCATCGTATCACTGGGTCCATGATACTTGTCTTCAATGCCAGCAATCAACTTAGTGATTATGACAGCATATGTATTGACCCAGTTTCTGCTTAAAGTGTAAGGAGGGCTTCTTTCTTTTCACCCTTTATCTTTACATTTCTTTTTCATTCTTCAACCCCTTCAGCGCTTACCGAGACTTCATCACTAGTACCTTGTTGGGTTTGTTCCAGTACTAGCTCCATCTCAGTCGGCACTTTTCCCTTATTCACTTGTCTCCTTTTTTAATCATACCTAAGGACTTCTACACTAACTAGTGGATTGTCCCTGGGTAGATCCCTCCGGCTCTGGCGGGATCGTGGGAACCTATACCTAACCTTACCATCCTTATAACTCCAGTACATTAAATAAAGTGGTCGGTCTTTGGTGTTCTTCCACAATTGCCATCACAAATCATTTGCTCCCCCTCAATATGTGCATCGATATACGAAAGAGTTTAGCACATATTTGGGAGCCTACACATGAGTCCAAAAGATCACATTTTATCAGATTTCATATTTAAATCACATTCTCTCCCCCGATCAAAAATTTCAAACCTTTTGAGATTTGTGATCCCAATTGATTTAAATAAGTTTAGAAATTATGGGAGAAAATGTGGTCAGGTTTAACATGTATTCTGATAATGGAACATTACGATGCTCCCCCTCAATCTATGAGGGAGAATGTTAGTGTCAGGTATGATTAGTTTGGAAGATTTTGAATTTAACAAAAATCATACACTGACACATAGCAACAAGTTTCATAAAATTCACTGCTTATTTGGTACAAAGTAGCATGTTTTGATGATATAGAATTTTGAAAATCATCACTCTCCCCCTCAATCGACGACTGATGCGTGCGATGTGTCGTTGCGGTTTAGCAGTATTAATGCCTACTCAAGTTTTAAATTTATATTTAGCCGACTTATCAATAACACACACACTTAACGAGCAGTGTACCCGGTCAGTATGAATATAATGGTAAGTAGAGTGTCGATCACTAAGAGTGGAACGTATTATCTAGTTATTCTAATCAGTATTTTAATAAATTAAGTTAGCTATACAATCTAATCTAACGCAAGGGGCTTCAGCCTGAGAGACTGGCATGATTTGGTTGCAATTAAATAATAAACTAAACCAATAGGCACGAATCAGCGAATAGCACACACGTACACAGATAAATACTCGAGACAATAAGAGGGCTGTCCTTATGATAAGTAGTTTGTCACTTGTTTTATTGCTAGTGTTATATGAAGTGTATAGTTCGATGCAACGCACCGAGATTAAGTCCTTTCTCGTTGGTTCTAATCTTATCGGCGAGTAAACCCTTAATGATTACTTATGACTATCCTATTTATCTTTCTCCTACTTTTCTACAGACCATAGAATGCATAGGCGATCTAATAAATAGGCGAGGGCAGAGGCATGGCGACCCGATCAACGCTCAGCTAGACACAAAGGTTATCAATGCACTAATAAAAGTCACCAAAGACATCAACATATAAACTTTAATTAATGAGAAAACAGTTTTAAGGGAGTGCAATCTTTCCGTTGTCACATTACACAAGCCACCAATCTTGATGAATTAAAGTTTACTAACACAATAAAACAAAACTACTTAATGAATTAAACACATGCAGCACCTTCTTACAGCTCTTGTATCTTTGATTTGAGTGTGTCTTGTGCTCGCTATTCGACTGAATTCATCCTTGGTTTCTGTACTTCGGTCTTCGTATCTAATATATGTCTCTGAAATTCATCTGGTCTTGGGGTATTTATAGTTTTTGTCTGAGGGTAAGATGCGGCGCATCTAGTAAGTAGATGCGGCGCATTTACTTAACTTCGCGTGGGGTCCAAGATTATAATATTCAGGAATATTCGTACACCGCCAGAAGATGCGGCGTATCTTTATCTTTGGATGCGGCGCATGTCCTCTTGTATCTTGGATCGTATCTGGTGAAATATTGATAGTGATGCGCCGTATGTGATAAGAAAGATGCGGCGCATCTGGAGCAGATTAGTCTTGATCTTGTACATTTCAGTAGACTCTTAACTTCTTGCATGTTTTGCCCCATAATTAGTCCAAAATCGCCAAGTTTCACCAAATGCTTGTTTTCAGCTGAGAATTACAAAAGTAAACGATTAAGTATCAATCCTCATACATAATAAATGAAACTAAGAAAGAGTATTGATATTCCATTGTTAATTTCATATAAATGAAACTAAGAATGACAATCATAATCTTTATACATTTAATGTGCTTAGAAAGAATTTCAATCACAGTTAATTGCTTAAGTGTGTTTGATAATCTTTCCATACATTAAATATGTATACAGAATTGTCCATTATGATTTCTACACAGGAATTTAAATCTCTAGGATTTTTATTCCTTTTGAGAAACTCATCATTATTCTATAGTGTAACTATAGATTAATTAAGTTTCCAAAACTAATTATCTTTATGGACTGCATCTAATCATTCATAGTATGAGTATCTTACCAAATTCAATATTTGCAATTCTTCAACAGGTTTACCATAATCCTGTAACTCATAATCCTCAACATATTATACAAATATTTGAGATATCCTTGCGGATCTATGAATGAGAATTCCTTCATCTTGAGATTTAACATTTACATGTTAATCTTCAGCATGACATTTGCTAGTGTGTTTTAGAAGATCATGTATCTTGTAATTTTATCTTTTCAAGATAAAACTCCCACTTGCCTTTAGCAATTTATAGACTATCTATAAATACTTAGCAAGTAGAGCAACATAAAGTTGTTCTCTTTTGGGATATTACAAATACACATTGACAGTTCCTAACATGAAGTTTGTTAATAACCTACTCAAAATAGTTTTAACAAATTCAAAACGTCAATTTTAAGACTTAATGTGATTCATCACATTCCATAATAAATGGTGTCTTATTAATCTTCTAGGTTGGAGTCTAATTGAGTATATACAATGCATACTCAATTTCCTAACCTTGATAACTTTTGGAAGAATAGAAGATATAGTTATCTTTAATCAAACAATGAACGTACCATAACCATTATGTAACGAGGCTCGAACCAAACGTAACGAGGCGTACGAGAGTTATAAAATCTCGGCACGCGTACCAAGGAGGGAACACACGACACAAAAATGATGATACACAAGTTTTAATTGTTTTTAATAAGTTATTACTCGTTTCTTGTTTGTTTTTTAGCCTCATCGATTCACACAAGGTGGGAATCGGTGAGTTTATCATCTAAACCCATCGATCTATTTACCTTTCTTACCCAAACAAGAAAACAATCACAAGGAAGGCGGCGGTGGTAGTGCTTGGGTGGTTATACGGCGCGTGCACCACGGATTCGTGGCAAAGGATGTGTTATAAGGGTGGGTTTGAGTTTGTTTTGTGTTTGGTGATGGCGGTGTAGCGACGGTGGAGGTGGTGGCGTTAGGGTTTGGTGGCGGCTACAACAAGGAGAGAGAGAGAGAGAGGAAGTGTAGCTTAGGGTTTGGTAGAAATGAGGGAAGGGTAGGGTTTTTATTAACCCCAGGGACCATTTCTGCCAAATACGCAAACTAGGGAGGGCGCGGGTTTAATTAAACGAGAGTGGCCAAAAGTGGCAGTTTTACTATTCTTTCGTTATAACTCTTCTCGGGCTCGTTTAACATAGTAAAAATTCTCTTAAGACTTTTTAACTTGCGCCATAATTTTTAAAATCATTTTTCCATTAAAAATGACTATTCATACGTCCATGTTTGTTTAACACGTCTAAAATCAATTATTTCTCGTATTATTAGGTTAGACTGTGCCGACTCACGTTGTGTTGTGCTAAATCTCAAGTTCTACGGGGAAACTTCCTATAACACATAACAATAATGCAAATAACATTCCCAATATATCAAAACAATTTCCCAAAAAATTCCAAAACTTTCAGTTATTAAGTATTTGTTTTAAACGTAATGCGGTATTAAATTGCTCCCAAAATTACCGGTTGTCACATATTGTTTCCTTGATTCTGACTTCCTCCCGCTTGATTCCTATTATTTTGTAGATTCTGACTCCCCCAATAGCTAATTGGTTTTCAACTTAACCTGGTGCTCTATTCAGCTTGGGGCACGTGTTACGATAGTGATATGGGCTTCCGCATTCATAACATGCCCTTCGGTTGTTCACCACGTTGATTGCGTCAATCGGAGTCGCCTGACTGATCACCGCTCGACATTCTCTAGCAATGTGACTTGGGCGGTTGCATTTGAAACATATAATGCACGACGCATGCTCTGGATGATGGTAGTTACACTTAACACATTTAGGGGAATGACGAAAGTACTCCCTCTCGCCCAAATTACCTATCACAACGGGATTGGTTGCTACAAATCCCTTTCCAAACTTAGTCTTCTTATTACTCGACTAGGAGCCTTCTTTCCTCTTTGACTCACCATCATCCTTCATCTTTTCACTACCTTTCGACAGTATCTCACTCCTAACCGCCTCATCAGTCAGTGCTCTTGCCTTCTGTATGGCACTCTGGATCGTGATCGGCTCAGTAGCCCTAACCATTCCACGGATTTGAGGGACCAATCCATGGATATACTTGTCTATACGATTTGATTCGTGAGTAACCAAATGAGGGACCAGCTTAGCCAACTCATGAAATATGTCAGTATACCCAGCATGGTTTGCTCCCACCATCATGTGGTTCTAAAACTCTTCTTCTAACTTCTGCATCTCATTACCATAACAATACTCTTCCACCACCAAAGCTTTAAACTCCTCCCAAGTCATACCTATGGCAGCAGCCCTACCTCTAGCTTGAACTTGTGTGTTCCACCAAGTCAAGGCTTTGTTGATCAACGAGCTCGCTGCATATTTCACTTTCTGATTATCAACATATCCACTGATGTCCATCACCGCTTCCATTTTCTCAATCCATCTAGTAAGTGATGTCGCACCTCCTTTGCTGTCATAATCCCTCGGCTTACATGCTAAGAACTCCTTATACGTACACCCATTGTTCCATTACCACCACCTCCATTACCGTTACCACCTCCACTACCTCCATTACCATTGTTGATGATGTGGTTACTCACTTGGGTGATGATTTCGAGAAGTAGTCCTTGAAGTTGTTGTGCTATGACAACAACAATGTCAGGGTTTTCATTAGAGTTACGAGTGGTTCTCTTTGGAGGCATATTCTATAAAAGGAAAGGATATACGAAATGTTAAATAGGCGGTAAAAATCTTATGTGTTATACCCCATAGGCTCACATATACTTAGCCGTATAATTATGTAATATGCCTTGAGCGTATTCCAACAGTATCTTTAATGGTAGGTTTGCAAAACATGCTACAATTTCAATACGTCACTCTAATGACTTGTTGCATTGAAGGTAGTGACTTAATGGACCACATATTCGGTATCGTTTATTTTTTTAATTTAACCATTTACTCTCCGTGCCTTTCTAAATTTATAAAGTTTTTTGTGTATTTTCTGCATTGGATGATGATTTATATTGATGACTTTTCATAACCCAAAATTATTAAAAATATTGTGTGGCAAATGAATCAAGTATTTAAAAAAATAGGTGCATTGTACATGCTCTTGATTAGTGATATTTATGACCTTGGATTAAAAAATAACATTTTTCTAAATCTTTGAAAAATTGTAATAGCTATAAGTGATATTTTATTGTGCTACTAAAATAATTTGAAATTCATATATCTATACTATCTATAAAATAAAAATGGTCAAAGTGAAAAGTGAAAAGTTAAAAAAGTGAAATGTGAAAAAAATTTAAAATGAAATGTTGAAAAAATTAATTATGAGCAATTTCAACTATTAATATACATATGTTTCAAAAGAAAACTATTAATACACATCGAAAACCGGGTTGACCCGGGATGCTTCAAACCCTGTGGGTTGACCCGATTTAATCTGACCCATTTTTTTGACACAACCCGTCGGGTTGACCCGGTTTATATTGACCCATTTTTCGACCGGAACGATTCAACCGGTTGAACCACCCGGGTCGAACCGGGTTTCAAAACATTATGTTTAATCCTCAAACTTTTATTATTTTTCATTTATAACGTATAAATTTTTTTTATCACTAAAACTATCTGTCGTTATAACATCCCGTTGCTATGCACGGATGATCGTCTAGTTTTTCTATAAAGTTAAAAACAATTCTTTAACACAAAATAATACACTTTAGAATTCTAATATTGTTTTCTAAACTTTTCAAAAAACGAATTGTAGAGATCTTTACATTTTGAAGGTTAAGTATGAAACTTTTGAATCCATATATAAATTTCACTCCTCCCCTGAATTTCAATCAATTCATCTATAACAAACAAATTAGGCATTCGCTGATTTCATTAAACTTATCGCCGCTCCACCGCCGCCGCTGTTCACCACCGCAAGTTCGCTATAGGTATTCGCTGATTTCATTAAACTCTCGTTTTTATATATTACTTGAGTGAATGATATACGCAAAATGAATTGTAGCAATTTGTTAATTATCACGTGTTTCCGTAATTTACAGATTATTGCCTTATGTATGTGTTTTATTAACTGTATATGCTTTTAGGTTATTCTAGAGCGTTGCGTTATTAGTTTGAAACAAGTAGTAAAGTAGTCGAAACTAGAATTGATCGTGTTATAGAGATTAATTGTAGGTGGTTTACGAGCGAGCTTACTACTCTCATATGTTAGAATAAATGTGATACGAACCTATCCCATACTAGGCTCGTATTGGTTCATAAGTCGAAGTGTAGAACTCGCTCAAAAAGCTAGCTTGTAAGAGGAGGGGACACTCAGACTTATAAACCACCAACCAATACCATACTTGGTCGATGTGGGATCGGAACGAAATGTTATTGGCTGAATTGTGTTCATTTATAAGTTAGATATGAAAAATTAAATACATGTAGGACAAAAAGTAAATACTTCTATGTGTGTCTATAATTTATGATGTATGGATTGACTGAATTGTGGTATGTTAAAAGCTCATACATAAATAACTCAGGCGTGAGAGAAGAATGGTGCAATATTTGTGATTGTGAATTTTTTGTTTAATAATCCTTATAGAGTTGTTCGTATTAAATGAATTTAATGAAGTTAAGGAATTTAGTATAACGCATAAGATTATTAAACATGTGTTTTTGACTTATGATCTACAAATGTATTTTTGTTGTTAGACTTGTATTCATTTTTAATGCCTGCCTTAAAAGTAGATATTTGCATTTAAACCTTCATTGTCACTATAATCTTGGTGAGTATGATATAGTAGCATTCACACCTATATATAATAGCATTCACACCTATATGGTACATGAAAATTATTGCACTTACTGATGTACCTCGCATCATACACATAGCATTACTTGTTTCGTTAACAAAAGTTTACCCCAAATTAAAATTGATAGTGTTGAAGGAGGAGTATTATGCTATTATGTGACACTAACAAAAAGATAATTTAACTAACTAATATATTACATGTACATATTTATTAGATGCTTTCTTTTCATATTGCTATAAAAGTTTGATTCAATATGCGACTATTGATCTAATTCTAAGATTTTTGAAATTCAAAATCTCTCCCTAAACAAATGCTCCCATCGTTATTTGCATCTCTAATCGGGTTTTCTTTACTTTTATTTCTTCTCTTTTATGTTTCTTATTTGGATGATCTTTATTTTCGTTTTTGCTTTAGATCATATGATTGATTTTGTTTTATGTTTTTTAGGTTTGCATTTTGTGTTTTTCGCACTAAATCTTTTCTCATATATATTTTCATTTATGAAATGGTGATCAGTGTAGTGTGTAGTTGATAAAGAACCTCTTGATTTACATCATCTCTCCTTTTTGTTTTTTATTTATTTATTTTTAAAAAAATGTGTTTGATGCATAGAGCCTTAAAGTATGTTTTGATACCGTTGTTTCTATTTAATAGAAAATTTACATAACCATTTAAATAAGTCTCTCGATGAAAAATTCAAAGACCTAGTTATTGATCTTTTTTTACTTGTTTCTTTGCTAACAAAATCTTTTATAGATTTTTGGTTGATATAATTTTTAACACATTTGCCCCATTTGAATGTTATTTGGTATATTACGTTTATTTAAAACTAGAGAAGTTTTAGTATATGTTTATATTAGCTAAATTTGTATTGTACGATTAAAAAATTTATAACGCACGGGTTCATTATCTAGTATATCATAAATTTGATTTTAGCAATCAAGAAGTTTTGTAACTACTAATGTATTGAGTTCACACGCCTCTATAATGCGTATTTTTTTGTTTGACTAATTACAACGACAACGAGGGAATTAAGAACAATAAACTTGACTTTTGTAATGAATCGGTATATCTATATATTGCTTCATGGAAGCTCGTACTAGAGACGATCTATTGTACTGTGTCTTTTACTTTAGTTGATGGAGATCTGATGTGTTCACATTTGACAAGACAGGGTTTAGTTTTATAATATCATAAAAAGAGCGAAGAGTTTAGTTTTATAATATCATAAAAAGAGCGACAAAGAGTTGTGGAAAGGAAAGGAACTTAGAGAATGATAAGCGGAATTGGCAATTTGAAATTTTAAAGGACGTTTAGTTTTGTCTTGGCTATAACGAAGCTTGACTTTGGGCTTGACCATATTAAATGGATGGATGCTTATTGATTTTATAAGAATAAGACCATGCTTGCACATTTTGAGGTATGATGCCATTCACATAGGATGAGAAGAATTTGTATCATTATGGTTCTTTAGTTGCTCGGTGTCGGTGAAATGCATTTGAATAAGAATGTACTCAAGAGGAACGGGAACAACCGAAACGAGCAAGTGGTTATTCATATCAACGATTAGATCTTACGACCGAAGGAGTCCTTTAGATATCCCGGGTCGGTGATACACAAATTATGGATTATAAAGGATGAACACACCCGCGCTTGAAGTGGAGGGCGACAATATGAGTCCAATGTGACAAGAAAGTTTCTCTATAGCTGAAAAGAAAATTTTATAAGGTGTCAATTAGTCCAACTATCTTGTATCGGTTAGATCGGTTGCCGATAACAAGGACTCGATCAAAAGGATGGAAGTAGTGGAAATAAGGATGCTAAGGTGGACTTGCAAACTATGTTAGACAAGATCCCGATTAGAGTTTCTAGAGTGAAACTTGATGTCGCGACCAACAAGATGAGAGAAGGATGATTGAGATGGTTTGGTAATGCGAGGAGTTGGAGATCACGAGAGTGTAATCTCTTACAATCGATGGCTTGAGGAGAAGAAGAGGTGGTCCAAAAGGGAGAATAGACTTTGCTTCTCTTATCCGAGGACATTACATCTGTTAGGAACACGTGGAGAACTGGGTGTATGGTAGATGAATAGGTTTTCCTCGTTGCATAGTAGCTTCCACATGTGGTGCAACGCACCTCGTACATAGACTTATATATGCGCGTAGGCCTTTTCACCCCTATATGAGTTCATGACTGTATGCTTTTCGGCTTATATGGCTTATATATGTTTGTATGGCCTTTTTTCTTATTTCTTTTAGTTCTTGTATGTTTGTTTGGCTTTATTCTCTATATATGCATATAGGGGTGAGCATAACACATTGGACCGACCGGACCGGAGGTCCACACTTCACCTCATGTTCAGTCCTCGGTCCGGTCCGGTATTACGTACAACCGACCATGTTGCCTTCACGGACCGACCCGGACCGGAACGAACACATTCTGTCCGGTCCTCGGTCCGTGGTTTTGGGCTAAATCGGTCTCGGTCCGGTCCGGGTTTGACCCGATGCTCACCCCTATATGCAAATACTATGTATGCTTGTATACTTTTTTTTGTGATAACCATGATTTTCGACCTTTTGGCCGACTAATCCACGGGGTTTGAACCCACCGCCACATAGATTCAAACCAGGTAAAGCCTTTCCTTTATGCATTTATGTCTGCATGTTTGTATTTTGCCACCCAATATGCGCCACAATCAAACATAAATTTAACACATCACAAGCACGCACACGCTGTTGCCGAATTGTGCTCTGACGTACGGGTGTTGTGCCTAATCTCGCTCCGACGGGATTAGGTATGCTCTTGTTGGTGTCATTAAATTTGTTTAACCACTTAAGGGTGGCCTAGTGGCAAAAGGGCTTGTGACTATCACTCTAAAATGTGTGAGATCTCAAGTTCAATTCCTGCTAGGTACAAACAACCTTAAGTGGCCACGCCAACCTCCTGAAAAGGGAGGGCTTTACCTGGTTTGAGTCTGTGTGGCAGTGGGTTCAAACCCCGTGATTAGTTAGCCAAAAAGGTCGGAAATCATGGTTATCAAAAAAAAAAAAAAAAAATTGTTGAACCAAGACTAAACAAGCGTGGGTGAATTATCTTACTCCATATTTCTTACAATCTATACTTCATCGAGACATGTAAAAGTTGTTGCTTTTTGTCAAATTGGCTTTATAATTGAGTATTGAAGTTAAAGATATAATGAAGGGTTATCATACATTACTTGTTTGTCTCTTTCTTTAACAATGGTTTTGAATTTCGATTGCGTTACATTTTACACGCCTGTCTTTTAAATATAACGTCGTTTAAGCTCCTTTACGAGTTGTGTTTAAGATATCAAGTGACTTCATATCTACATTGGGCATTTCTTTCTTTGTTTTTGCAAACGTTCCACAAACTCTTTAGCATCAAATGATGCTTCATGGTGTCTTCTTATATTTTCAAATAAGATGAGAGGTATCCGATTTACTATAAGTTAGTAATGTATTCTTACTCTCATGGTTAAAGATAAACATTAAGTTGGTGAAGTTATGGAGTTTTAGATTTTTTTTGTCAGCTTAAAAATATATATGTCATGTGTTCTTCAGGTTTAAAAAAATACTTCCATCAATAGCAAGTCGTGGGGGGTTGCAAATATTTAATATGGAAAATGTTGACAAAGATGCTAATGCTAACCTTGAATTTAAGTGGCTAAAGAAGAAAGGCGTTGGGAAAAACAAGGAGATCCAGTTTTATGAATCTTTCATATATGACGGAGTAGTGTATACACTATATGATTGTGTGTATATGTACAAGGAAGGCTTACAAGAGCCTTACATTGGCAAGTTGACAAAAATATGGGAGCGTCAGAAGAACATTAAGAAAGTTAAAGTACATTGGTTTTTTCGTCCGGGGGAGGTTTCGAAGTGGCTTGGAAACATCAAGACTCTTGATAAAGAAATTCTTTTTGCATCCGGTGAAGGGCATGGTCTAGCCAATGTTAATCCCTTGGTAATTTAACTTTTAAACATTATATTTTCATCATATATCTTCCTCAAGGTTCTTTTGCGGTAGTAGATGCAAGTTTTTAAACTATTAGATAAATAGAAACTTTATTAGGATTTCATATGTTCTATATTGTGGCTTAGTGGCCAAAGGGCTTATATCACTCTAAAATGTGTGAGGTCTCAAGTTCAATTCCTGCTAGGTGGAAACAACCTTGAAGTGGTCACGCCAACCTCCTGAAAAGGAAGGGCTTTACCTTTACCTGGTTTTAGTCTGTGTGGCGGTGGGTTCAAACCCTGTGGATTAGTCGGCCAAAAGGTCGGAAACCATGGTTACCAAAAAAAAAGGTGTTAATACTTAGATATCTTACTTTAAGCACTTCAGTAAGTTTTATTGTAAACTACTTCGACTTACACGGGAGCTTGAGCATACATAGGGTATGCTTTGCGTCATTAACCGAAGCTGCTTGTGCTTGTGGGAGCTAGAGCTTATAGTTGTTCAATGACATTAAAGGACAATAATTAATTACGAAAATATAAAAGATGAGGGTATTCATGTAATTAGCTACATTAAAACCTCAAGTTCCTCTTAGGAAGCTTCTATCTTAAGAGCTTATGGTTTTTAAAAGCTCTTATAAGCTTGTCCTTTAAATAAAGCTTATTTTAAGCTAGCCTGTTTTAGAAGCTCAAACTCTTAAAAGCTTTGCGCCAAATATACCCATAGAATTTGTATAGAACAAGTGTGCTTGAGCTACTTTACTCAATCTTTTTCAACTTAGATGCCAAAACACTCTTTGTGATCGATAAAACAATATGCGTGCTTTTCAAATGAAGAAGTATAATAAAGGAAAACACGACTTTAGGAACATTTATTCTTTACAATTTAACTATGTTCGCGAATGAAGTCATAAAGGTTGTCACAATAGCTCATCGAGTATTTTATTACATTGACCATTGCATGAATATTGCATTTAGAAATGGAGCATAACTCTAGGAATTACCTAATTAGTTTCCATTTTCAAAGGATTTTTCTAGCTTCATTACTAATGATGTAAATGATTCTTTATTAGGGAAGTTAAAGTAGGGAATGAGCATGACGCTCATATTGCTAAAGGGATAGTGTTATTTCTCTTTTGCTTTAGACACATTATTCTCATGAGACTTAAATGAATTTTGTTATGCATGGTATTTGCAAACAATGGTATAGAATCTTTGAAAATAATATAACAGAAGGGTTTTTTTCCATCTTATACTAAATTACAACACATGATGTAGGTTTATACATGTTACATGTTACTACTTAGGAGTTGAAAACGAGACTAGCTTCCTATTGATTTGTTTGGTTCCGAAGGTTTATTAGCATAAACAACTCTAATACTTCTAAGTTGGTTAGTTTAGTGGGATGGGTGGCTAGTGATTAGACATATATATATATATATATTTTATTTTATTTTTTGCTTATTATTATCATAATTATTGTATTGACGAGGTATCTTGGAGAGCTAACTTACCTTATGAAAGGCTTATAACTTGAAGAATTGATTATTTATGAATTTTTTTCAAATACTATGTTTTTTTCATACTACTATAGACTAATGGTTATTGTAAGAATTAGTAAGAATAAGGGATTTGATTAACAATGGATGGAGTGTTTAACGAGAGAGAAGTTTGAGGTTAAAGATAATTACTAACAATAAACATAAACCTTAACTATGTAAATCTTAGATGCTATATCAAGTTAAGGATGACCACACGTCATGTATCTTTAGTCTTAGCCTTGTGGCTCGATGGATGTTCATGACGCCAATAGTGAGTTCAAACCAAATATTGAACGCTTAGTTGATATAGTTTTTTTTCCTTTACGGGTATTTTCACGACCCTTTTTTTGTGGTTGTGTTCAAATGCTCATCGTCTTGGTTTCAAGATGATTGATAATGATGTTACCATGATAAATGAAAATAGTTTAATTGTAGTTATAAGGCGGTTTCTCGATGAACGCTTTTAGTAACATTATAGAGGCGATTTGATGGTCAACATTTGTTGTTAACAATGATGAGACATAGCTTAAAAGAGAATATAGTCGTAGTAGATACATACCCAAAAGTTATTGCCCATTACTTTGACACTCTTTTAGCCATGAAAAAAATGCATCTTTGTCTAGAGAGCTGACAACGAGCGGTATATTGACGATGTTGATGAAGATGACGACTTGAGTTATTTCATGACAACAGATACATTCTTGGGTGATTTATAACGTAAGGTTTTGTATTATAAGGTGTATGGGTTATATAGTGAGAGTATGCATGTCAAGTGACGGCGTTGGAAAGTGTAAATTATAAATGGAAAGTAAACACAGCTTATAAGTGGTGTTGAATTTTTAGTTGTTAATTGATTGAGAGAGAACATGGCGGGCCTTCTCTTACAAGATTTCTTAATTTGGTTAGATATATTATGATTCTCATTTCCATCACCACAAAAAAATTATATTATTTTCGGACCATCATAACTTATTATCTTATTTAAAGTCCAAAAAAATACACATGTCGTGGATAAAGGGAGAGATCCATAAACTAGTTATAAGTCATGTGCACACACGGGGGGGGTTACACATGAATGAAATTTATTTCAGAATTTTAGTTTAATGTATGGGTATATAAGAATTTAAGTGTTTAATATTTTGTAACTGTGATATTACACGCATAGGGTTGAGACTGTAAGTACAACTAATAATTATATCGTAACTAAATTTGTTTGGTGCATGTGTACTTTTAAATCGTGCTTTCATTTTAATACTTATATTCTTGTGCATTTACAGATTTTTGGTATTATAATTAAATTATTTATCGTTATCCGTATTCTAGTTTTTAACCCGTGTACGCACGAGTTATTAAACGCGGATTAGGTTCAGACAATGACTATACCTAATAATAATATCGCAACTATAGTTGCTCGGATTTAAAAATATGATCATTTTTGTTCAATAATCTGTTTGAATAGTTTAATTTGATATTTTAACATAACTCAAATTCATCAAATATATATTTTTATATATGTTATATTTAATTCGTGCATATGATCGATAACGTGTAGGCATACGTTGAAGGTGTTTTAAGTATTACGCTCAGTTTAATAGTAATAATTATGATAGTAGTTGTTTATAAAAGAAAGTTTAAAGTATATGGTGTTTTTGTTAAATATAGAGGAGAGTTATTTTACATACCAAACTTTTCTCACATACTAAGAGACAAATCTCAGCCACTCATTTTCTTGTTGATAAAAAATGGGGGATATTAATTAATATTTAAATCAAAAATTCAATTACACCAATTTTTTAAAATTTAACTATCTCGTGTTAGACAAAACAAATTATACCGTCGCGACCAGCATTTAATTATCTTTCTATAGACGGGCACTTTATATACTTTCAACAAACTTTTTTTTGTCCTTTTTTTCACGTTTTCTTAGCTGTATCAAAATTCAAATTACATATCACATGTGATTTAACACTAACATTGAAGTTCGAACACTTAACATCCGTACTAAAATTGACATTAGTATTTGTCTATAAATCAAAAACTTTTCCCCTTTTTTGCAATGGAAAACATACATTCTTGGCTTTCCAACCATATATATCACACACTATATTCGAATTATAAATTATAGTAGTTCATTTATGAAACTTCTATAATCACATGTGAAAAATCACACTTTGTAAAAAATCACATGTGATTTTATTTGTTTTATCCAAATTAGTGTAATATCACATGTGATGTCTCATGCAAGTTTCAACAACAAAGGAAAACGAAAAAAAAAGTTTGTCGAAAGTATATCAAAATGCCCATCTATTATAGAAAGATTATTAAATGCTCGTCGCAATGGGATATTTTTTTTTATTAACAATTAACGGTTTAAGATATATCAATATTTGAAAAAAAAAAAAAGGATGAAAATGGGTTTATTAAAAATGACTGGCTGAGATTTGTCCCTTGGTATGTGAGTAAATGTTTGGTATGTAAATGAACTTATATCGTTAAATATATAATATTTTTACTCCCTCCGTCCCACTATAAGTGTCCACAATGGTATCTTTACTTGTCCCATATTAAGTGTCTAGATAATATTTTCAACCAATGAGAAGAGACTTTAGTGGGTAATAGTGATATTTGATTGGTGGAGAGTGTAGTTGGCCCCACTTTCCTAAAACTTTGTGCAAATGGAAAGTGGACACTTATAGTGGGACGGAGGGAGCTTATATCGTTAAATATATAATATTTTTAGAAATTATGGAAATTGAGGATTTTATCCATAAAATTAGATTTGAGATTAGTCTCTTTTTAAAAGTTTAAGGTTTGATTGTAAATTCTATTAACCAATTAAAATATAATGTTTATATGCATTTAAGTCATAAATAAATAAATTAAAAATAAAAATAATAATTAAAAAAAAAAAAAAAAAAAAACAAACGCTCATAAGGCCATGCGTATTTTCATTTTTTTTTCCACCAAAATTTTTCAAAACTTTGACCAAACTAATTCATCTTTGACTTTTATTAGCCAATAGGAGGGCTCATTTTGCAATTGAACTCTCCTATTGGTCAATTGAAAAAACCATTTGTCTAATTTGTATTCTTTCTTATTATATAATAGTTTCTAGAAGTTGCGTAAGAGGAAGATTAACTTAGGTGAGCTTTGAGAAAGAGAGTGAAAGACATAAGTGAAGGACATGGTTAATAAATTTTTTTGACAAATTAAGTGTTCGTAAATTAAAGGTACTTGGAAGTGAGTCCCTAAGCACTAGGTACAGGGAAATACTGTAGTCATCATGTAGTCATGACAGGCACTACATATGGATCTCAATTTATCATTCCTTTGTTTATTTGGATGAGTTGCTTTTACGATATTATTAACATCAAGTAGTATCTATAGTACTATAATAATCCGTGCTTGTTTTGTCTAGTTTGCTATTATGTCTTTTTTAGTTTTTTTCTTATATGTCTCACCCCTTGTACATAGATTATGTTTTTTATGCTTATATGCTTTTAGGCTTCTACACGCTTTTTAAACATCGAGTGCTATTTACAACTTAGTTCTCTTCACAAACTATGGTATTTATCGACTTGGCACGGTTCTTTTAATTATAACACAGCTGGATTGGATGTTTCTTCAATGAAGACGGCGGCTAGACTTGTTTAATAGAGCATCAACTTTCTTAGACGATTCTAAACGGCTCGGATTTCGTGTTTAGGAGGTTTATAGAAAGACATTTAAACAAAAGCAAACTAGACAAAACAAGCACGGACTATAATAATCCGTGCTTGTTTTGTCTAGTTTGCTTTTGTTTAAATGTCTTTCTATAAACCTCCTAAACACGAAATCCGAGCCGTTTAGAATCGTCTAAGAAAGTTGATGCTCTATTAAACAAGTCTAGCCGCCGTCTTCATTGAAGAAACATCCAATCCAGCTGTGTTATAATTAAAAGAACCGTGCCAAGTCGATAAATACCATAGTTTGTGAAGAGAACTAAGTTGTAAATAGCACTCGATGTTTAAAAAGCGTGTAGAAGCATAAAAGCATATAAGCATAAAAAACATAATCTATGTACAAGGGGTGAGACATATAAGAAAAAAAAGACATAATAGCAAATAATGGAAGATTAAATGCTAACTCACTTACATCTCATCATATGAAAGTCCATGTCAACTCCACGTAAGCAAATATTTTGAATGAACAAGAAAACTGGGCGGGCTTTGATGTGCAAGGATTTGAAACACCAGGATTATTAGTAGGTTGTTTTAGAAATGCCTATAATTTAGGAAATGATTCCATGAAGGTCGATGGCAAAAAACTGACAATTTTATACTCAAAAGGGATTGATTCATGTAATCAAAGTCACAGCCAATAGTTTTCAACACAATGAAATCAACGTTTTAAAACAATATGTTATCCATATTTATATCATCTTAATATTCGTTTTAAATAGTCTTTTCTACCTAATTTGTGTATTAATACAAGCATTTTTGCTCTATCAAGACAGTCCACCAGTTATAAAAATCCAATAATCTTTTATACTTTTTGGAATGAACACATTCTTTTTGGTCCTTATGAATCAGTTCATATTATGTTTTTTTCAAAGTTGTACGTCATGTAATATGGATTATTAAGATACACATGGTTTTTTATTTTTATTTTTTTACAAAAAAAACCTCTTATTATATGTAGATTCATGCAAAGTTTGATGATTTACTCTGCAATGTTATATTCTGATGCTTTAAACCACTGTAAAAGTTGAGTTTCACAAGTAATGCTAAACTAAGTGTAAAATGTTTTATGCCATTATATAAATTGATTTTTACATGCTTAGATTTACATATAGAACAATGAGTTAATTAAGTTTGATAATACAAACCAAATCAACGTAGATTAGCCTGTAAACTCCATATGAAGGATTAAATTTGTGTATTCATATAGAGATGAGAGCATGATATGAGCAACTAAGTACAAATTAGATACAAGTTCAAGATCTTTTTATCGATTTTATGAACGGAAATGATTGATTAATTACAACTCATTGATGGATTGTGGTTTAAATATTTGTATTTATATATCACTTTGAACCTGCGCACGTAAGTGTTTTAGTGATGATATGATTGCATGTTGTTTCAACAATCTTATAATTGTCCCATATCTAATCTGTAAAATGTTAACTGACTTACAACTGTATGCACGCCTATATTATGTAGAAGAAACTAGCTATGAGTTCCTATACCTAAACGCTTTGGCAATATGTGCACTTGGAGCTCCTAAGATCGTCTAGAAAGCCTAGAAGAAACTAGCTATAAAACTCTATACCTAAACGCATGGAAAATATGTACATGTCCGGCGACTAAGCACCTAGAAAGTCTAGACAAAAACTACCATACAACAGGATAACCACCTAGATTGTATTCGTCTATCCTAATTCTAGTTCTCCACGAGTCCCTATTAAATATTAGAGTGAAGTGTTAAAAAAATGAGATGGGTGATGAAAACCTCATCGAGCCACTTTTGGTGATTTGGCAAATAAAAGTTAGAATTTGCAGACCATCCCGTAGGAGTCATGAAGTTGGTCAAATCGCTAGCGCTTAGTGATTCTTATGGATTATTAGATGGGTGCCCAAGGCGGGGTTGGAACTTTTGAGGTTACTCATTGGGATTAAAGTTTTATCTAAGGCTCATGTTTATGTAGCCTAATGATGCTTATAGATTTAACATCGAGTCAAATCTGGGTGCCCGTTAAGGTTGCAGCTTTTGTGGTTACTTCTTAGGGTGAATGTTTCATTTTGATTCAACTTAGGTCATTTTGGTCGTTGGTGCTAATAGTTTGGACGGTGTGCGTATTAAGGGGTTGCAATTAGGCAATGATGCATGTGGATGGGAGTGTAGCTTTAAATATTGAGTAGATACAAGATATCTCACTTTGGTAACGAGGTTGATGCATCTAGGACGGTAAGGGAGGGTTGTGTAAGCGTAGAAAGAACGTGTTAGGGATTTCAATTTTCATCATTGGTTCCTCAAGGTGGAAGTTGCAATATCACATTTTACTATAAATCCAATCAAATATCGAAGCTATGACAACATGACAATTATGACTACTTGCACCTTTCATTCTATGCAATAGCCTTGCATGGTTGTGCCCTTGTACAAGATTTGAGAATTGATTGTGACTAATTTGGTTAGTCATGTTGTCAAACTCTTCTTGACGCATGGGACAATGTTAAAGTTAACACTTATGATCTATGTAGATGGTCGATGAGTATGGTGATTGGTAACATAATCGAGGTGTTCTCTATTAGGTGTTTGACGAGTATGGTCACATATTTGAGGTGTTCTATGGGCAAAAAGGCTAGCTTTGACCGGATATTGGTATAGCTCATCTTAAACCACATTTTACTAAACCTCCTTCATGAAACTACGATTGGAGTTGGACTCCTGTTTCTCACGCAGATTTGTTTTTAGAGGACCAGTTGTATCGATGGGGTGAGAGTTATGCTAATGTTGACATGAGTATGACGGGCCTATTCTTGACACAACTTCAGATTAGTTAGCAGAGGGCAAGTTTGATCATTCCATATCAAGTGACTTTTTAGAACACGTGAATAGGGATTGTATTATTATGCTTACCGACACAACATACATATTTTTTAAAGCAACTAGGGAAATTAGCAGGCTTCTTATAGAGCTACGTTACATCTAAAAACTAGGCCTAATTGCTTGTTCTTTTCAATATTCTATACTTTATGTTAATAGCAACGACATGCTTGCAGTAGTTGATGAAAGGTATCTTTTGAAATTGATTAGAGGGCTAGTTGAAAGGAAAGGGCGGGGTTGATAAGTGATGTATCATGGTGAAGCTTACTAGGAAAGGCATCTTTTGAGATTTATTGAAGTGTAATTTATTTATTTCTCATTCAATGATGGTTATCGAATCAATATGTTTATGGCATACACTTAATAATGTAAATATATACATCTACACACACACACATGAAGGGAAGAATGTACAATATTACAATAACATAAGCTCGATAAGGTTTTCGAGCTGAACGGTTGAGTATCTTGATACTAAATGTCGACGTAATTATGGATATTATTGAGCAAGTCTCAAGTAGATTGCAAGTTGGCTTGACCAAATTACATGCATAATGAATGCAATGTAAAAGTTGGTTGTGGTGGTTGGAGGAGTGTGTTTCGTGTCAGGACTTACTACTTATGCTAATTGTCATCATTATTTGATCAGGAGTCAATTGCCGGTCCATGCAATGTTGTTTGTGTATCAAAGGATTGCCGAAATCCCCAACCTTCAGATGAGGAACTTAAAGCAGCGGACTTTGTATTTTATCGTACTTTCAATGTTCAGAGCTGTACTATATTGGATACAATGGATGATAAAGTTGGTGATCTTGAAAGTATGTCTATCAAATGTTCTTTCCCAAACCTTTGCTTTATAAACTATGTCTAGATCTTGTAACATTTTACCTATTATGTGTTTTTAATTTTTGTTACAGTTAATAACATATTTAATCGAAAAGAGAGTGAAATCATAAGTGCTGTCCCTGAAATTGCCTCGGACAAAAAGGAGGAAAACCCGAACATTACTACTGTTAGTGAACCGCAACAGCTTTTAACAACTGTAACTGATAAGCTTCAGGATGATCCCAATTTGCTGAAAAGAAGCATAAGTCCTACAGGATCGGACAAGTCAAATGATCAACCCTTAAAGAAAATCAAGCCTGATGCTAAAAACTTACCTGAGGAAAAAGGTGTTGAGCCTGTAGTTGCTCGGGACTCCGAGAAATTGACGGATGCACCCTTGAAGAAATCAAAGGTTGAGAATTCCAATAAAATACCAGTCAATGCTATTAATTTGAACGGTGTGGGAACATCTGGCACAAAGTCAGAAACGGGTAAAATTAATGTAGCTAATAAGGATAGCATGAAAATGAGTATAATGCCCGAAGATAAGTTGGAGAATAGGGAGATAAACAAGACTCCTTCAGGATCTGATAAATTACAAAATCGACCCTTCAAGAAACGAAAATTTGATTTTATGACACCACTCATGGAAACAGAGGTCGAACTCAAGGATATGTCCGCCAAGAAATCAATAGTTGACAATAAATCAAAACATGAAGACAAGTTACCCGCTGATGTTAATAATCTCAAAGCTTTGGGAACATCTGGTTCAACCAAAGAGAAATTGAACCAAAGGAATGGTAAGGTTTCATTAAAAGTTACAGATGCTTTGGAAGGAAATATAATAAAGAAAACAAAGGATGATTGTTCTCGAGAATTGCCGGATAATAGAAGGGTAGGCAATAATACAAATGGCAGTAGCGGAGAAGATTTGGTAGCAAGTTCTGCATTATCCAAAGGAAAATCAAAACATGAAGACAAGTTACCCGCTGATGTTAATAATCTCAAAGCTTTGGGAACATCTGGTTCAACCAAAGAGAAATTGAACCAAAGGAATGGTAAGGTTTCATTAAAAGTTACAGATGCTTTGGAAGGAAATATAATAAAGAAAACAAAGGATGATTGTTCTCGAGAATTGCCGGATAATAAAAGGGTAGGCAATAATACAAATGGCAGTAGCGGAGAAGATTTGGTAGCAAGTTCTGCATTATCCAAAGGAAAATCAAAATCTGAGCTTGGTTTGGATTCGGTTAGGAATAATAAGAAACATAAAGGAGAGCAATCTGATGAGAATAAAAAGAAGCTTGCTATGAACAAGTTGCTCAAGGGTTCTGCTTTGTCAAATGATAGAGATATGAAAATTCCGTACCAGGAATTCGTATGTGGTCCAAAGCCAAATGCTGTAAGTTTTCTTTGCATAAGTAACTCTTGAAATCCCTTTTTCTAAGATTTTAAGCAAGTGGTGAATGAGAATCTAGCTCATACTAGACAACCGTCTTTCATAGGACCAAAAATTACACAAAATTTGAATAGTGAATTGAATGAAATTGAAATAAACCATTATAACAAACAAGATGACGGCTTTCGTTCAAGATATAGACCAATTCTTCTCGTTAACGCTTTAGTTTCAGGAGATAAACCAACTCATTACATTATCTTTGATAGCGATACTAAAGTTGACCTACAACCCTAAGCCTAATGTATATTGATTACCTTTGTCATTAACAATTTATAAGACTACTTTTCCCGATCTTTTATCTAAACAACAAAACCTATCTAATAATAATATTAATGATTTTTCTTCAAAGTATCAAATAATATGCATGGGTCTAACAATGTACCGACTGCATCAGCTTTTGTGTCTCTCTGCGAATAATGGCCATTAAGTTGAGTCGCATTAAGTGCTGCATTTTACAGTTTAATATTTCCATGTGCACTAGGATTTTTCCTTCTTGTAGCATGGTGTTATATTCGGGCTGTTTGGAAAATTTCAATTATTTGTTTACAATGAAAACTTTTTTTTTTTTTCTCTACGGAGGTGGTTATTATGATTACAAGTGGTGGTTTGACTGGTTTCTAAATAGAATTCTTGCAACAAAGGATATACGAGTATAAGTTGACATGAAAGACAATTTTTAACAAATGCACTTCATCTTCATGAAGGTGTTATAAGGTTCCCATAAATTTATCTACAGTTTTTTTACATGCGTTTATCATCAGTGATGATGTATCCGGCTTTTATGTTGAACTCGTTTTTTGTTACTACTAACATAAGTTTCTTGCAAATCTTTTGCAGGATAAAAGTGTCTGGTTTAGGCCACTTGTAAGTGTTTCTCTTGTCTTTATATTTTTCTTTCATTCAGTTTATTTTCTTTATCTTTCTTTAATACTCTCTCTAAGAAGATAACTGATTTTGGAAGTTAATATCCTATTAGAGTATTTTATGCTATCTATCTGCTAACATCTCAATTCTTCAAGTTCTATACTGTTTAAAGTCCATTTAGTTTAATTGTTGGATAAGGAAACATAATTGTATATTGAATGATAGATGAAACGAAGAATCTAATGTGCCAATCTGTATTCATTTTATTATTGTCTTGCATACAACTTATGCTCATATGTATTGGCTTATTATTCTTTTAATGTAGCCTTGGGATCAAAGGTTGAAGAATGCATATGATCAAGGAAAAGCCGTTCTGCTTCACAATGTGGATACAGATTTTACTTCAGCAGACATTGAGGTATATGTTTATACCAATAAGATGAATCATGTTGCTTTCGTTGTGAGAACTTTTAGTATCTTCAGTAATATAATTGGTGATGTCTTTTATCGAGAATTTTGTTACAATTTTCAAATATAGTATGAGTCATCTATCTGCAAAAACAACATGAGATTGTATTTTCGTTATCAATATTACAATTGTCTTGGCATATGAGAACTAATTTGAATATCCATCTTTTACTCTTGTATTTGTTAGAATCCTAATTCTAAATATATTTTTAAGACTGAGGATCATTTTATCTTTTTTACTTGAGTCGGTGACAAAGAATGTGTTAAATGGCTCCATCTTTTAACTGTAAAGTGTAACACATACTTACATAAATATTTTCCTTTGTTTACATTGTTGTCTGATTAAACATTTCGTCAACAAGCAAATAATGCTGCCAATGTCATATGTTGGTTTTTTCTTTCTATATTATAGGACGTTGGGAGAAGGTAGTAGTTTATTTGACTGTTTTATCTGTATTTCAGGATATAGTTTGGCATGCTTTTAATGAAAATTGTGAAGCAAAGATTGTACAGCGCACTGCAGTATCGAGCCCACATTATGGTATGTTTCAGATAATATATAAGAGGTGCCTAAATGCCTAATTGTCTTACTGTGTATTAATGAAAACTAAAAAACTCTAAACTTCTATTTTCTAGATCAAGCTCTCATTTTGCTTAACACCAAGGAAGCAGCTCAAAGGATCCTTGTAAGATTGGATGAAGAATGCTTGATCTTACCAAACAGGAGGTATGCACATCATATTTCTGAACTTACTAGCACATATGTTAGCATGTGTGGGATGTTTTATTTCTAGGAAGGATTTGCAATAATGGTCACTTTTATATCTCACTATTATATACGCAGGGCCATAGTAACATAATTCGCTAGAAAGGCCACGAATTGCGATCCAGTTCGCATGTTCCCAATTTGGGTACGATTCAGTCGGGAACGGGGAAATCAATGATCCGAATCTCAAACCTTCTCGATCATGAAATTGTTATTTTTTTTAAACTTAAAACAGAAACTTTAGTATGTAAATGACTTAATGGTTATGATTTATGAAAATATCATAAGTATCAAACTATATTTTTTAATTTTGGATGTTAGGATTTTTTTAATCCTTAGGAATATATTAATTATTAGGTGCATCGTACTGGAGCGATCCCGAATGAACCTATCCCCCATCGAACTGAATTTTAGGAACCTAGCGAACCGCGATCCTGATCCTCGATCGCGTACCGGAACGATCCCCGTTCCATGTGACTGTGCAAGGCCATGCGTTAAGATTGTTACTATTGCATTTGCATATATATCCCTCCAGAGATGCAAAATTACATATATATCCTTTGCATGCATAAAAACCATTGTACCATGTGCATCAAAAACTTGTACCAAGGATATATATGCAATTATTCACCTTTGGAGGGATATAGATATATGCAATTCCATATCATATCAAAATATATTATCAGTCACTGTTATAGCGATTTTATTCATCTCTTAGTAGAACCTTCGCTTTGCTTACTATAAGCTTTGCTATAGTTAATCGATTGCGGTCTTTTGGCGGTGACGCTAAACAAACAAAATTGTTCCGTCAGTGTACTTGAATATTTTGATTCAGAAAAATTTGGTGACCTTAGTCTCTTGTCATGGAATTTGTGATCTGAAGCAGTACCCTTTTGTGTCTCTTCTAGCTTCACGCCTTTTCTGTTAATTCTTGCTCTGTAAGTTAAATTATATAATAAGATATTCTAGCTGTCTTTTTGTGATATGTGATACTATGCAGTTTGCTCAAGAATAAAACTCATCTTTTCTTCTTTGTTCAGTATTTTCCCCCGATTTCTTGTTTGTTATTTTAGCACTTATGCCTCTCAAACTTCATTTCCATCTGAATCCGCAGGCCTCTTGTTGCTACTGTTTGCCCTCCTATATCAACAAAGAAACATTCCAGTTTTTTTGGTCACCTTGTCCTTGATAAGAATAGAGTTCGAAGTCAACGTGAGGTAGTATTATCTTATTATGTTTGTTTATTTTTATTATTTGTTTATGTATTTATTTGTTATACTCAAGATGAGTTTATTTTCCAGGACGAAGCTGTATCTACTTCACATTTTTCACAGCCTAATACAATCGAGTACGACATGGCCATGGAGTGGTGTTTACTACAAACAAGGTCCAAAAGGTGGTGGAATAAGATTCATAAGGTTAGAACAGTCATTTTACGCGTACTAGTTTATGTGATTAGATGTCATGCACTCCTGCTTCCATTTCTTTTGTTCATTGAACATCTTAATCTGTGTTATATTTTAGGAACAAGGACTTGAGTTGAAAAAACTTGAGTCCACTCGTGTACAAAAATGAGCATAAAGCTTTATGGACTTGCTGCAATGGAAGAGTGTTTTTGCTGATAGTTTTCACCAGCGTTGCAGTCTTTTAAATTATGCTCAAGGTATGCTACGACTGATGTCTTTGCTCTAGTTACTTGCTGAAGTAACAAATGAATATGGACTTCATGCAATTGTTCTTTTCTGCAGAAAAAAAAAACGTTAACTTTGTACAGTGTCGTCACCTTGAGGGATACTCATATGATCGGTTCATCCATTTCGATGCATGGTATTTTGATGTGGTTAACTGATGGTCTTGTGTCTTTTTGGATTGATCTACTTAGAATCCTTTTTGGTTTTTGTGAGAGATCCGTAGACCTGTAGATTAAAGTTTTAAGTTTATCACCTCCTTTGGGTGTTTCTATAACTCTAGTTTTACCTCCAGTTAACATGCATGGTGTCTTTTGTCTGATTATTTCTTTCTGGAAGAACTTAAGAATACCTCATGCAAGAATTTTTTGCAACCTAAGTGGTATTTGGATTTTCAGTTTTAAACGAATTTTTGCGACTTGTTACTATCAGTAATACAATGATCAGTTTCTTGTATCATTAAACATATAGGCTGTTTATAATACAAGCTTAGTTCTATAGATGCAAGCTCTGGAAAATCGGTTTCATTTTAGTTACAAGTTCTTGATAAATCAGTTTTGTATCAGTAAATATTATAATTAATTTGACCTAAACTATTTAATCAGATTTAGGAGACTTGTTTATCCACTTGACGGTTTTCACTTGTTCACAAAAATGGCACGTTTGGTCGTTTTATCTAGTAGGCTTCCGAAACAATATACCATGTGATAATGTTTTTGCAGCGTCAAAATAGAAGAATCAAGAGACTCGTATACTATTTTTACAGCTCGCCTTATATTACAGTTGATTATTAGATTTTGTGTTCCATCAAAGAGTCAATGACTAAGCCAATGACATTATTACTGGGTTTGACAACAGTAGTAAATATCGACAATCATTCCTAGTTGGCAATTCAAAAACTTTATAGATTGTAATTATGTTTGAAACGTAGTTGGATTTTTACTAAATGAGTAGAACACTTTAAATCATGAATTTTACATTGCCATCCAAAGGAGAGACAGAATGTCATGCATAATGGTTATGTCACCTAATCAATTTAAATTGTTGTTTGCTAAAACTTAGTTTGGTTTATCAGTTTTTTACTAAATGAGTACCACTTTTTAAATAGTTAAATTTAGAAAGTTTATCTAAACAATAATGTGCACACTATAATTGACAAAAAGTGCATTGAAGACCTGAAGTGCAGTTGTCAATTTGTCTCCAATGAAATGACCTTTTAGACTCTTCTTTCTAAACAAAACATTCTTTAATTATCAAGCAAATTGTTGTGCATTACAACAAAATGAATAAAGTTTTTCCGGTGGCTAATCAAGAAAATAGATTTGCCTGTGGCATTATTACATTTATGAATGATTGGATAATATGTAGGGGTTATTGCCATTCTTCTTAGGGGAGAAGGAATGGCCAGCGGTTAGACCAGCGGTTTGGCCATACCGCCGGTTTCACCACTCCCTTGCCCAGCGGTTTGGTCTGGCGGTTTGATGGCCGGGTATTTAAGCCGTTGGTGAACCCGTTCAAAGGGGAAGAATTGCAAAAAAAATATGACCGTTTCATGTTGATATTTGACCGTTGGAAGGGAATCAAATGAAATAAATCCCCCTTTCTTTCTTGTTGTAAACCGTAGCAATCAAAAAAAAAAAAAAAAAAAAAAAAAAAAACACATCTCTTTCAAACCAAAACAACCAAACCGAATCATCCACACAAAAAAAAAAAAAAAAAAAAAAAAAAAAAAAAAAAAAAAAAACATCTTCTCCATTCAAACAATGTCTTCATCTTCATCTTCATCATCATCATCATCATCTTCATCTTCTAGTTTTAAATTCGAACCAATTTTGCTTGCGGATATTTCGACGGGTAGTTCTTTTGCATTTTTTCAAGCCGTGTTGGAGGATCTTGAAGACTCAGCAAACTCTGTCGATACCCGGACGTATATTGAACGAAATCGGCTAGACGCGCTCGAAAGACTTATGCAAGACTATTTCGTCGAAGAACCAAGGTGGGGTGAGCATATTTTTCGTCATCGATTTCGCATGAGTCGCCGTTTGTTTCTAAAAATTGTTGGTGATATTGAAGCAAATTTCCAGTACTTTCAAGAGGGGATCGATGCTAGTGGGCACAAAAGTTTCACGGCGATACAAAAATGCACATCAGCAATCAAACAGCTCTCAACAGGTGAACCTCCTGATAACTTTGATGATAATTTACACATGGCTGCAAGAACTTCACGTGAGTCACTTGATTTTTTTTGTGACGCGATCATTGCGTTATATAAGCGTGAGTTCTTACGGACACCGACAGCTCACGACGTTGCACTAGTGCAACAGGCACACGAAGAAAGACATCACATTCCAGGAGTGCTTGGTAGCCTCGATTGTACACATGTCGAGTGGAGGAATTGTCCTAAACGGTTGAAAGGACAATACACGATGGGTGATCATAAAGTTCCGACTATTATGATTGAGTGTGTTGCTTCACAAGATTTGTGGATTTGACATGCGTTTTTTGGACCTCCAGGTTCGAACAACGATATCAATGTGCTGAACCAATCGTCGTTGTATCTGACCGAGCGAAATGGAATGGAGCCAAACACTTCATTTACTGTAAATGGGCGGTTCTACAAACGTGGATACCTTCTCACCGATGGCATCTATCCTAACTGGTCCACCTTTGTTAAAGCATCTCAGCATCCAGTAGATACGAAGGATAGAAAATTCAAGAGACTGCAAGAGGCGTCAAGAAAGGATGTAGAACGAGCTTTTGGTGTCCTTAAAGGGAAATGGAGGATTTTGGACCGTCCTCTCCGGCCACATACAACAGAGAAAATTTCCAAATACGTCTACGCGTGTTGTATATTGCACAACATGATCATAAAAGACGACGGGAGGGCAATATCACCGGTTCATATAATGGACCAACCGGCACCCGTAGTTTATGACCCTAGTGTACTACCGGAGTTACATGACGAAAACATCCATCATCGTCTCCGGTTTGATCTTACTGAGCACGTATCGAGGCTAGACTTGGCTTTCCTGGATGACCCAGCAAACCAACCACCAGCGATTGAAGAATTAATTTAGTTTGTTTTTATTTTTAAAAAAATGTTGCATTGTTCCTTTTAAACATTTATGTACTTTTCTTTCTTAATAAAATGTTATGTGTTTTAGTTATAAATTGTGTTGTTTAATAGTTTAGGGGGAAAAAATAAAAAATTTGGGAGGGCTGAAAAATCATGGGCGCAAGTGAAATTGGTTGGGAGGGCTGGAGGGTTGAGCTGAGTTGGCAGAATTTGATTGGATAAATTTGGGAGGGTTGAATTTTTCAGAATTATCACTCCCTAGACCCTTATGAAGAAATGAAAAGGATTAGGATATTTAATTATACTAGACGATTACCCGTGCATAGCAACGAGATTTTATAGCGGCAGATAAAAAAGTCTATAGGTTACAAACGAAAAATAATAAAAGTTTGAGAATTTGGGGATTAAACATAATGTTTTGAAATCCGATTCGACCCATAAATCAATTTTCAAACTTTAGCTCAGTTCTTTCGTGTTTTATAACTCATTTCAAAGACTATAATATTTTCAATTTTACAAATGTTACACATTCAAATTTTAAATGAAAAAAAAGTGCACAAATAGATGTTCCTTAAATTTGTTTGAAAGTCAATTAATACTTTCCAAATGCCACAAGCTTTCAAGTGTGTTCATTTTTCATGTTTGACCAAGTTAAGTTTTTTCAATAGTATAGATAAGGAAAAAAAAAAAAAAAAAATCTATCGACGACCACGCGTACTAGTTTTTCTTCCCATGTAATGGAGAATGGTAGAGTAGACCGCAATTAACAAATTCTACGAAAGGTAGAAGACAGAAAAGTAAATGAATACAGTCTATTTAGGTTTCGGACGACATTGTGTGTATTGGTAAATCTCTTTTTTTTTTTATATCCCCTCCATAGGTAACATCACAAGAACAAATAATTGTCATACGCAATGTTCATCCAGTTTATGTGTAACAACCCAATATTGGTATAGTTTAAAAAACATGACACTTGGATGAAACATGTACCAAATGGTGACTTATTACATTCTCCAACAACTCTAACTCCTACTCCAACCTAAATTAAACAATTGGTTACACCAAACACATACCCTAAGTGTAAGACTACTAATTGGTAGTTTATCTAGAATTTTTAAGATTGACATGTCCCTTATACCAAACCTTGTTAAATTCGTATTAGAAGTTTATATTTTGAATAATTCACCTAGACAAATACCTTCTGTCATAAGTTGGTAAAAGTTAAGGGTACAATAAGTGAAAGAAAAAAATTAAATCATATTCAATTGGCTAAAGTAACAAAGAGCAACTATAGCTTACCCAAAAAAAATAAAAGGTACCAGGATGAGATCTCAACCATACAAAATGAAAAACGAGTACATGTTTATGCAATATTTATCTTTTTAATGAAAAAAAACTTTATTTCACCTTTTACACACACGCAATCACAAACGTGTGAATGTACCTATTAACTTTTGAGGAAGAAAAATAATGCAAGCACATTATGTTTTTAAGAAAAAAGAAAAAGCAAATGATATACTACTAGCTTGGAGAATTGGAGTAAATGGAGGGGAGTTTATATGCACGTCACCAAAAGTGATGTCCACATCACAATCATGCATATGTAGTATTGTAGTATATGCATCACTAATGTGATTTTGTGATGTGCAAATCACTTTTAATGATGTGCAACTCCCTAAATGAATGGGGGCTTATTTGTGAGCACTATTCATATAGAGATGAGAGCATGATATGAGCAACTAAGTACAAATTAGATACAAGTTCAAGATCTTTTTATCGATTTTATGAACGGAAATGATTGATTAATTACAACTCATTGATGGATTGTGGTTTAAATATTTGTTTTTATATATCACTTTGAACCTGCGCACGTAAGTGTTTTAGTGATGATATGATTGCATGTTGTTTCAACAATCTTATAATTGTCCCATATCTAATCTGTAAAATGTTAACTGACTTACAACTGTATGCACGCCTATATTATGTAGAAGAAACTAGCTATGAGTTCCTATACCTAAACGCTTTGGCAATATGTGCACTTGGAGCTCCTAAGATCGTCTAGAAAGCCTAGAAGAAACTAGCTATAAAACTCTATACCTAAACGCATGGAAAGTATGTACATGTCCGGCGACTAAGCACCTAGAAAGTCTAGACAAAAACTACCATACAACAGGATAACCACCTAGATTGTATTCGTCTATCCTAATTCTAGTTCTCCACGAGTCCCTATTAAATATTAGAGTGAAGTGTTAAAAAAATGAGATGGGTGATGAAAACCTCATCGAGCCACTTTTGGTGATTTGGCAAATAAAAGTTAGAATTTGCAGACCATCCCGTAGGAGTCATGAAGTTGGTCAAATCGCTAGCGCTTAGTGATTCTTATGGATTATTAGATGGGTGCCCAAGGCGGGGTTGGAACTTTTGAGGTTACTCATTGGGATTAAAGTTTTATCTAAGGCTCATGTTTATGTAGCCTAATGATGCTTATAGATTTAACATCGAGTCAAATCTGGGTGCCCGTTAAGGTTGCAGCTTTTGTGGTTACTTCTTAGGGTGAATGTTTCATTTTGATTCAACTTAGGTCATTTTGGTCGTTGGTGCTAATAGTTTGGACGGTGTGCGTATTAAGGGGTTGCAATTAGGCAATGATGCATGTGGATGGGAGTGTAGCTTTAAATATTGAGTAGATACAAGATATCTCACTTTGGTAACGAGGTTGATGCATCTAGGACGGTAAGTGAGGGTTGTGTAAGCGTAGAAAGAATGTGTTAGGGATTTCAATTTTCATCATTGGTTCCTCAAGGTGGAAGTTGCAATATCACATTTTACTATAAATCCAATCAAATATCGAAGCTATGACAACATGACAATTATGACTACTTGCACCTTTCATTCTATGCAATAGCCTTGCATGGTTGTGCCCTTGTACAAGATTTGAGAATTGATTGTGACTAATTTGGTTAGTCATGTTGTCAAACTCTTCTTGACGCATGGGACAATGTTAAAGTTAACACTTATGATCTATGTAGATGGTCGATGAGTATGGTGATTGGTAACATAATCGAGGTGTTCTCTATTAGGTGGTTGACGAGTATGGTCACATATTTGAGGTGTTCTATGGGCAAAAAGGCTAGCTTTGCCGGTTTGGATAGCTCATCTTAAACCACATTTTACTAAACCTCCTTCATGAAACTACGATTGGAGTTGGACTCCTGTTTCTCACGCAGATTTGTTTTTAGAGGACCAGTTGTATCGATGGGGTGAGAGTTATGCTAATGTTGACATGAGTATGACGGGCCTATTCTTGACACAACTTCAGATTAGTTAGCAGAGGGCAAGTTTGATCATTCCATATCAAGTGACTTTTTAGAACACGTGAATAGGGATTGTATTATTATGCTTACCGACACAACATACATATTTTTTAAAGCAACTAGGGAAATTAGCAGGCTTCTTATAGAGCTACGTTACATCTAAAAACTAGGCCTAATTGCTTGTTCTTTTCAATATTCTATACTTTATGTTAATAGCAACGACATGCTTGCAGTAGTTGATAAAAGGTATCTTTTGAAATTGATTAGAGGGCTAGTTGAAAGGAAAGGGCGGGGTTGATAAGTGATGTATCATGGTGAAGCTTACTAGGAAAGGCATCTTTTGAGATTTATTGAAGTGTAATTTATTTATTTCTCATTCAATGATGGTTATCGAATCAATATGTTTATGGCATACACTTAATAATGTAAATATATACATCTACACACACACACATGAAGGGAAGAATGTACAATATTACAATAACATAAGCTCGATAAGGTTTTCGAGCTGAACGGTTGAGTATCTTGATACTAAATGTCGACGTAATTATGGATATTATTGAGCAAGTCTCAAGTAGATTGCAAGTTGGCTTGACCAAATTACATGCATAATGAATGCAATGTAAAAGTTGGTTGTGGTGGTTGGAGGAGTGTGTTTCGTGTCAGGACTTACTACTTATGCTAATTGTCATCATTATTTGATCAGGAGTCAATTGCCGGTCCATGCAATGTTGTTTGTGTATCAAAGGATTGCCGAAATCCCCAACCTTCAGATGAGGAACTTAAAGCAGCGGACTTTGTATTTTATCGTACTTTCAATGTTCAGAGCTGTACTATATTGGATACAATGGATGATAAAGTTGGTGATCTTGAAAGTATGTCTATCAAATGTTCTTTCCCAAACCTTTGCTTTATAAACTATGTCTAGATCTTGTAACATTTTACCTATTATGTGTTTTTAATTTTTGTTACAGTTAATAACATATTTAATCGAAAAGAGAGTGAAATCATAAGTGCTGTCCCTGAAATTGCCTCGGACAAAAAGGAGGAAAACCCGAACATTACTACTGTTAGTGAACCGCAACAGCTTTTAACAACTGTAACTGATAAGCTTCAGGATGATCCCAATTTGCTGAAAAGAAGCATAAGTCCTACAGGATCGGACAAGTCAAATGATCAACCCTTAAAGAAAATCAAGCCTGATGCTAAAAACTTACCTGAGGAAAAAGGTGTTGAGCCTGTAGTTGCTCGGGACTCCGAGAAATTGACGGATGCACCCTTGAAGAAATCAAAGGTTGAGAATTCCAATAAAATACCAGTCAATGCTATTAATTTGAACGGTGTGGGAACATCTGGCACAAAGTCAGAAACGGGTAAAATTAACGTAGCTAATAAGGATAGCATGAAAATGAGTATAATGCCCGAAGATAAGTTGGAGAATAGGGAGATAAACAAGACTCCTTCAGGATCTGATAAATTACAAAATCGACCCTTCAAGAAACGAAAATTTGATTTTATGACACCACTCATGGAAACAGAGGTCGAACTCAAGGATATGTCCGCCAAGAAATCAATAGTTGACAATAAATCAAAACATGAAGACAAGTTACCCGCTGATGTTAATAATCTCAAAGCTTTGGGAACATCTGGTTCAACCAAAGAGAAATTGAACCAAAGGAATGGTAAGGTTTCATTAAAAGTTACAGATGCTTTGGAAGGAAATATAATAAAGAAAACAAAGGATGATTGTTCTCGAGAATTGCCGGGATAATAGAAGGGTAGGCAATAATACAAATGGCAGTAGCGGAGAAGATTTGGTAGCAAGTTCTGCATTATCCAAAGGAAAATCAAAACATGAAGACAAGTTACCCGCTGATGTTAATAATCTCAAAGCTTTGGGAACATCTGGTTCAACCAAAGAGAAATTGAACCAAAGGAATGGTAAGGTTTCATTAAAAGTTACAGATGCTTTGGAAGGAAATATAATAAAGAAAACAAAGGATGATTGTTCTCGAGAATTGCCGGATAATAAAAGGGTAGGCAATAATACAAATGGCAGTAGCGGAGAAGATTTGGTAGCAAGTTCTGCATTATCCAAAGGAAAATCAAAATCTGAGCTTGGTTTGGATTCGGTTAGGAATAATAAGAAACATAAAGGAGGGCAATCTGATGAGAATAAAAAGAAGCTTGCTATGAACAAGTTGCTCAAGGGTTCTGCTTTGTCAATGATAGAGATAATGAAAATTCCGTACCAGGAATTCGTATGTGGTCCAAAGCCAAATGCTGTAAGTTTTCTTTGCATAAGTAACTCTGAAATCCCCTTTTCTAAGATTTTAAGCAAGTGGTGAATGAGAATCTAGCTCATACTAGACAACCGTCTTTCATAGGACCAAAAATTACACAAAATTTGAATAGTGAATTGAATGAAATTGAAATAAACCATTATAACAAACAAGATGACGGCTTTCGTTCAAGATATAGACTAATTCTTCTCGTTAACGCTTTAGTTTCAGGAGATAAACCAACTCATTACATATCTTTGATAGCGATACAAAAGTTGACCTACAACCCTAAGCCTAATGTATATTGATTACCTTTGTCATTAACAATTTATAAGACTACTTTTCCCGATCTTTTATCTAAACAACAAAACCTATCTAATAATAATATTAATGATTTTTCTTCAAAGTATCAAATAATATGCATGGGTCTAACAATGTACCGACTGCATCAGCTTTTGTGTCTCTCTGCGAATAATGGCCATTAAGGTTGAGTCGCATTAAGTGCTGCATTTTACAGTTTAATATTTCCATGTGCACTAGGATTTTTCCTTTCTTGTAGCATGGTGTTATATTCGGGCTGTTTGGAAAATTTCAATTATTTGTTTACAATGAAAACTTTTTTTTTTTTTTTCTCTACGGAGGTGGTTATTATGATTACAAGTGGTGGTTTGACTGGTTTCTAAATAGAATTCTTGCAACAAAGGAATATACGAGTATAAGTTGACATGAAAGACAATTTTTAACAAATGCACTTCATCTTCATGAAGGTGTTATAAGGTTCCCATAAATTTATCTACAGTTTTTTTACATGCGTTTATCATCAGTGATGATGTATCCGGCTTTTATGTTGAACTCGCTTTTTGTTACTACTAACAAAAGTTTCTTGCAAATCTTTTGCAGGATAAAAGTGTCTGGTTTAGGCCACTTGTAAGTGTTTCTCTTGTCTTTATATTTTCTTTCATTCAGTTTATTTTCTTTATCTTTTCTTTAATACTCTCTCTAAGAAGATAACTGATTTTGGAAGTTAATATCCTATTAGAGTATTTTATGCTATCTATCTGCTAACATCTCAATTCTTCAAGTTCTATACTGTTTAAAGTCCATTTAGTTTAATTGTTGGATAAGGAAACATAATTGTATATTGAATGATAGATGAAACGAAGAATCTAATGTGCCAATCTGTATTCATTTTATTATTGTCTTGCATACAACTTATGCTCATATGTATTGGCTTATTATTCTTTTAATGTAGCCTTGGGATCAAAGGTTGAAGAATGCATATGATCAAGGAAAAGCCGTTCTGCTTCACAATGTGGATACAGATTTTACTTCAGCAGACATTGAGGTATAATGTTTATACCAATAAGATGAATCATGTTGCTTTCGTTGTGAGAACTTTTAGTATCTTCAGTAATATAATTGGTGATGTCTTTTATCGAAAAATTTTGTTACAATTTTCAAATATAGTATGAGTCATCTATCTGCAAAAACAACATGAGATTGTATTTTCGTTATCAATATTACAATTGTCTTGGCATATGAGAACTAATTTGAATATCCATCTTTTACTCTTGTATTTGTTAGAATCCTAATTCTAAATATATTTTTAAGACTGAGGATCATTTTAATCTTTTTACTTGAGTCGGTGACAAAGAATGTGTTAAATGGCTCCATCTTTTAACTGTAAAGTGTAACACATACTTACATAAATATTTTCCTTTGTTTACATTGTTGTCTGATTAAACATTTCGTCAACAAGCAAATAATGCTGCCAATGTCATATGTTGGTTTTTCTTTCTATATTATAGGACGTTGGGAGAAGGTAGTAGTTTATTTGACTGTTTTATCTGTATTTCAGGATATAGTTTGGCATGCTTTTAATGAAAATTGTGAAGCAAAGATTGTACAGCGCACTGCAGTATCGAGCCCACATTATGGTATGTTTCAGATAATATATAAGAGGTGCCTAAATGCCTAATTGTCTTACTGTGTATTAATGAAAACTAAAAAACTCTAAACTTCTATTTTCTAGATCAAGCTCTCATTTTGCTTAACACCAAGGAAGCAGCTCAAAGGATCCTTGTAAGATTGGATGAAGAATGCTTGATCTTACCAAACAGGAGGTATGCACATCATATTTCTGAACTTACTAGTACATATGTTAGTATGTGTGGGATGTTTTATTTCTAGGAAGGATTTGCAATAATGGTCACTTTTATATCTCACTATTATATACGCAGGGCCATAGTAACATAATTCGCTAGAAAGGCCACGAATTGCGATCCAGTTCGCATGTTCCCAATTTGGGTACGATTCAGTCGGGAACGGGGAAATCAATGATCCGAATCTCAAACCTTCTCGATCATGAAATTGTTATTTTTTTAAACTTAAATACAGAAACTTTAGTATGTAAATGACTTAATGGTTATGATTTATGAAAATATCATAAGTATCAAACTATATTTTTTAATTTTGGATGTTAGGATTTTTTTAATCCTTAGGAATATATTAATTATTAGGTGCATCGTACTGGAGCGATCCCGAATGAACCTATCCCCCATCGAACTGATTTTAGGAACCTAGCGAACCGCGATCCTGATCCTCGATCGCGAAACCGGAACGATCCCCGTTCCATGTGACTGTGCAAGGCCATGCTTAAGATTGTTACTATTGCATTTGCATATATATCCCTCCAGAGATGCAAAATTACATATATATCCTTTGCATGCATAAAAACCATTGTACCATGTGCATCAAAAACTTGTACCAAGGATATATATGCAATTATTCACCTTTGGAGGGATATAGATATATGCAATTCCATATCATATCAAATATATTATCAGTCACTGTTATAGCGATTTTATTCATCTCTTAGTAGAACCTTCGCTTTGCTTACTATAAGCTTGCTATAGTTAATCGATTGCGGTCTTTTGGCGGTGACGCTAAACAAACAAAATTGTTCCGTCAGTGTACTTGAATATTTTGATTCAGAAAAATTTGGTGACCTTAGTCTCTTGTCATGGAATTTGTGATCTGAAGCAGTACCCTTTTGTGTCTCTTCTAGCTTCACGCCTTTTCTGTTAATTCTTGCTCTGTAAGTTAAATTATATAATAAGATATTCTAGCTGTCTTTTTGTGATATGTGATACTATGCAGTTTGCTCAAGAATAAAACTCATCTTTTCTTCTTTGTTCAGTATTTTCCCCCGATTTCTTGTTTGTTATTTAGCACTTATGCCTCTCAAACTTCATTTCCATCTGAATCCGCAGGCCTCTTGTTGCTACTGTTTGCCCTCCTATATCAACAAAGAAACATTCCAGTTTTTTTGGTCACCTTGTCCTTGATAAGAATAGAGTTCGAAGTCAACGTGAGGTAGTATTATCTTATTATGTTTGTTTATTTTTATTATTTGTTTATGTATTTATTTGTTATACTCAAGATGAGTTTATTTTCCAGGACGAAGCTGTATCTACTTCACATTTTTCACAGCCTAATACAATCGAGTACGACATGGCCATGAGTGGTGTTTACTACAAACAAGGTCCAAAAGGTGGTGGAATAAGATTCATAAGGTTAGAACAGTCATTTTACGCGTACTAGTTTATGTGATTAGATGTCATGCACTCCTGCTTCCATTTCTTTTGTTCATTGAACATCTTAATCTGTGTTATATTTTAGGAACAAGGACTTGAGTTGAAAAAACTTGAGTCCACTCGTGTACAAAAATGAGCATAAAGCTTTATGGACTTGCTGCAATGGAAGAGTGTTTTTGCTGATAGTTTTCACCAGCGTTGCAATCTTTTAAATTATGCTCAAGGTATGCTACGACTGATGTCTTTGCTCTAGTTACTTGCTGAAGTAACAAATGAATATGGACTTCATGCAATTGTTCTTTTCTGCAGAAAAAAAAACGTTAACTTTGTACAGTGTCGTCACCTTGAGGGATACTCATATGATCGGTTCATCCATTTCGATGCATGGTATTTTGATGTGGGTTTAAATGATGGTCTTGTGTCTTTTTGGATTGATCTACTTAGAATCCTTTTTGGTTTTTGTGAGAGATCCGTAGACCTGTAGATTAAAGTTTTAAGTTTATCACCTCCTTTGGGTGTTTCTATAACTCTAGTTTTTACCTCCAGTTAACATGCATGGTGTCTTTGTCTGATTATTTCTTTCTGGAAGAACTTAAGAATACCTCATGCAAGAATTTTTTGCAACCTAAGTGGTATTTGGATTTTCAGTTTTAAACGAATTTTTGCGACTTGTTACTATCAGTAATACAATGATCAGTTTCTTGTATCATTAAACATATAGCTGTTTATAATACAAGCTTAGTTCTATAGATGCAAGCTCTGGAAAATCGGTTTCATTTTAGTTACAAGTTCTTGATAAATCAGTTTTGTATCAGTAAATATTATAATTAATTTGACCTAAACTATTTAAAATCAGATTTAGGAGACTTGTTTATCCACTTGACGGTTTTCACTTGTTCACAAAAAATGGCATGTTTGGTCGTTTTATCTAGTAGGCTTCCGAAACAATATACCATGTGATAATGTTTTTGCAGCGTCAAAATAGAAGAATCAAGAGACTCATACTATTTTTACAGCTCGCCTTATATTACAGTTGATTACATTAGATTTTGTGTTCCATCAAAGAGTCAATGACTAAGCCAATGACATTATTACTGGGTTTGACAACAGTAGTAAATATCGACAATCATTCCTAGTTGGCAATTCAAAAACTTTATAGATTGTAATTATGTTTGAAACGTAGTTGGATTTTTACTAAATGAGTAGAACACTTTAAATCATGAATTTTACATTGCCATCCAAAGGAGAGACAGAATGTCATGCATAATGGTTATGTCACCTAATCAATTTAAATTGTTGTTTGCTAAAACTTAGTTTGGTTTATCAGTTTTTTACTAAATGAGTACCACTTTTTAAATAGTTAAATTTAAAAAGTTTTATCTAAACAATAATGTGCACACTATAATTGACAAAAAGTGCATTGAAGACCTGAGTGCAGTTGTCAATTTGTCTCCAATTAAATGACCTTTTAGAGACTTCTTTCTAAACAAAACATTCTTTAATTATCAAGCAAATTGTTGTGCATTACAACAAAATGAATTAAAGTTTTTCCGGTGGCTAATCAAGAAAATAGATTTGCCTGTGGCATATTATTACATTTATGAATGATTGGATAATATGTAGGGGTTATTGCCATTCTTCTTAGGGGAGAAGGAATGGCCAGGGGTTTTAGACCAGCGGTTTTGGCCATACCGTCGGTTTCACCACTCCCTTGCCCAGCGTTTGGTCTGGCGGTTTGATGGCCGGGTATTTAAGCCGTTGGTGGAACCCGTTCAAAGGGGAAGAATTGCAAAAAAATATGACCGTTTCGTGTTGATATTTGACCGTTGGAAGAGAATCAAATGAAATAAATCCCCCTTTCTTTCTTGTTGTAAACCGTAGCAATCAAAAAAAAAAAAAAAAAAAAAAAAACACATCTCTTTCAAACCAAAACAACCAAACCGAATCATCCACACACAAAAAAAAAAAAAAAAAAAAAAAAAAAAAAAAAAAAAAAAAAAAAACATCTTCTCCCATTCAAACAATGTCTTCATCTTCATCTTCATCATCATCTTCATCTTCCAGTTTTAAATTCGAACCAATTTTGCTTGCGGATATTTCGACGGGTAGTTCTTTTGCATTTTTTCAAGCCGTGTTGGAGGATCTTGAAGACTCGGCAAACTCTGTCGATACCCGAACGTATATTAAAACAAAAACCGGGCTAGACCGCTCGAAAGACTTATGCAATACTATTTCGTCGAAGAACCAAGGTGGGGCGAGCATATTTTTCGTCATCGATTTCGCATGAGTCGCCGTTTGTTTCTAAAAATTGTTGGTGATATTGAAGCAAATTTCCAGTACTTTCAAGAGGGGATCGATGCTAGTGGGCACAAAAGTTTCACGGCGATAAAAAAAATGCACATCAGCAATCAAACAGCTCTCAACAGGTAAACCCTCCTGATAACTTTGATGATAATTACACATGGCTGCAAGAACTTCACGTGAGTCACTTGATTTTTTTTGTGACGCGATCATTGCGTTATATAAGCGTGAGTTTCTTACGGACGCCGACAAGCTCACGACGTTGCACTAGTGCAACAGGCGCACGAAGAAAGACATCACAATTCCAGGAATGCTTGGTAGCCTCGATTGTACACATGTCGAGTGGAGGAATTGTCCTAAACGGTTGAAAGGACAATACACGATGGGTGATCATAAAGTTCCGACTATTATGATTGAGTGTGTTGCTTCACAGATTTGTGGATTTGACATGCGTTTTTTTGGACCTCCAGGTTCGAACAACGATATCAATGTGCTGAAACCCAATCGTCGTTGTATCTGACCGAGCGAAATGGAATGGAGCCAAACACTTCATTTACTGTAAATGGGCGGTTCTACAAACGTGGATACCTTCTCACCGATGGCATCTATCCTAACTGTCCACCTTTGTTAAAGCATCTCAGCATCCAGTAGATACGAAGGATAGAAAATTCAAGAGACTGCAAGAGGCGTCAAGAAAGGATGTAGAACGAGCTTTTGGTGTCCTTAAAGGGAAATGGAGGATTTTGGACCTTTCCTCTCCGGCCACTACAACAAAGAAAATTTCCAAATACGTCTACGCGTGTTGTATATTGCACAACATGATCATAAAAGACGACGGGAGGGCAATATCACCGGTTCATATAATGGACCAACCGGCACCCGTAGTTTATGACCCTAGTGTACTACCGGAGTTACATGACGAAAACATCCATCATCGTCTCCGGTTTGATCTTACTGAGCACGTATCGAGGCTAGACTTGGCTTTCCTGGATGACCCAGCAAAACCAACCACCAGCGATTGAAGAATTAATTTAGTTTGTTTTTATTTTTAAAAAATGTTGCATTGTTCCTTTTAAACATTTATGTACTTTTCTTTCTTAATAAAATGTTATGTGTTTTAGTTATAAATTGTGTTGTTTAATAGTTTAGGGGGAAAAAATAAAAAATTTGGGAGGCTGAAAAATCATGGGCGCAAGTGAAATTGGTTGGAGGGCTGGAGGGTTGAGCTGAGTTGGCAGAATTTGATTGGATAAATTTGGGGGGGTTTTGAATTTTTCAGAATTATCACTCCCTAGACCCTTATGAAGAAATGAAAAGGATTAGGATATTTAATTATACTAGACGATTACCCGTGAAATAGCAACGAGATTTTATAGCGGCAGAAAAAAAAGTCTATAGGTTACAAACGAAAAATAATAAAAGTTTGAGAATTTGGGGATTAAACATAATGTTTTGAAATCCGATTCGACCATAAATCAATTTTCAAACTTTAGCTCAGTTTTCGTGTTTTATAACTCATTTCAAAGACTATAATATTTTCAATTTTTACAAATGTTACACATTCAAATTTAAATGAAAAAAAAGTGCACAAATAGATGTTCCTTAAATTTGTTTGAAAGTCAATTAATACTTTCCAAATGCCACAAGCTTTCAAGTGTGTTCATTTTTCATGTTTGACCAAGTTAAGTTTTTTCAATAGTATAGATAAGGAAAAAAAAAAAAAAAAAATCTATCGACGACCACGCGTACTAGTTTTTCTTCCCATGTAATGGAGAATGGTAGAGTAGACCGCAATTAACAAATTCTACGAAAGGTAGAAGCCCAGAAAAGTAAATAAATACAGTCTATGTAGGTTTCGGACGACATTGTGTGTATTGGTAAATCTCTTTTTTTTTTATAATCCCCTCCATAGGTAACATCACAAGAACAAATAATTGTCATACGCAATGTTCATCCAGTTATGTGTAACAACCCAATATTGGTATAGTTTAAAAAACATGACACTTGGATGAAACATGTACCAAATGGTGACTTATACATTCTCCAACAACTCTAACTCCTACTCCAACCTAAATTAAACAATTGGTTACACCAAACACATACCCTAAGTGTAAGACTACTAATTGGTAGTTTATCTAGAATTTAAGATTGACATGTCCCTTATACCAAACCTTGTTAAATTCGTATTAGAAGTTTATATTTTGAATAATTCACCTAGACAAATACCTTCTGTCATAAGTTGGTAAAAGTTAAGGGTACAATAAGTGAAAGAAAAAAATTAAATCATATTCAATTGGCTAAAGTAACAAAGAGCAACTATAGCTTACCCAAAAAAAATAAAAGGTACCAGGATGAGATCTCAACCATACAAAATGAAAAACGAGTACATGTTTATGCAATATTTATCTTTTTAATGAAAAAAAACTTATTTCACCTTTTACACACACGCAATCACAAACGTGTGAATGTACCTATTAACTTTTGAGGAAGAAAAATAATGCAAGCACATTATGTTTTTAAGAAAAAAGAAAAAGCAAATGATATACTACTAGCTTGGAGAATTGGAGTAAATGGAGGGGAGTTTATATGCACGTCCACCAAAAGTGATGTCCACATCACAATCATGCATATGTATATTGTAGTATATGCATCACTAATGTGATTTTGTGATGTGCAAATCACTTTAATGATGTGCAACTCCCTAAATGAATGGGGGCTTATTTGTGAGCACTATTCATATAGAGATGAGAGCATGATATGAGCAACTAAGTACAAATTAGATACAAGTTCAAGATCTTTTTATCGATTTTATGAACGGAAATGATTGATTAATTACAACTCATTGATGGATTGTGGTTTAAATATTTGTTTTTATATATCACTTTGAACCTGCGCACGTAAGTGTTTTAGTGATGATATGATTGCATGTTGTTTCAACAATCTTATAAATTGTCCCATATCTAATCTGTAAAATGTTAACTGACTTACAACTGTATGCACGCCTATATTATGTAGAAGAAACTAGCTATGAGTTCCTATACCTAAACGCTTTGGCAATATGTGCACTTGGAGCTCCTAAGATCGTCTAGAAAGCCTAGAAGAAACTAGCTATAAAACTCTATACCTAAACGCATGGAAAGTATTACATGTCCGGCAACTAAGCACCTAGAAAGTCTAGACAAAAACTACCATACAACAGGATAACCACCTAGATTGTATTCGTCTATCCTAATTCTAGTTCTCCACGAGTCCCTATTAAATATTAGAGTGAAGTGTTAAAAAAATGAGATGGGTGATGAAAACCTCATCGAGCCACTTTTGGTGATTTGGCAAATAAAAGTTAGAATTTGCAGACCATCCCGTAGGAGTCATGAAGTTGGTCAAATCGCTAGCGCTTAGTGATTCTTATGGATTATTAGATGGGTGCCCAAGGCGGGGTTGGAACTTTTGAGGTTACTCATTGGGATTAAAGTTTTTTTCTAAGGCTCATGTTTATGTAGCCTAATGATGCTTATAGATTTAAACATCGAGTCAAATCTGGGTGCCCGTTAAGGTTGCAGCTTTTGTGGTTACTTCTTAGGGTGAATGTTTCATTTTGATTCAACTTAAGGTCATTTTGGTCGTTGGTGCTAATAGTTTGGACGGTGTGGCGTATTAAGGGGTTGCAATTAGGCAATGATGCATGTGGATGGGAGTGTAGCTTTAAATATGAGTAGATACAAGATATCTACACTTTGGTAACGAGGTTGAATGCATCTAGGACGGTAAGGGAGGGTTGTGTAAGCGTAGAAAGAATGTGTTAGGGGATTTCAATTTTCATCATTGGTTCCTCAAGGTGGAAGTTGCAATATCACATTTTACTATAAATACCAATCAAATATCGAAGCTATGACAACATGACAATTATGACTACTTGCACCTTTCATTCTATGCAATAGCCTTGCATGGTTGTGCCCTTGTACAAGATTTGAGAATTGATTGTGACTAATTTGGTTAGTCATGTTGTAACAAACTCTTCTTGACGCATGGACAAAGTTAAAGTTAACAACTTAATGATTCTATGTAGATGGTCGATGAGTATGGTGATTGGTAACATAATCGAGGTGTTCTCTATTAGGTGGTTGACGAGTATGGTCACATATTTGAGGTGTTCTATGGGCAAAAAGGCTAGCTTATTGGTATAGCTCATCTTAAACCACATTTTACTAAACCTCCTTCATGAAACTACGATTGGAGTTGGACTCCTGTTTCTCACGCAGATTTGTTTTTAGAGGACCAGTTGTATCGATGGGGTGAGAGTTATGCTAATGTTGACATGAGTATGACGGGCCTATTCTTGACACAACTTCAGATTAGTTAGCAGAGGGCAAGTTTGATCATTCCATATCAAGTGACTTTTTAGAACACGTGAATAGGGATTGTATTATTATGCTTACCGACACAACATACATATTTTTTAAAGCAACTAGGGAAAAATTAGCAGGGTTCTTATAGAGCTACGTTACATCTAAAAACTAGGCCTAATTGCTTGTTCTTTTCAATATTCTATACTTTATGTTAATAGCAACGACATGCTTGCAGTAGTTGATAAAAGGTATCTTTTGAAATTGATTAGAGGCTAGTTGAAAGGAAAGGGCGGGTTGATAAGTGATGTATCATGGTGAAGCTTACTAGGAAAGGCATCTTTTGAGATTTATTGAAGTGTAATTTATTTATTTCTCATTCAATGATGGTTATCGAATCAATATGTTTATGGCATACACTTAATAATGTAAATATATACATCTACACACACACACATGAAGGGAAGAATGTACAATATTACAATAACATAAGCTCGATAAGGTTTTCGAGCTGAACGGTTGAGTATCTTGATACTAAATGTCGACGTAATTATGGATATTATTGAGCAAGTCTCAAGTAGATTGCAAGTTGGCTTGACCAAATTACATGCATAATGAATGCAATGTAAAAGTTGGTTGTGGTGGTTGGAGAGTGTGTTTCGTGTCAGGACTTACTACTTATGCTAATTGTCATCATTATTTGATCAGGAGTCAATTGCCGGTCCATGCAATGTTGTTTGTGTATCAAAGGATTGCCGAAATCCCCAACCTTCAGATGAGGAACTTAAAGCAGCGACTTTGTATTTTATCGTACTTTCAATGTTCAGAGCTGTACTATATTGGATACAATGGATGATAAAGTTGGTGATCTTGAAAGTATGTCTTTTCAAATGTTCTTTCCCAAACCTTTGCTTTATAAACTATGTCTAGATCTTGTAACATTTACCTATTATGTGTTTTTTAATTTTTGTTACAGTTAATAACATATTTAATCGAAAAGAGAGTGAAATTTATAAGTGCTGTCCCTCGAAATTGCCTCGGACAAAAAGGAGGAAAACCCGAACATTACTACTGTTAGTGAACCGCAACAGCTTTTAACAACTGTAACTGATAAGCTTCAGGATGATCCCAATTTGCTGAAAAGAAGCATAAGTCCTACAGGATCGGACAAGTCAAATGATCAACCCTTAAAGAAAATCAAGCCTGATGCTAAAAACTTACCTGAGGAAAAAGGTGTTGAGCCTGTAGTTGCTCGGGACTCCGAGAAATTGACGGATGCACCCTTGAAGAAATCAAAGGTTGAGAATTCCAAAAAATACCAGTCAATGCTATAATTTGAACGGTGTGGGAACATCTGGCACAAAGTCAAAACGGGTAAAATTAATGTAGCTAATAAGGATAGCATGAAAATGAGTATAATGCCCGAAGATAAGTTGGAGAATAGGGAGATAAACAAGACTCCTTCAGGATCTGATAAATTACAAAATCGACCCTTCAAGAAACGAAAATTTGATTTTATGACACCACTCTCATGGAAACAGAGGTCGAACTCAAGGGTATGTCCGCCAAGAAATCAATAGTTGACAAATAAATCAAAACATGAAGACAAGTTACCCGCTGATGTTAATAATCTCAAAGCTTTGGGAACATCTGGTTCAACCAAAGAGAAATTGAACCAAAGGAATGGTAAGGTTTCATTAAAAGTTACAGATGCTTTGGAAGGAAATATAATAAAGAAAACAAAGGATGATTGTTCTCGAGAATTGCCGGATAATAGAAGGGTAGGCAATAATACAAATGGCAGTAGCGGAGAAGATTTGGTAGCAAGTTCTGCATTATCCAAAGGAAAATCAAAACATGAAGACAAGTTACCCACTGATGTTAATAATCTCAAAGATTTGGGAACATCTGGTTCAACCAAAGAGAAATTGAATCAAAGGAATGGTAAGGTTTCATTAAAAGTTACAGATGCTTTGGAAGGAAATATAATAAAGAAAACAAAGGATGATTGTTCTCGAGAATTGCCGGATAATAAAAGGGTAGGCCCAAAAATACAAATGGCAGTAGCGGAGAAGATTTGGTAGCAAGTTCTGCATTATCCAAAGGAAAATCAAAATCTGAGCTTGGTTTGGATTCGGTTAGGATAATAAGAAACATAAAGGAGGGCAATCTGATGAGAATAAAAAGAAGCTTGCTATGAACAAGTTGCTCAAGGGTTCTGCTTTGTCAAATGATAGAGATATGAAAATTCCGTACCAGGAATTCGTATGTGGTCCAAAGCCAAATGCTGTAAGTTTTCTTTGCATAAGTAACTCTTGAAATCCCTTTTTCTAAGATTTAAGCAAGTGGTGAATGAGAATCTAGCTCATACTAGACAACCGTCTTTCATAGGACCAAAAATTACACAAAATTTGAATAGTGAATTGAATGAAATTGAAATAAACCATTATAACAAACAAGATGACGGCTTTCGTTCGAGATATAGACCAATTCTTCTCGTTAACGCTTTAGTTTCAGGAGATAAACCAACTCATTACATTATCTTTGATAGCGATACTAAAGTTGACCTACAACCCTAAGCCTAATGTATATTGATTACCTTTGTCATTAACAATTTATAAGACTACTTTTCCCGATCTTTTATCTAAACAACAAAACCTATCTAATAATAATATTAATGATTTTTCTTCAAAGTATCAAATAATATGCATGGGTCTAACAATGTACCGACTGCATCAGCTTTTGTGTCTCTCTGCGAATAATGGCCATTAAGTTGAGTCGCATTAAGTGCTGCATTTTACAGTTTAATATTTCCATGTGCACTAGGATTTTTCCTTCTTGTAGCATGGTGTTATATTCGGGCTGTTTGGAAAATTTCAATTATTTGTTTACAATGAAAACTTTTTTTTTTCTCTACGGAGGTGGTTATTATGATTACAAGTGGTGGTTTGACTGGTTTCTAAATAGAATTCTTGCAACAAAGGATATACGAGTATAAGTTGACATGAAAGACAATTTTTAACAAATGCACTTCATCTTCATGAAGGTGTTATAAGGTTCCCATAAATTTATCTACAGTTTTTTTACATGCGTTTATCATCAGTGATGATGTATCCGGCTTTTATGTTGAACTCGTTTTTTGTTACTACTAACATAAGTTTCTTGCAAATCTTTTGCAGGATAAAAGTGTCTGGTTTAGGCCACTTGTAAGTGTTTCTCTTGTCTTTATATTTTTCTTTCATTCAGTTTATTTTCTTTATCTTTCTTTAATACTCTCTCTAAGAAGATAACTGATTTTGGAAGTTAATATCCTATTAGAGTATTTTATGCTATCTATCTGCTAACATCTCAATTCTTCAAGTTCTATACTGTTTAAAGTCCATTTAGTTTAATTGTTGGATAAGGAAACATAATTGTATATTGAATGATAGATGAAACGAAGAATCTAATGTGCCAATCTGTATTCATTTTATTATTGTCTTGCATACAACTTATGCTCATATGTATTGGCTTATTATTCTTTTAATGTAGCCTTGGGATCAAAGGTTGAAGAATGCATATGATCAAGGAAAAGCCGTTCTGCTTCACAATGTGGATACAGATTTTACTTCAGCAGACATTGAGGTATATGTTTATACCAATAAGATGAATCATGTTGCTTTCGTTGTGAGAACTTTTAGTATCTTCAGTAATATAATTGGTGATGTCTTTTATCGAGAATTTTGTTACAATTTTCAAATATAGTATGAGTCATCTATCTGCAAAAACAACATGAGATTGTATTTTCGTTATCAATATTACAATTGTCTTGGCATATGAGAACTAATTTGAATATCCATCTTTTACTCTTGTATTTGTTAGAATCCTAATTCTAAATATATTTTTAAGACTGAGGATCATTTTATCTTTTTTACTTGAGTCGGTGACAAAGAATGTGTTAAATGGCTCCATCTTTTAACTGTAAAGTGTAACACATACTTACATAAATATTTTCCTTTGTTTACATTGTTGTCTGATTAAACATTTCGTCAACAAGCAAATAATGCTGCCAATGTCATATGTTGGTTTTTTCTTTCTATATTATAGGACGTTGGGAGAAGGTAGTAGTTTATTTGACTGTTTTATCTGTATTTCAGGATATAGTTTGGCATGCTTTTAATGAAAATTGTGAAGCAAAGATTGTACAGCGCACTGCAGTATCGAGCCCACATTATGGTATGTTTCAGATAATATATAAGAGGTGCCTAAATGCCTAATTGTCTTACTGTGTATTAATGAAAACTAAAAAACTCTAAACTTCTATTTTCTAGATCAAGCTCTCATTTTGCTTAACACCAAGGAAGCAGCTCAAAGGATCCTTGTAAGATTGGATGAAGAATGCTTGATCTTACCAAACAGGAGGTATGCACATCATATTTCTGAACTTACTAGTACATATGTTAGCATGTGTGGGATGTTTTATTTCTAGGAAGGATTTGCAATAATGGTCACTTTTATATCTCACTATTATATACGCAGGGCCATAGTAACATAATTCGCTAGAAAGGCCACGAATTGCGATCCAGTTCGCATGTTCCCAATTTGGGTACGATTCAGTCGGGAAAGGGGAAATCAATGATCCGAATCTCAAACCTTCTCGATCATGAAATTGTTATTTTTTTAAACTTAAAACAGAAACTTTAGTATGTAAATGACTTAATGGTTATGATTTATGAAAATATCATAAGTATCAAACTATATTTTTTAATTTTGGATGTTAGGATTTTTTTAATCCTTAGGAATATATTAATTATTAGGTGCATCGTACTGGAGCGATCCCGAATGAACCTATCCCCCATCGAACTGAATTTTAGGAACCTAGCGAACCGCGATCCTGATCCTCGATCGCGTACCGGAACGATCCCCGTTCCATGTGACTGTGCAAGGCCATGCGTTAAGATTGTTACTATTGCATTTGCATATATATCCCTCCAGAGATGCAAAATTACATATATATCCTTTGCATGCATAAAAACCATTGTACCATGTGCATCAAAAACTTGTACCAAGGATATATATGCAATTATTCACCTTTGGAGGGATATAGATATATGCAATTCCATATCATATCAAAATATATTATCAGTCACTGTTATAGCGATTTTATTCATCTCTTAGTAGAACCTTCGCTTTGCTTACTATAAGCTTTGCTATAGTTAATCGATTGCGGTCTTTTGGCGGTGACGCTAAACAAACAAAATTGTTCCGTCAGTGTACTTGAATATTTTGATTCAGAAAAATTTGGTGACCTTAGTCTCTTGTCATGGAATTTGTGATCTGAAGCAGTACCCTTTTGTGTCTCTTCTAGCTTCACGCCTTTTCTGTTAATTCTTGCTCTGTAAGTTAAATTATATAATAAGATATTCTAGCTGTCTTTTTGTGATATGTGATACTATGCAGTTTGCTCAAGAATAAAACTCATCTTTTCTTCTTTGTTCAGTATTTTCCCCCGATTTCTTGTTTGTTATTTTAGCACTTATGCCTCTCAAACTTCATTTCCATCTGAATCCGCAGGCCTCTTGTTGCTACTGTTTGCCCTCCTATATCAACAAAGAAACATTCCAGTTTTTTTGGTCACCTTGTCCTTGATAAGAATAGAGTTCGAAGTCAACGTGAGGTAGTATTATCTTATTATGTTTGTTTATTTTTATTATTTGTTTATGTATTTATTTGTTATACTCAAGATGAGTTTATTTTCCAGGACGAAGCTGTATCTACTTCACATTTTTCACAGCCTAATACAATCGAGTACGACATGGCCATGGAGTGGTGTTTACTACAAACAAGGTCCAAAAGGTGGTGGAATAAGATTCATAAGGTTAGAACAGTCATTTTACGCGTACTAGTTTATGTGATTAGATGTCATGCACTCCTGCTTCCATTTCTTTTGTTCATTGAACATCTTAATCTGTGTTATATTTTAGGAACAAGGACTTGAGTTGAAAAAACTTGAGTCCACTCGTGTACAAAAATGAGCATAAAGCTTTATGGACTTGCTGCAATGGAAGAGTGTTTTTGCTGATAGTTTTCACCAGCGTTGCAGTCTTTTAAATTATGCTCAAGGTATGCTACGACTGATGTCTTTGCTCTAGTTACTTGCTGAAGTAACAAATGAATATGGACTTCATGCAATTGTTCTTTTCTGCAGAAAAAAAAAACGTTAACTTTGTACAGTGTCGTCACCTTGAGGGATACTCATATGATCGGTTCATCCATTTCGATGCATGGTATTTTGATGTGGTTAACTGATGGTCTTGTGTCTTTTTGGATTGATCTACTTAGAATCCTTTTTGGTTTTTGTGAGAGATCCGTAGACCTGTAGATTAAAGTTTTAAGTTTATCACCTCCTTTGGGTGTTTCTATAACTCTAGTTTTACCTCCAGTTAACATGCATGGTGTCTTTTGTCTGATTATTTCTTTCTGGAAGAACTTAAGAATACCTCATGCAAGAATTTTTTGCAACCTAAGTGGTATTTGGATTTTCAGTTTTAAACGAATTTTTGCGACTTGTTACTATCAGTAATACAATGATCAGTTTCTTGTATCATTAAACATATAGGCTGTTTATAATACAAGCTTAGTTCTATAGATGCAAGCTCTGGAAAATCGGTTTCATTTTAGTTACAAGTTCTTGATAAATCAGTTTTGTATCAGTAAATATTATAATTAATTTGACCTAAACTATTTAATCAGATTTAGGAGACTTGTTTATCCACTTGACGGTTTTCACTTGTTCACAAAAATGGCACGTTTGGTCGTTTTATCTAGTAGGCTTCCGAAACAATATACCATGTGATAATGTTTTTGCAGCGTCAAAATAGAAGAATCAAGAGACTCGTATACTATTTTTACAGCTCGCCTTATATTACAGTTGATTATTAGATTTTGTGTTCCATCAAAGAGTCAATGACTAAGCCAATGACATTATTACTGGGTTTGACAACAGTAGTAAATATCGACAATCATTCCTAGTTGGCAATTCAAAAACTTTATAGATTGTAATTATGTTTGAAACGTAGTTGGATTTTTACTAAATGAGTAGAACACTTTAAATCATGAATTTTACATTGCCATCCAAAGGAGAGACAGAATGTCATGCATAATGGTTATGTCACCTAATCAATTTAAATTGTTGTTTGCTAAAACTTAGTTTGGTTTATCAGTTTTTTACTAAATGAGTACCACTTTTTAAATAGTTAAATTTAGAAAGTTTATCTAAACAATAATGTGCACACTATAATTGACAAAAAGTGCATTGAAGACCTGAAGTGCAGTTGTCAATTTGTCTCCAATGAAATGACCTTTTAGACTCTTCTTTCTAAACAAAACATTCTTTAATTATCAAGCAAATTGTTGTGCATTACAACAAAATGAATAAAGTTTTTCCGGTGGCTAATCAAGAAAATAGATTTGCCTGTGGCATTATTACATTTATGAATGATTGGATAATATGTAGGGGTTATTGCCATTCTTCTTAGGGGAGAAGGAATGGCCAGCGGTTAGATCAGCGGTTTGGCCATACCGTCGGTTTCACCACTCCCTTGCCCAGCGGTTTGGTCTGGCGGTTTGATGGCCGGGTATTTAAGCCGTTGGTGAACCCGTTCAAAGGGGAAGAATTGCAAAAAAAATATGACCGTTTCGTGTTGATATTTGACCGTTGGAAGAGAATCAAATGAAATAAATCCCCCTTTCTTTCTTGTTGTAAACCGTAGCAATCAAAAAAAAAAAAAAAAAAAAAAAAAAACACATCTCTTTCAAACCAAAACAACCAAACCGAATCATCCACACAAAAAAAAAAAAAAAAAAAAAAAAAAAAAAAAAAAAAAAAACATCTTCTCCATTCAAACAATGTCTTCATCTTCATCTTCATCATCATCTCTTCATATTCCATTCCAAGTTTTTGCAATTTTCAACCAATTTTTGAGCTCGCAAATTGTCGACGAACGTTTATTTGATCAAACCGTAGGGAGGACTTGAAGACTCGTGCAATACTCATTTCGTCCGAAGACATATGACAACGGGGCCAAAACTATGCAAATATGTCGAAAATTGGGCAGCATTTTCGTCATCGATTTCGCATGAGTCGCCGTTTGTTTCTAAAAATTGTTGGTGATATTGAAGCAAATTTCCAGTACTTTCAAGAGGGGATCGATGCTAGTGGGCACAAAAGTTTCACGGCGATACAAAAATGCACATCAGCAATCAAACAGCTCTCAACAGGTGAACCTCCTGATAACTTTGATGATAATTTACACATGGCTGCAAGAACTTCACGTGAGTCACTTGATTTTTTTTGTGACGCGATCATTGCGTTATATAAGCGTGAGTTCTTACGGACACCGACAGCTCACGACGTTGCACTAGTGCAACAGGCACACGAAGAAAGACATCACATTCCAGGAGTGCTTGGTAGCCTCGATTGTACACATGTCGAGTGGAGGAATTGTCCTAAACGGTTGAAAGGACAATACACGATGGGTGATCATAAAGTTCCGACTATTATGATTGAGTGTGTTGCTTCACAAGATTTGTGGATTTGACATGCGTTTTTTGGACCTCCAGGTTCGAACAACGATATCAATGTGCTGAACCAGTCGTCGTTGTATCTGACCGAGCGAAATGGAATGGAGCCAAACACTTCATTTACTGTAAATGGGCGGTTCTACAAACGTGGATACCTTCTCACCGATGGCATCTATCCTAACTGGTCCACCTTTGTTAAAGCATCTCAGCATCCAGTAGATACGAAGGATAGAAAATTCAAGAGACTGCAAGAGGCGTCAAGAAAGGATGTAGAACGAGCTTTTGGTGTCCTTAAAGGGAAATGGAGGATTTTGGACCGTCCTCTCCGGCCACATACAACAGAGAAAATTTCCAAATACGTCTACGCGTGTTGTATATTGCACAACATGATCATAAAAGACGACGGGAGGGCAATATCACCGGTTCATATAATGGACCAACCGGCACCCGTAGTTTATGACCCTAGTGTACTACCGGAGTTACATGACGAAAACATCCATCATCGTCTCCGGTTTGATCTTACTGAGCACGTATCGAGGCTAGACTTGGCTTTCCTGGATGACCCAGCAAACCAACCACCAGCGATTGAAGAATTAATTTAGTTTGTTTTTATTTTTAAAAAAATGTTGCATTGTTCCTTTTAAACATTTATGTACTTTTCTTTCTTAATAAAATGTTATGTGTTTTAGTTATAAATTGTGTTGTTTAATAGTTTAGGGGGAAAAAATAAAAAATTTGGGAGGGCTGAAAAATCATGGGCGCAAGTGAAATTGGTTGGGAGGGCTGGAGGGTTGAGCTGAGTTGGCAGAATTTGATTGGATAAATTTGGGAGGGTTGAATTTTTCAGAATTATCACTCCCTAGACCCTTATGAAGAAATGAAAAGGATTAGGATATTTAATTATACTAGACGATTACCCGTGCATAGCAACGAGATTTTATAGCGGCAGATAAAAAAGTCTATAGGTTACAAACGAAAAATAATAAAAGTTTGAGAATTTGGGGATTAAACATAATGTTTTGAAATCCGATTCGACCCATAAATCAATTTTCAAACTTTAGCTCAGTTCTTTCGTGTTTTATAACTCATTTCAAAGACTATAATATTTTCAATTTTACAAATGTTACACATTCAAATTTTAAATGAAAAAAAAGTGCACAAATAGATGTTCCTTAAATTTGTTTGAAAGTCAATTAATACTTTCCAAATGCCACAAGCTTTCAAGTGTGTTCATTTTTCATGTTTGACCAAGTTAAGTTTTTTCAATAGTATAGATAAGGAAAAAAAAAAAAAAAAATCTATCGACGACCACGCGTACTAGTTTTTCTTCCCATGTAATGGAGAATGGTAGAGTAGACCGCAATTAACAAATTCTACGAAAGGTAGAAGACAGAAAAGTAAATAAATACAGTCTATTTAGGTTTCGGACGACATTGTGTGTATTGGTAAATCTCTTTTTTTTTTTATATCCCCTCCATAGGTAACATCACAAGAACAAATAATTGTCATACGCAATGTTCATCCAGTTTATGTGTAACAACCCAATATTGGTATAGTTTAAAAAACATGACACTTGGATGAAACATGTACCAAATGGTGACTTATTACATTCTCCAACAACTCTAACTCCTACTCCAACCTAAATTAAACAATTGGTTACACCAAACACATACCCTAAGTGTAAGACTACTAATTGGTAGTTTATCTAGAATTTTTAAGATTGACATGTCCCTTATACCAAACCTTGTTAAATTCGTATTAGAAGTTTATATTTTGAATAATTCACCTAGACAAATACCTTCTGTCATAAGTTGGTAAAAGTTAAGGGTACAATAAGTGAAAGAAAAAAATTAAATCATATTCAATTGGCTAAAGTAACAAAGAGCAACTATAGCTTACCCAAAAAAATAAAAGGTACCAGGATGAGATCTCAACCATACAAAATGAAAAACGAGTACATGTTTATGCAATATTTATCTTTTTAATGAAAAAAAACTTTATTTCACCTTTTACACACACGCAATCACAAACGTGTGAATGTACCTATTAACTTTTGAGGAAGAAAAATAATGCAAGCACATTATGTTTTTAAGAAAAAAGAAAAAGCAAATGATATACTACTAGCTTGGAGAATAGGAGTAAATGGAGGGGAGTTTATATGCACATCACCAAAAGTGATGTCCACATCACAATCATGCATACGTGGTGTTGTAATATATGCATCACTAATGTAATTTTGTGATGTGCACGTCACTTTTAATGATGTGCAACTCCCTAAATGAAGTGGGGCTTATTTGTGAGCACTATTGTCATTACAATAAACAATGTTTTTACTTCCTTAAAAATAATAGAGGGAATTCTCAAAATAGGCCAAAAACATTCCCATATTTCAAGACTTGGCCACAAACCACACCCTTTTTTCATTTTGTCAACGCTCGACTGCTCGACTCCATTATTTTTTTGACATGTTTCTTTGCAAGTACAAGTGTTAGGTGGGGATAATTTTTTGGTTTTGGCTTAAATGACAAATATGCCCTTATCATATTTCTTTATTAATTACTCTCACCAACCCACCTAACCCACCACCTAGCACCACTGCTCAACCACCACTGCTCAACCACCGCTGCTCAACCACCACTGCTCAACTGGTCAACCACCCCTACTAAACTGGTCAACCATCATTTGATATATATATATATTTCTTCAAAACCCATCTTTCAATATATATAATCTTTTATTAGAATGAAGACACAATATATATAATCTTCAACAGCAGCAGTTACTATTAAACTCTATCTTTCAATTGAAATGAAGACACAATTCTTAGATAATCATTGACTATTAGTGTTATTGCCAAATTCAGTACAGATAAACATAAGCTAAGTTAGTTTTTGATCATAATAATAAGATGAGTTATCTACTCAAAACTTAATTCATGGTTTCATAGAGTTCACATATCTGCCTTATCAAAAACAAAAGAAGGAGGAGATGAATAGCAGTAAACCTGAATCGATAATAACTCCATATCAAACAACTTCAAATCCAAACTAACCTAAACCCATCACCATACATTACGATCACAACAAACCCAAACAACAACTCCATCATCTACCATCCTAAACCCATCTCCTCAACCTACACGACTCGAACATAAAAAAAAAAAAAAATGGATCTCAGATTTGTTCAATTAACACATTCGAATATTATAGATCTTTAAAGACTTTGTGTGTTTGAACTAAACTCTTCATTGATCTGTGAGATGCATAAACACCTCTCTTTATATCCGAAAAATAAAGAAAGATTCATAACAAATTTGTTATGTTCTTTCTTTGTTTCGTTCAAGCAATTATCACAACAAGAGAACCTACCTGAAACCTCTATAAAGAGATCTTGATGACACAAGATGAACTTCGGTGTGTATTTGCTTCAATTAAGATGATGAATTTCGGAGTAATAAGGATGATGTGCTGCGATTCTTGTGGAGTAATATGATTGGGTGTTTACTGTGTTCGAATGTTTGCTACGGTAGTTATAAGAATGGGATCTTGGGGTTTGTAACAGATTTGATTGGAGATATAAAGTTGGAATTATGCTTGCGATGTTCGCGTGACGGGGTTTACCGAGAAGAAAAGAGGAAGGGGAAGGTGGTGATGGCGGCGGCGTGGTGGCAGTGGCGGTGGGTGGCGCGTGGGTGGTGTTGCGGTAGGAGTCACGAGCTAAAACGCTCCAGAAACGAAGAGGGTGCACCAATCTATCGATTTGGCTAGAAAAGTAGCTCGCCTGAAAATTTTCCGGTGGCCGGCGATGGGGAAAGAGAGAGAGAAGAGAGTTAGTGATTTTGGTGTCTATTTATATATGGGTATATTTGTCATTTAAGCCAAAACCAAAAAAATATCCCCACCTAACACTTGTACTTGCAAAGACACATGTCAAAAAAATAATGGAGTCGAGCAGTCGAACAGTCGAGCGTGGACAAAATGAGAAAAAAGGTGTGGTTTGTGGCCAAGTCTTGAAATATGGGAATGTTTTTGGCCTATTTTGGGAATGTTTTTACTTCCTTAAAAATAATATTTGATTTTTAATTCATGATCTTAGTAAATTGCACTTGATTAATAATAAAATTTATCAAGAACAAAGTGAAACTTTTTACTATTATCATAGGCGCAACTTTCAAATGAGAAATGATACTTCTACAGAAACTTTTACTTTGCACACGGAATGTAGAGATATATTTACCATTCTGCCCTCATAGCTGCTTATTAGTTTTCAAACTTTTCGACTATATTTTTGGTTTTAAGAAAAAAGAAAAACCGAAAATGCGGTGCGGTTGCGGTTTTATCCGTAAAACCGAACCACAAACCCGCACCGCACCGCACATTGATTATTTAAAACAAAAAAACGTGACATTGATTATTTAATGTGTGTTATAAGGCTTCTAGTGCATATTATCATTAATATTCTTATAAGTTATAGGTGATGTGTGTGTTTACATTAAACATATGCATTGTTATAACCGGAAAAACCCAACATTGTAAACCAAAAACCGCAAAAACCCACATTAATTATATAAATCATAAGTGATGGTGCGATGCTGTTAAAACCCGCAAAAACCGAAACCGCAAAACGTGGTGCGGTTTGGTTTCCATTTTTATAGAAACCGCAAGTACGATTGCGGTTCGGTTTTAGTCAAAACCCGCACCAAACCTCGTCGTGCTCACCCTTAGAAGATGGAGTGGAAGAGAAGAACGGTCTGAATAGGAAAGTCCAACATGTACAAATTATGCGTGAATTAATAATAAGGAAAAGAAAATAAAAAATAGGTCAAATAACATTGGGGTATAAAAGTAAAATTATGTTATTTTTTTGTGTGTAAAGTAAAATGATCAGTGGAAACATCAACTCCCCTTTCAAATAGGCAATCTCGATTATTGACAACTAAAGTAAACTTAATGAGTGCATTAGCGTAAATAAAAGTTAGTTTCTTTTATTTTGTTTTTAATGAACTATCGTGTATCTTATTAATCGATTGTGACTTCGGTTATCATTAGATTCTTTCGGGATAAGGATAACCATCATATTTCATACTCCCTCCGTGGAAACTTATTTAGACCGACTTACATCTGCTAAAATAAGTTACGTGATCGTTTATGGACTCTAGGTTGTTACGCCTTTGATCTAGGATTTACTATGAAAAGTATGATGATAATATTGACGGAATATTCTAATGAAAGAAACAATACTATCACAACAAGGTTTTGCCAAACTTTCTCTTTGTTATTAAACTCAGCCCCAATGCTACGTGATCAAATATAGCACGGTTACTCTACAACAATAACAAGGATCAAGGAAAACCTTGATTACCTTGAGGCTAAACAAAACTAAACAACATTAGACCCTATGTCTAATGTTCCCACACACACTCTTTTGATGTTTTACATATTGACACCCTTTGGTGTTTAAATTCTAAGTATACTAAAACATTTGTAAAACATATTGGTGTTCACATAGTGACACAGTGACACACACTTTTATCTAAGGGTGTGATCTCCTTTTTATAGAACAAAGGAGGTCATTACAAAATTGATAAGCTTTTGTCTACTACTTGCTTGTTATGTGTCAGTCATTAAGATACAACATGTATCTTGTTTTACAACTTTGTTGACTGAACAAATATCTAGATATTATCTAAGGATAATATCTTCTTCATCCTTATCCATCCAGCAGTAGTATGACTCACTGATCAGCAGTTCCATTTGTACTAGCAGTTATAACTGTTTGCACTAGCAGTTCCAACTGTTTGCACTAGCAGTCTTAACTGTTGCACTAGCAGATCTAACTGCTACCTTCTTTGCATCAAGCAGTTCCAACTGCTAGGTGTATTTTGCTTATCATTTCAGTAATCCTTATGTTTCATTCTTCTTATTTTGTATCATCAAATCTATGAAATATAATTCCCAACAATATGGATGTGGATGAAAGGAAAGAAGGTGGAACTCAGGAACAACAAATTGTTTCTGCTGGTGATTCTGCTGCTAAGCTTAATGATTTTGCTGCTAGGCCAACTGATTCTGTTGTTGGCCCTTCAGAAATGAAAGAAGCAGAATTCTCAAATAATGAGGTGGATTTCAACAATCTTCCATCAAATTATCAAGTTCCTTCTACTCCACAAACAAGAATTCACAAAGTCCACTCCCTAGATAATGTGATTGGAGATGTACAATCAGGTGTGAAGACAAGACAACAACTGATGTCTTCAGACCAACAAGGGCTTCTTGATGCCCTTTATGCTTCAAAGCAGCATGAGTTTTCAAACTCTTGCTTGTTTGTATGTTTTCTCTCACAAGATGAACCAAAGAACATTCTGAAAGCCTTAGATAATTCAAGCTGGGTAGAAGCTATGCAAGAGGAGCTTCTTCTGTTCAAGATTCAGAAAGTATGGGTGCTAGTTGATTTATCTAGGAATGCAAAGGTAATTGGCACTAGATGGGTTTTCAAGAATAAAAGGGATGAAAGAGGAATAGTGATTCGAAATAAGGCTATATTAGTAGCCCAAGGGTACACACAAGAAGAAGGAATAGACTATGATGAAGTTTATGCTCCAGTAGCAAGGATTGAGGCAATTAGGCTTTTCTTAGCTTATGCTTCATTTTTAGGCTTCACAGTCTACCAAATGGATGTCAAGAGTGCATTTTTACATGGAACAATTGAAGAAGAGGTGTATGTTACACAACCTCCAGGCTTCATTGACCCATTACATCCAAACAAAGTGTACAGAGTAGTGAAAGCTCTATATGGCCTTCATCAGGCACCAAGAGCTTGGTATGCAACACTAGCTTCCTACTTATTAGAAAATTGATTTCAAAGAGGAAAGATTGATCAGACACTGTTCATCAAACAACACAAGAAGGATCTTCTGTTAGTGCAGGTGTATGTGGATGACATTATCTTTGGATCTACTAGGAAGGAGATGTGTTTAGAGTTTGAGAAACTTATGCATGATAAGTTTCAGATGAGTTCTATGGGAGAACTCACATTCTTTTTGGGTCTGCAAGTTAAGCAATCATCTGAAGGCATATTTATTAGTCAAGACAAATATGTTGCAGAGATACTTAGAAAATTTCAATTTGCTGATTCAAAAGTGGCAAGCACACCAATGGACTCTAAGAAGCACCTTCTGAAAGATGAAGATGGAGAAAATGTGGATATACACACTTACAGATCTATCATAGGCTCCTTGATGTATCTTACATCATCTAGACCTAATATCATGTTCCATGTCTGTGTTTGTGCAAGATTTCAGGTAACTCCAAAGGTTTCTCATTTAATTGCAGTCAAGAGAATTTTTAGATATCTCAAAGGTCAACCAAGGCTGGGTATATGGTATTCTAGGGAATCTCCTTTTGACTTGGTAGCATATTCGGATAGTGATTATGCTGTTGCTAGCTTGGACAGAAAGTCAACAACTGGAGGATGTCAATTCTTTGGGTGTAGACTTGTCTCATGGCAGTGTAAGAAGCAAACAAGTGTGGCAAATTCAACAACTGAAGCTGAATATATAGCTGCTACAAGTTGTTGTGGTCAGGTTGTAACACCCCCTAATTTATTTTGTGGCAGCGGAAAAATAATTAGGGTGTTACGGTGAGGATCGAAGTTAAAATTTTAGAAAACGGCCCAGAAGAGGCGTTTTGAAAGTTATATGTCATTCAAAATCATACATTTGTTATAAGGGTGAATTATCTGATTTGAAAATCCCATTAAAAAAGTGTGATAATTTAGAAGAAATGACATATTTGATTTTACACCATTTTATTTATCAGAGTATATGATGCCCGCTCCGTGTCTTGTCCTGCTTCGTTAATTACCTGAGATAAACATGCTTAAAACGTCAACACAATGGTTGGTGAGTTCGTGGAGTTTAATAGGTAATAACTTTCTTTCAATAAGTTCAAGAGGTGTACAATGATAGTTGAAATAAATACTAGTACATCATGAAGTAAATAACAAGTTGCGTTGGGTAAAAATCCACAAGTAAATCATTTATGAACTCAGATGATCATAAGTTTCAAGTTTTAAATGAAAATGAGCTACGTTGTTATACGCTCGAAATGAAATGATGGGTCAACTTTTAAAAGTAACGATATACCAAGCATTGAGCTGTCTATATTAGAAGACACAACTAAGTCACATATGATAACAGTTAAGTTCCAAGTACAGGATACATAATCCAAACACCTAGTGAAAACAATAGTATAAAGTCTGAAGTCTATCAGTGTGGAGTGGTGGTTTACTAAATACAGCTGTATCCAAATATATATGAAACATTCATATACTTATAAAGTTATATTTCCCTAAGCCTCATGACACGCAAAACGTTAACAAAGTACCGTAAGACGGCGGAGTCCACATCAGGTTACTGATGGGTTTTGCCCTCAAGTAATAGGTGACTTGCCAGTTCCTATTTTTCTCAAATATAGTACATCGCGACTAAATACGACTAACCAATAGGCATTCCGTCAAAGTATTTAGTGGGATAGGTCGTCAACCTCCAACAGGTTTCGAAGCTGTTTACTATATTCGCGCTCACCGCAGTGATTAATGGCTCATGATAGAGGGACTTTATGGCAATATAGTAAACTTAGGCAATATAGGTTTCAAGGGTTCATAGAATATGCGTACTTTAGTCTTGGCAATTATTTCTAGTGAAAAGTAGAAATATCATAGTAAAGTTAACTGTACATTCAATTGCTACATGAATGTGTATAATGAGTTTCAGTATCATGTTACAACAAGTAGTTTGTTATCTTTCAAACACAGTGTTTCAGTTAGCAAGCAATTTGCAAGTATAACGAGCATATATCCCTTCCAAAGGGTGATTCAAAACATGTAAAGCATAGTTGATGATTTTGAGTAAATCATGAGAGTTTTCAGAGTATAAAAGTAAACTTAAAACAGTTGAAGCATGTATCTCCCCCAAAAGAGTTATTAAAAACAAATATTAAAAGTAGGGGCCACGACTCACCTTGAGTGTTACTGGTGATGGTGAAAGTAAATTCAGGGGTGATTATAGTAACGGCTCCAAAACAAAACCTGGTAAATACAATGTCTGAGAATCTGACCAAATACTAGTGGTGGGCGTGGAATGAATAGTGAATATTGAATGATGAGTGATGAATAACGATCTGATCGTTGAGTGTGAAAGTGTTATGCCTACAGTGCTTACAATTTAAAAATAGTGTTACTTCTTCAAAGAATGAATGAAATGCTATGCAATGTTAACTCGAAATGTTTCTGGTGTTAATAAGTAACAAGAGTTACATATTATGCAAATAAAATGTACAAAAATGCATATGAAGTGAAGGTGTGATGAAAAATGGAAAATGAAATAAGAATGTCAAGTATAAACAGTAGGTCCTTGTTCTTTTCCAAATTTTACACTTTCTACCCTAACTGCGTGTGCGTTACACCGTTAGTCCTTTGTTAAGTCCATAGTCCATAAATAGTCCAAAAAATTGTCCAAAAGTACAAGTAAGGCTTGTCATTCAATAATATGTCCATTTATACCCTCTATGTTCTGTTTTCTCAACTTCAGTCCATACAGTTCTCGGTTGGGCAGTTTTAGTCCTTCTAGTTAAAGTGCGTTACATTTTTAGTCCAAAGGTGTAAATAATGGTGGGAAAAAGGTGGCGAGTTTTTCTGTTGCTTATTTAAGTCAAATGAAACTTATTTCATCTGCTTATTTGTTGTTATCTTATTTTTACATTGAATGGGCTTTAACGAGCCATAAAACTACGCCCAATAACATTTTTAGTTCGTGGGTTCTTGAGGGGGTTTGGTATATCAAAACGCTCATTTTCATCATCTTATTTTATATTTAGAAGTGCCAAAAAGCCAGCTTATCTTATAGCTTATAAAACAGCTTAATGGGCTTAATAACCCATGTCGCCATTCTTAGTGATTTTCAAAACAGACTCTTGCAGTTTACTTTGGTTATTTTTAAAGGTCGATACATGGGTATCATTACGAGTCGTCTAAATAAAAAGGGTAGCTAGTTATGTCGTTTAATAGATTGTGTAAAGAAAAGACGTGATTGTTTTGTGGGATCGTGAGATATGGGGTCGCTTTTAAAGTCACTTGGGGCGTTTTCTTATAAAAAATACTTAGGAAAAACTTAGTGTTTATCCTCATATCTCTTATACGCATGGTGTTTAAGTTTTTATATGTTCATATATTGTATGAATGAGACAGGTAAACATGAGTGGGTGTGTGAGTGACTGTTAATTCCTCCCAAGAGGGAATTCGACACACGTTGGTGAGTACACCAAATGGGATGCATGTAGAGAAAATATATATATAGTACGTGATCCCATATATGCTCGAGAGTAAAAGAGAATGATGCATGAAATGCTATTTAACGTGCAAGTAGTGTGTTGGGGTGATCTCTAAACCTTCCTCAGTGTGACATGCCCCGCTTTCTGGTTTTCATGAACTCGTTATGCACAAGATCAATATGTAACAGAAAGGATACGTTCGAGTGTACATATGCATGGGTGATTTTGTGTGCGTGAGAAATGAAAACAGAAGAGTTACTAGATACTTACTACACCTTAGAAAGGTGGTGAAGGAAGCTGTGGAAGTCGAGTGAAACACAAGGACGAAGGCAGTCTACTCGCTAGGACTTGAAATAAGTGTTAGCGTATTTCTTCTTTGCTTGGTTGTTCCCAAACGTTTCTGGGTTCGTAGGGTATTTAGTGAGTGTGAAATGTGTAGGAAATGGGCAGTGTAGGCTGCTAGAAAAGGGTGGGTTATATAGAGATAGACTACTCATGTTTTTGACTATATTACCCTCAAAGCTCAATCATGGATATTTACTGTGGATCAATAGGATTTTATAGTACATAGGGATATAGTTTCTGACAGAATTAGATTTTAGTAAAGATATGGGAGTGTGGGAACCTTATCCTTTGTTTTTGTGGCATGTACGTATTCGATTTGTATTTTAAACGAGGGTCAAGTGGGTTTAGTGAGCCACAATTCTCTACTGCTGCTCTAACTGTTTATTTAACATCATGAAATGTTAACATTATCATTAGAAATTCGTAGGTAAAAGCTTGGTTCGAATTGGTTAGGTTTTGGGATTTTTAGTCATACGAGTTTGGGTAATTATGGGACAAACAAATGGGTCTTGAAAATCCTAATAATTCGTGATCTTTAAATCTGGAATTTGGCTCGTGTATAGCCTGGTAGGTGGTGATCAATATGGTGCAAAAACCTATACGAGTTGTGTTTAGAATTCGAAAGAAAAACGAGGTGCTTGTGATGTATCTGGTCGACCCAGAAATGAAATAAACTAAAAAAGTTAAGTCTGGTGAACAGTACTCATAAGTGGGTGTTGGGCTGAGTTGTTGGGCTGGACAAGATTAGGTCCGGTTGGTTTGTAGCTTGGTTTAATTTAGTGAAGTAATTAGTGAATAAGATTAGAATTAGTTAAGTGTAGTTAAGGAAAGATCATATATGTTTAGTGTAGGTATTACATTAATACTTATTATGATTATTGGGATTCAGGCTTAGTGAAAATGATGGTGTGTGTATAAGCGCGTCTCGATGTACATGTCGCTACTTAATATATATCTTGAAGCGTAACGTGATAATAATAATAATGATAAGAGAAAATTTTAAATTCTCCCGTAAAAATGGGTTTTATTAAACAGTAACTCAAGGTTATCACTAATTAATGGGAATTATTACAATGGATTTTTGCAGTGTCTTACACAGGTTCTATGGCTTCAAAACAACTTCTTGACTATGGGTACAATTTCTTAAACACTGTTATTCATATTGATAATAGTAGTACAATTTGTATTATTAAAAATCCAGTGCAACATTCTAAAATAAAACACATTGAAATTAGACATCACTTTATAAGAGACTGCAATGAGAAAAGATTAATTCAAGTACTTAAAATTGCTTCAGAATTCAATTTTGCAGATCTGCTAACCAAAGCTTTTGATGTTGGAAGGTTTCAAGACTTGGTAGCAAGTATTGGAATGCTTAATCTTTGAATTTTCAATCTGATGTGTTTTTGTAAATAAATTTTTGTTTGTGCTGCTAGCTTTAAAAGATACTACTGCTATTACAAAAAGTTTGTGCTGCTAGTACAAATTTAAAATGTGTTATTCATATAGTTGGTCTTATGATTTTTCTAATGCAAGACAAGTACTTTGTACTTTGTTCTTTTGGTTTTAGACTAACAATTTCAGGTATGAATATGTGAACACAAAGGAAATTTCAAGTGAAATGGAAGCAACACAATGCTGATATTGGCTGCTGCCATAATAGGTTTATGATGGACTGAGTTTGGGAATTTAAAACTCATTAAAACTATTTTCTTGAAACCTAGTTATGATATTTCACATTGAATTGATGACTTAGTTGATCAGATAGTAACTGATGCAATTCACTTTCTATCATTTTATACTTTCAAGTATAATGAGTAAGTCTAAGGACATCTGATAGAAAGAACAGCTAGTAAAAGTGAATCTAACACTTGTGTTAGAGGTAACAATTACTATGAGCTGGAAACCCTGTCAGGAAAACTCTTTGAATGAGTTTATCTTTACACAGACAGTTATTTATAATTGAAAATATTGGTTCTCACACAACCAGAGGTTGCTTTAAACCGAAATTTTGATTAAGTGTCTGTTATACACTTAATCCCTTCAAAATGGTTGAAAGCAGTATGATTTTTCAATTCTAAAATCATGAACATACTGCTAAGTCAAATAATTTCTTAAACAAGGATTTTCAAGAGATTCACAAAAACCATCCATTGATGGACCATGAGTCAAATGTCCACTGATTCACCTCTCATAGGAGTTAACACACCTAGAAGTGATGAGGGCAGTAACTTAAACTCTTAAGGAATTGATGGCTTCATGTACAATATTGTCTGAAAACAAGTTCACATTGGTAGATCAGATAATGATGGGATGATGGTGAGATCTTCCAAACAGGGGAGGATAAAATTTTTTATTTGCTTCAGGGGAGGAAATAAAAGCCCAAGAAAGGAAGACAAACCCAATGTAAGGGAGGAAAAGACAAGAGCATACAAGATGATGACATGGAGGTTAAAAATGACAAGAACATTCCAAAGGAGAAAGTTCTATCTAGGTCAAACGAAGAAAAGTTTCAATTTCAGTTTACCACGTTTGTTCATCACTTGCAAAGGCATGCTGATAGATGATTTCACTTGTTGAAACAAGCATCCAAGATACACAGCACCATTGCCTCTTATGATTCCTCCATCCAAGGAAATTGCACCATCTTTTAGTCCAAGATTGGAGCAATGTGTTGATATTGTTAAAGTCAAAGAACAAAGCAGATGAATTACTGAGAAGATATTCAATCTTGAAGAACAGAAGTGTTTGAAAGATCTTCACAATCCATAAATTTAATTCAGAAACATGTTGAAATGGATTCACATGTTTAGGAGAGGATTGTTGGGAATTAAATATTCAAGAAGTTTAATATCGGATTCTATTCAAAGAAAAAGGTTAAGTGTGATTCTGCTGCTAGTGCATTTGGTTCCTGCTGTTAATGTTTGTTCCTGCTGCTAGAACATTTGATTCTGCTATTAGCGATAAAGGATTCTGCTGCTAGGCTTAACATTCTGCTGCTAAAGGATTCTGCTGCTAGTGTTAACATTGCTGCTGCTAAGGAACATTCTGCTGTTAAGTGGATAAGTATGAAAAGATATTATTTTTATTTTGGTCAACAATATACGGTAGATAATATCTTACCCCATGTGCTTAGTTAACAAGTTGTGTACACAGATACATGTTGTATCTTATGTACTGACACACTCAAGATAAGTTAACAAGTAAGTCGGCTAGACTTTAAGCAATATTGTAAAGATCTTCTTGGACTATAAAAGAAGATCTTAGTCTCGATATTATGTGTACGTGTGCATAAGTCGAATAGTGTGTTATTATTAGAACTCATATCTGTTAAGACATAGAACAAACACAAGAATTTCACAAGTTAGAAAAACTTAAGATTCAAGGTTGTAACCCTAGTGATATTTCAAGATCACTCGTATTATTATCATTAATAATATTGAATCGTTTGGTGTTAATCTTTCATTGTTCATTGTCATAGAACAAACATAACCATTCCATTTCCATAACACAAATAAACCTTCTAAGTGTGGTTAAGTAAATTCTGCGTACTTAATCATATTCACTTAATATATCATACACACAAAGAACAAAAGGTTTAACCACCTTAACCGTGTGTCGAATCCTAACAATCATATTTCATACTCCCTCCGTCTCATATTAAGTGTCAACAATATAATTTTGGGATGTCCCAAATTAAGTGTCCATATTATATTCCAACCAATGAAATGAGACTTTAGTAGGTAAAAATGATATTTGATTAGTGGAGAGTGTAGTTAGTGGAATTTCTTAAAATTTTGTGCATTTTGAAAATGGACACTTAATATGGGACGGAGGGAGTATAATCTTAAAAAACCGTACGTGGATAAGTTTTTTATTATTCGATTACTGAAGAATGAGAGGCCTTAACTCAAATGCACATGATCAGTGCCGTAGTTGGGCTAGCGGAGACCTTGAGCAAAACTCCTTATATGATAACTAAACATATATGGTAACGATCTAGCTTAAATTTTTATGAGTTTTTCATTATTCTCACCCACATGAATTAAAGTTTTAACAAATACTGAGAAAAAAATTACATATATCGTCAACTTTTTGATGTTGGAAATGAATTTTGAGGCCACAACTATATGAAGAGATGTATATTTTGAGGCCCCTAAAATTTTAAAGCTCTTTGCGGTAGCACACCTCGCACACCCTTATATACGGCTCTGCACATGACTTAATTGAAATATTATTGTGAACATATCTGACTTTTTCTCTAACCTTCCCAAAATATGTCCTTAGTGAGTTTTAAAGCTAAGAACTCTTGTGAGTAGATGATAAACATTTTTTGCTAGAGAATAACGAGGATAAATACATGTGCAGTGTGGGTAATTGTACTTTTTTTTTTTGCTTAAGAATGGTAGGATAGATTTAATTGAGAAAAAAAAAAAAAAAAAAAAAAAAACAAAGAAAAAAAACTACCGCTACCAAGTACCAAACTCAATACATCTTATAGGTTAAGAAGAGTCTAAACAATTCTTCTTGTGCTTGAAGTGTGTGATCATTCATGATTGAATTTCTCTTATAAACATCACATCTCTTACTCAACTACTTATAACAATGATGATAACTATGATAAAATCACACGAAACACTATTTAACATCACATCTCTTACTCAACTATTGCTAAACCAAGAAAACTATTTATAACAAAGATGATAACTATGATAAAATCACATAAAACACTATTTAACATCACATCTCTTACTCAACTTCTGTTAAACCAATAAAACTTTGTTATCGTACACTCCAAATCCTATATTCATATATCTTATTTACTACTCGTATAAAACTTCACTAACCACTCATAATTTTTTATCATCTCAGATTAGAAGATGTTGTCCCATGCGGCTATGAATGGAGGATGCCGATCATGCACAATGGGCATCAGTTGTTGGACGTTGGATGCATCCCGAATGCTTGAACGTCTATTCAGATACAAGGTGTTGAAAAACCACGAATGCCATACTTAATGCTATAACATGTAATTAGATTGCACAATCTTATAATATTGAAAAAGCATGTTAATGTGTGACTTATATAAAAATTTAAAATAAAATAAAAATAAATTATTACTTTATATTTTTAAAAGAGTTTGCCATTTATAACTTTAAAGATTATATTTAAAAGTTAAAAAGATGCAAACGTGATTATACATTATGTCAGTTGAGATTAATTACAGTATATGCAAAGGTGAGTAATTTATTGTGATTTATTTTTTTAAAAACCATAATAATATTTCCATTCAAACATGAAGAAAAAAAAGGAGAAAAAAAAAGAAAGTGAGAACTGAGAAACACTGATACGACACCGTTTACATAACCTCGAGGTTTGTGACCGTTATACCAATTTTAAACACGCGAGTACAACCCACGCGCCAAAACCAATCGCGTGAGAAACGCAAATCAATGTACGAACCCTGAGAGAGGGTGTGTGTTTTTATCTCTGCCACCGTCTCGTGCTTTCATGTTCTCCCCCCTCCTCTCGTTTTTGTCATTTTCTCCTTTTTCATCTCTCTGTTTTCTGTAGGTGTTTCTAGTGTGTGTTTATAATCTTTTGAGTTGTATCCATTTAACCCACAAAGGATTTGCATTGATTATGCAACAGGTATTTTTTTTTTTTTTTTTTAATTTTTCTTAGTGATTTTTGATGTAATGGATTGTGATTTGAAATGGGTTTGTGTTATTTTTATGTTTTGTTAGAACCCATTTGTTAAAATCATTTTTTTTTTTTATAAATATGATGAAGAAGGTACTATGAATAATGAAATAGAAGTGGGTTTGTGTTGTTTTTAGGTTTAGTTAAGACCCATTAAGGAAATACTTTTATAAAGTTAAAATCAGTAAAAAAATTTAATATCATTAAGGAAATGTTAGTATTTGTTTGTGCAAAGGTTGAATCTGAGGTTTTTTAGTGATGGAATGAAATGGGTTTGTGTTTATTTGTGTTCTTGTTAAAACCCACATTTTTTTTTAGAAAAATAGGAAGAAAGATTCAGATTCTTGAAAAAAAGGTTACTTTTTGTGAAAAGGTATGTAATCTAAGTATATGTAGTGTTAAGATTCTTATGTGTATTTGGGTTTGTGTTAATTTGTGCTCTTGTTAAAATGCACAAAACTGTTTCTATAAATTTTGTTTTAATTATAGAAGTTTTGGTTGATATTAGGAAAAGATTCATATGTATATTTGGGGTTTTCGTGTATTTGTTCTTGTTAAAACCCACAATTTTATTCCCTATAAATTTTGTTTACTGTTAGTAAAAAGATTCATATTCTGGATGAAAAAGATTGCTTTTTGAAAGATTCATATGTGTATGTTGGTGTGTGTTTGTGCTCTTTTATGTTATTGTATAAAGTGACTATAAACCTATAAATTGTTTGGTATAAGTCCTGTTTAAGAATAGGAAAAAGATTCATATTGTTGTGAAAAAGTTTTCTTTATGTGAAAAGATATGTAATCTAGATGACTGTAGTGATAAGATGATAAGATCTGCGTCTGTATTTGGGTTTGTGTTTTTTCGTGTTCTTGTTTAAACCCACAAATGGTGTAAATTGTGTTTAAAATTTGGAAAACCGCGGCAAATTTTTGGGTTATATTCTTGTTTATAATCAGAAACAGATTCATATTCTGGATGCAAAAAGTTTACTTTATAGTGTATGATCTAATTATATGCGGTGTTTAGATTCATATGTGTATGTGGGCTTTTGTTTTTTGTCCTATGATGAAGAAAGTAATAACTTTTTGGGAAAATAAATGGAATCTAAAGTATATGTTTTGTAACTTTCAGGTAGAATCCTACTGATTTGATCGAAAATCTAGAGTATATATTAGCTGAACCAGAATGGGGTGTGCTCAATCTAAGATTGAGAACGAGGAATCTGTTTCTAGATGTAAGGAACGCCGTAATTATATGAAAGAAGCCGTGACAGCAAGAAATGCATTTGCTTCTGGTCATTCTGGTTACGCTATGGCTTTAAAGAACACTGGAGCTGCTTTAAGTGATTATGCTCAAGGGGAAGCCGAAGAGGTTTATCATCCTCATTTGGGCGGTGGTGGTGGCGGTGGTGTTGAGTCGTCAGAGCCACCTCCTCCTCCGCCACCAATCATGGAGCAGCCGCTCCCGCCACCTCCACCACCTTTACCTACTTATTCTCCTGTTCCACCGCCAATGCCTAGCTTTTCGCCTACACCGACTACACCATTGCAGCGGTCAGTTACTATGCCTGCCATTCCAGTTGCTAAAAAGGGTGGTAGAAAGATAAATAACGGAGCTATACTTGAGGAAGATGAAGAGAAAGAGGAGGAAGAAGAAGATCGAGAACATGATTTGAGATTGAGAAAAGGGCGGAAGAGTAGTGGTAGAATGGCAACAGTGGACGAGACTCCATCTCCAATGGCTCCACCGCCGCTGCCCGAGTCTAAAGGGGAGGCATGGGATTACTTTTTTAATACCGATAATATGCCGCAAACAAATTTGAGTGAAGAAGAAGATGATGACGATGACTATATTGATGAAGAGGAGGAGGAAGAAGAAGAAGAGCCGCACCACCTCCGTCATCATCAGAACCACCACATACACCATCATCAGGTTGAGCCGAAAACACCAGAAAAAGTGGTTATGGAGGGTTTCACGACTGAGGAAGAGGAGACACCGGTGATGATGCCGATGAAGGATAAACAGTTTATGCATTCTAATACTGCACCGCCAGATATGAACCGGAGAAGTGGCGGAGGTGCAGTAAATGGAGGAGGTGGTGGTATGGTTGTTGGGTCGAGTAGTGTGAATTTGTTGAAGATTTTGGGTGAAATAGATGATCAATTCTTGAAGGCTTCCGAGAGTGCACAAGAGGTATCCAAGATGCTTGAGGCTACACGGTTGCATTATCATTCAAATTTTGCAGATAATAGAGGTGAATAAACTAAACTGTTATTTTCCATATTTTGTTTGTGAGTGAGTAAACGTGAGGGGAAAATAGGCAATTTCACGTTACGGTCATACAAAATTGGAAACTGTTGGATCCTTGTAAGATTCCTGTTTTCTTTTATGTTTTTAAATATGTGACCTATATTGTTTTGCTCTTTATGTGATTGGGTAGGTCACATTGATCATGCTGCAAGAGTGATGCGCGTGATCACATGGAACAGATCGTTCAAAGGAGTGCCCGGTGAAAATGGGAATGATGAATATGATGAGGATAAATATGAAACACATGCCACCGTGCTTGATAAGCTTCTTGCATGGGAGAAAAAGCTCTACGAAGAAGTGAAGGTGCGTTTCCATATTTTGTAATGGTTACAAAAGGGCAAAATGGTAAATCTTGGTGCGACACTTTGCCCTAAACGATGTGTTGCATTATCTTAGTTACAAATGCAAGAAAACCCATCCTTATGTATGCATTGTTAGGTTCACAACTTCTGGTTTATTGGTGTTTGTAGGCTGGCGAGCTTATGAAGCTAGAGTATCAAAGGAAGGTTGCATTGCTTAACAAATTGAAAAAACGTAGTGCGAGTACCGAATCTTTAGAAAAAACGAAGGCAGCTGTGAGTCATTTGCATACAAGATACATTGTTGACATGCAATCTTTGGATTCAACTGTGTCAGAAGTAAATGATATCCGTGATAAGCAGTTATACCCGAAACTTGTTGCTCTTGTTGACGGGTAAGTTTCTGTTTTATATTGTTATCGTTTTACCTTGTGGTTATGATTAGAGGATTATTGTTCGAGATATTCTTATTTCTACTTTAGGATTCATTAGGTTCGAGTATGTATATGTAGTAGAAGGAAACTGATTAATAACTAGGATAGTGTCTTCGACTGTTTGTCAAATATCTAAGATACCCTCTAACAAAGACGAAAGATAAATATTTGCCGGGGATTGTCCCTTTTTCCCAAAAAAGGACGAAAGATAAAAGTAGGTTGTTTTTAGGTCATTGAGAACTTTGTGTTGTTATGACTAATTGGAAGACATTATACATTTAACTTAGATTATAATTTGATTACTTGTGATGGCATAGCTCTATGGAAATGGGAAGGTGTCGCTTGCAACTAGGTGATCGAGTTTATTTACAAAAGCTCGAGTAAATCAAACCTGGAAATGTTAAAATAACCGTTCTGCCCTTCAGTGCAGTTTCAAGTCTTCGAAATCACTAAACAGTAAACAGATACCAGCCTGAAGCCCTGAAACCAGGAATCCTTTTAGCCCAACTTGCTACCTTAATTGAACATTTGAATTTTGTTTGTACATTGACAATTTGTGCATTGATTACTCGTGCTTGATATCGTCACAAAAACTACTTCTCTCTGACCTAGGTTCTTGTTTCATGAAAATATTAGGTTTATCTATGTTGAGCCCCACAGTTGTAAGCTATCGATTTGACGTTTAAACTATGTTTGGACCACCAAACACAGACACGTGTGGCCATTTTGTCAAATTTTGGGTGGGTTTGTTGTAAATGAACCCAATTTGCATAGTTTGGTAGGAACCCGAGGCGTTATGCCACTATGTCATTTGCAATAGTTAATGTTATTTATCATAACTAAACCAAAATTCAAAGATATAGGCTGACTTTAATATGATACTTCTTTCTATGTTCCTATCACACGTTTAACAATTAATGACAAATACCTAAAATATCTCTTAAACATGCAGGATGTCAAAGATGTGGGACTCAATGTGCGAGCATCATGACAACCAGTTAACAATTGTCTCAAATCTCAAATCACTTGATGTTTCAGGAGAACCCAAAGAAACAACCAGACACCACTATGATATAACTGTTCAGCTTTATCACGTGGTTCAAGGGTGGCACTCACATTTTGAGACCCTAGTAACTCATCAAAAGCATTACGTTCAAGCCCTCAACAACTGGTTAAAACTAAACCTCATACCCATCGAAAGCAGCTTAAAAGAAAAAATCTCATCCCCACCCAGAATCCAAACACCCCCTATCCAAACGCTCCTCCATTCGTGGCACGACCACCTTCAGAAGCTTCCGGATGAACTTGCGAAAAGTGCTATTTCTTCGTTTGCTGCGGTTATTGAAACCATTATGAACCATCAAGAAGAAGAAATGAAACTTAAAGACAAATGGGAAGAAACCAGAAAAGAGTACTTGAGGAAAAACCAAGCCTTCGAAGATTGGTATCAAAAGTATATCATGAGAAGGGGCCCACAAGAGGAAACGGGGGTAACGGGCACGGATCATAAAGATCCGATAGCAGAGAGACAGTTTGTGGTAGAGTCGTTGAAAAAGAGGCTTGAAGATGAAATGGAAGCTCATCAAAAGCTTTGTGTTCAAGTGAGGGATAAATCTTTAGGGAGTCTTAAGATTCGGTTGCCTGAGCTTTTTAGAGCTATGTCGGATTATGCTCACGTTTGTCGGGATTCGTATCAACGGTTGAGATTGATCGTGCATTCGCAGAATCGCCAGAATGGAAGTTAAGTTATGATTTTATGATATCATGTTGTATCATCCACAGTTTTTCATGAAGCGGACAGATGTTTTCATGAAGCGGACAGATGTATGCTAAAAGAACTGTGTATGAAATTTGTTGTTTTTTTAATGAATGGTTAGTCTTGAGGTTTTATGTCTCATGCTTGTGTCAGTTTAGTTCGTGATCTGGTTTACTTTGGATTTTTGATGAAACGGGTAAGTTAGTGTATCTAGTATGCACTTGAAAATAGGGATGGTGAAACCGAGCACCCCACCATAAAGAGAGTTTGGGTTGCATCTAAATGGGTCGATTTGTGTACCCTGTTTTAAAATATAACCCGTCAACCCGCTTATATTGTCACTTGTATTGTATGATCCCCGAAGTTGTTACACCCCGTATGACAACTAGTTTAGATAAAGCGGTTAAAGTATATCGGTCGTGTAGGGGTTAGGTGCTACTAATTCGCCAAACCGACCCTTTGCCAGCTACTTGAAAATTTCAAAGTACTTGGTGACTTTGGTGTATGTCATTTATTCAACATGATAAATTGTCTGCATTTGTGTGACATTTATTTGAAGGGACATGATATCCTAACACCCCCTGTAGGGGATGTTTCAATCATTAGCTGCTGACGCCGTTTGTATTGTCTGCTTTATCGGATTATCCATTTGACCAAAAATAGTAGGGTCCCACATGTAGGGGGTGTTACCCTAACACATCCCTTATTTGAAATGCTATTCAGTCACTTATACAATATGGGCCTATGGGGACCATAGGGTAAAAGCAACAATGCAGAACATCTTTTTTTTTTTTTTTTTTTTTTTTTTTTTTGGAAGGCGACTTTCAATTTAAGGGTCGGAGTCGCACCTGCCTCATTGGCAAGCCCTCGTCCACCACTAACCCAGACTATGTTGTCTGAACCGGGTCCACGCTGGTGTTGTGAGGACTATTAGCGGCTTCCTCCCGGAAACCGTACCGCCTCCACACGAGTTTCCTCGCTGGAGTAACGACCGGATGAAAACCGGGGGCGGCTCGGATTGGAACCTGCGCAACATTGGCTTACAGGCTCTTCCTCTTCATTGCCTGATACCAACAAAGCAAAGTGGCCCTTGCACATTGCGAGGACTTCCCAGTGGGACACCCACACTGGTACTACTCCCGCATGTGCACGCTTAACTTAATAATCATCCACCATTGGGCCACATTGTTGTTGGTAACAATGCAGAACATTTATGGTCAGTCTTTTTTCTTTTCTATTAATAATTCATTTCAGTTGTACAACTTCATTTGCATAGGTACATTTTTTTTAGTGAGAGAAGTACAAAAGTGGACAATATCCTTTTTTTCTCTCCTCCCAGGATGGTTATTTTTTAAGGCTATTATCAAAATGGTCATGCTCAACTCCGCAACTCCATCTAATACTCAACAAGTGTCCACTATCTGGTGTACAGGATTTTTGATTAGCCCATAAAATATAATTCGAGTGCTCAACTCGAGACTGCTCAACCCAAGTATCTGCTCAACTGGAGGCTTGATACTTGATTATTTTTCTTAGAAATGTAAACAAAATCTACTTTTAAGATTTTGTTTGATTTAATTTTTGATTTTGTTTGATTATTTTTTTTTTCCGAACATTCAGTCGGGATACGACATTTGGGAAACCTCACTGAATAATAGTGACGCCTTGCACGTACCCTAGACAACGAGATGTTGACCATGGGCCGTTACAAGTATTCGGAGGGAAAAACCCCAAGGCTTGCTATCTCTAAGGATCGAACTCAAGACCTTGATTATTTGTTTCTTTATTTTTGCATGCACTAGTTTAATACGTGTGATATAGCCAATTAAAATTCAAGTTCAACAATAACTAGAATAAGAGTATGAATAGAAAACTAATCTTGGTAATATTCATAAGAGAACAATTTATAGAAATAACTTTAAAAAAAAAAAAAAAAAAAAAAAAACAGAAAATAAAAGTGTTGGTCAAAGTATGATGACTCGAACTAGGGGCCTAGTGTTAGAGGGAGACGAGTTTTAGCCATCACACCAACCACAAACTTATGATAAATATTTGAATTCAATTATTTATTCTGAAGTTAGTTAAGAGGAGACAAAAATAGTGAAAAAATTATGGTTGCCAAATGTTACGAGAGTAATTCCGATCAGTAATATAACAAAAGTTTCATGTGAAATCAAACAATGAGTGTGGATCCGTGTGTGTTTTTGAATAATAATGAAACAAATAATAACAAATTCTAAAAAGTAGATTTTTATTTACATTTCTAAAAAAATAATCAAGTATTAAGCCTCCAGTCAATGTAGGTAGTGATCGTAAGATCGGATCGAGATCTTAAAATCATTTTTTTTTTTGGAATGGATCTTAAGATCATATTATAATGTTATTTTCTTAATAGACATTGTAAAATTATGCAAATCTACGTATTATTATATATATATTTATATATATATATATATATATATATATATATATATATATATATATATTATATATATATATATATATATATATCATGAAAATGTAAGTCAAAATTATGATTATGAAGTGTTAATACAATTAGCCTCTTGTTTTTCATATCCTACGAAGCTTAATACATAAATTTGTAGTTTTTTTAACTTGTGGTTCAAGAAAAGTAAGAATGGATCGAACGAGATTTTAAGATCTTATGGTCAAGATCGCGATCCTATTAATATCTTATCTCGCAAAGATCCTACGTAGGAACCGGGTCATTTTTGCTTTGTAGTATTGTAAATATTGTAAGATCGTAAAATCATGATCGAGATCTTAATACCCATGATTATTATTCATGGTACAACTTTAATTGAATGAGGCAGACCTTACTATAAAATTATGGTTTTCGGTTTAAATGGCCCTTAAATCTAACCAAAAGGATTTACATATTTAAATAGAGTTTTATTGATCTTGAAAGTAAAAAATGTACACTTAGTTTTTTTATTTTTATTTTTATTATTATTATTTTTTTCAGTAATGTGAGAATTTTGATGATTGTAACCACCAACACTTAATGTTTCTTTCGGCGGCATACACTTCGGAATATTTTGAGCCGATTTTAAGGCTTGCCTTGAGCCAGTCAATTTTTTGAGCCATATTTTATTGAAATAATAGTCTAATTATTTGAAGTGAAAAACCATACCAATAAGTTTTAAGGTGCTTAATACATTTAAGATAGTTTACAACCATTGATCTATTACTATTTTGGGTGATTGTATTCAAACCTTATAACTAATACAATTCGTACCGTTCATCTTCATGTAAATGAGTAGTAATTGTCGCATCTAACTTGCCAAGTTG